>JAVLUX010000042.1:180000-1380000 GCA_032164185.1 Moxostoma hubbsi
AGATAGATAGATAGATAGATAGATAGATGATAGATAGATAGACAGACAGACAGACAGACAGACAGACAGACAGACAGACAGACAGACAGATAGATAGATAGATAGATAGATAGATAGATAGATAGATAGATAGATAGATAGATAGATAGATAGATAGATAGATAGATATGGATGACAGACAGACAGACAGATAGATAGATAGATAGATAGATAGATAGATAGATAGATAGATAGATAGATAGATAGATAGATAGATAGATAGATAGATAGATAGATAGATAGATGATAGGTAGATAGATGATAGATAGATAGATAGATGATAGATAGATAGATGGATGATAGATAGATAGATAGATAGATAGATAGATAGATAGATAGATAGATAGATAGATAGATAGATAGATAGATAGATAGATAGATAGATAGATAGATAGATAGATAGATAGATAGATAGATAGATATGGTTTATAATCATAAACTAAGTTAGGCCATTTATTATGAGATTTGAAATGGTTAATTCACCATGGGCTTGTATAAAAAGGAGAAATTGAGCTCTAATGGTCTAATCATGATCACAAGCCTCATGGCATTTAGATCTGGCATAGCTGGGTCATGCTTAGCATTACTGAAAGCATTTCAAGCAGATTGGAAAGACTTAAATGCAATTAGGTAGTTTCAGTTCACTTGGTGCCTGTTGAGCAACATTAACCCTTTTTTACCTAATGAGTGAGGTTTTATTTATTTCTCTAAATACATTCGACATGTTTTGCAGTATTTAAACAAAAAAGATGCACATATGTGCGTAGGCCTACATTAATTATTCTCTAGTGACGCTAATATTGGCATATAAAGTAATACCTTGTTTTTTAAAAAACATATTTTGCTTGTGGTTTACATTCACATATCCACTGTCTAGATCAGACAAATATTTAAGGTACAAAGGTGTCACTCTGTTTACCTTAGGGACCATTCACGATTCAAATAACTCATTTAACGTGCCTTGTTTGGCTATTCAGCTTGCACTCACACTTAATTTAATAACTTACATAATTAATATTTAATATTTTTATAAATACAAAAAATGTAATTGAAATTATTTGGCCACTGTATGTTTGATCAGAAGTTTCTCCTGTGATGACTTCGCCCCTTAATAAACACCGCCTACTATAAACCCGCCTCCAATTGCTCATTGGTCGTTTGCTATCTACGTCAACATTCTCTGAACAGAGGTGGCAGTCGCTTCAGTGTGGCTGAGTAAGCGTCAGGACGCTCGGAGTTGTGTTTATAATACGCATTTTGTGTCATTACAGACCGCTGACGGTATGAAACACGCAAGAGTCGTACAGTGAGGTCGGAAAACATCCTTTCTGATGTGTGCAGGTAAGCTGCTGTCGGTGGAGTTGGTTAAACTGTTGGGTTCGCGGTGGAAATGTGATAGTTTAGCTCAACGGCACACTGCAACAGGTGGATAATATCTGTGGACAGAAATATGCGGAATGGTTTTAATTTAGAATGGATGCACGTTAAATATGCATTAGTGTAGTTTGTATACTAAAATTGTTGTATTTTTTTATGAAGCAAAAGTGTCTTTGTACTAACATTATTCTTACACAAGGGGGTCTTTATTCTCAAGTGTATGTTTGAGGGACTTTGTCACCATTGAAAGATGTGATCACGAAGAACTGATCAAACCGTCTAAAAAAGTTATTATAGATAGATATATCGACAGATATAATGATATAATATATAATGAATAAATAATAATTTTTATTTTTCAGTTATATTTATTGTATGGTCACTATTATAGCGGTCTTTATATATAGTATTGAGATTTAGTAAATTCTTGATATTAGAACTAAGTTGTGCTGTTATGACTCATAAACTCATCTTAAAATGCCAATCATTTTCAGAACGTGATCATGGGTTGAAAATGGGTTTGGAAGGGGTTTTTGGCTCAGTTCTTTGTGTGTTCATAACAACTGTTTTGCATTACTGTTTTGGTTCTATCAAATGGTCACAGTAGAGTTAGCTGAATTATTCAGTGTTCGTTTGGACCAGTAATATGTGTAAGATAAATTGAGTGGTTTGAAAGGTTACAGTAGTTCTGAGCATTGTTCTGTAGAAACTGGACACTAAGGTTTTATCTGTTGTTGAAACTCTATCAGTCCTCTGGTGAAAAAAGACTCCCCATGCCTCCCCACATCCTCGGTGGGCTTTGTAGGATCCAGGTGTAACACAGCATGCAAGACATTGAACACACACACACACACAAATGCCATTGCAGCTAGATGCTCAATGCCAGAACACACAATACTAAACTACACTGCCTCGTCAAAAACAAAATTCACATACTCTAATATTTTGTTGGACCTTTAGCTTTGATTACAGCGGGCATTTGTCATGGCATTGTTTCGACAATCTTATGCAACATTACAACATTTCTTTCTGTCCAGAGTTGCATTAATTTTTGTCTGAGATCTTGTATTGATAACGGGAGAGTCAAACCATTCCATAAAGTTTTCTCCAGCACATCCCAAAGACTTTCAGTGGGGTTAAGGTCAGGACTCTGATGGACAATTCATGTGTGAAAAAGATTCCTCATGATCCCTGAACCACTCTTTCACAATTTGAGCTGAGGAATATTGGCATTGTCATTCTGGAATATGCCCGTGCCGTCAGGGAAGAAAAAATCCACTGATGGGATAAACTGGTCATTCAGTACATTCATGTAGTCAACTGACTTCATTTTATTGCTGTATAATGTTGCTGAGCCTCGATCTGATCAACTGAAGCAACCCCAGATCACAACACTGCCTCCAGAGACTGGTACAGTGGGCACTATGCATGACGGGTCCATCGCTTCATGTACCTCCCTTCTTACCCTGTCGCTTTTTTTTTGGCCAAGTAGTGTATTTCGCTTGCCACTAATAAGTCACACCTTCCAAATTCACAGATACTGTATAAAGGAACACATTCTTCCAGATCCACAAAATGCATGCAAAGAGAGCTTTTTATCACAACTGATGTTCTTGAACAACAAAGATGTTTTTCAGTTTTGCTATAGAACCCATGACAGGTGCAGTTATTCTTGCATGCTGTCCAGTATCGCCATGCATACTTTTATGTCTGGCTATTGACGTGAGTTATGTTTCACTGCAATAATCATTTGTCCATGAAGAAACATTTGCAGTAATGACCTTTTGAATGAAGACAATATGAGGAAAACGGTTGATTGTCTGGGTGTTAACACATTTCCTTTAACAAACATCCACAATGCAAACTGGTTTATCCAGGCAAGAGTTCACTATATCAAACTTGTTTGACTTTCACATACAGACTGGGAATGCTGAACTAAGGGATAGTTCACCCAGAAATAAAAATGTGGTTGTTATTTATTTACCCTCATGCCGTTCCAAACATTTCTTTCTTCCAGGGAACACAAAGGAGATGTTAAGCAAAAAGTTTGGTTTCAGTCACCATTCACTTTCATTGTGTTTAAAAAAAAATGCAATGAAAGTGAATAGTGACTGAGACTAACATTCTGCTTAACATCTCCTTTTTGTTCCCTGGAAGAAATTAAGTCATATGGTTTGGAACGACATGAAACTGTGTGAATGATGACAGAAGTTTCATTTCTGGGTCTACTATCCCTGTTCTGGGGTAATTGCTACAGTAGCATTCATTGCAAAACTTTCTTTTTGATGAGAGTTTTAATGGATATCTAATATATCTATCACACGTTAAAATTGGCATTACAGGTAGGGCAGATGTTAGTCAGGCATGATGAAGGTAAACCGATCCAGAGCGCAGTCACCTGAGCTCTTGTTGTAATGAATAGTGTCCAACAATTACTTATGCAAGGATGTAATTGTGTAGTCTGCTGACTATGTTCAACCATGAAAAAGTTCTCCTGTCATCCCTTGAGGATTACAGGGACTGTTCATCCAAAAATGAAATTGTCATTATTTACTCACCCTCATGTCATTCCAAACCTGTGTGCAGTTATTTTTTGATGTGCAACACAAAAGTAGAAATCATTGAAGAATCTTTATGCCGCTCTTTTTTTCATACAACAACAGTTCATAGTGACCACACACATTAAGCTTCAAAAAGGACAAAAACTAACACAAAACAATAGCTTAGTGTGAGAAAGTTGTTATTCACAGATAATCTAACCCTCTGCCAAAGCTCACGTCTAGTCCACTTTCATGTCCAAATTCAAAAATGGTGCATCAACAACACAAAAAAACAAAAAATTCTTGCACTTGCACTGAAAAAAAAGAGAAGAGAAAATGCAGTTTGTCCGCTTTACTAAATCAGATTAATTGTAATCTACATTACATTTTCTTTTTCTATTCATGTAATTCTCTAAAATGTGCACTCTACTATATGACATTATGTTGACCATGAATGTGAACCAATCAAGTATCTTCAACAACATGAGTAGGGGATTTGTTGTTCCCAGAATGCTTTGCATGGGACTTGATGCGGAGAGTACAAATGTTGAAATTATATGTTATTTTATGTATTTATTTTTCTCCCCAATTTGAAATGCCCAATTCCCAATGCGCCAAGTCCTCGTGGTGGCATATTGACTCTCCTCAATCCAGGTGGAGAACGAATCTCAGTTTCCTCCGCGTCTGAGACTGTCAACGCATGCAACTTATCACGTGGCTTGTTGAGCGCATTACTGTGGAGACATAGCGTGTGTGGAGGCTTCATGGCATCCATTCACATCTCCCCACGCACCCCACTGAGAGCGAACCACATTATAATGATCACGAGGAGGTTACCCCCATGTGACTGTACCCTCCCTAGCAACCAGGCCAATTTGGTTGCTTAGGAGACCTGGCTGGAGTCACTCAGCACACCCTGGGATTTTATGTATTTTTGAGCAAGATGAGAAAAGGAGGTGACTTAATAGAATTTAATGTTTTTATTTTGGGATTTAGAACCGATTCTATTATGCTGTGTTACCTTTTGATGTGAAGAGTGGAGCGTTTGCTTAGTTTGAGGATGAGTACACAAAATGTTTTATGTTGGTTTACTTAAGGTTCAATTACTACTTAGCATTTAGCATTTTAATGTATTTAATTGCTAGCAAAAGTTACGTAACTAGCATAACCTAACAACATAAATCAGTAATGCTACTTAGCATTTAGCATGTTAATGTATGCTGTTGCTAGTTAAAAGTTAGCTAACTAGCATAACCTAACAACATAAATCAGTAATGCTACTTAGCATTTAGTATGTTAATTAGGGCTGCACAATTAATCAAAATAAAATCGAAATCGCGAAAAGACCTTGTGCGATTATGAAATCACTAAGTGCTGAAATTTAATTAATTAAATAAATAGTCTGTTAGCTTCAAATTTTATTTGTGCTGTCCAGTCTGTATAAAATTCGAACATTACAGTGTTTCAGAGTTCAGTTCCTTTTCCTTACATCCACTAAGCGCTTTAGTTTTTATTATCATCTGCGGTAGCAACATCTTGTTCTCCACCAGGCACAGGTATCATAATAATAACGCAGAATACAAGATGGGGTATAATTCAAACATCTTTATTAAATGATTGATGAACAGACAGCATTAGCTGTAGCACCTGTAGAGTTCAGAAACATACGCTCTTCCTCTATTCTCATGTCATCTGTTTATCCTACGAGAGAGCGTGTCACCCTTATTACACTCCCAGTGGCAAAATAATTAAAGTGGAACTAATATTACCAACATCCAACAAAATGAAAAGGAAGGAACGAACATGTAATAAATCTATATAGAATATTGATATACTATAATATAATGCATTGTTAAATTAAATAATAAAATAATGAATAAATAGTTTATGTATTTAAATTAAATGGTGACAAATTAACCAAAACTTTCACTTTAAGTTTTTTAGAGAGTAAAGAGTAAAATTGAACATTTTGTGTTTATTTAATTATTCAGCCAACCAGCAGTATTTTTGACTGCAACAACTTAAAAGTGACATTGAGCAGAATGCTTGCATATAACCAGTTTTGACAGAGCTGCTGATAAAAGTTAAATGATCAGCACCGATTGATCAGATGAAAAGAAAATTGGAGATTGGTATCAGATGTTAAAATCCCTGATTGGAGCATTCTTAACATTCAAGAAATGTAATTTCAATCTTTTTCAAATATTCTTTTGGCCAAGTCGTGCAGCCCTAATGTAAATGTATGCTTTTGCTAGTTTCAACATAAATCAGTATTGTGACACAAAATATCATGTAAAACCAAAGAACTGAATCATGTTAGGGACATAAATTATAAAATCACTTAATTGTATCATTTAGAAATTACTTTTTTTCCAATTATGTTGAAATTACATGAACAAATTATGTTTCCTGACTAAACCATGAGGAAAAAATATGATTCATGTGGAACTGATGTACATGATTAAATCATGTCAATTAAAAGCATTTTTATTCCAAACATGATGCACCATTTTTTAATTCTACACACAAACCGTCTAGACGGGTGATTCCCAAAAAATGGTCAAAATATATCCTAATATAAATAAGAAATTATATTTTGCATATAGAAAGTCTGTTTTTAGTCACATTATTTCATCTAAAAATGATGGTCACTATGATATTATTATTATTATTATTATTATTATTATCGCAATGTGAAAAAAAATTATTGTAAAGAATTTATATATCATAGAAGTACTCCCACTCCTACATAGTAGTATTGCCTTTTTTAATATTTTCACATTTTAATTTTAAAAATCAGTATACTAAAGCAAAAAGAAGAAGATTGTGTTACAGTAATAAGAATTGACATTAAAAAACGATGGGAATTGTGAAAATAAAATGTCCTGATTCATTGCTGTAATGGAAATTGTGGGGTAAAATATGTCCTATAAATGGCCAGGTAATTTGTTTTTATGCCAGGTTTTATGAGAATCATCCAGATGCAATCGTTGGCAGAAGATATTATATTAACGACAATGAATAACTATGACTGTTGTTGTTTGGGGAAGAGCGGTGCAAAGATGTCATTGTACGAATGTACAGGCTCATGATGTCAAGTATTACCCTCTTACTCTCTCAGTCCTGTGGATTGTCCCAGAATAAGCCATGTTCATTTGGGGTATTGTTGAGAAACAGAACCTATTGTGTAATGATCTCAGCTCAAGCACAGTGTGTGTTTCTGAGGAGCTCACCGGTTCTTCAGCTGGTCACATCAGGGAACCTGCACAACCTAACTTGAGAAACAACATATAAGATATTTAGACTTGCTTTAAGAGAATAGATCTTGAATATACAGTAAGTGTATTTTATATACAAGTGTATTTTTTCACTTGGTTATACTTCTGTGAGTGCAGTAAAGGCAAAATATATTCAAGATCTATTCTCTAAAAGCAACTCTAAATATCTTAAATGCTGCTTTTCAGGTGAATGAAACTTTTTTTTTTTTTTAAAGGATTTTAATATTTTTAAATATTTGTATTTTTAATATTATTTTCAACATTCTCAGATAAAAAGTGTTTTTCTGCGGTATAGCTGCTAAAGAAAATGTACATGGTTTTAAAGGAGTTTTAGATATTTATATTGTAAAACAAGCCAAAACAAAATCAAATCAAAAACCTATTTTGTTGCAGTGTATAATGTTTGAAGACTTCCTCTCTCACCATCCTGTTCACTTCGAACTGAAGTGCTTCTCTCCCACGCCATCATTAAAGTTTCATGTTATGTTAAATGAGATCAACCGACTATTCGACAACGGAAATATTTTTGACAATTTTTTTACTGTCGACTTCGTCAATAATGTTGACTTATAATTTCAGCCCTAATGCTAATGTATTGTGGCTAGTTAGCAAGATGTTCCAATGTAGCTGATCAGGTGTTCTTAGTGTTTTTTAATATGTTGCTATGCGGTTGCTAGGTGGGTAGTCTCAAGTCTCTGTGATATACTGGTAGCTATAGCTTGAGTCAAAAGTAGTTTTTGTGTGGCTCTTTGTACATATTGCAATATTTTCCTGATGAAATGAACATTTAGAGGCGCTAAAACATCAATGACTTTTATTCCCTTTCACGCAAATCACGAGTAAGACTAGTAAGAGATTATCAGTTCTTAAACACTTACTTTTTACCCTGTTCCACACACAGTGTTAACTTATGACATCTAAACACTTGTAAGGTGACGCATTTCATTACAAACTACTTTGAAAAGCTTGTTCGTGTGTGATCAAAATACGCGATAGCTCAACTGATAGAGCACTGCACTTGCGATGCAAGGATCGGAGGATGAGTACTATAGAGCAGGCAAGTCCACACGTGAGCCGAAAGTGTCATAGAAGCACCACAAAATGACTTGGTTGCTTTCATCTCGCATTTGCTTTAATTACACTACTGGTTAGGTTTAGGTTTATTGATTTAAAACTCAATAGAGCATTAACCTAAAAACTCATCTGTTTCGGAGACAATTTAACTCTCTTTTATCACCACTTAGTGGACATTTAACATCGGAACTGCTGCAATACGTGTAATGAACCATATAGCCTAATATAATTTTGCAAAAATGACACCAGCGTCACTTATTTCTCATGAGATCAGGCTACAAAAAGCACTTTGTAAAGTACTAGTACACCTTTCTGCAATAAGCTGCATGATGCACAAATAGTGCACAAATGGTGTGAGATGAGTTATGCACTAAAGTTTAATATGTAGTGTAAGGGGTGTGCTCAAATCACCTATGTTAAGTATAAGCAATAGTAATAGTGTTGCTTTCTGTAGCATTATTTCAGTGTTAGAAATCAATCGACATACTTATAGTTCATCAACAGAGAGTTGTGTACAATAACTTGTATGACTAACTCATAAAGAGGAAGCAGCGTGATCCAAACAGCCGACCATCGGCTCCCTGGGGAAATTCCTGTAGAATGTGACAGAATGCTTAAGCGAGTGATCAAGTGTGACAAGAACCTACTGTAGGACAATGAGACGACAGACATTATAATGCACTCGGCTGTTAATCTGCAGAGGATAATTCTTAAATTAAATGGTCAAAAGTTGCACCATTTTCTTATGACAGTTCACAAGCAGGAATTTAGTGAAACTTTTGTAATGCATTGATTTAATGAGATCAAGTTTATAAAAAATTAAAAAGAACATATACAGATCACATTTCACCCCAAAATCAAAAGAACAAAATAGGAAATTATATTTTGCTGAAGTGTGTAATTTTGTGGATGTTTAAATTAACTCTTGATTTGACGCCTCAGTACAGTGCGATTTAATTATCTAAAAAATTTGGGCAAATAATCATGTCCCCGGACTGTAAAAAGGAGAATTTCTACCATCGGAGCGATTCAAGCTTAAAGTACCACCTGTTTTCAGCAGGGGGCAGTAAGCGAAACTCCAGCTGTATTAACAATGCACAGCTTATACAGAGAACAAACCACACTCAGGCTTGCTTGACACTTGAGACAGCACGAGATGAAGACGCGTTCTTGCATTCAAACACAAATAGCTTAAGTTCAATAAAATGAAAATAAACAATATATTTTGTTTCTAAAGCAACTTTTTTTATATTAGTCCTCATCTTCTGCTGTCTAAAGTGTCAAGCAAAACTGAGTGTGGTTTGCTCTGTATAAGCTATGAATTGCCAATACGGCTTGAGCAGGGGTGGGCAACTATTTTGGTAAAGGGGCCACATCGGGTTTAAGTAGTGCATAGGGGGGGAACATTGCATTCCTTTTGAGATACAATATTCTGCATCAAAGGGTTAGGTGCTCTAACATCACAATTCGTGAGTGCCTTCTCCCGTGCAACGAACATTGTGTGGCTTGCAACATTTTTGCTAAATAACATTATGTGGTTCATTACATGTCTCGGGGCAGTTCCAAAGTGAAATGTTCCCTGTGTGCTGCTAAAAAAGAGTGAAATGATCTCCCAAACAGATGAGGTTTTTAAGATTAATGTTCTATCGAGATTGAAATAAACAAAACCGACCTCCCTACCCTAAACATTAAACCTAAACCTTACCGATAGTGTCAGAAAAAGCAAATGTCTGAAGCAACCACATCAATTTTGACTTTTCAGCTCAGGAGCTCTTCAGGACTCGTACCCCGTTCCATTGCATCGCATATGAAATGCTCTTTCAGTTGAGCTAACGTGCAAGTTGATCAGAATTAAACAAGCTTGGAAATGTAGTTGGTTATGTAACGCAAACATTACAATGAGTCATGCGCTACAGTAAAACTAAAAAAATAACCCACCCCTATAAAAGTTAAGAATAACAGAACAAAAACAAAATAAATGTAGTATAACAGCATTTTTTTTTGCATGAGATGAATTAAATAATAAATAGATACTTGTCTGAGTAAGCTGGGGTCAATTCTAATCAATATAAGTGATTTTCAAAAGAAAAGATATTATTATAACTTGACATTTTTATTAGCTTTGTTGGGGTGCAATGTGACCTGCAAGATTCTCTCTTGGAAATTCTCCATGTTTAAGAAAATAAAGAAAATGTCTATTCCAAGCTTAACGTTTTGGAGGGCATAACTCAATCCCCTCATGATATTGTCTCTCACCCTGTCAGAAGATACGATTTCAACCTCAGATGAGAACGCGAGTGAGATGAACTGTCAGTGCGTCGCACATAAATCCGCTGTTATTTCAGCTCGTGAAGTAGCTATTTACAATATGCTGACATGTGGCAGACGTGGCATGTATCCCATAATTACAGTATATTTCAAACGCTATATGTTTGAGTCAGCAGAAATTCTGGAGCTAGATTAAATAAAAGTCCTGTTTGTAAATGTAGTTGTGTTGCAAACGTTAAAATCTATCGCCCTACAAGTCATGCACTGTAGTAAAAGTGTTAGATGTCATAACATAACATTGTGTGTGGAACAAGGTGTGAAAATTAAATATTTATGAACTGATAATCTGTCATTTTACTCGTGATTTGTGTGAAAGTGAATTAATGTCACTGTTCTTGTAGTGCCTCTAGCATTCATTTGACCAGTAAACTGCCGCTATGGGTACAACGAACCACGTAAAACAACTTTTGCAAAATTGTAGGTATAGTAATGTGATTTAGCATTTTCCACATCCCTAATTTTAACAATATTTTAGTGCATAAGTACCTATATTATCTTGTTAATTATAAAATAGATTTTGGTCTTTTATTCTTAGGTAATTCATAACGGTAGGCTACATTTATCATAAATGCATGTATTGTTTTGTTAAATGCCATCTGCACCTTTCATTTGCACTTTTCCCCCTTACCTCTGAAATGAATGCCAAGTACCAAAGTTCAGCAAGCACTCATAAAAAGTCTAATCTGTGACTTATATATTTATCATACGGTTCACAAAAATGTCCTTAAAGGCATAGTCTCGATGAATTTGTGCCAAGATACTGTAGAGTTTGATTGGACGATCGGCCTTTAACATCAACAACAAAAGACATGGAATGCATTTAGCTATTAATATGAACAGTTATATTGTTGGTTGCATTCATTATCAGTGTTTTAGCATCGTTTCCCCTGCTGAACACTCGTTCTTCTGACATTATGAAAAGTGCTTGGAGTGTCACATTTGTCACATAACTTTCATATTAAGATTTTAATTGCAGCGATTATCTTTTATTTATTCATTCTTAAAGACCTTTGTGGCAAACGTAAAACTTTCTTTTGAAGTGACTTTCTTCCATTTGCTCTAGTTGCTGGTAAGAACCTCTTCTTTGCTAGGATCTTTATATCTGTAATTGTACAGATAGTTTTATGCAGTGTAAGGGGGAAATTGTGGATCAAATTTGCCAAACATGGTAGAGCATGTCTGAAATGATTCTGTTAATCAGAATTTTTGTTTTCCAGTGTTTGTTTTTTTTTAAATATCTAGACATCCTTAATATCTAAACATATCAAAACATCCTATCTTTCAGATAGAATACTATATCTTGAATTGTTTATATTTCTTTTCATTTTAATGTTTAGTGTTCATGCTTGAAACAAGAAGAAAAATAAACTTCAAGATTTGACAAATAATAAAATATTATGCAATTTTGCTTTTCATGTAAATGTATCTTGTTTTATGTGTAATTATAACAACATTTAGTGAGGTTTATGCTTAAAACAAGAAGAAAACACTATTTTTGATAAAATGTTAAAGTTTGAAAAGAACACTGAGGCCATTATTAAAAAGTCTCAGTAAAGACTACAGGAGCTGAGGAAACTGAACACCGATGGAGTTCAAAGGTTTATTCTTGTACATTTACTTGTTTTAGGCATAAATTAACATTAGCAGAATTTTTGCTTTAAACAAGAACTTTTTTTTGTCAATGTATTAAGTCCTTTATTCAAGATATGTCTCTTTATATATATTTAAACAAATAATAAAATATTATGCAATCTTGTTTCTCAAGTTAGTTGATCTTGTTTTACATGTAATTCTAACAAAATTTTGTTAGTTTATGCTTAAAAAAATGCCAATGTGGTAATAAAAATTAACTTAATTCTTTCAGATAAAAAGTAATAAAATATTATGCAATTTTGCTGCTCGTGTAGAATTATCTTGTAGGTATAAATTAACAACATTTAATAGGATTTTGCTTCAAACAAATTTGCCAATGTAAAGAAATTGTTTTTTATTCAAGATATGCCTTTTATTTTAATAACAAACAATAAAATATTATGCAATTTCTCCAGTAAATTATCTTGTTTTACACACAATTCTTACAAAATGTAGTGAGGTTTGTGCTTAAAACAAGAAAATATTTTTTTTCCTAATTCTTTCTGATAACAATGATTCAAATCTTATGCTTAAAGTTATTATATAATCTAAAGTTTTAAGGATATTTGGATATTTTTACTGGAAGCGATACCAAAACACTAATTAGGATTTGTTTTTTCAGTGCAGACTATAAGTGGGAAAATGTTCTTCTCTGGTTAGATGCAGCCCAGATAATATTTCTCATTGTCAGCACGTAAACTGTTGTATTTTTTCTTTGTTTTAACACACTCATATTAGTTCACATACATGCAAGGGCACGTGTGCTTCACGTGGGTCAGTTGATCAAACCGTTTTCATTTGCAAGTCAAATTTGAGAGGAACAAACACAAATGTTCCATGTCAAAGAGTGTCTGCTGTTTTTTCTTGTGAAAACTGAACATTTGTGTTTTTTATTATTACACACACACACACACACACACACACACACACACTACCAGTCAAATGTTTTGAAACACTGAATTGATTCTCATGGTCTTAAAAATCTTTTGATCTGAAGGCGTATGCTTAAATGCTTGAAATTAGTTTTGAAGACTAAAACATAATTGTGCCAACATATTAATTTATTTCATTATAAAACTAAAATCTTATTAAAATAAATGGATGACTTGGACCAAATAATAAAGAAAAGCAGTCAATAAGTGCCAAACATAGATGGGAACTCCATCAATACTGTTTAAAACGCATCTCAGGGTGATTCCTCAAGAAGTTGCTTGAGAAAATGTCAAGAGTACATGTCTTAAAATTTGAAGATGCTCAAATATAAACAGTTTTAATTTATTTTGGATTTTATTTTGTCACAACATAATTTCCCATAGTTCCATTTATGTTATTCCATTGTTGTGGTGACTTTACTATTATAATATAGAATAATACAAATTATAATAAAGAATGAGTGTTTCAAAACTTTGACCGGTAGTGCTTGTATGCAGAGTACCCGAATGACCAACTACATGACCTTCCATTGTTCAGTTTGATGAATGAACCTGAAAGAAAATCAGATAAAACGTCTTATTGTTTATTTGATCAGACTGCCAAATGTTAAGGCATTTCTACACAAAATTGTATTTAAAAAATGGCAAAATAACAGTTTAATTTACTTGATGACTGGATGCACTCACTGAATTATTCATACAATGTCATAAGGTCATGTGACAACAGTCCTTGTATGGTCTTTTTAGCATACTTTAAAACAAATGGTAGACTGTACTGCACAGCATGTAGTAAGGAAGGTAGTAGTCCATTCTGAACATGAGCCATGTCTTATCGGTCATTAAGTTTTTAATGAGCAGAAGAAGAAAAGATATTAGACCGACTCACCTAAGAAAAAGACATTGTTCTGTTTTCAGAATACATTTTGTCCTCCAGTGTGAACAGCTCCAAAGGAATGTATTGTTTCTATTCAAAATCTTGACTGCCATATATTTGCGGCCAATATTTGCACTTGGTATTAATAGGCCTATAATTGTTGTATTGTACAATCACTTTTAAAAAAAAAAAAAAAAAAAAAAAAAGTAAAACATTTTAATGACATGATTCTATGACTTCACCTTTGCCTTGTAGCGTAATTGTCAGCAGTCTCAAGGTCATTGAATAGGAATCCAGACAGGAATGTTTTAACAGTCAGATGTGATGTAATGTTTTCATATGTTGAGAGAGACAGCACAGAGCTCACAAAGAAATGTCTGGATCATATTTCACCCCAAAATCAAAAGGAAAAAATAAGAAATCATATTTTGCTGAAAGCCTATATTTATTTTATTTATTTTTTGCATTGTGACATAAGATTTTTGCTTGCTTTTTCTCCTCAATTTTTTTTTTCTCAATGCAAAAACTGTAGTGGTCCTAAAAAAATAGGCTTAGTTTTATTATATTACCAAAATATATTTACTTATTTTCTCTATTTTTATTTTGGGATGAAATATGAGCCAGACATGTTCTTTATGAGATTCAGTCTCTTATCTGATATTGAGGGCTCTTCAAAGAAAACAACAGTCTTGTTGAAGTTATTGAGGAAGGTAAATTATATGTTAGTGTTTGTTCTAGAGCTGGTCTTAATAATTAACCAATTCCTCAAACCAGTGATAGAATAATACGTTTATGCAGTTCAACAGTTTGGTATTTCTAGAACTTTAATTGTGTTGATATATCTAAAATGAGCTGATATAAATTCACAGTTTATTTTATTTATAATATTGTTGGAATATTATTTGCATGGAGTTTGTATTATGTTAAAATGTGTATAATAGGGTGAATCTCACAAAAGCAATCTAGAACATGTTCGGGACATTTTACACTCAAAAGACACAATTATATTTAACTTAAAGAAAATTGAGCATATGTTTAGGATGACTGGAATTTGTTGAATTGTTACATTATTTTCCATGCCAATTGATCACATTTTCCCCTCTCAATTACTTTTTCATTTCTTTAATGCAAAATAATTTTGTCACTACCGTAATTAAGGGTAAAAATTCTGACTATATTAATTAAATGATAAAGTGAAAAATGACTGTAGTAAAGCAATGAGGGTTTAAGAAGAATCACCTTTGAGAATAATGGAAAATAAAAAAAAGGCTGGATGGATTACGGTAATGACAATTTAGGCCAAAAATGTGCCTAGCTGTAACCCCCCCCCCCCCCCCCCCCCCTAATTTCTGCTAATTGTTTAAAATGAAAAAAACTAAAAGTAAATCATCTGAACACAATGCAGTCATAAAAAAATTAGGCCGAAAATGTTCATTGTGGGGTGAAATGTTACCTGAACATGTTTTCATGACAAACATTTTCACAAAAATAAGGACTAATTGTCTAAAAACAATACAAACTTAACTGCCCCCCCTCCCACTAATGTAAAATGTCTGGATGCATTAAGGTAATGAGATATTAGGCCAAAAATGTGCTTAAACGTAAAAAAAAAAAAAAAAAAATCATTTAATTTACTGATGAACACAAAACATAAACAATTACACAGAAATTACACCTATTTGTCAAACGTCTGAAAAATTAGGTCGAAAATGTTCTTAATTTTCAATTTAAATGTATATCATTTTTTTAAGTGAAGTTTGCCCTGTGACATTTTTTGACAAAACAAACATTTTCATATAAATGTATATAGATTTTTGTGAATGCATCTACTTTATAATGTGTCAGCTTGTTTTTAAACTCTTATGAAATGTTACTGTGCTGAATTTTATTGACAGGTAGCCGTCACCTGATCCCAACACTACCTGGCATTGCCTCGACGAATGTAATGTGAGAATTTCAGCAATTTCCACTGCCCAGGTAGAATTACTTATCTGTTCGGCAGCTTATTTTCCAATGGAGTTGCATAAGGAGAAAAGTGCACCTGGCAGATTGTTGTCTTTCAGCTTTGGGATCTTAAAATACTTTTCAGGCCCAAGAGTTTAGTCAAATATTAGAGATTGCCTTGCACAGCATTTGCCAAGAAGTGACTTGCAGTATTTTCTCTGTTTTCTTTGAATTTCTCTATTAGACTTACATGTTATGTAAGGGAGAAAATAAATGAAACTTTGTCCTTATGTGCTGTAAACAAAAGATTTGAGTAATGAAACGAGTGCAATTCATCTAACATTGCGTGATTTTAACAGCCAATTCCGTGCCCAGTATGGTTGCTGTCAGTCTGCGCCTTAACCACATAGACAATATTGAAAAAATGGTGTAGCAATATGAGATTTTCAGTGACAAATTCTTCAACATTTACATTTATACACATCTTGATTATTTAGTTGTAAAGATCAACTGATATTACTTTTTAACACAATACTGATGATTTTTTTAGATGTAAGATAACCGATAATTTAATTTCTGCTTTTTGACAAACTAATAATAAATAAGATTTTATTTACCATGGTTTTACTACAATAACCATATTTTAAGCATGATATCCTTTTGTGAAATCATAGTGATAATACAGGAAATAAAAATCATAATATTGTGGTTATTGTGGTTTTACTATACAAATACCGAAGTAACCATCATTTTTGGCTGAAATCATTTTTCTATAGTAATAGTGTAGTAACCTTTACTGTTGCATGCAAAACATGTTTTGTTTTTGGCGGAAATCATGGTTTTAATAAAGTATGCTGTATGCACATAATAATCATGGTTTTACTATAGAATAACCATTGTACTTGTGGTTACTATGGTATTGTTGTAAACAAATAATAACCACAAAATTATGATTTTTATAATCATAGTTTTCCATTTCCTGTATTATTACTATGGTTTTACTAGGAATATCAAGGTTTATATATAGTTACTATAGTACAACCATGGTAAATATATAAAAGTTTTTGCAAGGCCTGGCAAAACCATTTCAGAATTTTTTTTTTAAGAAAATCCCACCCAGTCCTCTAAGGTGTTCCATACTTTTCCAATAAAAATGGTCACAAATGAATTTTTATCTCTATTTTCAGCAAAAGTCTACGAGATAAAGGCTAAAATGCTTCATGTTTTGACTTGTTGAGCACACAGTGGTGTATTGGGTCCTAGTCTTTATCGGTAAAACAATATTAAAGAGCCGATAATCAATAAAGTAGAAAATTGTGTCTAGAGTGGTTAAAGCAAATGGGTAAAACTGATTATAGCCCTGGTCTCATAGAATCACATTACAACAGTTACATTTTTTTCAAAAGTATTTTTGCGTGGCTCGTTGTACGTATCGCCACAGTTTCCTGTTGAAATGAACACTAGAGGCGCTAAAACGACAATGACTATTATTCACTTTCACACAAATCAAGAATAAAATAGCAGATTACCAGTACATTTGTTTTTATTCTTCCATTTATTTTTATTTTTTTTAAGATACGAAGGGAAAAGTTGGAATATTTTTGTTGTAATCAGCCTTATGCCACTAATGCTATCAATTGAGCTATCTTGGTTTGAACCTGGAATATTCCTTTAAAATAAACGCTGTATGGTATTTTATAATCTATTATCAAGTAGTTTTTGTTCCTAAAATAACTATCACTGACAGGAAAGAAAAGCCAGTGTGATGTCATAGAATTGTACAACGAGTATGATCATTGAAACACCCCTGTGAAAAGATTGTGTCATGGTTCCTCACCTTTTCATTTCCTGACACCTTTTGTGGCCTTCCCTAAGAACCTGCCTACAGCTCTGCTCTGTTTTCCAAGGTGTTGTATTCTAATGGCTTCTAATTATGTAAGAGTATTTAGGTAATGAAAAGAATATTAGCAGGACCCACCATTATACCTTCAGGTATCCTTTCACAGGAGACAATGGTTTCCAACTTGCAGAGGTTCCCACTAGTAATTAGTCTTTATGGCTTAGCATACCATGTAACAACTTGGAGACTTCTTCAGGTACAATTTATCTTGTTTTTTTCTCAGTTTGGGATGTCAACCCTCATAAGTGGGCCTCTTCCTCACTTAGTTTTATGTATCCTTCTACTGTCTTTTTTTACATGGTTCACCTTGTCCTGCTATTGTACCTTAGCGAGTCATGTTAGGAATGTGTTGTAACATTTCTCTGGTTAAAGTTCAGTTCTTACTTGCCCTTTTATGGCTTTATTTGCATCTTTAAAATGTAAACTTAATCTTTCTAGACATGTTTGACAGGGCGGATATATTTAAAACAATGTGTTCTTTAATATGCTGGAAACTTGTTATTCTTTGTATCTGCTTTCTATATGTTACAAGATTTGTATAAAATCATTGTTATAAATTAAATCTTGATAATGTTTAACATTTTGTGCTAGGTTAAAGAGATTGGTTGTTAGTTGGCTTTTATATGCTGGAGCAATTCAAGACAGCAGATATATTTAGATTTTTTTTGCTGTTTTTGTTGCCCTTCTAGCACATTTTTGACTGATCTTCAGTGCTTCTGAGGGTCTGCGTGTCCTTAAGAAGTATATAATCTCTTTCCTCTTTGCAGAAAGCCATTTAAAAAACAGAAAAGGGCTTTGTTCGAAAACTTTGTGAGCTGCCTTGCTCTGTACCATCTACATAGACAACTCCTCACATTGAAGGAGCGATCTGAGCCATATGTATGGACCAAAATATTATTGAGACTAACTTTGAGATGAACTCTTTTGACTTGGAAATCACTTATAGCACCTTTAAAATGACCTTCGAACCATTATAGATTGTTTATTCATATTTGCCTTGTCATGTGTGTGTTTATTTACTGGGAGCTTTTGACACTTGAATGGCTCTGGAAGCACAGATTGCTGTAGTGATAACTGTCAAATAATTAAATCCCTCAATGCAGAAAATTAATTAAACTGTTTTTTATTAAACAATAATACAAATTGATCATATAAAACAGGGGTGATTCTAGGATTTGATTAGTAGGGGGGCTCAGCATCCAATGACACTGTGTCCATTAAATGTTTTCCACTCTGTTGCAAAGATGTTGTTTTGTTTTTAAACTCTTTTTATTGTTTTTATTTTTGGAGCTAGCCAGCTAATATTCATTCACAATATTGTCATTTTCTACAATAAACATTAATAAACAAAATTGAAGAATACAGACACCACAAGATTACCGAAGAAAACAAACAACATTCCTCCTCCTCTCCTTCAGTCGATCAACAGATTGTGATCCTCGCTTGTTCTGTGGGTTATACCAATAATATGCTCCTTCACAGCCTGCACTGAATGATATTGGCTTGCGCTATAGTCAGTCTTTTCAGGCTTGAAAAGCCACCAAACAGTCTCGCACTTCAAACTAAAGCTCTTTGGCTTTAAAAAAGAGATGTCTGTAAACAAGAAATACGAGTAAGTGTATGGATATGAACAAGAACGATTCATTCACAAAGTAAACATCACTACTGTGTAGAAAGTGTGCAGCTGACTGGGGCTAGCAAGCGTTATGTTGTGTCATGAATGAGCCATGTGAAATTTTTCAGCAGCACTTAAAAGTTTCTGAAAGCATATAGAGAAGACACTGGACCAAACTGTTTTCATATAACACTTTAAAGAATTCAACGGTGATCACACCAAAGAGGTCGTGAAGCTACACTGGCAGCCAGAAGTTTGGAATAATGTACAGATTTTGCTCTTATTTAAAGAAATTGGTACTTTTATTCTCCAAAGTGGCATTCAACTGATCACATTGTATAGTCAGGACATTAATAATGTGAAAAATTACTATTACAACTTAAACTACTTCAAAGATTTCTCGTCAAAAACCCTGCACGTGCAGCAATTACAGCTTTGCGGATCCTTGACATTCAAGTTGTCATTTTGTCCAGATACACAGGTGACATTTCACCCCACACTTCCTGTAGCACTTGCCATAGATGTGACTGTCTTGTTGGGCACTTCTCACGCACCTTACAGTCTTGCTGATCCCACAAAAGCTCAATGGGGTTAAAATCCATAACACTCTCTTCCAATTATCTGTTGTCCAATTTCTGTGATTCTTTGCCCACTCAAACCTTTTCTTTTTGTTTTTCTGTTTCAAAAGTGTTTTTTCTTTGCAATTCTTCCCATAAGGCCTGCACCCCTGAGTCTTCTCTTTAATGTTGTACATGAAACTGGTGTTGAGCGGGTAGAATTCAATGAAGTTGTCAGCTGATGAAATGTGAGGCGTCTATTTCTCAAACTAGAGACTCTGATGTACTTATCCTCTTGTTTAGTTGTAAATGAAAAGATTCCCCCAACCAAGACATAAGCCCAGATCAGCCTAATTCTTAAAAAGGTTTGTGGAAAGCGAGTGTTAAGGTTACGTCCCATTTCCCTCATCCAGCTAGATGTAAAACTTTGTCAAAAGTTTTAGCTAACCGATTAAGTCAATTTATGACATCTCTTATACATATAGGTCAGGTGGGTTTTATTCAGGGCAGCAGCTCTTCTGATAACATTAGGCATTTCATCAATATCATGTGGTCAGTAGCAAATGATCAGTTTCTGGTTGCTGCCATCTCACTTCATGCCGAAAAGGTGTTTGATATTTGGTAGAATGGGATTGTGCGGGTTCAGGAATACATTTATTGGTTGGATTAAGTTACTTTATAGACACCTTGTAGCAGCGGTACAAATAAATGGATTAATTTCTGATTAGTTTACTCTGGATAGGGGCACCCGGCAGGGTTGCCCTCTTTCCAAATTATTGTTCTGTCTTGCCCTGAAACCATTAGCAGCCGTGATAAGAAAGGAGGATGATTTTCCAGGGGTGCTGGCGGGAGGTGTGGCTCAAATTTCTGTCAGAGTGGATTATGAAGGGGTTAATACACTCGGCGACCTATATGAGAGTGGAGTGTTGAAATCTTTTGAGAATTTGGGTCATCATTTTGGGATTCCCAGATCTCAGTTTTATAGGTATTTACAGCTGCGCCAAATGCTCTGTACTGTTTTTGGGAGTAGCACAAACCCCCCTAAAGCGGGAGATGCTTTGGGAGAGATCATTACTGCTTTTGGAAAAGGTCATGATGCATCAGTGTATTACTCCCTGTTAATTCAGAGTATGGGGAGATGGAGCTTCAACTTCTCTCAAGAGATTATGGGAGAAAGATTTAAATTTGGTATTGGAGGAAGGAGTGTCTACTAGGATTCTAAAAAATGTCAAGTCTACATCTAGAGATGCAAGTGTCCGTCTTATGCGGTTCAAGATTTTACATAGATTCTATTGGACCCCCCCTCTAGACTGTATTGGCTTGGTCTTAATGACATACCTACCTGCTGGCGATGGCAATCCGAGGATGGAGATATAACCCATGTTATTGGGGATGCGTTAAGATCCAAGGGTTTTGGTTGAAGGTTCAGAATTTTGGGCACTCTGGTTTCGTTTAGCCCCAGATTCTGTATTTCTTTTGGGAGATGGGGCAGAAATCAATGTGGAGAATAAATATGTGGAGGATTGGGTCCAAACCTGTGTTATGTTCGCCAGACAGGTGATTTTGAGGGGTTGGAAGTCGGTTGGAGCACCCCGTTTCAGGATTGGTTCTCGGAGATAGGGAGAGTGGCAGCCTTAGATGAGGAGTCTTATAGAAGATCGGGGAATCTGGGTTTGTTTGTAGGAAAATGGGGTGGGTATTTAGCGCTCCTGGAGGGTTCTCTGGTGGAATAGTGGAGAGAGAGGAGTAATTGTCAGTGAGGTTTTTTTTTTTTTTTTTAATAGATTTATATATTTTTGTTGGTGTATTTATTTTCTCTCTTTCCCCTCTATTAGTTGTTTGGTATTTGTTTTCTTTAATGTGTTACTGTAAGACCACAGGGGTGTTTGTTGAGGCTTGGGGAGGAGGAGGGGTGGTAGTGGGTGTTAAAAGTTGCTTTTGTGTTTTAATAAAAATAAAAATGGTTATCATAATAATCGATCTATCGACCGACCGACCGACCGACTGACGACTCTTAGAGCAGGTTTGAGTACTTCAGGTTAAGAATAGCTCAGCCATGTTTGTCAGGGGCCTTTGTGAAATCACACATTCAAATGTCAGGTGGGAGTGTCACAAGTGATAATGATGCACCTGTGGGGGATTTCTCATAATGAGCAAAGTACATTAGTTGTGAACTCCCGTGGGTTTCCAGTGAATATCATTTGAGATGTGCAGAGGTGTTAGATTTAGGGGAGCACCGAATATTCGGCCACCGAAAATTTTCGGCTGAAAATGGCCCAAAAGTGCATTTTCGGTTTTCGGCCGAAAGACTTTTATCACCGAAACAATACGGCCGAAATGTTGTGATGACGCAAACAGAAACCGCGACCTGCACGTGCTTGTCTGAAGCAAACATGTCTGCGGTGTGGACGTATTTCAGTATATCTGACAAAGACCCACGTACAGCGATTTGCAAAACATGTAATGCCGAAATTTCAAGAGGGGGTGCATCTGCAAAGACTTTCTCCACGTCGGGTTTAATTTATCACCTGAAATCCAAACATTCCGATCGCTACGCTGAATATGAGAGGAACGCGGCACAGAAAAAGAAAACGCCTCCGAGCACGCCCACTCCGTCTGTGGCGGACGTTTTTGAAAAGGTTGAGACGGACCACGGAGTGAAAACAATGAAAAGTACACTCTTAGAGTCTGTCAGCACACGTTTCACTGAGATCTATTCGGATCCTCTGCACTTCATCGCGACTGTACTTGATCCGCGTTATAAAGACCATTACTTGGATGCGGAAATAAAGCAGCGCGCACGAGAAATGATCCAGGCCGCGATGGATGCGGAGAACCCGCGTGGAGACGGTGCAGCGCCCAGCGCAGGAGAAGGAGATCAGAGCGCAAAAAAAAAGACTCGTCTCTCTGCACCAGATGAGGGGCATGCACCCTCCTTGTCTGATATGTTCAGTGAAATCCTGCAAGAAAGTGCCTCAAATAATAATAGGTAGGCTATTCTGTTCTTAGGCTACTATATATGTGACTATCAGACTGTAGCCATATTTCTACTAGATATTTTTTTAATTTGATAAAAACATTTTATTTATGCACTGGCCCTATTTAAATACACAGTCAAATCTTTCTCAAATGTCAGGCAGATGACAAGCTCAACAGCTCAACAGCTAGATGGTTATCTGTCTGAAGTCCCCATCCCCAGAAGTGATAACCCTCTTGCCTACTGGAGAAGTAATCACGGCCGCTTTCCTGACCTGGCAAAGATGGCACGCAAGTACTTGTCTGCTCCGTGCACAAGCACTGACAGCGAGAGACTGTTCAGTGCAGCAGCTCATGTTCTCGATGAGAAGAGGAACAGACTTCACTGTGACAAAGCAGAGAAGCTACTCTAAACCTGCCACTTTACCTCAAGAAGTAGAATGGGCTTGTCTAGTGTTTAAATATTTATTATCCACTTTGCACATCTGCAATTCTTGGTGCATTTGTTCTACAGTTAACATATGGGCTATGGCAGTCTTTGTTTTGATACACTATTATGTTGAAGGCCTACAGAGAAAATATTGTTGTATCTTTAAGCAGTTGCACTTGTTCTGAATGCACTTTCTTGTAGTAGTCCTACAGAGAAAAATTTAAAATGCACTTGACCTAAATGCACTTTGTTTTATAAGAGAACATTTAATTTTAAAACCTTTCTGCAGGCCAGTAGGCCTGTACATTATTATTTAATGTACACATGAGTGGGGTCAAGTTAAACATTTTAGTTAGAATTTTATTTTATACTGTGCATTGTTGCAATGTGCTAAATAAATATTTGCATAATTTGTAATTGATTTATTCTTTGAATATATATATATATATTAATTTATATATATATATATATATATATATATATATTAATTTATGCAATTGCAATGCCTTGATTTTAGTAAAGTTAGTACACAGTCATAGCCATAAATGCAATGGTACTAATAATAGGCATCATTTCTTTCGGTGTTTCGGTTTTCGGCCTTGGTTTCCTCTTTTTCGGTTTTCGGTTTCGGCCAAGAATTTTCATTTCGGTGCATCCCTAGTTAGATTGTTTAGCTGTTTGATTTTTATCTGCTGGTTTTGTAAGAACTTGCAAGTATTTGTTGGAGACCGTAACCTAGAGGAAAAGGTTATTGCTCTGAGGTTAATCTTTCATAGATCAGGGCACTTAATGAAGATTTCACTTGTGGTTTCTTTAAGTATCAACATTATTTCAGATGTTACTCCTAAAATACCTTGAATTGAAGAATTGTACAGTAAAAAGAACTGCAAAATTAATGTGGATGATCATTTGAGCTTGTAAGAATTTTATGTGATATGTTTGTTCATATTGAATTTTCAGACTTTTAATTGCATACAAATCACACTGGTGCCAAATTACTACCCCAGACTCAAGCTTTATAATAATGGAAAAACACCATAGTGTTGCCTTCCAAATTAAAGTTTTCTGACCACTGAATACGAACACGTTCGACACATGCAATTTACTATGGTTTGTGATACTCTTTTATTAAAGTCAATGGCCGGCGTATGTGCCGACTATGTGCACAGACGAGGGCCGTATCCGCGGGTCAAGAAAATATGGGTGGCACACGGACAGGTCGCTTGGCTCTGCTGATGACTATATTTGTGTCGCGCATACTGTGCGCAGAGTGATCAGCAACGCTGACAACTTAAGTATACTTTGGCCTTTTAATATAGTATGCCAAAACAGTAAGCGAATAGGGTGTCTGAATCCTCAGTAATTGTAAAAGAGTAAACAAGAAATAGCTCTACAAATGTGCATCCACTGGACACTGTACTATCCATGATGTGCAAATCCACAGTATATTCAAAACGCCAAAAAAAAAAAAGTGGATGGTGGAAACTTTTTTTCAACTATTCAACATAACTAGAGTCCATTTTTGCAATATATGTTATTATGCCACGTATTCGGTTCACAGGGATTATGGCCACCTTGTCCGGGAATGTATTCATACTACTTGCATGCAAGTGGATAATTTATTAAACAGCTGATAAGTATGTCCTTTATCTACTGCAGTATATACTCTGATAATACGCAATTTCAAACGCAGGCACTATGAATTTGGCATTAGAAGGTCGAAAGTGTTGCTGCTGAAATCGGTCTGTGCTTACCGAAATTTTAATTACTGAATCACCATTGGTCGAGTCTAGAAGTGTTGTTGAAGGTTTGAGCATGTGTGAGTTCCAATTTCTGGGTAAAATGTCCACAGGATGGCACCAAAATAGAGTTGTATTTTTAGTTGTAAATGACATCATACAGTCAACAGGAATGGATATATTATTACCCATTACATAACTCAAGCCCCAAACATAAACCTAACCATCAGTGGAGTAAAAGTGTAATTTACAGTGAAAATACAACCTCTGAAATTGTGCTCACCATTGTTTATGTGAACATGATTACTCCCTGTTTTTAGCAAGACCAGAAACTTGTTTTCTGATGTTCCACAGGAAAAGTTGATCACATTTGAATTGATGCTTAAACACCAGAAACACTGTTAAGGTTTCTGACCTTAATAAGGTTGTATTTGTTAACATTAGTAAATAATTTATATATCATGAACTAACAATTAACAATGATTTTTGTACAACTTTAATCTTGGGTAATGTTCATTTTGTTTTAATGTTAACATAAACAATTTTTTATTTTAAAAATGTATTTGTATATGTAAAAATTAACATCAACCTAAATTAATAAATGCCATAAAAGTGTTTATTGTTAGTTCATGTTAAGCATTGTGTTAACTGATGTTAACGATAGAGCCTTATTGTAAAGTGTGATCAAAATGTCTGATAAAAAAGTAACTTACGAAAGCATCATGTTGATTTCCCATGTGATCATGTTGGACTAGTCACAGCACCTACATTTTACCATATATATATTTATTTTAGCTTTATCCCTTTATGTATGAGGATGGATGGTGGGTCCGCCAAAAACAAATTGTCAAAGTATTAATAACTACAGTCTTGACAAACACAAAATAGGTATCGTTTTAAAGCCTTGAAGCTCTAATTTACAATGCATGCAGGCATTATGATAAAAACTGAGTGCTTTGAAAGTTGCAGATAAATCAGAAGTGTTCTGCACTGCACATATTATTGCAATCAGTAAAAACATGAAAGATCAAAACATGAAACTCATGGAAAGCGTAGAATACAACCAGCACAATGTTTTACTCTCAGCCCAAATTAGTGCAAGTAATTGCTAAGTATATGTCTTTGACATTTATGCTTATATGCTGCATTTTCACAAGACATAAAATATCATATTATACCATATCTTTCAAGCGAGGCCTCACACAATCAGATGCATAGATCATTAGATATTCCAAACAAAGCAATTGTAAACAATGTGAGCACACCATCTGGCATCCTGCAATCTGGCTGAAAACATTTTTTTTGTAATGTTATAACTTTTGATTGCATTGTTGAATCAACAAACAAAATTCTCAGTTATAGTTGACATGATTGGGAACAAAACAAAGCTTTTCGGAGCAACCTTATTTACACCCAGAGATATATAATATCAAATCAGAAAAAAAAAAAAAAAAATTTAGATTTTCATTCGATTTTTTTTTTTTTTTTTTTTTTTTTTTTTTTTTTCTCCTCCTCCCAGCAGTTTCTTAGGCTGAGAATCTCAGAATTTATCAATCTAAATCATTTGAAAAGTTCTCTTTATAATGGTATCAAACACTTGACCCTCCTTGTTAGTTGTTAGTTAAAAGCCTTTAATCCGTTGGGTATACGAACAGGAAATCTTTGAAAACACCCTCAGAACTTAAAAGGTTAACCAAAAATGGTCTTGTGTTGCTGTTTAAAAAAGATTCATTGAGATTTGATGCATCAATCCAGATATAAATTAGATTACATTTTTTTTCTTCTTGAGTACACAAGAACTCTTCCTAGAACATGATTCTACATAAATTGTTCGTGTTCGACCATCTCGATTGACTTTGAATGGGATATTGGGATGGATGATGATGCCTTTACAGTACTAATAGTGAGGGTCAGCCCATCTCTGAGAGGGCCTGTACTGAAAGTCCACCCCTCCTGCCTGGCAGCTCTCCCTGAGCAGAGGACTCTGAAAATAAATGGCATCGGGGCCCTCTTCATTCCGAAGCCGGCCAGGAATGCGGGGCCTTTTTTTCGCTCCTTAGACACCATTATCAGCAGTGAAATATTCCCTCTGTTGCACCCATTGTGCACTTGCAGGGTGGACGTCACAGGCACGTCCGTCCTCCCAGCATTCCTCTCAGGAGAGATTTGCTGTTCTGACCAAACAGCCAATCAGAATGAACTTCAAGGAGAATGTTTTCCAGGATATGCCTGTAGAGATGTTTAAATACTTTAAGACTACTTTTCTCTCTCTTGGATTAGAAGGAGGTTTCCAAACTCTTACTCTGGTAAGAGAAGTTTGGCAGCATGCTACTTAATAAAATGTTTAGTCATTTTATGTTTACTACTTTTGTGTGTTTTCCAGGATAAATAAAATAAGATGCATTTACATAAAAAGCAAATGACTCAAGATACTGCGAGAATAACCGCGTTCACATATATGAAGCATTAATCTAACAATAATTATTGAGGTTTATGCTTTAAAATATGAATATTTGCCAATGATTTAAGAAAAATAGAGAAGCGTGTATCTTAAGCTATCTTGTTTTCTCGAAAACCGTGTGTGTGTGTATATATATATATATATATATATATATATATATATATATTGCAGTACATTTCTTTCACACTGTAGTTGGCATACAGTATGACACCAAGTTGTAAATTAATCTATACCTCTTTTCATTTTCAAGTAGAATTGCACCAATGCAGTCCAACAGTGCAGTGCATATTGACAGTAGCTTGCTTCGCCCTTCCTTCCACTTGAATGTTTCTCTGTGTCTTTGTCCAGATCATTATGGAATATTTCCTGCACATTAACATCCATGTGTCTATACTGCATGTAATCATGTGATCAGTCACAAAAGCATTCTGTTGTTTTCTCAGGAATTTGTTGTAATGAATGTATGGCAAAGCCATAGAGTTTTTTATGGTCCATACGCAAGTGATTCATCAACTTCAGACACTTTCAAAAATGTGAAAGTATTATTTAATTCTGTGTATTTAGGATACATGAAATGTTAACTATGAAAAGAGTTGGCCATATTATTTCAAAAAGGTAAAAAAAAAAATTGAATTTCCATCAGCGCCATTTCCACCACAGAATTTTATTAAACACAGTACAGACTTTGAGATGTACTGGAAATCATACTGTGGTAAGAATTTTCACAACTTTTAGAAAGAATTACAAAAATGACATTAATCTCCTGTGAGGCATGTATTCTAAATACACAGTTTTACATTAATAGTGGACACATTTAAAAAAAATGTATACAAAATTGTGAGAGTGACAATTGTTTTAGCAAGACTTCGCTTTCTTGAAATCCACAGTGCTAAAAGTGTCCAAAGTTGAAGAAACGCCCACAATTGTGTGTTGTCAACAGTGTCTAAGATAATGATGTTTTAGGAATTACCACAGTTCAGATTTAGCATGTTCACTTTTATTTGTATTGTGCTTTTTACAATACATATCACCTTATTTTAAGTTAAATAAGAGCTGTAACCGTGACACCTACTGTGACATTTATGGACCAAAGACCCACAGAATCTGGAGCCTATGGCAAACCGGCTCGCTTATCCACTGACCTTTTTTGGTGAATTATCATGATATGTGATGACTAAACCTCCCCACAAACAAACATGACGTGTCACAGTGTTTGTGTACAGCATTTACTTCTATTTTTGAGGACATATTTAAGCATACAGATGAATGCAATCCATCATTATTACATTGCTCAACAACACTGCCAGAGATTATTGCTCTCACTTTACATTAGGTGTCTTTAACTAATTTGTTTATTGTGTTACTACGTGTTGTTTTGCCAAATTCTCACAAGATTCACTTTTTTTTTATGCTTTGATATAATCTTGTCTAATACATTTGTGACTTAAGTGTCTGAAACATTATGGAGGCACTGTATATACATTTAAGATGTAAACTTTAATAAGATTAGCATTCATGGGGTATCTCATCAGTGCATAATCCATCTAAGAATCATCACATGATTACTCCCAAAATATTTCTTCCAGGTTAAAATTGCATTCCAGACATTTTTGATCACTCCCCCATTCTCAGGATTCTTATTAGGGTTGTCATTATAAGGTCACTGAGCCTCTGCTCATTTTGTAGATCTCTTAATTGAAAAAAAATATATATTGGGTTATCTTGGCACACACGACTTCAGTGGCACTTGTCTTTTGAAAGTATGTGCTGTAAGCGTTCTTTACTTTTTATCCCTCATTATTACTCACTTTACCAGTCAGCTTCAGCAGTTTTGACATTAGTTTAAAAAAAAAAAAGTCTAATTTTCCCCCTTGCAATCCTTCAAGCAGTTTAAGTCATCCTGACAGTGAGCTGCTAAATAAGACTCAAGAAAAGTGCTTTGAATTGAAAAATGAAATCAGATTTGTGCTTTAGCAGATATCTTATGGGACTTGCAGAGTACTGCACAGTACCATACGCTATGCTTTAAATTGTGTTCAAACACATTCTTTTGTGGAGGTAGAAGACATAATTCACACAGCTGTATCAGATAATGTCAGTATCAACATTTACATAAGCATTCACACATCAAGGTTATGAAATTTTGCTATGTTTGAATTGCACACTAAAGAAAGGATTACAATGTTTGGCAAACTCAAAAAGCTCTTCCACTAGTGGACACATAGTATCAGTAAATATAAAACTAACAGGCTACTTTCATTTAACATAAAAGCTGTGGGAGAGCAGCATTTGCCTCATTTCTGTATAAAATATTATTAGCAATGCTGTAAATTGGTTAAAGGGATAGTTAGAAGATCCCTTTAACTCACTCCCTTTAATTCGTAACCAGAGCAATGATATAGTGTAGGGACAGCTGTATATTGTGTCTATTAGGATTTTCTTTTCACAAATATTTGAATATGCTTGTTACAGGTGGTGTCAGATTTCTGTGGCTTCTTTTCTGTGACTATAGTGAGAAAATAAAAGAAATAACATGAAACCAACAGTGTCAACACTGAGGTAACAGTGTCTCATTCTCTTCATTTAACCTAGGTCCATAATTCCACTTCGCAGCACGGATGGATTCCTATCAGTTCCATTTCGAGAGAATGAGTAACCTTGACCTACATCCTCTAAGTCTTCCGGTTAGCCGACTCTCACCGGCCAAGTCCAGTAGCAGTATTGATCAGTATACCCACCACCACAGCAAAGGGGATTCTGCCTATAGCTCATTCTCTGGAGGTTCCACAGTCCCTGATTACCCCTCTCCCTTCCTACTGGATGAACTCCAGTCACACAGTCTGCACTACACCGATCCGAAATATGCAAAAGCTAAATACAGCCCAACCTTTCCTCAATCAGATTCAAAGAGCATGGACCACCTTTACCGTTCCATGGAAGCCATTGTGCAACAGCACAATCAGAGCAGCAATGTGTCCTCTAACATTGAAAGTCCACCAGTTCCTACGCATCCTTTACCACCCCCACCACCTCCTGTACGCTTGGACAGTTTTGTAACAACCAGGAACCTTGAAAACTCAAGGGCACGTCAGAGTCCCGAAGGACAGTTTGATGATATTTCTACTTCACAGACGGGTAATCCCGAGGTATTTGGTGTCCGGGCTGAGCCCGGCTGTGGTCACATATTTTCACAGAATTGTCAGAGAGATCTGCTCAAGGAAGACCTTGGGGAGAAGGATCTTGAGCCACCAAAATCTACAGGCAATTTAAGTAGATTAGCCCTGCAAACCTGTCAGCAAGAGCACTTGCAGCAGTCTTTGAGTGGCCATTCTGAAACTCAGCGGAAGAGATCGCATTCAGCTTATGGGGGTCCTGTTTCTGAGCAGCAATGCTATGTCAACTCCGTCCATATGCCACAGAACATGATCAGTGGAAGTATTCAGCACAAAGGGGAATTTTATTTTGTTACTGGTGTCTTCAAGTCCTCGGAGCCCAGTGTCATGCAAAGTGTTGGTGATAGTGCAAGCATGGAAACCTCTAGTGAGTGGTCTTATAAAGCTCAGCGTAGAAGGCAGAGCTGTCCCAGTGGTCCGAGTGGTAGACTGTTTTTTCAAGAGGTTCACAAATTCACCTTTCAGAATGAAGTTGTGGAACATCCATCTTATAAGTCAGAGCAGACCTCTCAAGGTGTGGAGGACCAGAGGGTCATAAGAAGAGAAACTGGCAGACATCACTCTTCCAGCCACCCTATCTTCTACTGTGGTCCAGAGGACAGTTTGGTTATTAAAAAGATAACCCCTGCTCCGATTAAGGAAGACCATTCCAGTCGCCCCAAGAATGATGAACAGATGACAAGAAATTCAAGACCGCCTCAATTAGATGTTCCAAGTGAGAAGATCAGCAAGGAGACAACCCCACTTTTATACCACCTCACGGGAGCCAACAGGGCTTCATTTACAAGCAAGTTCAAAAACAATAGTGATTGTGGAATAGAAACCAAGAGTCCAGACTGTGGCAAAGATAAGCAGAAGGCAGGAAAAGATGGGCAAAGCTCTACTAACAGTGAATATCATCAGAGTGAAATGTCTAAAGAAGAACAACCAAATGATTTTTCCTACCCATGCGGTACCTTAGATGACTCCTACAAAAAGTATTACAAGGAGAAACTGAAAGATGCCCAATCCAAGGTTTTGAGGGCAACTTCCTTTAAAAGAAAAGATTTGCAACTCTCTTGGCCCCATAGAATCAAGCAGCAGACAAACAAAAAGCTTTCTGTCATACATTCTGGTCCACAATCACAACAGTCTATCTTAGACAATCCCACCCCACAACTGCACAAGCCTCAAGGAACAGAGGAGGAGAACATAAAGGACCTTGGTCAGGAGATTGAGAAAGGAATTGAAAAGGAAATGGAGAAGCCACAGAATATTGCTCAACCACAAGTGCCTCGAGTAGGGTCTAGGAAGCGTTTGACGGCAGACCAGAAAAAGCTTTCTCATTCTGAACCTGAGAAGCTACACCAGCTATCAGATGAACCTGCTCATACGACCTGCCGCTCTCTTGGAAATGAAGGGGAAGGTCTACTCTCAGAGGGTGATTACGGTCTAGTGGCTGCCAGGCGGAAGATGCTTGAAACACGAGGACGTGCACTATCTGCCTCCAACTTCTCAAAATCAAGTCTGAAGCACCTTCAGCATAAGGCCTTGGTAGCATACATGGAACGTAAAACTGGTCAAAAGGTCGCTGAACCTCAGCAGCCAGTTCCACAAGTACCCAACCAAAGGAATTCAACTGCAGGGAGGCTGTCTGACTCGAGCTCCAGACAAAACTCTGGCATTGCAGGCTCCAAGAAGCTTTACAGGCCTCTCTCTGCAGGTCGCATTCTTGACTCGGTGTCAAGTTCTGTTAAATATGCGCAGTTCATCACTGCTCAGCCTAGCATTCACTCAAGGCAGTCCAGCTCAAAAGAGGAGTCCTCTACAGCAGGGAAGTCTGCCTCTGTGGAGAGTCTTCTAGACCAGCCTGAACAACCGGAGTTCTTTCGGGCACGTAGCACCTCGACTCCCCATGTTTTCCACGTATGTTATAAAAATGTTTTACATAGCTAACCTTAAAGCATCCATTGGCACATTTTTTATTGTCATGTTGTTATATTAACATATTTTTTGTTAAATAGGTTCGAAAACATCAAGATGAGTTCTCAACCAGTCATAACAAGGACATTTTAAGGTGACCTATTATTGCTCTTATTGCTGAGTATAATTGCAGAGGTCAGACTGGGTATTTCTCCAAATAATTTTTTTGTGCTTTCTAGGACAGGATTCACTATTACTATTTCTCATCCTTAAGACTAGGGTATACTTCTTAATGATTGATTATGATCAATAATATACGATCGCGAACACGATTGCCGGCTCAGCTCTGATGGTAATGGCTTTGAACTTTTATTTTGTGATTATTTGAAGATTTGTAACATTAAAAAATAAATGCACTGTGATGTTGAAAAGAATATTTGAGCAGCTTGTGCGTTATGACAACCGCTTTAGGCTGATTTATGCTTCTGCGTGGAACCTACGGCACAGGCTCAGCATTGTGGCCAACGAGTTGGCTTGCATTTATTGTTCTGCGTTGCTGTCTGTGGCGTTCTGTGAGTACACAGCCAAAATGTGAATTACACAATCATAAATAAAAGCAATTTAATTTGTGGATTTAAAAGTATTTATTAAGCATAAAAAATGAATTTAAAGTATGTGAACATGTTGAAATGTAGGTACTTATTATTTATTCTACATGCTGCCTGCATTGCAGGGAGCAAATAAATGAAAAAATTCTTGTTAGCTTGCTCTATAATATTAATAATAATATATAAATATTTTGGCATTCTTCTGAAAAAGAAATCATCAAATTAAATAACTACTCACATGCAAACACTTAATGGGGATTGTTTTAAAGACTTTACAATACATGTAGGCAATATAACCAACTCTTACCAGGTGGTTTTTAATTTACTAAAAATTAAGTTTCATTTCCTTAACTTATGAAATATGATTATTTACTGTACACAACACTGTCAACTTCAGCACTGGCCCCAGCACTGCATTGCACTTCAGTAAGCAACACACGGGTCTCAGTTTAAATAGTTTAATCCCCATTTACCCCATTGCTACTGGCATTTTGAGCAGCCAATGATGACCGGACAATTTTGATAACATATATCATTACTGTGTTGCCAGCTGTAAAATCAAAACAAGACATTCTCTCCAGCGTGTTTCATCTGGAGGTCAAAGCGCCACTTGACGCTCCCATTGAGCATCGCATTGATGCCCTAAGATTCTTATGAAAGCCCCTTAAGATTTAAAATTTGGCGCGTAACATGCAACTTCATAGCAACACCCTGGCAACAACCTACAACATTCTAGCAATGTGGCGGTAACGTTTGCATTAAGCACCACTATGTAAAAATGTACTTCACACTACATTTTGAATGTAATTGAGCTTGACTTTTGACCTCACAGTAAACTATGAAACGTTTTAGTTCATGTTGGTAGACATTAATGTGATTAATTTTTATTTGGTTTGGTTAATGTTAGGATTAAAAATAATATTTTGATGCTAACTACAAAATGCATAAATTTTTATTTTTCAGTTTTCAGAGAAAAAAAGAGGAAGATACAGTGGTCCATCACAGTCGTACAGCATCTGTTCCTGATGACCGGTGGGCACGAATGATCGCTCCAAGAGGGAAGTCTATGGAGGAACTTGGAGTGGGGAAAATCTCAAATCCCAAAGTTCTCAGCAAGAGCTCAGAGCAGCTTGACCAACAGCAGGACAAGCAGGCTATGTCTGTAAAAGAGAAGCGAATCAGTAAAGGACAGGAACACATGAAGAGTATGCTAAATCAAAGCTGTTCCCCCATGTTGAGCTCTGAAGAACACTCAGATAAATCTCAGGCAGGTCCTGAGAAGCAACTCTCTAAGAAGCCATCTCCAACACCAGACTCTTCAGCAGTTTCTTACTCCCAACTAAGAGCTTTGTCCTCTCCACCTGACTCAAAAGAATTCCATAGCATTGTCTCTGTAAATCATATACCCTCCCATGAGGATGAAATCAATATGGCTCTTCACCGCAAAGGAACTAAAAATAGAGATGACACAGTTGTGCCTATGTCTAGTCATACCATTGAATCTGGTGAGATCAAGCGGGATATCAGGTACTTTATACCCTAAATCCTTGTTGTATATGTATTTATCAGTGGTGACTGATAAGGCAAGCTTATCTATTACTATTTCTCACTCCTAAGGTGCGACGTGATCAGACTTGCGATTTTTACTTGGTGGACGATTAAATGGGTTAAAAGATCCCATAGACTTACATTAGCTGCTTTTCCACAGGCCAGTGCCAGGGCCATCAACTGGCCAGCTGGAGCCAATAGCCTTGGACCTCAAACCACAAGAACAAAATCGTTCTGATTTTTTCAGATTTTTTATTGTGCCCGCATTTTTCCCCCTGAACCTGTACCGCTGGTTACACAACCTGGGAAGTTCGCCAGAACTCTGCCATTTACATTGAACCCACCTCAATCCCCGGTTGGCCTTGTTTGGCCCAAGGGTAATGGGCCATTGGCCCCGAGAAAGCCCCAATGAGGCACGATGAAGCCCCGGAAGTGACAGAGAGAAGCGCAAATGGCCCTGGCACGCATTAGCACAATCTCATTTGGCCCGATAGTGGAAACGTAGCTATTGAAGGAGGAAACCAAGCAATATCTAGAGACCAGGTTTGGTGGTGGGCTATTTTGGTTTGGCCAGTAAACAACTGCCTAGCAATGCCCTAAAAACCACCCACAATACCTGAGCAAAACCAATACGAATCAACTTAGCAATGCCCTGGTGACCACACACAACTTCCTAGCATTGTGGAAACGATATCTGCATGGGCAAGCATTGCAAAAAAAAAAAAAAACTAAATGTAAAAATTTGTATTTTGTTACTTGGCCACATTAAAGGCATCGTTATTAATTATGTCTGTTTTTATATATTGCAGAAAAGAGCAGGAGGTTTCTCATCAGGATGTGAGTGAGGCATCTGCATCTGCTCAAGACATTTCCCTTAGTCTTGGTGTCACAACAGATCCCAGTTTATGGATCTCAACGCCTGAGACAAATGAATTGGATGCAAACAATTGCCGATCTACTGAAACAACTATTGATCAACCCCGAAATGCAGTGCCTAACCCATGTAGTTTGATTGAAAGCACACCTATAACTACAGTTTCTGTTATTCCGGGAGTGGAGTCCAGCGAGACACCTGCACTTAGTTGGGAACAAAATGGTAGTGAAAAGGAAGATGGGTCTCTTGTGTCTAAAAACAAGGAATGGAAGTATCCAAAGGTCAAACTAGAGTGGGAGGTGCTAGTTCAGGAGGTAGTTTCAGCTGACCAGTCATTAGCTCGCAGTCTTTACCCTTTAACCAATCGGAAGACAGCTCTCATGCTGATGGAGCAGCTGTTGTCTGAGGATACTCTTCTAATGGAGGAACACTACAAGATAAAACAGGAGAAGAAAGTTAATAACCCAGAGAAAGCTGCACACAGGTGACTACTGCACATTTATTAAATATAGGGTAGACTGGGTCTAGTTGTCACACTTTTTTACCCCAGTGAAGATTTCTCAGGGTAGGAGTATTTTTGAAAGAAAATTCTGTCTAGGCACATAGTTTAAAGTCTTAGCTACAAAGCTATTGAACATTTACACAATGTTTGACCAGGAAAAAAGAAACGGTTCATCGAACACATGACGGCCTATTTGGCTTTTCAGCAAAACTGAAACACTATAACAATCATGTAACACACACAATTCCAAAAACAGCAAACATGTAAAAAATAACACAAAAATATAAAGCATTAATTGTGCATCTAAGTAAAACAAATGCTTTGTTGCAAAACTTAGTGAGCTGGCAACCAAGACAGCAATTTAAAGCACAATAGACACGTTTTCAACATGAGGGCTATTCCAAAAGTTTATAAACCTTTATTTGAATTCTAAAGCAGTGTCACAAATATGCTTCATTTCTTAAAATTAAAGTTCTTAAAATACTTGATTTCTGTCACAAGTCCCATCTGGGCTTGTTTTGTACATCAAATAGCATTTTATCAATGACAGGGAAGTGCTGTCAGAGATCATTTTATTTACTGAGATAACCTCTGCAGCTCTATCATAGGAGAGAGCATACCGTACAACTAGCATGTTTCATCAGTACCGCCCATAGAATGTCTATGGGACTGCCGTGATTTGCTCTTTTATGCTAAGCTTATAGGCTGATCTTGGTAGAAGGTCTCTGGCACTGTTGTGTTTCTGTTTGCAGCATGTGCGTCAGTGTAATGTTTCCGGGTGGACACATTACAAAGGTTCCACCCTTCATACAAGTGTTAAAACCGTATTAACGCGTTAAACATTTTTTAATTAATCGCATGCGTTTACGTGTTAATTCTGACAGCTCTAATATTAATATTTAATATCTAATTAAATTACAGTTAACCCTGTATTTGTGTATACTTGTAGAGCGCAACAGTGCCCGCTGACTTTTTCAGCCACCTTGGTTCAGGAATTATATTTCCCAATCGTTTCTTTAATTAAGGATTTCGTAAAATCCTTAATTAAACTGTTTTTAGCCATGAACCAAACCAACTAGCTCTGAGGTGAATCACAACATTACAAAATTTTATTTGAAACAAAAAAAGAATTCGACAATCTGACAAAAAGACAATTGTGTACTTGATGTCAAAAACGAGGGAATGAACCGCAATCCCATGAAGCATTGCGAAATGACAAACTTGAATTAAAAGCAGTAGAAAAAATTACAAAAATTATTAAAGTTGTATATAAGCAGTATACGTATAAATACAAGTAAGTTGAGAGTGTAGAGACACCGATTTGATTGCATCATTCACAGTGCATCATGGAAGTGGGCCGTCACTGCAGAGCTCTTGCGGCAGTTTGTTTGCAGTGATTCTCTGATTGGTGGGTCTCTCTTCAGGATTATGGGTAGTGTAGTTCTACAACAGGAATTCTACTAATAAAGATTCATTTTTTTATTAAGATAAAATAACGCCAATTGATGGCTTCAACAGAAGCATATACTATCAATTAACAACTTCAGAGCTCACGGTAGTAATGGTTTATATTAAATATATATAAAATATTTTTTCGCCAATGGGGAAAATGTATTTTTTTTATGCTTCCAGAACCCAACTGTTGTACTCTTCTTCTTTTTTATGTATATCATTTTTAGCTTAGCAATATGCTAATGCAAAACTCTAATGGAATCTCATGCTACAGTATTTGTGTAACACACACAGAAGGGCTTTTCACCCTGCACTTTACCCCGGGTTATGGCCTTTATAAAACCCCACTTTAACCCGGAGTAAAGCAACACTTCACGCTTAGAATAATTAAAAATGTGTTAGAAACCTGCTCCGGAGTAGGGTTAGCATTGCACAAAGTGAAATGGCCTTGGCATTAAGTGTGAAAAACCCTAGACAGTTGCTGCATATGTAGATCGTTCCACGTTGGCCTTTATGAGGTTTTAATATACCGGTAGCTCATTTTGTAACTGAACTTCTGTGTATTTCAAATTGACACATATTACTTTATCAGACACTGATGTTTAAAGTAATGTTTATGTGATGTAGTGCTGTGTTTAATATAATGATGTGTGATGAAAAAACAGCTACACTCTGTTTGCTACACACACACACGAACACACACACACACACACACACACACACACAGAAACAGTTTTGCCAAAGTGGTTTGTTGTAAAAAAAAAAAAAAAAAATTGTAAAGAATTACCCCTAGTTTAAGGGCTGTAATTTGTATTTGCGCTGTAAGTTAATTGTATGTTTTTTTTTTTAAGCACTGAGACGCCAGAGGATGACAAACCAGTGAACCCTCTCTCATCTCTGAAAGATGACTCTGCTCTCTCAAACAACCAAAAAGACGAACTGTGCAACACAGAAATAGACATCATAGAAAAGAAGGTACTTTTAGTACTGGATCATAAAATAAGTTACATTTACACTCCAGAATCTTTTGCATACAGTATACAGAATCTATTAATCTTGGTAAATGGGTCAATTACATGACACTCATGTTTGTTTGTTCAGATCTATAAAGTGCAATTCACACAAAATAATTGCTTGAAATGACCTCTACTATGATGCTTTTTCTCAGGGAGTTTAAAGTAAAACAAAAAGTGGTGTAACCATCCAGAGAGAGTAAAAAATAAAATAAACTTTTAATAAATGCTGAAATTATTAAAGGGATAGTTCACCCAAAAATGAAAATTGTAATTTTTTACTCACACCTGTGTTGTTATAACCCATATGACTTTCTTTTTCTTAACACAAAGAGAGAAATTGTGAAAAAATGCTGTGCTCAGTGATGTCATACAATGGCAGTTTGTGGTGAACACCTCTTCAAGCTTCAAAAGAACACAAAAGTATAATTCAGAAGTCTAATCAATTATTCCACGAGACTCATGATTGTAATGAAAGCATACAATAAGGTTTGGTGTGAAACAATCCGTCCCTGCTAATTAGGACAAAAACTGTTATTACTGTAGAAAATATAACTTTTATCACGTGTCATTTGCCATCATGTCACAACACTGTGTGACTGTGGCTGCCTGTAGCCTCCTCTATGTTTCTGTTTGATTTATGACTACTCAATTCAGAAAAATAAGGCTGGGCATAGAAATACTTCAATTCTTCTTCTACAAACTCTTCAGACATGTTTAGTAAGTTCTGTTATCTGTTTTATGTGCAGCTGTGTTGTGTTCTGTTGTTACCATCACTGTATAGGACCTGTTTTTAGATAAACAAAACAAGTTTTCGCTTTAATGCCCCAATGTCGAGAGGGCACTGCGTGAACTCTTGCTCTCGTGCCCTATCATGTACGCGTGCACACAGGAGATCAACAGTCAGTGAACATTTACTAAACACGGGTGAGTGAATAAAGACTGAATTTTCATTTTTAGGTGAACTAATCCTTTAAAAATAGGATAAGTAAGTAGTTTGGAATAATATATAATTAAATAAAACTTTTGTCCACTAAATCAAAGTCAGGTGGTGTAACCAACATGCAGCTAAGATGTTCTGTTGTCATGTGATTTAAAAATTAAAATAAATTTAAAAAAAGTTTTTAAATGTATTTTTATGAAAAGGCTTATTTTGTTAGGTCAAATGGAGTAACACTAAGAAAACATCTTGATATTCATGTCTCACAAATTCTCGATATTTCAAAAGAAATACATTGAAAAATATGTTTGAAAACTTTTTAAAATGAAAGATTAAGTTACAGTTAGGGTGGGTTAGCATACACTCGTGTGTATTCCAGGTGCAAGGAAAGTGTTTTAATAATCTTTTACTTGATGGTTATACCACTTGAGATATTTTTTTTTTTTTTATTATTTTTTTTTTTAGAAAATGTTATAAATGTTTTTTAAAAATGTATTAAAACAATATAGACACAAATATTATTTTTCTACAAACTTAATATTTTTAAAACTTTTTTTTTTTCATCTCAGGCAACCTTATTTGTCAATGTCTCTAATAAAAAAAATAAACATTATATATATATATATATATATATATATATATATATATATATATATATATATATATATATATATATATATATATATATATATATATATATATACCTTCTTTGCTCATATTTACCAAGGGTGCCAATATTTTTGGCCACTACTGTATCTTTAATATTTGTCATCTATGCATCTTCTCACATATAGAGACAGCTAATAGCACATATAGAAGAGCGTTTGAAGTCTCTTGAGGAGGTCGGCTCCACCCTGCAGGTCGAGGAGAAGGAGAACGTGGCATGGGGCAATGCTATGGAGACTCTGGTGCGAGAGAGCTGTGTTCCCGCTGAGCTAGAGCGCTACACACAGTTTATAGGAGACCTGGAGCGGGTGGTCAGTCTACTGCTGTGTCTGTCAGCACGCCTCGCCCGAGTGCAGAACGCCCTCAGAACTGTTGACGACAGCATGGATGCGGAGGAGAAAGTGAGTTGTGGGATACACTCGGTGTTATTACTACACACCAAAACTAAAATTAAAAATAAAAATAAAAAAATAGGTAATTTGAGGGGGGGGGGAAAAACTATAATTGTAAGAACTGAAACTAAGCAAAAATTAATTTCTTTGGTTTGATAATTAACTAAAATGTAAAATTACTTTTAAATTATTTTTAGTTTCAGTTTTCGATATATTGTATATTACAAAATGTAAAACCTTGTGTAATTTCTGCACCAGTAGTGTCACCAAACAGAATTGCATTAAAGCAATAATAAAAAATAATGTTTTTAAACATTGAAAATTCAAATGATTTACTCTGAAATGTTTTTAGAAATCACAGAACAGAATGAGGATAAAACATTGTCTTATTGTCGAGTTATGTACATGTGTTAACTCTAAATATCTCAGTTAACATGTTAACTAACAGCCCTTAATAATAATAATAATAATAATAATAATAATAAATACACATTCTATCAATCTTATTACACATTTAACATTCTAATAGGTATTCTATAGATACATTTATTACATTTATTGTAATATACATTTATAATGTAACATACTAGATATGTGAAAAAAAATTATATATATATATATATATATATATATATATATATATATATATATATATATATATATATATATATATATATATATATATATATATATATATATAATTTTTTATAGTATAATAAAAAATAGATAACTAAACATAAAATTCTAATATTTTCCTGATAGATGTGTTACTGATGCTGTTTGATAAACCCATTCTCAGCTGAGAATGACGCCAAACCTTCAGAGTCATAAAGAGTGAGTGAGTTGTGTCAGTTAAGGTGTGTCTTTGTTTAGATATCTAGTGTTAAAACTAGGAGGGGTCCAATTGGTTTAACATTCTTGTGAGAATAAACACACTTAAGGTTACGTGTGTGTGGAAAAAAACATGCTTTATATGTTCTTTTTTTAGAAACTGCATTGATTATCGAAAATAAACTCTCTCATCATCATGTTCTGGACTGCTATGAACAGCAGTTGCTGTTGCTGGTATCAGTGCTGCGTGACCGAAACTGCCCTTTTGATCTTGAAGGCTTTGCAATTGCACTGCCCTCTTGTGACAAATATTTGAACACCAGTAATGTGCAAATATTACAATCCACTTTGGGTTTTGATTTTAAGATTTGAACTTTTTTTTTTCTTTTTGTTATGATATATATATATATATATATATATATATATATATATATATATATATATATATATATATATATATATATATATATATTATTTTCTCTGTCTTGCTGCTGTTTTTGTATTGTTGTGCGCTGGAAGCTCCTGTCACCAAGACAAATTCCTTGTATGTGTAAGCTACTTGGCAATAAAGCTGATTCTGATGAAGGTCACATTAAAACTGACTGGGGAAACTTTTAACCAGGCTTTTTATACTTTTCAAATGCCTTTTATATATAGATGTTACTGTTTTAGCCGTGACCCAGATTTTCAATATTCAAATATGAAAACCCATTATAAAAATACAATTATAACATGTTGAAACTGTGACAGTCTGATCAAGGAGTAAATTAAAACATAACTGTTTCAATATTTATTCATATAAATTGTTTCTATACATTTTTTCAAAAATTACAACTAATCAAAAGTTACCGAACTTGTTAAAAGAGTAGACAGACGTGTCAATAAAGAGTGTGTTTGAGCTTAAATGTGATGTTTGAAGAGAAAAGAGAAATTTAAGGTAAATATTACTTGCCTGTAGAATATATTTAAGTTTAAATAATACCAAGCTGTAGAAACTCCAATATCCCCCCCCCCCCCCCCAATCAAATTGTTTACTATGATTCCAGGAGTGTTGATTTATTAATGTTTTTAGATGTTATATACAATTTCATTGTTTTTCAAATCACATGATTGCAACATGCTCCAAAATAATTGGGACAGTTGAGTGTTTACCACTGTGAAACATCACCATTCCTTCTAATAACACTTAAGCATTTAGGCACTGAAGTCACAAGTTTAAGTTTGGAAAGTGGAATTTTCCTATTCGGACTTGCGACTCCAGATGTGGTAGTCATCGAGAGATGCTAACCTTTACACCAAAACAGGTTTCAATTTAAAGACTTAAAGAGGAGGGCCTGGGTATCTCAGTGAGTAAAGACGCTGACTACCACCCTTGGAGTCTGTGAGTTTGAATCCAGGGTGTGCTGAGTGACTCCAGTCAGGTCTCCTAAACAACTAAATTGGCCCGGGTGCTAGGCAGGGTAGAGTCACATGGTGTAACCTCCTCGTGATCGCTATTATGTGGTTCTCGCTCTCGGTGGGGGGCATGGTGAGTTGTGCGTGGATGACGCGGAGAATAGTGTGAAGCCTCCACATGCGCTATGTCCACGTGATAAGATGCACGGGTTGATGGTCTCAGACGCAGAGGCAAATGAGATTTGTCCTCCGCCACCCGGATTGAGGCGAGTCACTACGCCACCATGAGGACTTGGAGCGCATTGGAAATAGGGCATTCCAAATGAAAGAAAAAAAAAAAGACTTAGAGGTTTCTTTCCAGAGGCACTTTTGTTTGCTCTGCGCCTGTAGAAGCACTTAAAGGATGTCAGCGTCATGTTGTTGTGTCATGTGGCCCGGTGTGGCAGAAGTTAACCCTTAAATTACAGTCCGGAGTCTTGTGAACAGTATTCAGTTTAAATTCATTTAAATAATGCTGTGCTTATAGTGAAGCCAAAATACAACGTCCAAACATGTGGACGCAGGGTCGCACAAGGTTAATGTGTGCATTTAGGATACATAAAATGATAGCTATGAAATTAGCCTGCGCAAGAGTCGGCCATTTTATTTCAAAAACGTAAAAAAAAAAATTTCCAGCACAGAATTCTATTAAACACTGCAAAGAATTTGAGATATGATGGAAATGATACTGTGGTGGGAATTTTTCAGAAAATAAAATGACAAAAATGTTTTTGATTTCCTGTGATGCATGTACATACACTGTTAGACATTGTTAGTTCATAAATATAAACACTTAGAACACCCTAGCAACCACGTAGCAATGGCTTGCATCCACCCACAACACCTTAACATCATGGTAGTGAGTCTATCCTGGGCAACAACCACTCACATTTTCTTTAGAGTGTGTAAAAAATGTGGTTTCTTCAAAACGTTTGTCATAACCAGATTTGTGACATATCAACAAATTGACTACATACTACTATGCTCAATCCACAGCAATCGCTGGACAACCGCCATCGTCTGCTGTGCAAACAGAGAGATGACGCCAAAGACTTAAAGGACAACCTGCACCGAAGGGAGCACCTGGTGTCCACCTTCCTCTCCAAACAGCTGACGGACACACAGCTCCAGGAGTACCGACGCTTCATCCAGACCAAGGCCTCTCTGCTCATTCGGCAAAAAGACTTGGACGAGAAGCAGCGTCTTGGAGAGGAACAGCTCGAGGCTTTGCTTAACAGTATACCACGATGAAAGGTCTCTATCCATTGAGATCAGCACCTCCAGAGACTCTATGAACTACAGATCTCCCAAAAAGTGTCCCATTGGTATAACACTGGCTAATGAGATGGGTCTGAACGTGCCTTTCAAACATAACCATTTGTTTCCCTTTGACTGTAATAACTTTGAAACACTTTGTTTCGTGGTGTGTTTGATGGTTAAGCTGACTCGCCATGGAAAGCTTTAAATGAATAGTTCACCCAAAATACATATTCTGTCATTATTTATTTACAGTTGGAAACCCATATGACTGTCTTTCTGTGGAATGCAAAAGGAGAAATTGAGGAATGTACTCATCGCTCTTTTCCATGCAGTTACATTGAATATGGACTGGAGATTTCATGCTTCAAAAAGGAAGCAAAAGCATCAGAAAAGTGGTTCACATGACTTATGCATTATAGATCAAGTCTTCTGAAGCCATATGACAGCTTTGGATGAGAAACAGACTGAACTCCAGTGAGATGAACTCAAGAACCAAATCAGTTCAGTTCATGAATGATCATTCGTTGTGAACTGGATCAACTGATTCATTGAAAAGAGTCTAAAGAACTGGAGATCACTACATCTCTTATGAACTCTCATAGAAGTCAAACATGTTTGAAACAACATGAGGGTGAGTAAGTGACATCACGATTTTTTGGGAGAGCGAACTGTCCCTTTAAGAGCAAAGACATTGTTTATTATGATATACATTTAAATAATGCTGTGCTTATAGTGAAGCCAAAATACAACGTCCAAACATGTGGACGCAGGGTCGCACAAGGTTAATGTGTGCATTTAGGATACATAAAATGATAGCTATGAAATTAGCCTGCGCAAGAGTCGGCCATTTTATTTCAAAAACGTTAAAAAAAAAAAATTCCAGCACAGAATTCTATTAAACACTGCAAAGAATTTGAGATATGATGGAAATGATACTGTGCTGGGAATTTTTCAGAAAATAAAATGACAAAAATGTTTTTGATTTCCTGTGATGCATGTACATACACTGTTAGACATTGTTAGTTCATAAATATAAACACTTAGAACACCCTAGCAACCACATAGCAATGGCTTGCATCCACCCAGTGAGATGAACTCAAGAACCAAATCAGTTCAGTTCATGAATGATCATTCGTTGTGAACTGGATCAACTGATTCATTGAAAAGAGTCTAAAGAACTGGAGATCACTACATCTCTTATGAACTCTCATAGAAGTCAAACATGTTTGAAACAACATGAGGGTGAGTAAGTGACATCACGATTTTTTGGGAGAGAGAACTGTCCCTTTAAGAGCAAAGACATTGTTTATTATGAGATTAAAGTAGATGAACTAGGAATATGCCATTTTTGGTATTTGTGTTTGTTTTCATTTTATACTCACAGAGCACTAAAATGATGACCAAAAAGGAAGAAAAAGCACTTTTGATACTAATCTGCACAAATTTATTAGGAACATCAAAACAATAGTGTAATCCATCCCAAGTGTTTATTCTTACTGATTTCAGGTCTTAATTCTTTTGACACTTGATGCTTCATCTGTCGTAGTGTAGCTTTTCATCCATGATTTCATGTGACACTATCATGTTGAATGTATTTAATGATAAAGTACCATATTCTGTTCTTCAGATTCTCTTTTAAATTGTTTTGTGTTGGATATTTAAAATGATTGGGGTGTGTCATACATTTTATTTAACTGCCATCATTGCACATTTGTGTACTGAGACTCTGAATCAACAGCGAAGCAAACATGTTTTTTTGTGCTAACTCAGTACTTATGCTGTATGGACAAGTTACTAACACACCAATGTTAGTTGCTAATGTTAAACCGCTTTTACCAATGTTAAAAGCTGACAAATGTTGGAGCAACTTGTGCAGTGTCGGGTAGTAGCAGATTACATGTAATCTGGATTAGATAAGGTTACAACAGTCAAGTACTTGTAATCAGTTTGCATTTTATAATGTGGGTAACCAGATTACTGTTAATATTCTATGGATTACATGATTACATGTTTTATTACATTACAAATAAACCAGCAGCAATAACTAGTGCGTTATTTACTTGTACAAATATGTACGTGTAAATGTTACGTACAAATGCATATGACTAGCAAGTTGCTGTTTTATTTCATGTTTAATAAGGGTTATAATACATTTGGAACTGAATAAATTTAAAATGAGTGATAAGATTATCAAAACATGCAATGAGTAATCCAATAGATATCAGATTAGATTACCAAAAAAGTAAATTTACATTACTGATTACAATTTTAGTCATGTAATAACTGGTACTGTAATCTTAGTACCAGATTACATTTCAGTAGTAATACACCCAACACTGAATTTCTGCTATTTGCAACATTTTACTCTAACTTTTTTTTATTTATTTTTTTGTAGCTAAAAAGAAACATTTATTTTCAAGCAATAAGCCAAAAGATGCGACGCGGAGTACCTAAAACCCCCATTAACCGTGGTAAAATCACTGTAGCACACTCATTAAAGTGCCTTATTGCTTTTAGAAAACTGTGGCAACAGCAATATACAAAAAGACATCAATGCTCAATAATATTATTATTAATAATTTACTTTTATTATTATAAATAATTGGATAACAATTCCTAATTGTAGGTTGCTTTTGGCAATGTGCAGTAATACACTAACAGTCAAATGTTTGGACACAATTCACTTAATTTATGTTTCTCATGTTCCCGAAAAGGAAAAACCTTTTGATCTGAAAGTTGATGCTTTAATACTTGAAATTACTTTTGTAGATAAATATCCATTTTGCCTTTGTATGAATTTCATTACAAAATAAAAATTAAGACTAAAAATACTATTTATTATAAACTCACAACCACTTTATTAGGAACACCTGTACATCTACTTATTCATGCGATTATCTAATCAGTCAATCATGTGGCAGCAGTGCAATCATAATATCTTGCAGATAAAGGTCAGGAGCTTCAGTTCACATGAACCATCAGAATGGGGAAACTGTGATCTTGGTGATTTCAACCGTGGGATGATTTTTGGTGACAGATGTGCTGGTTTGAGTATTTCTGTAACTGCTGATCTCCTGCTGATCTTTTCATGCACAACAGTCTCTAGAGTTTACTCCAAATGGTGCCAAAAACAAAGCGACAATAAAGACAAGTTCTGCGTATGGAAATGCCTTGTTGATGAGAGACGTCAACAAAGAATGGCCAGACTGGTTCCAGTTGACAGAAATGCTACGGTAACACAGATAACCACTCTGTACAATTGTAGTGAGCAGAATATCATCTCATATTGCAGATTATCATCTCAGAATGCAGATTATCATCTCGGAATGCAGATTATCATCTCAGAATGCAGAATATCATCTCAGAATGCAGATTATCATCTCGGAATGCAGATTATCATCTCAGAATGCAGAATATCATCTCAGAATGCAGAATATCATCTCAGAATGCAGAAAATCATCTCAGAATGCACAACACATCAAACTTTAAGGCAAATGGGCTACAACAGCAGAAGACCACGTTCGGTTTCATTTCTGTCAGCCAAGAACAGAAAGCTGAGGCTGCAGTGGGCACAGGCTCACCAAAACTGGACAGTTGAAGACTGGAAAAACATTGCCTGGTCTGATGAATTTCGACTTCTGCTGAGGTACACAGATGGTAGGTCCACTGCAGCCTCGGCTTTCTGTTTTTGGCATTGATGAATACTTGGAGAAATTTTGTAGTGTCATGGAGCTCATCTCGCATAGTTTCCATTGAAATTAGACAAATCATTATCTAAGGACAAAGATTTTTTTACTCTAGCCATATTGATGCATCCTGTGTGTGATACCCGTGCCTTTCCTTCACGAGAACGGATATAGTAAATTATATATCACCCTCTTGTGGTCTCCCAATGCTATTACATCAGACTGTTAAACAAAAGCCCTACTAAGTAAATTGGAAAGCACGCAAATTAGGCTTCTAATTTAAATGTCAACAGATGTTACTATATCGATGTCTAAAAAGTATTTTTTTTAAATAACGTGCCGATCAATAATCAATTTGATCAATATTTTATGATATCCCTAGATAATAGTAATAATAAACAATGTGTAAGTGTGTCCAAACTTGTATCTGGTAGTGTATATATTGTGTCCATTTATCATTATTTGAACAGCACTTTTGAACAGAATTTAAGATTTTAAAAAATGACACTATCCAAAGTTTCTTTGCAGTCTTGATTCACGAATCCACTCATTTTTTGTCACTTGGATGAATCAAAGTGAGAACCGGGAGTAATATGATCCTAGCAGGACTATAGTCTTATATCGCTAGAGCAATGACCGTGTTTGCAGTCGCTACCTTGTCGTGAACCACTGAATACTTTGCAAATCGGACTGAACGATTTGGTCGCAACGGTAGCAGTACACTGATACAAAAACCGTTCGAAAGAACCAAATATTTCGCAGAAATGAGTCAGATTTCCCATCACTAGTCTAAAATTATTTGACCTCACAAACCTTAAATTGTATTGACACATACAATGCGTTTCAAAATATATTCAATAGGCTACTGTGTAAAAAATTGGCATTATGCCTTAGAAATGTTTTCTCTCACATTTTCTTAACATTTCTTGGTGTATGTATCAACATTTGCTGTTTTCATTTGTTTAAACAAACCAAAGTTTGCTTGGCCTTTGAACAGAGAAAGGTTATGCGTTTTCTGTCAAGGGTCCGTGTTTTCATGGCCTTCAAATTTTCATTGTCCACAGAAACGGCACCCTACAACAACATGGACACATTCTTTAGAAGCGTCAGAAGCTATTTCCTGTTGTTGTATACAAGTCCACCACCATTTCCTTTTCATCTGGCATTGAGTAATCAGATGTGTTCTGCGGTCAGACATGCCGGAAGTAGCTTATGAAATGGTTGCGTGTGAGACTTTTTGCAATGTTTGAAATCCATCCATCACATTCACTCCCTGTCATTAAGAGCGTTTGCACCATACAGTGTGCTGTGAATGTTTATCGTTGTGTGGACTGTTTTGCTTTGCTTCCCTCTTGTGGTTGTGCTGTGTATTATTTGCCTTGGCTCTTTCCAGTGCATTTGTTAAGGGGAATGCATATTTCCATCACTTTTATCATGTAAATAAAGAAAGTAATGATATTTCCTGTGCACTTTAAATTTGTTTTCATTATAACTGTTAAGATTTTACTCTGTTTAATAAGGTCTTTGTACACTTACACAAGGAGTCCATAATCTATATTTAATGTTGAATAACAGGTTCTCAAATGTTGTTTAATGATTTGATCATGATTAGGAAACATAATCTATACAGGTAAATTGCATAAAAACTGTCAAGAAATGTCCAAGTCATATTTCAGCTCCCAATAAAAGAAAATGAAGCCTATTTTTAAAACCATCAGGGTCTTTTTGGCTTTATGACATTATTTTTTGTGACATTTAAGCACAGATTACTCTAAAATTCTCTTTAGAGTACATTTTTGCTGTGCAACTGTAAATCATCAGTAGTATTTGTTGTACTGTCTTTAATTTATGCTGATTTTAAGAATAAAAACATAGTGTCAGGACATGATGATAATGGGAATGAGAGTTTTTTGGAATACAACAGGGAGAATTTGTGGGATAATAAATATGCTTAATTGACCCTTCACTAAGACCCACTTTCAACACGTATCTGACCAATCCTATATAGCAACTGTTGCCGTCTGCCATTTCTCTGACAAGCATTTGCTTTTTCCAACAAGAGCCTGTGGGAGAAATTTGTTTTTTGTTGCTGGGTCATTGTGACAAGATATCTAGAGAGGATATACTGTGTTTTGTCTTTTTTTTTGTCTTTAAATACATCTTGAGAAGAGCATGCTATGAATTAAACTGTGTCAGCCGTGATTTTCAAATGAATGTACAACGTCAGCAAGGACACCTTCATTTGCTCCAATGTAAATTAAAGCTAAAAACTTAACATTCATACATTTAGGAACTGATTCAGGTCTTAGTAAAGGTGGTTGTAAGTAAATTGTTCAAAACATCATAGTGAGTGTGTTATGAGACGTACACTAACGTTATCAGGTATGTAATATTATATATTGTTATTGGTAATAACAATGGTTTTACTTGAGGACTCTGACTGCGCACATTAGTTTGTATGTTTTTTCTTCTTTGTTTCTGTTAATTAAGAATAACGATAAAACTTGTTAGAAATTAAGACTAATTTAGCTGGTTATGTAGTGACAAGCGTTTGCAACAAAACCCCATCCTTCCCCAAAATGTCCATCCTTATATGTGGCCGCACTAGAGTGATTACATAGATTGGCTGTGTTTCGTTTGGAAGGATGTGTCCTCCGGAAGTCGCATTTGACGGCCGTATACGTCATCGAGCCGGTCTCGTTTCAGAAAAGCGAGTAGGACACTCCGAATGTGAACTTCTTTCTCGGGAGTTCAGAGGAGGCATGAGGTGTATCCTTCGTGGGTGCTCACAACCCACAATTCTTTGCTTCAACGGAAATGTCTCAAAAGAATTATGCCAATTTGCTCTTAAATATGATGTTCAAATGCAAGGAATGTTAATTCCCAAGTTGAAGTACCTCAGTAGATGAGTACAGAGTATATAATATGTATAAATATATTAATATATAATTAAAATAAAGTATTTGACTAAAAGTACACCTGTGAAATCTATTTTCTTTTCTCTTTACATCATTATAACTCTCCTAAAATGTACCTCACGCATTCTCTTCTAAAGGGACTTTGTTCCCTTTTCACTCGAAGCGCTCGCGCTTGTTAAAGAGTGGTGTGCTGTCATAGCAACCGTGTTACCTTCCGTTTCCATTTGTACTACGTAGGCCGTCTCGTTTAAATGAGGCTTGTTTTAAGGAGGACACTCGGTATACTGCAGCCTTCAAAGAACGCGCCATCCGGAGGACGCATCCTTCCGAGACACAGCCATAGATAAAGCATTAATTACACATCTACTGCGTAGCTTTGGGCTTCATTTTGATGAATTGATCCTAAAAAAGCTTTCTGCCTTCTATTGTAAGTGAAAAAGAAAGAAATATGAAATACCAAAACAGGATCGGTTCTTTCCGAGTAAAATCTCTTGAACGTACATCACACCGAATTCACGATTTACATCCTTGTAAAGTCGAAAATCCTATACATAGACTTTATTATTAATAAACATAGAATAAAAGACGGAAAAGGTCAAAATCATGCATAACAGTGTTTTAAGGCGTCTTCCTCAACTAATGAATTCAGAGGCCGAAACATTTGCTGTGTCTCAAGGGCACAGTCAGAGCTAGCAGGGAACATTGCATCATGGAAAAATAAGAGACACAGCCGTAAGCAGACTGCTCACTTTAGATCTGGTCATTCCAGAGGGTTTAAGTTGGCTTGAACACACCCAGCACTACTTTTCATACCTGCATCTTAATCAGTTTGAACATAAATTTCTGATCTTAGGTCCGTATTTAAAAAGTTAAATTACCATACGAATCACGTAGTGTCAGCAATACTAACCACATCTATTTATGGTTGAACCAGCTCACATGACCAGCAAATTCAAAGACACCAATCACACATTACATGCCTGAGCCTGTTTCTCTCACACACATTGCTCTCAAAGATGAATCTATATTCAAAACACTTTGTATTCATCGTCTGGTTTTAGGGAGGCTATACAGTTAAATAAAAATCACTGATACTTTCAAATTTGAGGTTTCAAAGGGATAGTTCACCCGGAAATGAAAATTCTGTTGTCTTTACTCATGCTCTTCCAAACCAGTTTATTATTATTATTATTATTATTATTTAGTTTGACAAACCCTTTTGTGTTTTACAGAAGAGAGACAGTTATGGGTTTAACCGGGGGTGTTGCAGTATAGGGATGGGCGATATGGAAAGTGTACACATATAAAAGTGTATACTAGCCAAAAGTTTGGAATCATTTACAGATTTTGCTGTTTTGGAAGAAAATTGGTACTTATATTCAACTGATCACAAAGTATAGTCAGGACATTACTGATGTATAAATCAACATCATCACTATTTGAAAAAAGGCATTTTTGATCAAATCTTGAAAGACCCCATTTCCAGCAGCATCAGTCCAACACCTTATCCTTGAACAATCGTGCTAAATTAATCATTTGGTTGTAGAAAATCACTTGCCATTATATCAAACACAGATGAAAGATATTTGGTTCATTAAATGTAGCTTAACCTTGTCTTTGTGTTTGCTTTTGAGTTGTCACAGTATGCAACAGACTGGCATGTCTTGAGGTCAATATTAGGTCAAACATGGCAAAAAATAATAATCTTTCTCTAGAAACTCGTCAGTCAATCATTGTTTTGAGGAATAAAGGCTATTCAATGCTTGAAATTGCCAAAAAACTGAAGATTTCATATAAAGGTGTACACTACAGTCTTCAAAGACAAAGAACATCTTGCTCTAACAAGTACAGAAAGAGATGTGGAAGACCAGATGTACAACTAAACAAGAGGATAAGTACATCAGAGTCTCTAGTTTGAGAAATAGACGCCTCACATGTCCTCCGCTGACAGCTTCATTGAATTCTACATGCTCAACACCAGTTTCATGTACAACATTAAAGAGAAGACTCAAGGGTAAAGAAAAAGCCACTTTTGAAACAGAAAATCAAAAAGAAAATGTTAGAGTGGGCAAAGAAACACAGACATTGGACAACAATTCATTATTCCCACACAATGTAATGTCGTAGCTGTCTAGTCACTCCAGCAGGGACTTCTCGTTAGGATATATCTTAACACTTTTACTCATTTTGTTGGACTGTCTGGTGGATCACACTCCTATTTATCAATACCATACCAGCATCGGTACCACTGATAACCACTGCATTACACGGTGTTAATTGTTGTCAACATGGCAGCGTCCATGAGGGGGCTACCCGATCCATGTAAATTTAAACAGCTTTTAAAAGGTTTCTGATATGACTCGAGTCTTCATCTTATGCGAGTGTATATAATATGCAACATATTTTTAAAAAATGCTATTAATGTCTTTATGTGTAAAACTTTTTTAATAGGCAAAAACTTCTAGGTGCGCCTTTAAAAGGTGGCAATAGCCTTCAACATGTATCCAGTGGTCCTTTGCATTCTGCTGTATAATGTCACTTCTGGTCCTTAAACACTTTTAAAACAGCCTCAAAATTGAGGTTTTGTGCCATTCACACCCCATGGTATTTCATAATATCCAGATCAATCATCCAGAGACAAGTTATTTATGTATTATGGTGGAAATTATAATGAAACTGCATCAGGGTTTTGCTCAGCAATAAAAAAACAAAATATCAAGAATGAAAACACTTTAGAGGTACTACAGATACATGCTACTTTTAAAAACATTATATATATATAAATGAACAAATGCAGAAGGCATCACATCATTGATCCATATACAGTACATTTATGATAAATATTAAAATAGATCAGTAATACATGATATAAACACATGTATGTAAATGAACAAGATAAAAACCAAAGGCTGTATGAATTAAGATTATCAATTTTGAGCATCTACAGAAACGTTCGGATCATATCAGTTCAGATCATGTAATAAAGCTTCTTTTCACAATACATTCCTGGTGCTTAAACAGACAATTAAAACAATTTTGGCCACTCCCAAAGAGTTATGCTCCCACATTGAGAAAGAGCACTCATACTTTATCATTTGCTAAATTTATGATCCTTTTCAATAATCTCATGATTTTCAATCATCCATAATTACTCTCAGAAATATAGCTCTGTTTACATTGGAAAGAAGTAAGAACATTATATAAGACTATTATATACATTTGATACATACAAAATCATACATTTTGAAGAGATTGAAAATAAATTAACACAGAACCCAGATAGCACAAGTACATATCCGAGATGTCTGTTTAAGATATTTCCACCTGGAAAGCATCACAATCAAATTAACATCTGCTAAACATCTTAAAAAGATCAGATTTACAAACATTCTAAATCATAAACGTCTCAAAGGCATCTGCTGAATGTCTTATTGACTTCCGAGAGGAAACATCTTATAGACATATTGCAGGTGAATAAATAACCTTAAATATATGTCTTCCAGATGTAAACACACACATCAAATAGACATCTGGGTGATGTATGTGTGCTATCAGGGAAATCTTTTAAAGTTCACCATTTATTTAGAATCTCACATAAGGACGATTCATAGATACAGTCTCTGATTCAGTCATTCATTTCTGCATTTAAAATATTAGCTAACCATTTTTGGTCCCCAGAACATTCTGGGAACATTAGTTTTTGGTTCCCAGAATTTAAATTTCTAAAAAGTTATTTTGGTTAGACACGATTTTTTTTTTTTTTTTACAGAAATAGAACATTCCTTGTAGGTTTGGGGAACATTGCACTAATGTTTTCCTAACCTCTCTAACCTAAGTTAAAAATATATCACATAATAGGGACGATTAAAATAATATGTAATATTTGCTTGAACATGTATTTTGCTTATACCTATACTGAAAACTGAGCATTGATTTTGCGTTTCCCAAACAGGTTACCATAAGAAACTCAAAGAGTTCCACATTAATAGGCTCAATTAGTGAAACACATCCGATAGCCTCTGTTTGTGTGGCATGGGCTCATCCTCTCTGGAATCTTCAGTCACGGAGATGAATGGCACTCTGGACTTGTTCTTCTTCTTGAGACCCACCAGGAGGGGCTGCTGGAAGAGGTGGCTTATTGTGTGTTTTTGCGGGTCGTTGTCATCCCGAACCTGACGTAACTCCCGGTTGATGGCTTTTGGTTCCCCTAGAAGCTGCCTCAGCTCCCTCGGAACCTCTTTGGGCAGATAGTAGTACGGTTTCTTCCCGTAGTTGTCCCTAAGGTTTCTGTTGGCACCGTATTGGACTAGCGGGTCAATTAAATTGAGTTGACTATGTATAGCAGCGATATGCAGTGGCGTGTAACCGCCGTGTGATTTGGCGTTGACGTCCACCACACAGTCACTTTTCCTCGACAAGTCAACAATTGTGCAGACCATTTCAACGTTTCCACACTTGACAGCCCAGTGTAGGGCCGTGAAACCAGAGATGAAGTCCTTCTTCTCTACAAGCAGAATGTCCATCAGAAGCAGACCGTACACCTGACTCCATTGACCGGCCGCAGACTTCACGAGCCACTGATGTTCCAGGAAATCAAGCGGGCACTGGTGTGAGTACTTGGGCTCGTCGGACTGTTTAGGGGTCTTGAAGTGTCTCCTCACCTGTGGGGAGCTGTCAGCGCTTGCGACACTGTCTGTTGACGGTCTCCACTTACTTTGAGGTGAGGAGTGAGGCTCTTGGGTGAAGCTGACAGATCCTGAGTGCTCACTGGAGGTTTTCGTGTTATAATGATGACTGATGTTGGCTGGGGGCATTCGTAAAGGCAGCGCATACGGTTTGTTTGTTCTCACCTCTTTCTTGGCAGGGCACACTGCTTCATGTTTGTCCAAGTCATCAGGGTCAGATTTGAGAGGAACGGTGAAATGTAGAAACAATTTAGATGTTGGGTAAACATTCTTGCTTCTTTCTAAAGCAACCTCTATAGGAGAAGGTCCCACCACGGTGCTGTCTGAAGATTTTGAGGAAGATCTGCTCAAAGTTTTCTGGTGTGCATTTTGGAAATCTTCTACTGCATTTGATCCATCTTCTTTATCCTCTTCTCTTGGGCTGTTTTTATCCTCAGAGAATTCTAGCAAATGCAGATAAACTTTCTTTAGGACTATATACTTGGTGTCTTGCAATTCTTTCACAACTGCAATGTTGTTCACAATCGTCTTGAAAAGTTCTCTGTTTTGTTTCTTCTCTGCCGGATCACTGCAATTTAGGGCCCCTTTAAACTTGCTCAGTATATCGGAGTTTTTCACCTTTCCTCCCCCTTCTATTAAGATGTTTAAAATTGCCTCTTGAGTCAAATCCATTTTTTTTTTTTTTTAAACGTCCCAAATACGAACATTTCTCTCGAGCCTCCGTCATCGAAAAGCACCTGGACTGTCACCACCCCTTACCTGTTTTCCGGAATGTCCACGTGAAACCTTATTTACATAAAATATTCAGGTCAAACGTGGGTGGAGCCGGCAATGAGTCGTCAGCACAGAATGATCGGTAAAAATAATAATAATAATAATAATAATAATAATAATAATATTATTAACAGCAAATAATTTTCATGAATAGCGAACCCTAAAATTATTAATTTTATAGTTTAATATAGCATTGCCAGGAAGACGCATAACTGGATTTGCAAGTTAAGCAGTTTACTTACTAAACACTATCTAATATTAAGTAACAACAACATTACTATAGGCAATCTAACAACACAAATGAACTATTCATTGTTATTATTTGGGTATTGTTATATTATTAGTCTTATTTAAACAGCCTTCTCTTTATTCCTAGTTTAAATAAAGCATTAAAAGTATATATTTGTCCTGTATGAGTGTATATCAGCCCAACCGCATGACTGCATGCCATTAAACAGTCTGGTATGGATCATAATTGATAATTAATTGCATATTTTATTACTGAGGAAATGTATCCTGCCAGGTCTTGGGAAAAGGCTGAGAAAAGGCATTCCTGAGGCCAGTGGGAGTTTCCAGGAAGAAGCCATATTGAACGCACTGAAGCGCTCGCGATTCCTACAACGGTAAAATAATAACTTATGAATATTAATTTCACCATCTCACGTTGCTTCGTAACCAAGCAGGTCCGTCCAACCTAATTAATATTCAAAATCCCAGCCCTTGCTGTAGTTGGATTCGTTGATTTGCCAGTGGTCTTATCAACGTCTGACCTATTGGGCGACCGTCACTGTGCGTCATTAATATACATAAGCCAGCCCTTCACCATAGTAACATTCGTAATTTCTCCAACCGTTCAATAGAGTGTGTTAGTGGACAGAGAGAGAGAGAGAGAGAGAGAGAGAGAGAGAGAGAGAGAGAGAGACGAAGGCAGCTCCGTTTCGCCTTATCTCAGCACTAAACATATACATTCCTCATCATGGCGGCCACGGATGTAGATATATTTTCTGTAAGTAACATTTTTTAATAATTTCTTCATTTAAGAGTCCTGTTTTCACTTAGACTCTCACATTCTTTATGTGTTTTCTTAAATGAATTAGGACTAGCACGAGCGCTACTCGAGTTTAGCCCAAATGACTCAATCTCATGTAGCAACAGAATCTAACACTGTTTATTTACTATACGTTTATTACTTGTCAGACCAGGTCAAGTATCTGTCTTTTTTAACTTGATTATAGACATATTAGGTATGTCTACATTGTTGGTGCGTTTAAAGCATTTCATGTCTTTTCTCACTCTGGAATGTTGCTTATGTTCAAATCTGAATTTACTCTGATATGTGCGCGATCTGTAGACTGATGCTTTACAGTACAGATTAGTTTCACAAGTATTGGAGTATGTCAGATGAATAAACACATAAGGGCTGTTTCTAATGTCAGTCTGCTAAAAGTCTTCGTTGTTGACATCTTTATTCTGTTTACTCAGACTGCATACACCTCTCCATTCAAACTAGAATGAAGCACACATATGTGGCAAACATCAATGAGCATGTGTTCTGAAAAGTCTTCATTCACTCCAGAGTTTGTATTGTTTGTAACTAGAGACCAGCTTGTGGCTCCTCAGTGTGAGATCACAGATAGAGTGTCAAAAGCCAATTATGGGATCTTTGGTATTGTTGATAATTAGTATGATTGCCTGTATGTGTGAAACATAAGCAGATTATGAGATCTTGCAGAAAGCCTGCTAGTGGTCAGTGCATTGCACTGAAACAGAAAACAGATGTTTGCAGCGGAGGTTTTAAGTCTGATAATTTGTTTGACTGATAGTTTTGTAAGCACACTTTTCTACTTAATTGGTTATTGCTTCTTTAATATCAACTGTGTTGATAAGTGCTGCCATTGATTCACATGGCAATTTAAGTTTAGTAATTTAAGACACGGCCCAAACAAAAATTAGAATACATTTGTGACCATTTAAATAGCAAAACAACATTACTAGTGACATAAATATTCTAATAATTATATTTTATAAATTTTTTTCTCCCCAATTTGGAATGCCCAATTCCCAAAACACCAAAGTCCTCGTGGTGGCGTAGTGACTCGCCTCAATCTGGGTAACAGAGGACAAATCTCAGTTGCCCCCGCGTCTGAGGCCGTCAATACGCACATCTTATCACGTGGCTTGTTGAGCGTGTTACCGTGGAGACATAGCGCTTGGAGGCTTCACGCTATTCTCTGCGGCATCCATGGACAACTCACCACGCACCCCACTGAGAGCGAGAGCCACATATTATAGCGACCACGAGGAGCAAGAGCCGAGCAAGAGCCGAGTCACTCAGCACACCCTGGATTCAAACTTACAACTTCAGGGGTGGTAGTCTGCATCTTTACTCGCTGAGCTACCCAAGTCCCCTTGATTATTATTCAAATAATTATGTTGTGTATTATGTTTTTCTTGTTGTAGTTTAACCACTTAAACTCTAGTGCATTTTTGGGCTGCCGTCTGCAATTTTTCATACTCAAATTTAAAAGCTTACCATTCACACATACTGTGGGCTAATTGCAGAAAATTTGTGTAATTTTAATAATAATAAAAAAAGACTCCCAATTATTAATAATTTTGTATATGTTTACGATCTTATGATGAACAGAAATGTCAATATCAACAACACAAATCTTTTTTTGCAAGCACCTATTTCTGGTTCTGTTCTAAATCTTCCCCTTTAAAAAGTTTTATTTTATTCCAGTAGATTGCAACAATACTAGGATAGTTTTTTCCTCTCACCTTCCATCACAAAATGCAGATCTGAAATATAGGTGGCACTCTAATGCATTTTATCCCTCACAGATGTGCTCGTCCATAGACATTCAGTCTAAGTTTCAGTTCATGTACCACCCCCCATTGTTTCATAGTATATCTCGGCCTCTGAGTGGACTAGAATCTCAATCTAGGCGTCATTAGAAATCTGAAATCCTCCCCTTTGGTCTGTGGTATTGGGGCAACAAAATAAACTATATAATCACATTTCTAAAAGTGAGAGCTTTCATTTGATATATGACTTGTCCAATTAAGTGGTATGTAAAAGACCTTTTATATTCACATGAATGTTTCTACCATATTACCTCTAGGTGGCACTTTTTATGTGACTGTTTTCAGCCCATATTTTGTTATTGTATGTAACATAAATGGAAAAAGGATGGTATTCTATAAAAAAAAAATCAGAATCTAAGCTTTCAAATGGTACCCCATATGCCTGACATGCCAAGCTTAAGGGGTTAATTATTTTTTATAATTTAAAGCCGAAATAAAACGATAGTTAAAAATCAGTTCTAGCAAATTGGTTATATATATATATATATATATATATATATATATATATATATATATATATAATAAATGGTATATGTTGTAAAAAAAAAAACAAAAATTGTCGATCACTAGTCATTTTGATACAATTTTAATTAATACATGATGACTTAATTAGCAAACAGTTGTTCAATATTAACAATTTAAGACAATGACCAAAACAGAGAAAACAAATCTGCAACCATTTAGATCGCAAAACAACTTTGCATTAAAATAAAGATATACATGTTGTAATGATGATTAAAATTTTTAGAATTATGTTTTTATTGTTGTAGTCTAATAATTTATTACTGTCACAAGCAGAATTAAAACTATAATTTTTTTTATATCATTTATCAGACACTTCTTAATGTGTAATATTACATACTGTGTATAAAATATTATTATAAATATTTATTAAAATATATAAAAATTGTTGTTAAAAAAAATAAATAAAAGATATTGGTTGACAAAATGTAGGATTTGTCTGTCTCTAGTGATTTTGACTCTATTATTAAATAGCCTACATTCATCCAAGTGTCTTTTGTTAGATTCTGAGTTCTTGATTGACACTTTGACTTCTAGTTCCTGTGGGAATTTTGGTTGGATTTTTAAACTTTAATGTGTTAAGTTTAAACTAAGCAAATCCATTGTCTTGCATGGTATCCGTGCCATACGTACTGATCAATCACACCCAAACAAACGCAGTTTGGTCAGGATGGTTTGCTGGGAATGCTCAGGAATTTACGTTTCTCCCTCTTGATTTTGAGGAATCCCTCTGCATTTGAAATCTGGACTGGGTTTTGAGGAAAACTAATGTTTGGATTGGAAAAGGGCAACAGTTGTTGAGCTGTTGGCCAGGCAAGATAATACATCCATTATATCTGTGTTGTGATAAAAAAAATTGCTTCAGAAGTCTCTGTTTGACTTGGATTGGAGAGTTTGCAGCAAGTGTTCTTTCACACTATGTCAAACTATCAGCTGAATGGAATGGAATGTGTGAGGGCTTTCACAGTCAATGCTTTTGTTTAGATGTTGGTGTGGTTTTAGGAGCCGAACTGATGAACTTCATTGAACTGGAGGGTCAATTTGAATTCTAATTCCAAAATGGGCAAAAACGCTTAAAGGGACAGTTCACCAACATTTTTTAATTCTGCCATTTAGTCTACCTTTATGCCTTTCCAAACCTGTATGATTTTCTTTCTTCAGTGGGAACACAAATAGAGATATTTGCAGGATGTTTACACTGCTCTTTTACATACAGAGAAAGTAGGGATTGGGGATGTGAAGCTCCAAAAAGGTAAAAAGCACCATACAAATGGTACGTATGACTCTTGTATGTGTATATTTCAAGTCTTCTGAAGCTATACAATAGCTTTGTGGGAGGAATAGAGGAATTCAAGTCATTATTTGCTGAAAATCTTCCCCTCTGGGAAACATTACAAATACTATTGTTATCTTTTTAAGCCAGCACCACACTAGCAGACTCTAAAAACTTGTTTTTGGCAAGTGGTTTTGATGAGATCTCACTTTCTTCAGTTGGAGGTATGTCACACTAGCCGATACAAAATGGTGGTGTGACAGACATAACAACTCTCCAGACGCTCTCTCTCTCTGACAACTTCTCATGTGTAGCTTGCCAAATAACAGTAGGAGTACTGTGTGAACATAAACGATTGCAATGGAGTGATTTAGGAATGCAATTCATGGTGTAATTTTACCTTGTGAGTTTGTGTAATTGTGTATTTTTCCCCTCAAGGCTTGCAGTTGAACACTTATGTTCCTGTGGAGCTTTCGGTGAATAAAGAAATTACTTTCCATAAAAACACTCTAGTGCCTCCGCTTTCTGATTTCATCAGTCATTTTAGTGTAGGAGAACCCCAGGAAAAATGCTTGGCGACAGAATCACTTTGGATTTCAATCTGCATTTGAGATGATATGTCAGTGTGATCACTGATGAAAATAATGTTCAGATCAGCATAGGGCTGCACGTTTTCAAGTTTTTCATTAACCGTTAACCGAGGCCCTTAACGGTTAATACTCGGTTAACCATAGTGTGCGCCAGGGATGGAAATTAACTTTTTTGTCCACCGGCCACTGTGGATTTCAATCTACCAGCCACTCAATGTTTTTACCAGCCACTTTCTTGTTTTTAACCGACAATGTGTAACTGCATGTGAAAATTAATACTACAAGATCTACAATACTTAAGCCGTTTATTTAATCTCAAGTCTCAATGAAATACTGGCATTTTCTCTTTCTCTCTTATAGCCTACACACACAATCCATGAACTGATATTCATTTCAGTTCGCATACGAGGAAAACACAATGTTACGGATGTGAGCGCTCTGAAAGCGGCACTGAAAGATGCTTTAAAACTTCCACAGAGACATCAAACAGAAAGCACAAAACCGTTCTTTAAAGTGAATTTCGTTTTGTATTAATTGTGTCTTAATTTTAATCAATGTTTCATCAACCAATTGCCTGGATTTAATAAATAAGAATTAAATATAGCAGACGATATAATCACGAAGCGGAGGCGCCGGCGCGTGAACTGGAGCTCGTCTCATAAATGAACCGAAACTCAGTGTATAAGGTAGCCTTGCCTCACAGACATGTCTACTTAAACAGAATAATTCAAAACTAAAGAAAACAGACACAGACTGCTCTCTGCTTATGTAATCCGTAAGAAATGTGCATTTCTCTCTGGTGCGTTACTGCGAAGACCGCGAGTCAGCATCGTCAACTTCATCTTTGCAAATGACACGGACAAAGAAAAGACTTGTTTATTAATAAATAATTAAAATATCTCCTTGCTATATTTTACATATTCATAATCATTACTTTTGCCGGTTCTTTGTGACAGATTTTAGGAGATTAATTGGCAGCGCCACGCCGCCACCCTTACATGAGGGTGGGTCACCGCACCCACCAGAATAGCCCTGTTTTTTTGTTAAGGATTTGTTTACTGTGTGTGTGATTCATTTAATGGAAAGCACATTCACGGAGTTGTCTTGCTAATCAGTGTCTCCTCGTTTATTCAAACTAATTTGTCCTTTAACAGACGAACTTCGCATGATGCTATTTTTATTAAATGTCTGGGAGCGCTCTGGCAGTCTCTGGTGGTGCAAAAATGTATTACAACTAAATTCAATGCACGCCATTGACGCCACTTAACCGAGCAAAATGTTTCACTCGGTTACGCAATTTTTAACGGTTAATCGGTTAATCGGTTAACCATGGACACCCCTAGATCAGCATGACATGACATAAGATGATTAACAACCTCTTGCTGGCAAATGTTCACACACTTTGTCTTTCACCTACTGGCTGGCGATTATGATAATAAAGATTACATCTAAAAATTGTTGAAAAAAAAATCAGCTAGTATGGTGCCAGCTTTACACTGAAATTTATGACAGAGTTTAAATTTTTGGTTGAATTGTTCCTTTAAATCTGTTTCATGGACCGAAGTAAAAGGGAGTGCGCTAAAAAGTCAACCTTTTAGTAATTGCCTAATAGGCTACTGAAAAGGTCATAACCAGACAGTCCTGTTCAACATCAATTTCATTCATCAAACTGTGCACAAGTTTTAGGGCAGGGTTGATGTATTTACTGTTCTTAAAATATACATGGTTAGTGAGGATGAGTCAACATCCTGTTCATTCTTTAATGGCTGTATATAATCACTGACATTAATAAATGCAAAAACATCACGGTTTAAATTATGGAAGGCCATATGTGTTAAGATTGCAATGTCAGTTTTCCGAGGAGTGGCAGCCAGATAGACCGCTGTGTGTGTGCGCTTGCATGCAGATCTCTTATTGAAAATGCAGATAGAGTCCAGTCTGCTTTTTGTTAAGCAGATGCCACACTATGACCAAATCTAGACTATCTCTTCTCCAGTGCCATCATATGGGGTGCCAGCTTGGCTTGCCACAGTATACGGTGTCATACTGTGTACATAGGATGACTCGGTGCAAAATTTGATTCTGTTAAAATGGGTAAACATTATCAAAGAAACTTAATGACTACAGTTTCTATATCAATAGCCAAATTAATAGAATTGCCTACATAAATTCGGAAAAACGAGTTTGCGACTCATAAATGAACCAAAATAAACGCATTGAAAGCCAGATGTTCTTTATTGACATATCAAAATTACTGTGAACTGTATTTTAGCAAATCGCATGGACCCAAACTGAACCCGAACGGGCCCCTGTTGTTGGCCATTAAGCAACGAAAATTACACCATAGGACCAGTGGTTGTGTTAGACTTTCTCATCGTCCGTCATTTTGATGGACAGGGTCGTACAAATTCCGTCATAATTTATTATTACTCGTCATTTTAATGTTCATGTTTTAATGATAATAAGACATTTAATAGATTTATTTATATTCACATTTTTAATCATGAATTTACAGGACGAGCATATAGCAGATAATGCATTTATTTATTTATGAAGAGAACAGACACCACACGAAGCAGATGAACGTTTTTTTTTTTTTTCTCGTAGTGACAGCGGAGGTCACTAAAACACGACATATGAACAATGCAATATTACAAACAACAAGTATGATTAAAATATGAACAAAACACATAAAAATTAACTGAACAGAACTCAATCGACATCTCAAACCTTCCTCCTGGTCCAAATCGACTTAAACTGGGTGCTCGCTTGTGCATAATCAAACGCATTAAGGGAGACTGATGCTGAGGCAATTGTCATTAGATTTTGTGTATATGCCTCAGACAGACGACAACTTGTGGTAGTTTTAATTTTGTTCTGGAGGCTGAACCCGTGCTCCGCTGCCACACTGGAGACTGGAATTACCAGCGCTACTTCAGCCAAAGTTTTGAAGTCGGGAAACATTTCTCCCAGGGAAGCAATCAAAAGATTGTTAGCATGTTAGCTTTTATGCAGATGTTGTAAAACATTTTGCCACCTTCCCTCCTCAACCATGTGAACTCCTGCTCCCACTAATCCCTTCTGACCTCCTTGCTGCCACTTTCTTGCCCCATAACATTAACTTCCGGTGATTGATAAATGTTGTCTGTTGTTTGTCCATCATCCACCGCATCTGTATCAGACCCTCTTTTTTCACTTCTTTTATCAACAACATCACAACTATTTGGCCGTTTGAAGAAACTTCACACTCAGCTGCCGTGGCATTTTAAAAATTGTATGCAGTGGTGACTAAAGCTATACAGGACAAAGACGTCATGGACTGAGATCAAAGACGAGAAAATGCAAGATAGATAGCTAATTAATATGTGCTCTCGCCACCAACTGGACAGGGGCGGTAATTACAGTTACAAGTTACAATAGATCACCCTCCGTGTAATCCGTCAAAATGACGGACAGCCTTCAGATTTTTCCGTCACTGCAAAAAAAAATCGGTCAGTTAACGCGACCTCTGCATAGAACCACTGAGTGTCCAACTAATGGTATTACTGGTATAAATGGTTTTGAATCTGGATCCGTAATGGAATGAAAATTAAACCATGTTTTCCATGCTTGTTCAATGAACCATGAACAATTAATGAACATGCACCTGTGGAATAGTCGTTAAGACACTAACAGCTTACAGATGGTAAGTAATTAAGGTCACATTTATAAAAACTTATGACACTAATGCCGAGTTTACACTACACCATTTTAGGCCTGATTTTCACTCACCGACAGTCTTGTGGAAATCGCCGACAAAAGGCCGAAATCATAGGCAAATCAGAGCTCTCTCCCATGAGTGACAAATGCAATGTATGAATTATCAAAGACACGATCTGAGAGAAGCACCGACACATCACCAATGTCAGCGTGATATCTAGCGAGATATCTAGAATGTTAAATATCTGGACTTGTCTGCGATTTCCAAATCGTGCAATGTGAAAAGTATTTTGACTGAATACAACTACAGCGTTAACCTACAGCCAACGAGAGAGATAGAAACGGGCACGGGAAGTTTCAGTGGGAGGAGTCCTGATGTACCTGCAACAGAACATCAACTAGCATGGCTGCGGTGTCAATATAGTCTCATTGGACCGAAGTAATGGAGGAAAAATTTGTGGAACATTGGGAGGAGCGCCAGTGCCTATTTGATATTTCATCTGAACAACCGGTTGGAGAGAAATTGCCAATTCTCTTGGACAGTCAGGTAAACAAATAGGTAGATTTTTTTCAGTAGGAGCTACTTTATCATATTGTAACCAAATCAAATATATGATGCCTTTAGGCGATTAAAAACATGCATAACATATGATCATGCATTTGTTTTCGTATCTTGTATCACATCTCGCGTGTACTCCATTGTGAAATGTAATTTGGAGTCCAGACAGAGTCGTCGGGGATTCGTCAATAGTAAAAAGTTTTGTAATGTGTTCGCCCCGGTTGCCTATTCCTCATGTAATTTTAAAACTCTATGACTTCCATGACAAGACAGACAGTTGTGTAATATGAACAGTACCACAATCCGACATCTTTGAAAGTCAAGTGTGTAAGAGACATAAAGAGACCTTTCTACTGACTCTGAAAAACACCAAAAGAAAGATGCCCAGGGTCCTCATCTGCGTGAACGTACCTTAAGCATGTTGCATGGATACATGAGGACTGCAGATGTGGCCAGGGCAATAAATTGCAATGTCTGTACTGTGAGATGCCTAATGGGGCTTTTCCACTGCACGGTACAAATCAACTTGATTCGACTCTGCTCACTTTTTGGGGGTTTTCCACTGTGGATAGTACCTGGTACCTGGTACTTTTTTTAGGACACCTCGGTCGAGGTTCCAAGGGAGCCTAGCGGATAATAAATGTGACGTCAAAACCCTGCAGATCACTGATTGGTCAGAGAGAATCATCACTATCAGCGTCACTGGATTTTCACAATGATAGCAGTATCATTTGTTTATGTGACTTTCGAATTGTAAAAAGAAATGGCTGAGTGCAAAACCACTCAATAAACGAGGTGCAGACGTTCCTCTCGTTAGCGACAAATTAATGAAAAAGTCTTTCAGGAAGTGTCTCAGCTGTTGGCGCACAGCTGTGTAGGTCTGCTGTAAGGCAGGTCTGTACCAGACTTCACCGGCAACAACATTGCCTATGGACGAAAACCTACCTTCGCTGGACCAGACAGGACTGGCAAAAAGTGCTCTTCACTGACAAGTCGTGGTTTTGTCTCACCAGGGGTGATGGTCGGACTCTCGTTTATCATTGAAGTAATGAGCATTACACCGAGGCCTATACTCTGGAGCGGGATTGATTTGGAGGTGGAGGGTCAGTCATGGTCTGTGGCGGTGTGTCACAGCATCATCGGACTGAGCTTGTTGTCATTGTGCAGGCAATCTCAATGCTGTGTGTTACAGGGAAGACATCCTCCTCCCTCATGTGGTACTCTTCCTGCATTATCATCCTAACATGACCCTCCAGGATGACAATGCCACCAGCCATACTACTCATTCTGTGCATGATTTCCTGCAAGACAGGAATATCAGTGTTCTGCCATGGCCAGTGAAGTGCCCGGATCTCAATCCCATTGAGCATGTCTGGGACCTGTTGGATCGGAGGATGAGGGCTAGGGCCAGGGCCATTCCGCTCAGAAATGCAAGTGCCTTGGTGGAAGAGTGGGGTAACATCTCACAGCAAGACCAGGCAAATCTGGTGCAGTCCATGAGGAGGAGCTGCACTGTAGTACTTAATGCAGCTGGTGACCAGATACTGACTGTTACTTTTGATTAAGTAATAATTGTATTAATAACCCCAGTGAGCAAGCCAAAGGTGACTGTGGCAAGGAACACAAAACTCCATAAGATATTTGTTAATGGGAGAAAAATAACCTTAGGAGAAACCAGTCTCACTGTGGGGGGCCAGTTCCCCTCTGGCTAACATCATGAATATAATGACATTACTACTTATGTATAGTGCAAGTTATGGTTTAAAATGATTAAACTAAGTAAGTGTTAAGCGACAGTGTTTAAACAAAGATTTTGTATGAAATGTAAGATTAATAACCAATGTCTTTTGAAGTCCATCCTGGATAACTGCAGAAGTTCACATAGATGCAATTGTCCTTGTTAATTGGCTGATGGATTTTTTGGCAATTAATTGATAGTCTATGTATTCCATTTCAAGAGTGTTGTCCATCAATAGGACGAGGTGATGCAGGCAGAGATCAGTGAGGTGCATCGCAGTTCAACCTGGCCGGTAATTTCGGTGAGGTTCGGTGTGGTCCATCCTAAGTCCAATGTTCAGACAATGGCATATGAAGTATCCCATGTCTTATGGTTGGTGTTGGCATCAGTTCATCCTATGAAGTCCATCATAATAGACTGAAGTGATGTTTGGCTGGCACCAGCTACATCATCACACAGCTAGTCATCATCACACAGCGACACGTAGCAGGAATGGAGCTGGATACAGCCGGTTCTGTTGACCTCAGCATAGTAGTCCCGAGGTTGAGACAGGGAAAAAAATACAATAATATAAGCATAGATGCAATTCAATTTATTGCAGAGTTATAGATCATGATCAATGTTTCTGGTTCCAGCAGACTAAACTAAAGCAGCCTAATTGTGGGTTGAAGGATAAATTAGGTACTCTTGAATGGAGTCTTTAGTCTAGACTTAAACTGAGGGAGTGTGTCTGCATCTCAAATAGTGTTAGGGAGACTATGCCATAGTTTAGGAGCCAAATATGAAAAGGATATACTACCTTTTGTGGATTTTGATATTCTAGGAACTATTAACAGGCCAAAATTTTACGATCGTAGTGAACGTGATGGAATATAGTGTGGTAGAAGGTCACTTAAGTACTGCGGAGCTAGACCATTCAAAGCTTTGTATGTAGTTAACATAATTTTAAAATGACTAAAAAATGTAACAGGTAGCCAGTGTAACGATGATAAAATGGGGCTAATATGATCATATTTCTTGGTTTTCGTTAACACTCTGGCTGCTGCATTTTGAACCAATTGAAGTTTATTTATTGATCTTGCTGGACTTCCTCCCAGTAATGCATTACAATAATCTAGTCTTGAGGTCATGACTGCATGAATTAGTTTTTCGGCATCAGCGAAAGGGCATGTGCCATAATTTAGCAATATTTCTTAGGTGGAAAAATGGTGTTCTACAGACAATGGTAATTTGATTTTCAAAGGACAGATTGGTATCAAATATAACACCTAAGTTCTACGCTAGAAGTGAAATGCAGCCGTGATCAGATGATAAGAGCAAGTCATTTGTAACTCTGATTAGTGCAGTCTCTGTACAGTGATGAGGCATAAATCCTGACTGAAATTGTTCATATTTACTATTTCTCTGTAGAAATGTACACAGTTTGGAGGATACTACCTTTTCTAGTATTTTCAACATAAACGGGAGATTTGAAATCGGACTAATTAGCCAGTTCTCCAGGATCAAGTTGTGGCTTCTTAAGTGGTTTGATAACTGCCATTTTAAAGTTTCTTGGGACATGTCCTAAGGATGGTGAGGAGTTAATAATATTAAGAAGAGGTTCTGAAATTACAGGAGATACTGTACCACTTTTAAGAGCTTAGTTGGTATTGGATCTAATAAACATGTTGTGGCTTTTTATGTTTCGATAAGTTTTATTAGCTCTTCATGACCTATGACAGCAAAGGATTGAAGTTGCATGTGAGGAAAATTATTAGACACTGTTTTCTGATGTGCTATGACAGATGATTGCATAATTCCATAATGTTTCTGATTATTTCAATTAGTTAGTGCTGTTGCCATGTCGAGAGGACGCTGTTTTCTTCACTGCGAACGCAAAACCTCAGACGAATCAGTGGTTCAAATTAATTTGAATTATTTAGCAGTACAACCTCAAACAATGCCAGATTTTCAAGATGGTTACTCCTGAAAGATGGTTCAGTTCCCACTTTGTTGAGACAATCTGGTGCTTCAGGATCACAACCTGTAAGTATGTTGGATTATTTGTGGATTTTTTCTGCTACCGAGAGTTCAAATGCTGAGTTTTGTGTTGTAGCTATGGTGGACACCATGTGCACAGCTATAGGCCTCTGCTAACCTTTTAGCTAATATTATTGTGTTGAAATAGATTTGCTAATCAGCTGCGGGCCCACTTTTACCTAAAACTGTGTAACAAAATGGTAGATCTCAAGAGTCTTATATAGTATAAAAGGGGGGCTTTAAAGAGACAGGAGGTAAATGAGAGCATTTGAGCCAGAGGAAGAAGAGAGGTGAAAAGAAATGTGCAGTGTGAGAAAAATAACGTGTTTTTTGAACATTAAAGCAAACCTATTCTAGTAGACCCCCCAAAATAAAATTAGGAACCTGTAAATTAGCATAGTATAGGCTCTTTGAATTGAGATATAAATAAAGTTGAGTTGAGATTAAAGTGCAAATGCTGTGATTTGAATTATATAAATATATATTTTACATGTGCTGTTTGGTTCACCGTAGATTAGTGCTGCTCTGACATCTTGTACAAAGTGAATGATTCTCAATGTCTGTTGCATTTCCAGTGTTTGAACGGTTGAATTTATTTAAAGTAAGTAGCTTAGCACAGTAAGATTGCAGCCTTAATCAGTTTAATAAATCGCACCAGGACATATCACAATTTTAATTTGATTAATTGTCCATTTTATTGGAGTGACAAAGCACACATTCAAAATAAGCCTGTGAGCATTTTAAAGCAGTCGTGTATCAGTCATACTGCATGCTGTTACTGGATAGAGTTGGTGCTTGGTACTACCAGTACTGGAGAATTTTTTTTTATTATAGTATCGACTTGGTACCGAAGTAGCAGTAATTTTGACAGCACTAATATATACTATATATACACTGCCTGGCCAAAAACAAAAGTAACATACTCTATTATTTAATTGGACTGCCTTTAGCTTTGATTACAGGACGCATTCGTCGTGGCATTGTTTCAACAACCTTATGCAACATCACAATATTTATTTCCATCCAGTGTTGCATTCATTTTTGGCTGAGATCTTGTATTGATGACGTAAGTGTCGAACCATTCTATTAAGTTTTCTCCAGCACATCCCAAAGACTTTCAATGGGGTTAAGGTCAGGACTCTGATGGACAATTCATGTGTGAAAATGATTCCTCCATGCTTCCTGAACCACTCTTTCACAATTTGAACCAGATGAATCTTGATATTGTCATTCTGGATCATAACACTGCCTCCAGAGACTTGTACATTGGGCACTATGCATGACGGGTCCATCGCTTCATGTGCCTCCCTTCTTACCCTGACACACCCATCTCTTTGGAATAGGGTAAATCTGGACTCATCAGACCACGTGACCTTTTCCATTGCTCCAGGCAAATCTTTATGCTCCCTTGTAAATTGAAGTCATTTTTTTCAGATTAGACTCCCAATCCTGTAAGTTCTCGATGCATTGTGCATTTGGAAATGCGAAATACTTTCAATAATAAACTTAGCCGTGAATTCTACTGTCTTTTTTTTTTTTTTTTTCTTCTTACGATGTGACTTCAAGCGTTTTAGTGATCTCCAATCATTTAAGATTTTTTTCCCACCACATTTCTTCTACGACGCTGACGTTGCACGACTGTCCTTCCAGGTTTTAATAATGCTTAACCCAATTCCAGTGATTTCAGCAATCTCCGTAGTTGTTTTCTTTGCTTGATGCAGGCCAATAACACAGTAACATCGTTTCCACGATCATGGGATCTGTCTTCCGACATGGTTGTTTAAGGATCGAGAAGCCACACACTGAATCGGTGTGGGTTTAAAGAATTGTTGCCAGATGAAACATAATCACTTATAATGATCCAATCATAGGCTCTAATCTGCTTATTTAAATCCAAATGGCTACTTTTTGTTTTTGGCGTGTGTGTGTGTGCGTGCGTGTGTGCGTGTGTGCGTGGGTGTGTGTGTAAAATATACTTTTGGCCACCAAAATTTTGGAATAATGTACAGATTTAGTGGTTTTGGAAGGAAATTGGTACTTGCATTCAACTGATCACAAAGTATAGTCAGGACATTACTGATGTATAAATCAGCATCATCACTATTTGAAAAAAGTAATTTTTGATCAAATGTAGACATGCCCCATTTCCAGCAGCATCACTCCAACACCTTATCCTTGAACAATCGTGCTAAATTGATCATTTGGTTGTTGAAAATAACTTGCCATTAAATCAAACACAGATGAAAATTATTTGGTTCATTAAATGAAGTTTAACATTGTCTTTGTTTGTTTTTTGAGTTGCCACAGTATGCAATATACTGGCAACAACTTTCTCTAGAAACTCGTCATTCAATAATTGTTTTGAGTAATGAAGGCTATACAATGCTTGAAATTATGATTTGATACAAAGGTATGCATTTCAGTCTTCAAAGACAAAGGACAACTGAAAAAAGTGAAAAAAACCCCACTTGCATACAAAATACACTTATATTTAAGATGCATTCTCTAAAAGCAAGTATATCTTGTTGGTTTTCAAGTAAATGTATCTTGTTTTTAAGGATTTAGACAATTTTAAATGGAAAACAAGACAAAAAAAACTTGAAGATAATCACATTTTTTGCTGTGAATTTCTTAAACCTAATAAAAAGTAGTTTTTTTTCCCTTTAATTGAGTGAATGTCATTTAGAGGTATTTTTAAAAGATGATTTTGTCCTCTTTACTGTTAGTAAGCACGTTTAATCCAACCTTTTAAGTCGGGCCACAAACTGAATAATCGGTTAAGAGCTAATGATTAATCGTTGCATAAATTGCAGAATAGTCGAATAATCATTAGATTAATTGATTATCAAAATAATCGTTCGTTGCAGACCTACTCTCAATATTAATTTGCTCGAAATCAGAATACACTGGTCATGCTCTATGTTTTGCATTGTAGATTCAAAAGAACTGACTCATAAGATGTATTAGTTCGCAAATCGTACTAGATTGGACATGCCGTGTGTTTCACGTTGTAGATTTAAATGATCCTGCTCAAGAGTAATTTGATCTGGAATTAAACCACTCAATTGGCACTGTAGATTCAAAAGAACCAAATTAATTTATTATTTTGTTTGGATAACTCTGGTCACGCTCTGTTTCACGTTGTAGATTCAAAAGAACTGACTTATCTTTATCACCAAACAGCTAAACAGCCAAGTAGACTAAAAATGTTAAATGAAAGAACTAAAAAATTAACCAAAGCGTGTTTTTTCAAACAGTTAATTATTATTTTTTAATTAGCACAAGGAAGGATTATCTAATGTGATGAGGAGGAGGGCGTGGCCGGGCCGTGCTCCATCATGGCCAGGCCACACCCTCCTCCTTGTCACATGTACTTTTCTTCATTGATATGCACCAATATAACAGAATAATAATAATCAATAATAAAACAATAAACAGCAATGTTTTCCTAAATATATTTTTACTAAAACACTAATATATTAATCAATAAACAAATACCAATAAACAAATCTTGTTTGAAAGTTTTGAATCAATTAATTGAAACTGACAGTTTGAACTGACTGACAGAAATGAATTGAACTTACCAACTCTAACACGGTTTTTGGTGTCTTAATTCTCTCATACTAGTGAGTTGCGAGACAAGGAAGGAGACAAAACTTGTCTAATGTTCTTAGACTCATTTCGTAATGGCCAAATAAACAGCTCCTAATAGTATTCAACCATTTTGCCTCATTGTATATATTTTTTTTTGGGGGGGGGGGGGGTTTCTCCCCTTTTTCTCCCCTTTTTCTCCCAATTTGGAATTCCCAATGTGCTCTCAAGTCCTCATGGTGGCATAGTGACTCGCCTCAATCCGGGTGGCGGAGGACGAATTTCAGCTGTCTTCGCGTCTGAGACCGTCAACCCTCGCATCTTATCACGTGGCTTGTTGAGCATGTTACCGCGGCGACATAGTGTGTGTGGAGGCTTCACACCATCCACCGCGGCATCCACGCCACATGCCCCACCGAGAGCGAACCACATTATTGCGATCATGAGAAGGTTACCCCATGTGACTCTACCCTCCCTAGCAACCAGCCAATTTGGTTGCTTAGGAGACCTGATTGGAGTCCCTCAGCACACCCTGGGATTTGAACTAGCGAACTCCAGGGGTGGTAGCCAGCATCTTTACCTTCTTTACCTTCTTTAAATATCGCACAGCCTTAGATGGCATGATTATTTCCCCTAAATCATGCTCTTTTTATTCACTGATAAAACTGTGATTTCATATTTAATTTGTCTTGAGTCCCTTAATGGTTTTGTATGGGGCATATGGTTTCGCAAAGAGATGTCTGGTATGTTCGCTGATTTACACACAGTGCTCAGTGTTCTGTCAGTATGCATGAATAAGGGCTGTCACATTGAGAGCGGGTTGTGAAAATATTGTTCTGTGCCCCAATCGCTGCTCCATTTCCTCTTGATCTGCTTTCCCCTGAGGGGAAATATTTGGCCTGCCCCTGCGGCGGGGGGGCATTCACTGTCAGCCCCTTTAATGCAATTGCTCAAGCCTTCCCAAGTTTTTCTCCTCCCTCCAGACTGCCTGTTTTCCAAAAACTTTCAAAAGCCATTTACCCTTCACCTCAGATAGGACGTTGTCCAGCTTTCATCCGTAACGTCGGGTCTCCCGTCTGGTGCCTCTCCTTTGAAATAACACAGGGGCCGGTACAGGTTTTGCAGCCTGCATTCCTTTAGTGCTTGATGCGTGTTACGCCTGCAGAAGTGCTGCCTTCCTCAGTAGCGCGGATCCCCTGATCGTCTCATGACATCATCCAGCAAATATGCGCCTGAATTGTGGAAAAAAAACTAGGCAGGAGAGTTAAAGGGCACTTGTTAATGTGATTAAATGGCAATTCCAGCGTTATGGATATGGATCACATTTTCACAGAAAATGTTAAATTTGACTTCATATATAAAGTACTCATTACTATTATATCAAACAATTTTTGTGTGTAATCACAGACCCATACATATAAAATCTAGACATCAGAAAAGTTTTAGTCTGGACAAGTTTTTTTTCCAGTTTAGATTGGGAAATTAACTTGCATTACGGATGTGACAAAAATTGACATGAGTTTTGGGAGACCACACACACTTAAACTCTTTGAATTGGATTGCACAATCCAGAAATAAGAATAGCCACATAATGTAGGAGGGTTGGCACTCCAAAGAGTATCTTTTTTTTTTTTTTTTTTTTTACCCATTTTAATTTTTACATAAATGGGGAAAAACCAGCATTACAGGTGTGACATCTCATTGTTACGGATGTGAGAGTTGTGAAAGCAGCACTTAAATCATATGGGGAAACCATCCAAAATGCTTTGAAATCTGCAAACTCTGACATCTGAGAGATATTAAGTTATAATACCCATCAAGTCTGTATGATGAATTGAAATAAGATTGAAATTGCCATTTTTCCATGGTATGTTATTTTGGTGGAATTGTCCAAAATCATATTTCGCTGAGTTTATTTTCTGAATCTGAATGATGGGATTTGAATTAAATTAATTGTCTATTTAAATAATTGCATATTTGTGCATTAGTTCAAATATATAATGGAAACGCCTTACAAGGTTTTAGGCTATACTTTAACATTTGTTAGCACAATAGATAACATGAACTAACAATGAACAAAAGTATATTTATAAGTTAAAATTAAGATTTATAAAGGCTGTAAAATATACTGTTCTTCATTGCTAGTTCATGATACCTAATGCATTTACTATTACAGTATACAAACAAACAAAGTGTTAACAATATAATTCTTCCTTTTTACTATTTTAATTAATGCAATAAAGTTTTGAAGTGGTCACAATTTTATATACATTTTTATACATTTATTTTTGATCATGTTACTACTTTAGTCCATGTTACTCTGACTAAAATGGCAAATAACATGTTTTAAATTTCCCCTGTTCATTAGCTTCATTGTCAGTTACGTTTGGATATACCTGATAAATAATTTTGTTCTTGTCATATTTTCATCAACAGTACATTTTAATTAAAATAATTTAATTATAGTCATTATTGTGTCTTGCGTCTCATCATCCTTGAAGAAAAAATAAAAGCCTTTGTCAACTAACATTTTCATCAGTAATTTTGTTACTGTCTATTCAGCCTTGAATTAGGGCTGGGCGATATGGCCAAAATTGTTATCACGATATACATTTACACATTGCACTTCGTTTTTTTTATTTCAAAGTTGATGGAAGAAAAGAAGAAAAAATTCATTCTTAACAGTCAAAATAGTCTCTATGAAACTGCACAAGGGGTCAAGAGACAGCCAAAGCAGTGGAGTCTTTTACCGTTTATCAATTGAAAATGAATGTTAAAAGATCATCTGTTTGTTCTGAAGCATAGTGACAGCAGTCCAGTATTTGTTGGAATATTTTTACATTAAAATGAAATATTTATTATATTTCTTTAGATTCAGATACCCAAGTAAGGGGCATAGAATCCCTTGTGACTATGGAATGATGCTGAATGTGGTTTCAGGGGGGTCCCGAGAGAAAATGTTTTTTTTTTTTTTTAAACATTTGTATATTTTCATTAAAGTGAGAGACTAGTCTACCAACTAGTAATTTTAGTCTTTCCTTATTCATTCCAGACATCAAATTAATTTTCACAAAATTAGAACAGAAATCGATTTGTTTATTATTAAAGGCTCGTAACATGCTGATTAATAAAGATACATTTAGAAGGGAAAAATGTTTCATTTTCAGCACTCAAAGGTACTCTGAAACCACGTAACTCATGCGGCGCTTCATGTCTACACACATGCAGGGAAAAGAGGCAACGCGTGTGGAGCGGGACAGGGCAGAAATTATGCATGTTTGGTGCTAGAGAACAATATTCAAGATTACAGCGCAGAAAGATAAGAGCTGTTGTCCACATTACTGTTGTTCTGTCGCGCTCTTCACTAGAGACGATGAGAGGGTGCAACCGTTGTCATGAAGTCTTGCGGTGCGGATGGAATCAATCCGGTGTCCGACGTAACCTAATTTTTAGCAAGGCAGCTAGCATTGGCAAGTTCATCCAGTCTGACCCTACGTTAGCAATGGCATGTTGTGGGCGAAGCTGAGAGCATTTTCAATTAATTCCTATGAAAGCCAAGCTTCATGCTCGCAAGGTGGATCGTACGATTGGCAGCGGTGTGGAGCAAGCTCTCTCCTAGCGCTGTGAGTGCCTTTGAGCGGATTTTGTCTGCCCCAGTGGAAACGCAGCCTGAGAAAGCCGAACTGCTTGTGTTTTAGCGACATGCAGTAAATATCGAAAATCCCTCAAAAGCTTATTGTGGATTTTCTTTATCATGATGTATATTGTTATCGTTTTATCGCCCAGCCCTACCTTGAATCAATGATTGCACTTTTGAAACCAATATTTGCTTAAATCTTTCAAAACAGAAATTGTACATGAATTGTACATGATCCATTAAAAAGACTGATGGTAGGTTTAGAATATGTCATGAAAGTTCAGTTGATGATAATGTGTAAAATGACAAACTGTAACAGGCCAAACTTTAACCAAATAATTAAAGATTTTGAAATAATTAAATGTGTCTCAAACATATTAAAGATTTATCAATGTAAAATGAAAACCTGAACCCCCGAAATAATAATGCAGAAATTCTCATAATTTTTTTTTTTATACTTTCGCAAATTCCTTATGCTTTAGAGATTAATATTCCGTACTTTCGAGACAATTTAATGCATTAGCCTATATGTGTAGAACGTTTTTACGGAAACAACGTATTCACAATGCAAGTTATGCATTCTGACTAGTGGGTAATGCTTTTTTGCCTGGACAGATGTAAGTTGTATTATTACATTTATGTTGTGGATATACACTGGCGGCCAAAAGTTTGGATTTTGCTGTTTTGGAAGGAAATTGGTACTTTATTTCACCAAAGTGGCATTCAACTGATCACAAAGTATAGTCAGAACATTACTGATGTAAAAAACAGCATCATCGCTGTTTGAAAAAAAAGTCATTTTACACAATCTAGACAGCTTTAGCTAGCAGTTAGCTTTTTGTTGCCCTAAAAATTGTAAGCCATTTTCCAACCCACATCACCCTAAATGGCAATATGTTTCTGATTCCTTCATAGAATGAAGAAAAGCGTAACCTCAGCCTTGGCGGTCATGTTGGCTTTGACAGTCTACCTGATCAGCTGGTCAGTAAATCGGTGACTCAGGGTTTCTGCTTCAACATCCTCTGTGTGGGTAAGCAACTATTAATAGCACATTTAAACCCTGTACTAGCTCAATGTTCACGGAACCTGAACTTATTGAGTATAAGTCATTCACTCTTGTTTCTCAAGGGGAGACGGGCATTGGCAAGTCTACGTTAATGAACACACTTTTTAACACAATGTTTGAAAATGAGGAGGCCAGCCATTACCAAAACGGCGTCTACCTTCGACCAAGAACATACGACTTGCAAGAAAGCAACGTCCACCTCAAGCTGACTATTGTTGACACGGTGGGTTTCGGGGACCAGATCAACAAAGAGGAAAGGTAAGAACAAAAATGTCTCCATATGATTTGTGTAGGCTGACATTGTTTTGGAAAGTTGAACTGAGAAACAGCCTAAATTTACACTTGCATAGTGTGTCAAAGTGATGGTTCACCCCAAAAATGTAAAATTGGAAGCCTGTTTTTGTTGTTGTTGGGACATAGAGAGACTTTCTGCCTGTCTGATATAGTCAGGGATGATGCCAGACATCACATCCAGAACGAGGCAGTCAGCATAGACTCTGAAAGTTCACAAGTGGTGCATGATGGGAAAATATCCAAGAAGCCAAGGGAAAAGGTCAGATATCGTAAACATGGTCCTGGCAAGTCAGCGCACAGCTGCTTCTGTCTTGCTCTTGGACACAGGGGAAGGGAGTTGTCTCAATTTATTAGAGAACAAGAAACATTTTTATGTGTAAAAAATCATTGACAGTAGTGCTTTCACATCGAGATCATCTTATAAAGGTCTTAGTCGTTCAAGTTAAAATAATAGGTCACCAATAATTGAAGCACCAACAAAGCAAGTTCTCACTTGATTGCCCCATCTCGCATGCAGGGATTGCGTTAAGTGTTGCTCTCGTGCACTCTCGTGAACGTGCACAGGAGAGCAAAATTGGTGAAGATTTCAATAAATAATACATTATGTTGCTGTTTGTTTCTCACCAAACTGTATTGTATGCCTTCAGAACAAGCCATCAGTCACATGGAATAATTAGTTTGACTTCTAAAATATACTATTGCATCTTTTTGAAGCTTGAAGTGGTGGTTACCATCCGCTGCCATTATATGACATCAGCGAGCATAACTCTTTTTTTATTTATATATATATATATATATATATATATATATATATATATATATATATATATATATATATATATATATATATTACTCCCTTTGTGTACTGAAAAGTCACACAGATTTAAAATAACATAAGGGTGAGTAAATAATGACTGAATTGTTGTGGTTTTTTTTGTTGTTGTGAACTTTCCCTTTAGAGAACCGAAATTGTTCATTGGAATCAGAATTAGAACAGGAATTGGTAAATTCCTTCCAATTCCCATTCCTACTTATGGTGGTTCTTTTTTTACATTTTGGATCTTGACAGCTGTTGGTCCTCAATCACCTTGGTTATATGGAAAAGAATTGCTAGAATAGTTTTGAATAGTAAATAATGACAGAATGTTTATATTTGGTTGAACCTTCAACACAATCTTCTTGATGTCTACACGCACCACTATGGGCTGATAGCAAATTTGTTCAAATATTTGTGTGAAATGGCTTTGATAAACTATTAATAAATCCTTTGTATGCCTATGAAAATCCCTGACGATTACAGTTCTGCTTAAACGAGCGCTTCTTGATTTTCTTTCCTTTTTTTTTTCTTCCCAGCTATAAACCCATTGTGGACTACATCGACACACAATTTGAAAACTACCTACAGGAAGAACTGAAAATCAAGCGCTCGCTCTTCAACTACCATGACACCAGAATCCACATCTGCCTCTATTTCATCGCTCCCACGGGACACTCGCTCAAGTCCCTGGATTTAGTCACGATGAAAAAGTTGGACAGCAAGGTATATGCATATCACTTGAATATTTTGTTGTGCTGGCAAATTCAGTTATTGTGTTTTCTGCACTTGTCTACCAATATTGTCAATATCCTATAGCAGAGAAAGACTAATTTCTAAAGCATGAGGAATTTATTCTATAGAAAACTTATGTGAACCCTTTGGAATTTGTACTTTCTGCATTAATTGGTCATAAAATGTGATCTCATCTTCATCAAAGTCAATTTAATTAATCAAAGTAAAGCTTAAATTAACAACACACAAACAATTATAATCATTTATGTCTTTATTGAACACATCTCTTTAAACATTCACAGTGCAGTGGAAAAAGTAAGTGAACACGATATATGTTATAAATAAATGCCCCCTAGATGTAATGGGGTAGAAATATTTATAGGAAAATAAAAGTCCTTCAAGTAGCACCTAAATGGACAAGTCATACATCAAATGGATGTATATTTCAAACAAACTTCTTTCATGTTGTCATTATGGGATATTGTTTGTAGAATTCTGAGGAAAATAATGAATTTAATCCATTTTGGAATTAGGCTGTAACAACAAAATGTGGAAAAAGTGAAGTGCTGTGAATACTTTCCGGATGCACTGTATAGTAGACTCATAAACAGAGATGTTAACGAGTTCCAATGTCACTTTAGTGTATTTTTTTTTTTACCTCATTTAGCATTTTGCTAAAGTCATTTTGGCTGAACGGCCACTTCTAGGGAGAGTAGCCACAGTACTAAATTGTCTCCATTTATAGACAATTTGTCTAACTGTGGACTGATGAATGTGTTTGAACAAATGTTTGAGTGCTTTTTATAAGTCAGAGTAGCTCTATCCCACACCTCCAATCTCGTTTCATTAATTGGATGCCAGGTTTGCCATCATCTGAATCTAATTAGATTTTGTTGACATCATTAGCCTAGGGGTTCAAATTCTTTTTCCAACCTACAGAGTGAATATTTGATTGATGTATTCAATGTGTAGAAGAAATATACAATAATTTGTTTGTTATTAGTTAAAACGGATTTAGTTTGTTCATTATTCTTACTTCGATGAATATCAAACTAGATTTTAAGACAAATGTATACATAAACGTTATTCCAAACAGTTTGTCTTGCCACTGTATTTTTTTTAAATTTAATTTGTGAGTCGAGCCAGAATCGAACATGCCTCTCCCACATGAGAGCCACTGCTATTACACTTAAGTGTATATGTTAATCGACCAATGCTGACAGTCTTGAATATCGTGCTATATATTTAAGTGCTAGATATGGTTTAATATATTCACAATGCCAAACATTGTTCAATATCTTCAAAATGCCAAATATCGTACAGTAATATTAAAATGCCCAATATTGAAAGATTTTATGAAATTGCAGAATATCATAAAAAATCGAATTGTCAAGTAGTGTAAAATATATTTTTTAAAGGAATAATTCACTCAAAAAATTAGAATTCGGTCATAATGATTTCCCTGTCATGGTGTTCAAATCTGCATGAGATGTTTTAATGAATAATACAATTGGAGTGCCTTACTTTAAAATAGTTCACAATACTATCAAAAGGTAATTTATTGTACAATATTTATCGCCCTGAACCAATATGTTGATTACCAATGTCAATATTTCTGAAAATATGACTTAAATTGTGTTTTTGTTAGCCTTTGCCTTTGTGTGAGTTTTCAGGATGTCATTATTGCTGTACTGATGAATGTATAGATAATCCTTAAATGAGTGAAAATGTAGGACAGTGGGTGTGACCTTCCTCTGTCTGCTGGTGCAAAAAGTGCCAATCAATTTTTTCATTTCATCAGATAGTAATAGAGTGAGCGAGAGGAGAGGTAGGAGTTTCCGTTGTTTCACATGACCCACAGAGCACAGATGGCGCTGTGATAATGTCATAATGATGTAGCCCCAGGACCCTGTGAACTTGCACTACTGAGCCACATTTCACACGAGATGCCTATGTTTAGAGCTATTCAGAATGAATAAATTAATGTTTCATAATACTAACAATGATTATTTTAGTAGTAGTTTTTGTCTGTCAAAACGTTTTCGGCAACTCTTTATTAAAGAGAGGTGTATTTCAAAAGTTTCTGCATTCTAATGTCCCATGTTAATATACTTAAGCTGTTTAGTGAGTAAAAATGACTTTGTCTTTGACAGAAGAAAGAAAATCATATGTGTTTAAAACAATAGAATGCTATGACGCTATACCTTAAAAGTCATGGTCGGTGGTTGTTGGCTCACTTAGGAATCTATGTAAGAATTGTTTTTATTTATTATTGTTATTTTTTCTTATTCACCACAAGCCCTTTAATTGCATGTTGAATCCAAACCATAATTCCACTGAAGCATAGAAACAGTGGAGAACTCCTCTATCATCTAACTGCAAGCATGACGTGTGGAATTAGAATGTAAACATGTGATATATTGTGAAATATATTTTGATTTTCTCTTTTTAGGTGAACATTATCCCTATTATCGCTAAAGCAGACACCATTTCCAAGAGCGAGCTACACAAGTTCAAGATCAAAATCATGAGTGAGCTGGTTAGCAATGGTGTTCAGATCTACCAGTTTCCCACAGACGATGAAGCCGTCACAGAGATCAACTCATCTATGAACGTGAGTATTTCTTGTACACACATACCACACAAAGGTCCATCTAAATTTGAAATTAATTTAAGAATGGAAATTCATTGCATTGTTTTTTTTATTATATACGGATAATTCTGACTCTAAATTACGATTGTATGAGCAGTGTTCTCAGCAGTAGTAAAATGCAGTTTTAAGATGCACACCTATGACCGCACATATTATAGGTTTTTAAGGGACGGTCACACTTGGCTTTGATTACGCAATTTTTTTTTTCGTACAACGCAACAGACCAGGATATGATGTCATGCGGGAGGACTTCTGGTGTAAGTAAATAATATATCAGAAAAAACAAATAACATTATATTAAAAATGTTCAAATATATTGTCTACTCACTTTCCTGCATCAATAAAATATGCAGCTTTAAAATAGTATCTGTTCTTTATATTGAGCCAAGAGGTAAGCATTTGACATTTCGATTTTCTATTGGTCACGTGTCCTCTCGTCGGATTAATTCGCGGATCAGAGTTCACCAAGCTTGAACTTTGGCATGCAGAGAAGTACGAAATTTAATTGCATGAGCTTGTGTTTCCTGTCTGCTGCTTTCAGATGCGTTTGAATGGAGTGCAAAGTGTAGTGTACCATTCCTTTATGTGGAAAGTTCCTATTGTTTGGCAAGAGAAATATCTTTAGCTAGGCTAGCTATATATTGCAGAAATTTGTTCTAATAATAATAATAATAATAATTATTATTATTATTATTAATGAATGTTATTGTATTGAATATTGGTGTATTTTATCAAATAGCTGTTTCCACCACCATCATTATTACATATCGCAGTAGTTTCCTGGTGAGATGAACACTAGTGGCTCTAAAACAAAAATGACTTTTTTATTACAAAAAAGCTTGAATTATACTGTGACTGGTTCACAAGCAATACACGCTGAAATGTGATGAACACACATAATACAATCCACGGTGAAACGTGATGCATAAACATAATCAAATGCATGGTAATACATGACACACACATCATCCTACACTGATGCAATCAGGAGGTTTTTAAACTTCAAAGACTATTTTCTGATGTTGGGATGCTTCAGCAGAGGCCAAGGTAGAGACGCTGGTCTTCACCGGTGAGACATCTCACATCTTCCATCCACTGTTTACTTTGGACGAGACCCGATTCTCCCAGCTAGCTGCAGCAGTGGAAAAGGACGGAACAGAACAGACACATTTTTAAAAGTTGAGCATGCACCGATCTTAAAACACAGCACACATAATTGGAAACGCATTAAATTCATCATAGACTAACAATTAAAATTAGCACAGATGGGGGACTGGGTAGCTCAGCAAGTAAAGACGCTGACTACCACCCCTGGTGCAAGTTCGAATCCAGGGTGTGATGTAACTCCAGGCAGGTCTCCTAATCAACCAAATTTTCGTGGATTCGTCTTCCAGCACCTGGATTGAGGCGAGTCACTACGCCACCACAAGTACTTAAGAGTTAATTGGGAATTGGGCATTCCAAATTGGGGCGAAATAGGATAAAAAAAAATTAATGAATAAATAAATAAATGGCAGAGATGGGTGCAAAAACACATTTATACTCAAAACAGCAATGCATAGAATGGGGTCTACTTTTAAGAGTTATAAATTTACATTGTGTCTTTTAAAAGCAGCACGAGATGCATGATAATGGTCAAAGCCATTATCAAAGCCAGGAACAGTAGGCCCATCTGTCTTATTTCCTCTTGCTGTACTGTCAGTCATGTGCTGATGTATTCATCTGTGTGATGTCACAATGTAGAAAAAATACAAACAAGACATTTTTGGTTTAAATAAATGCTCTTTTTGTATTGAGGAGGAAGTTTTGAGTTCTGAAACTTAAATTATGTTTCTATAGAACAATTAAATCTTGCATGTCAAAGGATAAAGTAAAATTTTTTATTCCTCGTCTTGTGACCCTTTTAAAGGACCAGGCTACAAGTCCTGAATGTGAGTTGACACCTCATCATTTAACTCTCTTTTAGTGCTTTACAGTAGACAATTCAGCTTGAAATTGCTGCAGTACATGTAATGAACCGCTTAATATCTTTTTGCAAAAATGTGACAACAGTTGTATAATTACCATGAGTTTTAGTTGGCTTTTCTATGCAAATGTCTGTTGCTCAGTTAAGTGATGTGAGCAACCATGTAGGACAACCCATTACATTTTCAATCCACATCTAAACATTTGTTTGTTCCTTTCCTTAAAACCAAGTCACATGGGAAAGATCTGTGTTAAGCATCAATAGGGCACTTTGTATCTCGTCATTCCATATTGGGTTTTTGTTTTGTGATTCTTGGAGGACAGCTCGCTGAAACATTAGTTGTTTGTGGGAACAGATAACTTTACCTGACCTCACTTAACTTGGTTTATCATGCTATGATAGCCTTAAGGTACAATTCAAAGAATCCATCTTTTGAGATACGAGAGTGTCAGGCTTATTCACGCATCGAAAAGTAAACTCATGTCCCATTCTAAACCGGCAACAAATACAGCTGTGTATATGTTTGTTGGTTGTGTAGAGTGGCTTAAAGGGCACCTATTATGTCCCTTTTCACAAGATGTAATTTAAATCTTTGGTGTACCCAGAATGTGTCTGTGAATTTTCAGCTCATAATACCCTACAGATATTACATATTATACCTTGTTGAAAATGCCAATTTTTGGGTGGGAATAAAAGCTAGCTGTTTTTGTGTGTGTCTTTAAATGCAAATGAGCTGGTGCTCCCCGCCCCGTATCCAGAATAGGGCAGAGTTTTGACATCTCTGCTTTGGATAACTGGACATCATAAGCAATATGACTGACAGCAAAATAGTGGTGTTCAGCCCTATATGTTTGAACCGGAGTCAGACACTGATGAGGGAGAGACTCCGTCAGAAGAAACAACTTTGAGAATGAACCAGGAAGTTTCTGAATGTTTATTTGATAAATGTGTTTATTGTATAACTGCTGAAAAATGTTTTCAGCAAACAAACATGTCCGTCGGCAGTGTCCGTCAACAGTTTGGGCAGGGCCTGTGAATTTACGAACGGCTTGTTCTGGGACGGTGCTTATAATTAATGGGGATTAAAAAAAAAAGGACTGGGTGGATTTTTTATCATTATAGGGCGGTTGTGTACACACTGCCAACACACATTTATGTTCAAACACCATGTAAAAGTGAATTTTGCATAATAGGTCCCCCTAAGTTTAGCACTGTGAAGGTTTCTGATTAGAGCCCTACTAAAAGACAAGCTATGAGTTGTGACCATTGTATCATTGAGCAATGTTCTGGATTCAGTAAGTTAAGCAACCTGATTTGTGGCATTACCACAGAAAATAGTTTGGACTTGTCTCTCCATACAAAAAATAAAGAATACACATACAGTGGTAAAAGAAATAGGACAATTAAATTTAAGCCTTTAAAAAGAAGTAGTTTTGAACTCCGAGTTACTTTAAGGGGGATTGTTCCTGTTATAGGTTTACTAAAAGTCACTTTGGATAAAAGCGTCTGCTAAATTATTACTACATCTGTGTTAAAAGCTCATCAAGGTGATCGATGCATCAAGAATTCCTTTAGAGAGGCAGACTGAGGCACTTGAGCAGGTGTTGGTATGATGCATTGAGGAGAAAATGTATTGGATTACTGATCAACTCAAGTGAGTGATAAATAAATTGCATGTTAGTGTGAAAGAGCTCTGTAAGACTAATTTAGATCTGACACACAAGAAGCCCACTTCCTCTGTGCGCTGGATCAGTTGATCTGTTTCAGTGCTCAGATGCAGCGTTCAAATGTTCAGATCTTTTGACCATTTTTATATTAGAGGTTTCTTTATGTCCCACATGTTGATTTTTTTTAAAACTTAACATATTTTTTTAATTTTGTCTGTCTCGATATGCATTTATAGCTACAGTAATTTTATACAAATTATGACTCTAAATTGTTGAGTGATTTCCAACACAACCAGCAATTTTCAACCAAATGTTTTCAAAAGTTCGTGTACGTGGTTACCAAGGAGACATCAGTGTCAGTGAAGAGCATGCTTGAAATGAAATGGGAGACATTTGTCAAGGTAACTTGACTAGAATATTTGTATTGTGTGTCATTTCCACTCGAGCTGTAATTTTGTCAAAAAGTGTGTGTGGCACAGTGGAGGTCGGGGCCGGGTCGTGATTCAACACGCCCGGCCCGTATTAGGCTAATCAAGCCTCCGAGAGGGTTAAGGGCCGACCGCGGAAGACGAGAGAGAGATTGTTCACGGACATGTCCGTCGTCCTATGTGTTTGTCTTGAGTTTTCCATTAAAATATTATTTATATTGACAAGCCGGTTCTCTCCTCTTCCTTGCCCATCCTAACCCCGTGTTACATTGGTGCCGAAACCCGGGATTGAGCTCTCTCTCTCATGCCCGTCTTCCGCGGTCGGCCCTTAACCCTCTCGGAGGCTTGATTAGCCTAATACGGGCCGGGCGTGTTGAATCAAGACCCGGCCCCGCCCTCCACCTTGCCACAGTATGGAAATATTTAAGGAACACTAACTCATCCAAGAGCTTTCAGGCTTCATTAACCAAACACTGTACAGACCTTCAAACTGTTCTATTGTCCTGTTATGTGACATCACTGTATGACCACGCTGCCATGTTGGTGACCAAAATTCCAAATTTCTTTATTGTGCTGCACTCTGGGATATGGCAAAATGTGGCAACATTTTTGTTTCTATTTATACATCATTAAAAAGTGATACTGGTGTTTACTTACCATTGCCAAAAATAAAAATGTTCTTTCAATAAAGTTTTATCGTTTAAGTGAAACGGCTTTATTTTGCCAAAGTCAAGCTGCTATGAAGGGAGAGAACACGGATAAAACACTTGTCAATTAAAGTCATGTCTTTTGCTCATTGTGGTGTGGGGATGTGTTCATGTGTCGGTCTGTGGGAGAGAGAGCGGTAAGACACTTCACCTGGTTCATAATTAGTGTGTGTGTGTGTGTGTGTGTGTGTGTGTGTGTGTGTGTGTGTGTGTGTGAAACTGAAAATTAAAAACCCTGACCTTTGCTTCGCTGTCTCTTGACTCCATTGCCCCAAACGAAGAGCTTTTTACACATTTATTCAGACATGTCACTAATGCCTAGTGGACATTACACGACTCAAGCTCGTCTCTTTGATGTTTTTATTTGGCGACTGGTCTGTGACAAGAAGTCTCAGATCTCACGTCTTGTTGTGTGTGCATTTCAAAACTGCCTGATATCTAGATGTCTTGTCGTCATGCACTGTCCTGACGAGAGAAAGACGGACAATGAGCCACAGCCAATGAATTATAGAGAGAGCGCAAGAAGAGGGCAAGGTATTAGGAAGCAGAAGACAAAAAATTATTAGAATATAATAAAATGAAACTTCCCCCACATCTCCCTCTTTATTATTTTAATGTTTTTCTTAAATATTTGCTTGTGCAAATAGAAAATTGGGTACGAGCCGTTCTTTCATGTTTGTTGAAAGAGAAGAGCAAGATTTGAGTAGCAGGAGATAAAAAAATTATTCGAAAATAAAATAAAAAAATAATTTACGTCTTTATTATTTTCAGCTGTTTTTATAATTTTTTTCCCTTTGCAAATTGCCACAAATATGCGTAAAACGGGAGCGAGATGTTCTTTCGTCTTTGATGAAAGTGAAGAGAGCAAGGTATTGGAGACAAAAATAATAATAAAATAAAACCTCAACCACATCTCCCTACCCATTGTTTTTATTAATATCGGCTGTTTCATTATTAAAATGTGATCAATTTAATGAATGGAAGAAACTCTTACATCAACGGAAGGTCACTTTTGCACGGATTTTCCCGACCAAATTGAGAATAGATACCAAGGATGGACGTAAAGCATTTACATGACCCCAGCATGCCATGTCCTTTATAAAGTGGTGGGGCCGTAGTGGGCTAATAAACTGAACTGGTAAGCAGAAGTTTGTCGGTTTGATCTCCACAGCCACCATCATTGTGTCATTGAGCAAGGCTCCAGGTTGCTCCGGGGGGATTGTCCCTGTAATAAGGGCACTTTAAGTCACTTTTGATAAAAGCATCTGCCAAATGCATAAATGTAAATGTAAAGTCAATGGACTGAGTCATTTTGTGGTACTTACTTGTGGTACATTTTGTGGTACTTGCAGCCAAGTGAGCCTGACTCGCTGAACATTCACTTGACCGTCCGAGGAAACTAAGCGAATGTTTTGTTTCTTTTTGTGCTGGTTCCGCCTAGCGGCTGGAGTTTTTTTTTTTTTTTGGTGTGTGTGTGTGTTGCAGCACTCCTTCGAGACAGTTATGTGGTTGAATCTGCACGTTCTTTGTGCTTATGCTTTCTATTGATTGGAGTTTGTTTTTGTAGTATTTCTTGCAAGACATTGGAGTGATTGGGTCATTCGATGCACTCATGTAGCAGTTGAATGGGCCAGCTCACTGGACATTCGTTTGACTGTCCGAGGAAACAATGGCTTTTTATTTTATTTATTGATTATTTTTTGTGTGTGTGTGTGTGTGTGTGTGTGTTGGTTCCGCTAGAGGCTGGAGTTTGTTTTGTGGAGGAACAAACCTTTGGGACAGTTATGTGGATTAATCTACATGTTATTTGCGTTTTTCCTGCTTATTGTCTGGATAATATTGGGAGGAGACTTTAATCTTTTGATGGACTCAGTCCATCAAAGTGTGTAAGCCCCTTGAAGCAAAACTGACTCTTCCCAGGATGTGTATAAATCTTGGTCTTACTGATATGATATAAAGCCTGAAATTGCTGGCAAATCAGAGCTTGCTCCTGTGAGTGACGAACGCAATGTATGAACTATGAAAGACGCAATTGCTGACACATCACCGACGCGTGGCTGATTTCAGTGAGCTATCTAGAATGTTAAATATCTGGACCTGTCTGTGATTCCAAATCGCGCAATGTGAAATATATTTTGACTGAATACAACTACAGCGTTAACCTACAGCCAACGAGAGAGAAACGGGCACAGAAAGTTTCAGCGGGAGCAGTGCTGATGTACCTGCAACAGAACATCAACTAGCATGGCTGTGGTATCAAGAAAGACTCATTGGACCGAAGAAATGGAGGAAAAATTAGTGGAACATTGGCAGGAGCGCCAGTGCCTATTTGATGTTTCATCTGAACTCTACCACAACCGGTTGGAGAAAGAGAAGAGTTGGAGAGAAATTGCCAATTCTCTTGGACAGTCAGGTAAGCAAATTTTCATTAGGAGGTACATTTAACCAAAAAAAATATATGATGCCTTTAGGCGGTTAAAAACATACACATCATATCCTGAAATGCATAAAATATGATCATGCATTTTGTTTTCGTATCTCGTATCACTTCTCGCGTGTACTCTGTTGTAAAACTTAATTTAGAGTCCAGGCAGAGTCGTCTGGGATTCGTCAATAGTGAAATGTCTTGTGATGTGTTCACCCCTGTTGCCAATTCCTCATGTAATTTGAAAATGCTACGACTTCAATGACAAGATAGACAGTTGTGTAATATGAATGGTACCACGATCCAACGTCGTGTAGTGTGTGGGCTGCATTAGTCTCAGATTATGCCCTGGTGAGTTTAGAGGTGTTGCCACAAATGGAGAAAAATAAATCATACAGTTGGTGCTTTAATGTATCCCTTTTGCAAAATCCTGAATTCCAACAAATGTTAAAGGCTGAAATTAATGTTTATATGGAAACTGGTCCTCTGTATCCTCTGTGGCCATGGCTTGGGTTCAGTGGTAAAGACGCTGGCTACCACCCGTAGAGTTCGCTAGTTAGAATCAGTGCATGCTGAGTGAATCCAACCAGGTTTCCCAGAGATCTTAGAGCCTGATTTTTTTTTTTTTAGATCTTATGCTTACTAACTGGCTCCACTTTTGTTAGAAGTTCATATGGATTCATAAAAGAATGTAAAGCTTTCGCCAACCATGACACAAGCCTGGATCAGTCTGATTCTTAAAAAGGACAAAGATCCAAGGGAGTGTAAGAGTTAACGTCCAATTTCCCTGGTCCGGCTAGATGTAAAAATATTGTCAAAAATTCTGGCTAACCAATTAAGTAAAGTTATGACATCTCTTATACCTATAGATCAAGTGGGGTTTATTCAGGGCAGCAGCTCTTCTGATAACATTAGGTGTTTCATCAATATCATGTGGTCAATTGCGAATGATCAGATCTGGTCGCTGCCATCTCACTTGACGCCGAATAGAATTAAGTTACTTTATAGACACCCGGTTGCGGTGGGACAAACAAATGGATTAATTTTAGATTATTTTACTCTGGATAGGGGCGGGGTTGCCCTCTTTCCCCATTATTGTTGTGTCTTGCCCTGGAACCATTAGCAGCTGCGATAAGAAGGGAAGATGATTTTCCAGGGATGGTGGCAGGAGGTATGGCGCATAAGCTTTTGCTTTATGCTGATGATATTTTATTATTTGTCTCCAACCCCATTAGATCTATGCCATGCCTCCACAGAATTATTCATTCCTTTTCTAAGTTCTCAGGATACAGAGTAAATTGGTATAAATCTGAAGCTTTGGCTCTGACAGTGTACTGCCCAGTAACGACTTTTCAACCGGGCACCTTCCAGTGGCCCCAACAGGACATTAAATATTTGGACATTTTATTCCCAGCTTATTTGTCTGATTTATTTAGTTAATTTTGACCCCTTAATAAAAAGGTTTTCGACTGATTTTGATTGTTAATGTTATTCAAATGAATTGTATTCCAAAATGTAACTACCTGCTACAATCTCTCCCTGTTGATGTCCCCCTCTCTTATTTCAAGCAGTTTTGTAGCCCAAGTCTTTCATTTGGAATGGTAAACATCATAAAATTTTATTTGCATAGGTTTAAGTTACCTAAGCTGATTGACAAAGGTGGGCTAGGCCTACCCAAGATTTGGTTTTATTTATATGCATTCAGTCTCAGACATTTGGCTCATTGGACGCTTCCACCCGAGAGAGCCCATCCCTGGTTTTGTATTGAACAGGAAGTTCTTGCCCCTATTTTGCCATTGCAAAGTCTTTCTATCAAAATAATTGGAGAAGTTAAGTTACGCCCCGTTATCTCGCAAAAATTGGGTTATGGCCAGTGTTATGGTTGGTAGGCAGGTTATTTTAAGGAGATGAAAGTCAGATAGAGTGCCCTCATTTCCGGAGTGGTTTGCGGAGATGGGGAGGGTGGCGGCTTTCAAGGTGGTGTCAAGTAGAAGGCTGGGGTTTTGGGATTTGTTTGATAGGAAATGGGGCGATTATTTAGTATTTTGGGGGGACTCTTGGGGAGGGTCTGTGGAGAGAAAAGTTTAGTTTTAATTATGTATGGCTATATAATATTTTTTGTTTACATTTTTTATGTGTGTGTGTATTCTTATATGTGACCACAGGGGTGTTCGTTGGGGATCAGGGTGGGGTTGGTGATTGAATCAACATTTAACCTCACTACTACCCTTCCCCAATGTATATATGTTGGGTTTGTCTTTGTTATATATCTACGAATCAATAAAAAATGTTAGTAGAAAAAAAGAGAAACATTTGCTCTGGTTTTTAGCGCCTTCTTTCTCGTCTTTTACTTTATGCTTTATTATCATTCAGTAAACACATGCGTAATGATTGATGCATATCCTCATGAAATCGAAGACTCTCTCCTCAAAATCCAAACACAAATGTTCAAAAGAGACGACCAGGTGTAACGGCGTCTCACTTTTTCATTTGGGATCGGATCACCCAAAAACTCACCTTAATATTAGTGTACACATTGTCTAAGTCTGGAAAACGAATGGCCGTGTGATTGATACACTCAAATTCTGAAGTGTTCGAACCAGCATGACGAAAAACTGCATTTGAGTCACAGGAAGCCCACTGCAAGTTGTGTATTGTGTGCTTGGCTTTATCTGTATGTGTCAATTATATTTATAACATCATCGATTAGGATACGACTAAACTGGAAATTCACACAGGGCTATGTTATTCATAACACCAGTATGTCATAACTTGTAATAAGTAAAATAATTATTTTGTATTTAATGCGTATATACTGTTAGTCAATAAACAACACATCATAAGATCATGAAGCTCAAACTTTATTCACACCACCAGACTGCAATATAAACATATTTGATATTCACTAAAATGCCTTGGTTGCTTTCTGTGTATTCTTCATGAGTTATAAGCAGCTTTTTCATTCATACAGACGGGATCATCTCAGATGTTTTGTAATATTGTGACCAAATCCGAGCAGAAAAACAAACATTTGTAAGTTCTGAATGAGAGGTGTTTACAGTGATGTACCGGTAGGCATGTGTACTCGTGGGTCACAAATCAGACTCGCCTCCGTACGGAGATTAATTTTTGATCAGATATATTTAAATGTCTGTGAAATTCAAATTTGTCACTATTTTTGCTGACCTTGGACCTGTATGCACCTTTTCTGGGACTTGCATGAATCAAAAGCATTTTTTGAGGTTTTTCTTGATATTGTTTTACGGTTGTTTTTCCATTCACCACCATTGTTTCCTCCCGCTGTTGGTCACAAATATGGTGGCTGTGGGGGAAAAGTGACTTCACTGAAACATGTCAATAATAGTGTGCTATGACTTTTCTGATAGTTTCCGCATAGCAGACAATAAAAAAATCTGAAAAATCCCATTGACTTCCATTGATGGAATGTTCTGATCAAACTCCAACTGTCAAAATATAAATGTAAACAACCCACAGAAGGCCTTTTATATGCTTTCAAGAAATAGTTCACCCAGGGGCCTGGGTAGCTCAGCGAGTAAAGACGCTGACTACCACCCCTGGAGTCACTAGTTTGAATCCAGGGCATGCTGATTGACTCCAGCCAGGTCTCCTAAACAACCAAATTGACCCGGTTGCTAGGGAGAGGGCAAAAGTCCAGAGGGCCAAAAGTTCCCATAGATAAATGCGTTCTTTAAGAACAACCAGAAGAAGAGATATCGGATCATGCCTGCTGTAGACTGAAAAGTTATTGCCAATAACCTTTTTATTTCTTTTTTTATTCTAGGCTCATCTTCCATTTGCTGTGGTGGGCAGTGTTGAAGAGGTGAAGGTGGGGAATAAGACTGTGAGGGCCAGGCAGTACCCATGGGGAGTAGTTCAAGGTAAGAATCACATGATTCAGATATTTCAAAATAATTGCTAAAGAAAATGTGTCAGAGTTTTACCATAGTAACACTAACTCTAGTAACTATGGTTTTTTGGCAAGAATGGCATGAAGCCTCCACATGCGCCATGTCTCCGCGGTAACGTGCTCAACAAGTCATGTGACAAGATGCACATATTGACGGTCTCAGAAGTGGAGGCAACTGAGATTCGAGTCACTACGCCAGCACAAGGACTTAGAGTGCATTGGGAATTGGGCATTCCAAATTGGGGAGAAAAAGGTACAAGTACAAAAAGTACAAGACTGTGTACTTCATGTCCTTCATGAGGGCATGAATTACAATTCCTTGAAGCATTGCAAATAATGTAATTGAATAAAAAGCGATTGGATTAAAGTTGTTTATAAATGTAAAATCATTATATTTAAAGTTTATTGTAAAATATTCAGATGTTTGCAAATATACAAGTAGTTTGAGAGTGTAAGAAGACCGACTCGATTGCATAATACATAGTGAGTTATGGAAGTGGGCAGTCACTGCAGAGCTCTTTTGGCGCACTTTGTTTTGCCACAGCTCTGATTGGTGTATCTCTCTTCAGGATTATGGGATGTGTAGTTCTTCATCAGAAATTGTGCTATTATACATGATTTTTAAAACATTAAAATCGAAATGATGCACACTGATGGCACAAAGAAGTGAATACAATCGATTGACAACCTCCGAGCTAACAGTAGGCCCGCCTTTAAAGGTTTTGAAGTTAACGTAAAAAATCAGTTCGCCAATGGAGAAAATTAATAGGATTTTTACTTCAGGAACCAGACTGTTGCACTCTATAGAGATACTTTGAAAGGCTAAAACACTCAACTGTGCGTGAAACATCACAGTATGCTAAATAAAATGAGAATACCCTAGCCTTGAGTACAACAGAATTGACAATCGCATTCTGTTCACATTCTTACAGTTTAGTCTCTTGCTTTGGGTACTTATGCTGAGCGTTACCCTGTAACCCTGTTAGAGTATTGTGTTTGAGGGGCTGGTGGCATATGTCAACCACACTGGGAATTATTTTTTAACTATTTTTTGCTCTTAATTTTCCTCCATCTTTTCTTGTCCCTCAGGATGCTGGTTGAGAGGTTTTTATGATGCCTTTCATGTTAAAACAATCCCTTCAATTAAAGCAGTGATAAATACCGCTCTAGATGGCATCTAATTAAGTTTCTTTCTCTCTGATATTTGTGAGAGAGTTCTAACACTGATAAGGTCACCTCATTAACCACAAATGTTTTTCATTTTAATTGCTCATCCAGTTTGAGTAGAAACTAGTGCTTCATGAAAGAGATGCTCTATGTTTAGCAGTTTATGGAATTAAAATAACAATTTGTTTCATGAAAGCTCAAGAACTTGGTTCACACTGCATATAAATGTGATATGTTTTTCAAATCTGAACATTCAGACTGTCATTTTGTGATGAAATCAGATTCTTTTGTTCAGTGTAGTCCATATCCGGTGTATCTAGCAGCCAAGTGGCTTCCTCACAACATCTGAGAGTAGCTGTCAGTGTGGAAAGACAGGTCGCAAGACAGGAGATTTTGCCTCTGCTTATGTCTATCATGACATCTTAGCGTGGTCCTAAACTCACAAAGCACATCAGAAAACAGCAACGGGTATTATACAATTCATGCCTAACCCTAACTGTGCCCAAAACTGCAGAATCATTCACTCATACAATGTTCACTACATAGTGAATGCCACATAGCTCACTATATGAGGAAAGAGCTAGCAAAAATGAGAGTATTCAGACACATCTCCAGACAATATTGTGCACTTTATATGAGATCACATACACATTGATATCCGATCTGAAACTTATTTAAAAAAAATCTGTTTTTAATCACATATGGATGTGGTTTGAATCCGGTTTGCACACATCAAATTTCATGTATTTTTTTTTAGGACCCTATGATTTCTGCAATGCAGAAAACACTGACGGAAATGCAGAATCCTGTCCTAACATTTTTATAATCTATTAAACATGAAATTTCAGGGAATTTGACATTTTTGGGAAAAAGTACATGTATGAAAAAAAACTATTAATTGAATTAAAATCTTATGTCTTGATTGATATGCAAAATAATGCAAGTGTGTGTGTGTGTGTGTGTGTGTGTGTGTGTGTGTGTATGTGTGTGTGTATGTGTGTGTGTGTATGTATGTATGTATGTATGTATGTATGTATGTATGTATGTATGTATGTGTGTATGTGTGTGTGTGTGTGTGTGTGTGTGTGTGTGTGTGTGTGTGTGTGTGTGTGTGTGTGTGTGTGTGTATCATACACATTTAAAACTATACTACTCTCTCCACCGCCCCACCCCAAGAGCCATCCAAAAACTCTAACTATCCATGTCGTAGCAGTTCAGTTCATAAAAAAATGCAGATATGGGTTAGGAGCTTCAGTTAATGTTCACATCAACCATTGGAATGGTGAAAAAAAATTTGATCTCAGCGATTTGGAATGTGCCAGATGTGCTGGTTTGAGTATTTCTGTAACTGCTGATCTCCTGGGATTTTCACACACAACAGTCTCTAGAATTTACTCAGAATGGTGCCAAAAACAAAAAACATCCAGAGAGGGGCAGTTCTGTGGACAGAAATGCTTTGTTGATGTGAGAGGTCAACAGAGAATGGCCAGACTGAACTGACAAAGTCTACAGTAACTCCGATAACTGCTTGTGGTGAGAAGAATATCATCTCAGAATACTATTCGGTTGGCTCTGTTTTGGCGGCACGAGGGGGATCAACACAATATTAGGCAGATGGTTTTAATGTGTAATTTTTTTTTTTTTTTTTTTTTCTTCAGTTAAACATGGAAATAAATAAGGGTTTTGGAAAAATTTAAAATACTATGCTAAAATGAAATGCCAATAATCTTTTTGTAATTAAAATTGTTGTATTTAATTAGAAACTAACACAAGTACACACTAATACATGCTAGTAGCTTTTTTTCCTTTTTTTTTTTTTTTGGCAAATTATTGATCTATGCATCGGTTTTCGCTTAAAAGTGGAAAATTTTAAAAACTACATTATGTGATAAATCCTAGTGAACATTTTTTTTTATTTTCACCATTTGATCTTTAAGCTAAAAGCTGCATTGGTTCACCAAACTAATGGTCTTGTAAATGTGATAGCACTATCTGCTAAAGTGTTGTGTCCAGACTGTATGACAGATGGGAGACGGCTGGTATTTGTTTCCTCCCTGCTATTTTTGCTTGTGTGTTTGGGAAGATGGATCCCAGGGGCCGTTTATTCAAGGGTCAGTAAATTGCTCTCAGTCCCTCAAATGTGAAATTTGATTGGATCAGTACGTCCATTCCAGATGGGAGCTATTCTTCCTTTATTAACGAGAGACATGAAGCAATGTTTTCACTGTCAATCCCATATTACTGTGCATTAAATTATCCACAAAACTCTCAACTGGATGTTGCCTTCCACACTTCAAAACGTAGTGTGGAATGTTGGAGACTTCATGCATTCAACGATAGCGGCTTGCCATACGTAGTGGAAGGGCAGAGTTACCTGGCTGTGTTGCTGGTCTGACAAAACCATTTTAAATGGATAATGTAGCAACTAGTGAAACTTAAGTGAAGACAGCACCTCACAAATATAAGTTGAATGCTTTACCATCACCCCACATGTGAATATGTTCATTAGTTCAGATACAAGTGTTGAACTGAGGTTGGCTAATGTGCTAAAGCTAGCAGCAACACATTGCTTGCATTTGAAATATTGCTTCCATCAGCAGTTAAACACCAAATCTTCTGCGTAGTAAAAATGATAAGTGTTCCACTTGAGAAGATACTACACTTCGAAAATTCATACACTACATGGCTTTGTGCGTTATGTAAATTGTAAGTGCATAGTGTACAGGTGCTGGTCATATAATTAGAATATCATCAAAAAGTTGATTTATTTCAGTAATTCTATTCAAAAAGTGAAACTTGAATATTATATTCATTCATTACACACAGACTGATATATTTCAAATGTTTATTTCATTTAATTATGATGATTAAAACTGACAACTAATGAAAATCCCAAATTCAGTATCCCCGAAAATTATAATATTCCTTAAGACCAATACAAAAAAAGGATTTTTAGAAATGTTGGCCAACTGAAAAGTATGAACATGAAAAGTATGAGCATGTACAGCACTCAATACTTAGTTGGGGCTCCTTTTGCCTGAATTACTGCAGCAATGCGGCGTGGCATGGAGTCGATCAGTCTGTGGCACTGCTCAGGTGTTATGAGAGCCCAGGTTGCTCTGATAGTGGCCTTCAGCTCTTCTGCATTGTTGGGTCTGGCGTATCGCATCTTCCTCTCACAATACCCCATAGATTTTCTATAGGGTTAAGGTCAGGCGAGTTTGCTGGCCAATTAAGAACAGGGATGCCATGGTCCTTAAACCAGGTACTGGTAGCTTTGGCACTGTGTGCAGCTGCCAAGTCCTGTTGGGAAATGAAATCTGCATCTCCATAAAATTGGTCAGCAGCAGGAAGCATGAAGTGCTCTAAAACTTCCTGCTAGATGGCTGCATTGACCTTGGACCTCAGAAAACACAGTGGACCAACACCAGCAGATGACATGGCACCCCAAACCATCACTGACTGTGGAAACTTTATACTGGACTTCAAGCAACGTGGATTATGTGCCTCTCCTCTCTTCCTCCAGACTCTGGGACCTTGATTTCCAAAGGAAATGCAAAATTTACTTTCATCAGAGAACATAACTTTGGACCACTCAGCAGCAGTCCAGTCCTTTTTGTCCCAGGCGAGACTCTTCTGACGCTGTGTCTTGTTCAAGAGTGGCTTGACACAAGGAATGCGACAGCTGAAACCCATGTCTTGCATACGTCTGTACGTGGTGGTTCTTGAAGCACTGACTCCAGCTGCAGTCCACTCTTTGTGAATCTCCCCCACATTTTTGAATGGGTTTTGTTTCACAATCCTCTCCAGGGTGCGGTTATCCCTATTGCTTGTACACTTTTTTCTACCACATCTTTTTCTTCCCTTCGCCTCTCTATTAATGTGCTTGGACACCGAGCTCTTTCCCTCCTTGTGCAAGATGTCAATGGTCGTCTTTTGGACAGCTGTCAAGTCAGCAGTCTTCCTCATGATTGTGTAGCCTACAGAACTAGACTGAGAGACCATTTAAAGGCCTTTGCAGGTGTTTTGAATTAATTAGCTGATTAGAGTGTGGCACCAGGTGTCTTCAATATTGAACCTTTTCACAATATTCAAATTTTCTGAGATACTGATTTTGGGGTTTTCATTAGTTGTCAGTTATAATCATCAAAATTAAAAGGAATGAACACTTGAAATATATCAGTCTGTGTGGAAAGAATGTATACATTATACAAGTTTCACTTTTTGAATGGAATTACTGAAATAAATCAACTTTTTGACGATATTCTAATTATATGACCAGCACCTGTAGAGTGCATCATTTGGGACACAGATACTGTCTTCCTCCTCCATCAGTGTGAATTCTCTCCCACTGATATCAATCTACAGACCGGGATATGCTCTGTAAACTATGAGAACGTGTCAACTGAAGTCCAAATGGACACTGCAGGGGGCACTCAATGAAACCTGTCAAAAAATAAAATGTACTTGTCATATTTCACCCCAAAATCAAAAGTATGAGAAGATCAATTATATTTTACTTCAAAAACATGAAGCCTATTATTAGGGACATGAAGCTATTAAGACCTTTTTGCATTTGTGACATTATTTTCATGACAAGCACATTTCTTCCCCAATTCTCATTAATGCAAAACATCTTATTTCCATGAATATAACATTAAAAATAGAATGATTTATTATTAAAATTGGAAAATACATTTGCATCATAGTTGTGGATGTGTTGTAGAGGTGTGCACAGCAATTAAATTGAAGCCTGAACTTGGTCTATTCCCGAGGCCATGTGACTTGACCCAACCCGACTGGCACGGTACCATAAAATTTTAAGCCTGAACCCGACCTGAACACTAAATCACTCTCTCTTTTTATCATTTGTTTTGCAAGCAAGTAAAATTATTTTTGTTATAGGCTGTATTTTATTTAAGCATCATAGGCAACATTCGAAACCTTTAACATTCTCAGTTTTAACAAGGTATGGTGCCCCATAGCACATCAGAGTTAAAGGAAATAAACATTGGCTTGCCGTTTATCAAATGCTAAAAAAGCATTTCAGGGTAAAGAACAATCTGGAATCACGCGCAACAGTCCTCTTTGAAGCCTGAATTTCTGAAGAATGTTGAATCACTGTGAGACCTGCATAAAAAAAATAATGAAATAGAACACAGGTGTCTCTATGCATTTCTAAAGACTAAAAATGTGGTAGTTCTGCATGAGAAACGGAAAAAAAAAAGTTGAAACAGTTGAAAAATGCTGTAGACACATGAAACAACATATTCGGTGTTAACAGCCCCTAACTCATCTCTTAATGCCTATATTAGGCAACATTTAATATATAATATTTATTTAAATGTATTAAATTTTTTTTTCAATATATTTAAAATAGATCTGTTTTGCATGTACATTTAACATATTTATAGAATTAAAATAAGTAATTAACCAATTTCTTGCAAGTTCTTTGAGACAAAGTATAAAGTAAATATATTTATGATTATATTTTTTAATGTATGTTGTAATGTATCATGTACCATGATTAACACAATGAATCACAGAAAACTGTGCAATTAATTAGTTGAAAACTTTTAAATGATTCACTGCTGTAATTTATAATAATATTAATATCTAGGGGTGTAAATCGCAAGTTTCGTCACGATACAATCTTATGTCGATTTAATTTTCTTTGTCGATCAGATGTTTGCCGATACCTTAAAGCCTGCCGCAAATTTGATTCGATTCAGGGGTGTGTAAGTGATATTACCATATATGATGTGCCTATTTTTACACAATCAATTCAATGTATTATTTCACAAATGCTACCAAATTATAATTTTTATATTTTATTGAGCTCTCTGAAAAGTGCAAATCCAGTATCCAGATTGGGACATCCACAACAAAAATAAGATACTTCAGTTGAGTAATAAATAATCAATAAACATCAATAATATAAAGATAAAGACACATACATGTGATCCTCTCATTGCCTTGTGGAATGAGGTAAACCCTACAGTGGCAAATTGTCATCTCTACAACAGTCAGAAGTCTAGCAAGTCTTTCAATCCAAAATACTTGCAAATCCACTACTTGTTTTCAACAGGAGAGCATGTGCTATTTGTGTTTTTTTTTTCCTGGCTACAACTTCCACAGTTGTATTGAAAAATTCAGTTCACTGTGATTCATTTTAGTCAGGGTGTTTATGTGTAGATGTGAAAAGTCTTGTAATGGACGTTGATGCAGGTGTTTTCTCTGTCCATCATTAGTTCTGTTCAGAATGTCAGGGCTGTCTAGCCATTTGAATTGGTTGAATTGCTCTATAGTGCTTTAACATAGAAAATGTAGTATTCAAATGGGACGCATGTGGCACGATATCAAGGGAAGCCCGATATAATAGTGCATGTGAGCCGCTCTATGCTATCCTGTCCCTGGAGCTCGTGTTTCAAGGGAAGCCCGGTTGACATGCGATCATGGCTAGAGCTTAGAACAACTTTAGGCTTCAATCACAAAATCATAAGGTTGCTGGATTGCCTGATGGAAATGCGTACAGATGTGGCTGTTATTAGTGACAAAATAAAGGTGCATATAAATATGTTTATGCATTGCATCGATGACATCATATCATTGGTTATTTGATCGATGCATTGATCCAGATTGATGGATTGTTACACCCCTAATAATAAGATTTCGTTTTTCAATACAAACTCGACCCAAACCCGAAGTTATACTTGGAAAAACTGACCCGAAGTTTGTTGGGTCCAGTCGTGCTAGGGTTGGGTAGTAGACTGCATTTCATTTAGGGCGATTTAAGTAAAAACATGAATTCCTGTGTTGTAATTAAATCTAATGACAATCATCATTAAGGTTAATGAAAAACTACTGTACAAATACAAATTTACAACCAAAAAAAAAAAAAAACTGAAAAAAACCCCTCTCAAAGTAAAATGTGAGGACACATTACAGTAATTGCATTTTGGGTATAAATGTTTATTATTGCCAGGAAAATTAAAAAAATATATTTTTATTTACCAGCAGACATTCTGTGTTATCATGTTGCCATGATAGTTTAACTGAGGGGATGCTCATTCTGCATAACATTTCTGGCATTATAAACAGTGCACGGATCTGTGATTAAATAGTTTCCTTACTCCCAAAAGAAAACATTATCTCATTGCCACTGATCTGAGACTCTGATGTAATGTTTCCTAATTACAGTAAAGTCGTAGGAGGATCTTCCCATGAAGACAGCGCCTTTTATTTTCTCCAAAATCATTTTTTCATATCTGACTTGACAGCTCACTCTCTATCCTCAAGAGCTTGATTGTACTCTTGACATTTGAAGTCAACAACAAAAGATGTGTGAAGCATTTTCTCCTTCCTTTTAAAAGTTGGCAATTTGATTTATCTGTCTACGACCCTTATGGCTACGTTCAGACAGTCAGTGTTTGGGATTGACAACTGCATTTACTTACAGGTTTGCGTCTTTAAATGTCCCGTTCATACAACAGCTTACAGTTGTGGCTTGAATACTGTCTGTATGAACGAACAACCGAAGTCACAACCGTATTCTAACAGCTGTATCCATAGTGACAGTGACTGATATTAATATTAAAGATTGCGACATCCAACATCACCTTGTCTTATCACAATAACGCTGTGTTAAATAAACCAGTCCAAATGAGGCGCAAGTTCATAGATCAAATCATAATTAACCGACGTCGGCTTTGAATGCTTTTTAACCGAGTGCAGAGCGCAGCATTCGTTGCGCGGTTCGCAATCGCAAGCAGCTTTGGTGGAAGACAGTGTTTGGACCTTTGGATAACACACAGCTCGTATCTCCTTCTCTGTGAGTTAAAGAAACCCCACATGATTAACACGAGACACGCTCGTGTACAGTGCGGAGTGGCTTTCACATTATATATCATTACAGACAACTAGTTGTCCAGTACGGTTCCGTTCACACAGCTAATTTAATTTCAAATCTAATTTCAAACATTTAAGCATATGCCTTCAGATCAAAAGGTTTTTAAGATCATGTGAAACATTTTAGTCAAGTGACCCCAAACTTTTGAAAGGCAGTGAATTTGACAGTAGTCAGGCAGAAGTGTATTGACAGTGGTCATGTGCATGTGTGTGTTGCAGTGGAGAATGAGAGTCACTGTGACTTCGTAAAGCTGCGGGAGATGTTGATCAGAGTGAACATGGAGGATCTGAGGGAGCAGACTCATGCCAGACACTATGAACTCTACAGACGCTGTAAGCTAGAGGAGATGGGTTTCAAAGACACCGACCCAGATAGCCAGCCTTTCAGGTGGGTCACTGCTACATTATCTGCATGCCAAACTGATTATCATTGGTCTTATTTCATTAAATAAATTCAAATATTTTTGCTTGTACACATACCTGTACATGGGGGCAATACAATCTTTGTGTTAATTACTTCTCTACAGTCTTCAGGAAACATATGAAGCCAAGAGGAAAGAGTTTCTTGGAGACCTGCAGCGGAAGGAAGAGGAGATGAGGCAGATGTTTGTGAACAAAGTGAAAGAGACGGAGGCTGAGCTGAAGGAGAAGGAGAGAGAGGTTAGTTCAGCTTTCTCTAGATTTAGCCTTATTCCCAAAGAGCTGTCAGGCCCTAGATAATTCCCTGATTTAAAGCAATATTTTGCCCATAAATCAAAAGTTCCTCATTCATCAAAGTCATTAACTCACTCTTATGTTCCAAACCTGCTAAACCAGCTTGACTTTCTTTCCTCAATGGAACACCAAAGTAGAAATACATCAGAATGTTTATGTTGATTTTATTATATAATGCAGTGCTAGATTGTAGAAGACAACTTGCTTCATATATTCAGTCTCACTTTATCTTTATCATATTTGATCATGCACTGTATATTCTATCTTCATGATTTAGCTGTGCAGCAGTTGTAGTAATTGGACTACCTATATTTAAGGTATTTGGTCCCGCTCAAGCAATGTCAATATTGGGAATGTCAATTTTTCAGATGTTTTCGTAATCGATTGTTATGGAAATTAACGATCGATTAATCATTGATGTTAAAATGCATATGGAGGACTCTTTATGTGCATGTAGCCAAAAACGCACATGGAGGATAATATGTGCATGTAGCCTACTCTTTAAATATAGTTTAAATTAATGCACTAAAGAAATAAAAGCTTTGGCATTTTCCTCTTAATATATTCTGTATTTTAGTTCATTTAGGCTAAGTTTAGTACAATGTGTGAATTTATGAATTGCTGTTATTAATAACTTGTATGCAAAATACATATTTGAGTTCATCAATAATTCACGTTGTGGATCTAGGGATATTTCAGACTTATTTTTTTACTTGAAATTATGTCAAATCAGAAACACCGTTTCTCTGGTGCTGGCGAGATTCCAACCGAATGTGTCTTTGTGCTTTCCCGTGATGGCTGGCATAATTGTATTTTGGGATGAAACAAGGAGACCATCAGATCAACAGTGCTTGTTGTCATGTTGTACTTTAACACTATCATGGTGTATGCAGAAAATATAATGTTAATTTATAGCGAAACAATCAGACATTGATAATATTGCGTTCTTCTTCTGTAATGTGGACAAGACATAAAGGCGGATGACCTCTCTGGCGGCGGATGACCTTATCAAGTGTTGCAGGCATGATTACTGAATGCATTTGTCCTGAAATTAATTAATCGAGAATCGATAAGCATGGTAAGTATATTAACGACAATTAATTGATTATCGATTAATAATTCAAATCTCAAGTCAATATTTATACATGTGCATTTTTGATGCATTTGGCCCACTCAAGTGTCAAGTATTGAACCCACCTAGCACCCCTTGCTCCTGATCTGCTGTCCTGCCAAACAGAGACGTGATGCAACAGCTGAAGATGGCATCTAGCTCATGTTAACATAAACCAAAATTAACAGATGCAAATAAAATCACTCTCTTCAGAGGGGCACATCAGCCCAGAAGGGCAAAGGGGCAATGGTCTGGTCCACTGTAGCCACCCCCCTGTGCACGTCCTTGCCGTTGCGAGTTACTCCATCCATCCGGGGGTAGGGTGGGGTCCTCCTGTGTGACAGTATCACCATCACAGAAGAGCTGCCGGTACTGTGAAGTCATTTGTCATCGTTGCTAGTTCTGCGTACTGTTGTGTACCGGCTCACTTTGAGCACTGATACAATAGAAGAGAATGGGTACTGGGACTGCTGAGCTACGAAAAAAGAAAATAAAGAAGAAGAAAAAGCATCATAAAAGTAGTTCATTCGACTTGTATGCTAAATTCCAAGTCATCTGAAGCCTTAAAATAGCTTTGTTTGAGGCACAGACTGAAATTACATTTGTAATTCACTGATAGTGTTTCAGTGGAGTGAGTACTCCGGGTAGGGAAGGAGGTATTGCCCCAAGTGAAGGAGTTCCGAGAAGTACCTCGGGGTCTTGTTCATGAGTGAGGGGACAATGGAGCGGGAGGTTGGCCAGAGAATCGGGGCAGCGGGGGCGGTATTGCACTCGCTCTATCGCACCGTTGTCATGAAAAGAGAGCTGAGCTGGAAGGCAAAGCTCTCGATTTACCGCTCAATTTTTGTTCCTACCCTCACCTGTGGCCTATGGTTGGGTCATGACCGAAAGAACTAGGTCACGAGTACAAGCGGCCGAAATGGGCTTCCTCAGAAGGGTGGCGGGCTTCTCCCTTAGAGATAGGGTGAGGAGCTCAGTCATCCGTGAGGAGCTCAGAGGAGCTCCTTTGCGCGGAAAGGAGTCAGTTGAGGTGGTTTGGGCATCTGGTAAGGATGCCCCCTGGGCGCCTCCCTAGGGAGGTGTTTCAGGCACGTCCAGCTGGGAGGAGGACTCGGGGAAGACCCAGGACTAGGTGGAGAGATTACATCTCCACACTGGCCTGGGAACACCTCGGGATCCCCCAGTCAGAGCTGGTTAATGTGGCTCGGGATAGGGAAGTTTGGGGCCCCTGCTAGAGCTGCTGCCCCCGCAACCCGACTTCGGATAAGCGGTTGAAGATGGATGGATGGATGGATGAATGATAGTGTTTCCCTATGCTGAAGCTCTGAAATGGACAACAAAAGCCTAGACTCCAAAAATGTGTGCATTGATGTCAAACATGATCCATCATGCCTATTCTGCAAAGAATAATTTGAATCAAAGAATCAAAATTTCATAAAAATTTAAAGTTTTCTAGTAAAATTACCTAAATGTTCTTAAAACAAGATACATTTACTGGAAAAGCAAAATGTCATCTTTTCAGAGAAATTTAACCATATTTAATAACGTTTATGCTTATTACAAGAAAAAAATACATATTTTAAAATTGTTATTTTTAAATACCTCATTAACAAATAAGTTTTTCTTGTTTTAAGCATAAATCTCACCAAATTTTGTTAGGTTTCTCTAAAAACAAGACTTAATATTTTACATCATTCTGCTTATCAAGTATTTTAGATATTTTTACTTGAAAATAAGACAAAAAATACCTAGTAAGAGAATAATTTGTGTAATGGTGCCATATTTGATTTGAGAGCTATATGGAGGAGAATCTTTGGTGAAAAACAACTGAAAGTTTGGCCTGTTCCTCACACAACGCAATCATATCACTTCAAAACATCACCTTTTGACTTCCACTGAAGCAAGCCAGAAATGTATGGAATGACATGAGGGTGAGAAAATGATGATAGATGACATTTTTAGGTAAACTGGTCCTTTTAATTTAGAGTTTCAAACAAAGCTTTGTGTTTGAAAACAAGTCTTAAGCACAATTAGTGGAATACAGCCAACACACTTTTTTTTTTTTCTCTCCTCAATTTGGAATGCCCAATTCCCAATGTGCTCTTAAGTCCTCATGGTGGTGTAGTGACTCGCCTCAATCCGGGTGGCGGAGGACAAATCTCATTTGCCTCCACGTCTGAGACAGTCAATCTGCGCATTTTATCACTTGGCTTGTTGAGCATGTTCCGCTTCATGACATCCACCGTGGCATCTGAGAGCTAACCACATTATAGCGACACACTACCCTCCCTAGCAACCAGGCCAATTTGGTTGCTTAGGAGACCTGGCTGGAGTCACTCAGCACTCACCTGGTTTGAACTCACGACTCCAGGGGTGGTAGTCAGCGTCTTTACTCGCTGAGATACCCAGGCCCCCCTCAGCCAACACTCTTAAAACATGATAGTCAGCACCTCTGGTGAATGCCATTTAATATGCATCTTTCTCTCTCAGTTACACGACAAGTTTGAGCAGCTGAAGCGCATGCACCAGGAGGAGAAGAGGAAGGTGGAGGAAAAGAGACGAGAGCTGGAGGAGGAGATGAACGCCTTCAATAGGAGAAAGGTGGCGGCTGAGACCCTCTCCCTCTCACAGCCCCTGAAGAAGGACAAGGACAAGAAAAAGTGAGTTCTTGTGCAGTCTTCTTATCCTGCCATCTAATCAGTTTGTGTAAAACTTTAGTGATTGGCTACTCCAGTCGGTTCCAATCAGCTCCAAAGTTTTCCAGCAGTGTTTAGAAATCAAACAGGAAAGAAATGTAACTATTATCAATATATTTCCGTAATCTTATGCGTTCATGCTGCACTGATTGGATACTTTGCAGACAGAGACTAGCAAAGGGTCATTTATGCCTATAATCATGTTACATTTATATAGTTAATATAGATTCAATATATTATGGTGATCGAATCAAACCTTGATCTTGCCAGTCACTACCATGGGTACATAAATGGTTACTTTTCTCACACCTGTAACACTTTTTACGGCCTCAGGCATGAATGAATGCTGCTTTTGACACAATTTTTCCAATGATACACTCACATGAGATGAAAACTCAAGTCATATTAGTGTTTTATTCTACATAACAGTGGCCATCCCACATGGTGACTGTCATGTTGGGATTACATGACCAGGCAAATGCTACTTTACACTTTATCACTGTAACCCTCCACTTATCAAACACACTTGGTTGTGGTATAAATACAAAATAATAACAAATATTTACTGTTGTTTTAAGTGTGACTTTTCACTTTGTGCATACAATTCCTATAAAATTATCCATGGTTGCCACAGAGTTTTAAGATTTAAGACCAGAACAAACAAAAGTAATACAACATGTCCATACCAGAACAATTCCACACAATCTGAAAATAAATCATGTATATCAGATTATTTTACTTAAACAGGCTGAGGCACACATTTAACCAGGCCTTAGAAGTTGCAACACCTGCAGCAAAAGAGAGTTTCTGCAAGTTTAAAATACTCAAGACATGTTTTACACACACACACATATGTGTGTATATATATATATATATATATATATGTATATATATATATATATATATATATATATATATATATATATATATATATATATATATATATATATATATATGTATATATATGTTTATGTACCAATACTTCAAGACATACAAATTAGAGATTGACCGATATTGAAATTTGCTAATACGATAATGTGTGTAAAGAAAGGCAATAACGGATTAATCTTCTGAAAGTTTTTAAAATGAATCCCAAATGCATTTTGAGCAACCAAAATAACAAGAAAACTAATAACCATAAAAAAAAGATTTGATGCATATCATGGGAATTCTATCTATAAAAAACAAGCCTGAAATACACCAGAGACTCTTATTTTGAAATGTCGGTGCTTCACTGTTTCTTGCTTCTTATTTAAACAGATAAGGGATCTCAAATATTAATTCTTACATTCATCTACAAGGTATTACAACATAAACACTTTAAAGTAAACATTGTCATAACTGTTCAACAGTAGATCATCAGCTATCACTTGTTCTAAATGTCTGGTACACACTGATTACAAACCACTCTGCAACTGCTGGAAACACTCACTAGCTCCCCTGTGCTTGGAGAATGTGCAAGGCATTTATTAAATGAAATCGTATCCTTTTGGAGTTTAATAATAACATTAGACCGTGTTGCGATTCGTGTCTTTCCGTCCCCAAATTTAAGACTTAAATGATAATTAAGACCAGTTATACTATTTAATATATTTAGTACTTTTCATGCCTTTAAATTTTAGAAAATTAAATTTAAGGCTTTTAAGGCCTCGTAGGAACCCTGTTATGTTTATAATGCAGGACATAATTGGTCCTAACTACACACTAAATTAAAATATATATATATATTTGGGTGATTCTCATGAAACGGGTAAAGAGAATGTCCTGGTCTCATTTTACTTCAAAATCAAAAGAAACAAATGAGAACATTGTGACATTATATTCATGACAGTTATGTATTCATGCATCATAGAAGTGCTCCCTTGATAGTGGCTTTAATTTTTGCTGATTATAATGTAAAGATTCTTGTATAACAGCATCTTTTTAATGCAATACATAAATGACTGTTTTGTTATGGTAATGGTAATCATTATTAAAAACAATGGGAATAGTACAAGAAAAATGTCTGTGCAAGTTACGATATTGAGAATTGTGGGGTAAAATTTGCTTAAGTGTCCTGAAAATAATGTCACAATGCAAAAAAGAAAATGATTGGTCCTAATTTGGTCCCTTCAGCTTGCTCATGGGGGTTATAATACAATTAATATTTAATTACTTATTTTTAAACATGATTATCAATCGTATTTAATCTAATTACACAATGATAACTCATCAACATTATAGACATTACAGTGTTATCTTCTGTTAATGCCTGATCTTCTATAAAGCTGCTTTGAAACGATGTGTGTTGTGAAAGGCGATATACAAATTAAATTTACTTGACTAAATGTAGGCTTCATGTTTTTTTTTTCCATTTACTATATATATATATATATATATATATATATATATATATATATATATATATATATATATATATATATATATATATATATATATATATATATATATATATATATATATATATATATATATATATAAACACAGACTCAGTTGCCACTTTATTAGATACACCTGCACGTCTACATATTCTTAGGATTATCTAATTAGCCAATCATGTGCCAGCAGTGCAGTGTATAAAATCATTCAAATACAGGTCAGGAGCTTCAGTTAATGTTCACATCAACCATCAGAATGGGGAAAACATTTGATTTGTTTGGAGTGTGGTATGATTGTTGGTGCCAGATGGGCTGGTTTAAGTATTTCTGTAACTGCTGATCTCCTGAGATTTTCACCCACAAGGGGATTTTTGAGATCAAATTTTGTTTCTTCATTTTGATGGTTGATGTGAATATGAACTGAATCTCCTGACCTGTATCTGCATAATTATCATTATATACATTGCACTGCTGCCACACGATTGGTTGATTAGATAATCACATGAATATGTAGGTGTACAGATGTACCTAATAAAGTGCTCAGTGTGTGTAAATACTGTGTGTGTGTGTGTATAAAAAACAATACAAATGATATATATATACATATATATCATTTGTATTGTTTTTATTTTAGGTTAATGACCAATATCTCTTGAGTCTTTGTGACCAATTCATTAAACAAAATGACTCCATCATTCATTTGTAAATGAGAATAGATCGTATAATACACTGTATTATTTCACACTACCCAGTTGTTTAATCTCATCACATTAAATTCAGACTCCTCTTGGGTATTAAGCAGCAGTTTGTGTGATTTTCTGTGAAATGCATGAGGCTGCAGCACATGCAGCTCAAATGAAGTGTATCTAGCTCCGTCTTGTGGTTATTGATGGTATCTGTGTCAAAGTCAAACATTTACAAAGCATCCATTTTGTGATATGTCCCTGAAATGGATACAACACTGAAAGCTGCTCCTTAACATAAGTGTATTAAAGTCTACATGAATGTGATAATTTAAGAGTATTGATTGTATATTGTTGAGCCAGATTGTATAGTTAAGAAACCTTAAAGGGATAGTTCACCCAAAAATGAAAATTCTCTCATCATTTACTCACCCTCATGCCATCCCAGATGTGTTTGACTTTCTCTCTTCTGCTGAACACAAAAAATATATTTAGAAGAATATTTCAACTCTGTAAGTCCAATGCAAGTGAATGGTGACCAGAACTTTGAAGGTCCAAAAAGCACATAAAGGCAGCTTTAATCCATGTCTTCAGAAGATGATAGGTGTGGGTGAGAAACAGATCAATATTTAAGTCCTTTTTCACTATAAATGTTCACTTAAAAGTACTATAAAAGGTATAACCGTCAGTTCTCACAGGAGGCTGCATGAACTCGGTCCTCTGAACGCCCCATTGGAGAGCGACAGGAAGTAAAAATTTATAGTGAAAAAGGAAATAAATGTGTATCAGTTTCTCACACACACACTTATCATATCGATTATGAATATATGGATTTAACAACTGGAGTCGTATGGATTACTTTTATGCTGCCTTTTTTTTATTGAACACATCCCATTAAACATTCACAGTGCTGTGGAAAAAGTAAGTGAACCCTTGGATTTAATAACTGGTTGATCCTCCTTTGGCAGCAATAACCTCAACCAAGTGTTTCCAGTAGCTGCGGATTAGACCTGCACAACGTTCGGAAGTAATTTTGGACCATAATTCCTCACAGAACTGCTTCAGCGCAGTTATAATCTTAGGATGTCTGATGTGAATGGCTCTCTTGAGGTCATTACGCTGTATCTCTGTTAAGGTCCGGGCTCTGACTGAGTCACTCCAAAAGGTGGATTTTCTGCAGCTTCCTTTGTTGTGTCCTGCCATGGACACTATCCTTGTTTAATGTTTTACGTATAGTAGACTCATGAACAGAGATGTTAACCAGTTCTAATGATTCTTTCAAGTCTTTATGTGACTCTAGGATTCTTGTTTACCTCATTGATCATGACCTTGTGAGTCATCTTGGCTGGACGGCCAATTCCAGGGAGAGCAGTCACAGTATCTTCTCCATTTACTTTATAGACGGTTTGTCTAACTGTGGACAGATGATATCTAAGCTCTTCTAACTAACATTGTAACTCTTTCCAGCTTTATGCAAAGCAACAATTCTTGATCGTAGGTCTTCTTCTTCTCAAAATGTTTGAGTGGTTTTTATAAGTCAAAGTAGCTCTAACCCACACCTGCAATCTTGTTTCATTAATTGGATGCCAGGTTTGCCAACTCCTGATCTTTGTGGCATTATTAGCTTAGGGGTTCACATACTTTTCCAAACCACACTGTGAATGTTTGAATGATGTATTCAATGTGTACAAGAACAATACAATATTTTGTGTGTTATTACTTAAAACAGAAATACATTTTGTTTAATTATTGTTACTTAGATGAAGATTTTAAGACATATTTATACATAAATGCAAGTAATTCCAGAGTTCACATACTTTCTCATACTTCACATACTTTCCCACTGTTATAGTTTTATGGTGCTTAAAAAAAAAAAAAGTTAATTGGGTTTTGAACTGTATAAAAATTCTGACAGAATTTGTAATTTTTGGGTGAAGTATGACGTTGAACTATTTACTTCAACTTTATGCCTTTAAATCATTCAATATATCTTAATACTGTGTGTTTCAAGCTCATGTTTTGCATCTCATCACAGCGTGCTTGAATATTTGTGTTTCTAAATAGAATGACCTTCATATTTTTTATAATTTATTTGCATGTCCACTCCACATTTTTTTATTTTGTCATTCATTTGGTTGTTCTGTGTCCATTTCCTTTCAGTTAATTTATGAGCACATCACAGGCCGACCACGGACTTGTCCTCCACCATGGTTGCAACATCAGCATTTGTTTTGACATTGTGTTAAAGGACCAAAGATCCTGATGGGAAGCCAGAGAAGTGTATTATGGGGACTGAATTGCTTCTTGTGTTGCCACAGTTTTCTTTGTATTTGCTTTGTTAGGATCATTCAGGTTATATTTTTGGTTATTTTTAATGTGTCCTCCCTCTTTAACCCATTTTATGTTTTGGACCTATATGTTTATTCACTTTTTTTTTTTTTTTACCAAACTAAGAGACATTCACTTTGTGGTCACTGTTGTTTTTGGTACTAACCTTTTGTTTATTGTCTTAATAATATTCAGGCCAATATTGTGCCATTCATTTACATTAGATTATGTTTCCCTTGCCATAATGTATATATTTAAGATCTGAGACAGACTCAATAGCACAGCACAGTGATGATAGTAATGTACCCATGTGTATAATTTTATTAATGTAAGCGTGCATGGGTATGGCTAAATAAACCAGTCCTTGCTGTTTTAAAAGTAATCCAGGACCTATATGTGACTATTTGAGTAGCTTTGTTGACTTTATTGTAATGACAACAGATATGCAAATGATATTTTTTGTATTACTTGTAGAGGACACAAGGCTGTACAGTGTTCAATCAGATGATATTGTTTATCATTTAAGCCATAATATAGAAGCTGATACATCCGAGGCCATTTGATCTAAAGTAACTTCTTGCACATCTTTATTTGCATAAGGGGCATTGACTGCAATTTCATTAAGTTGTAAGTTGTATTAACCAATATTGAAAATAAACCCCCCTATTTTTCATTATCTACTGGAATGTGCTTTGTGTCGTTTAATATACAAAACATTTAGAAACTACCAAAGGGGATGAAAGAATTGAAGGCAGAGTTCATCTAGGCCAGGGGTGTCAGACAAATTTTAGGTCACCACCACTTTTTTACACTGTATGCGCGACGCAAATTTCGTAATCGGCACCGCAACGCAGGTTGACCGCGCACCGCATAGATTTTCTTGACTCGCGCTCACGGTCCTCATCTGTTCGCATCGTCTGCACATGTGCTGACCATTGACTACTAAAAGAGTGACACAAAGCAGTTGTAGTGCGCATGTGTCAAACGTGTTCCTATTCGCTTTTCTGTCAGAAAAGTATACTCCGAATGGCGACGTGGTCATCCGGGTGCGTTCCGATCCAGAACGCGCAAAAACAAAGTATACCTAGGCCTTAATTAGTGGGTCCACAAGGTGGCAACACTTATATTTTGAGCCGTTGCTGTCACAAAGAAACTAGATGTAATCACCGCTAAACATCAAGATATGAAGGTAAAGACAACAACAGTGGACATGCACGTCAAGAACATGTAAGTATGGAGGTCTGGAGAGAACTGCGTCAGTATAACTGGAATCTGAAGGAATAAAAAGATATCTTTATGGGTCTAAACTCCTGAAGAGAAAGTCTTCTGTCTCATAACAGTTGTAGCGTGTATGTGCCAACCACCTATTTATGCGCACAGTTATATGTAGTATACTTTGACAGGCTCGTGTTCGACTGTACACAGACACTGAGAATTTGCGTGAAAATGGAAGTACACCTAGGGTTTAAATGTTTACTCCGTATTTGTTTTCATCATTTAAATGTTTTACTCAAAGAAGTGAATAACTATTTTGAAACATGTATAAAATCATGACCACTCATGTGAGATGAATAGTTCAGTCATATCTAGTGTTAATTTTGTCACCTATTTTTAATTTAGTCTTAGTCTTATGCCAAATGTCCTTGTTAGTTTTAGTCATATTTAGTCATTCACATATCTTTTTTTGTTAGTCAAGTTTTAGTCGACTAAAAGTCTCGTCATTTTAGTCTAGTTTTAGTCAAAAGAGAATTTAAGGTATCTTAGTCAAGTTTTAGTCAACTAAAAGTCTCGTCATTTTAGTCTAGTTTTAGTCAAAAGAAAACTCAATATATCTTAGTCAAGTTTCAAAACATTTTAGTCTTTTTTTAAATAAATTATTTCTGAGATTAATTCTGAGATAACCATTTCAGTCAAATAATGTTTCACACATCTCAAATATTGGTTAAATGTCATAATTACCTTACAAAATACACTTGTTGAATGATTTGTTGAATTCACTTTGTTAAACGTGTCTGGTTTTCTGATTTAAGAGACACATTCACAAATGATGAACTTGTTCTGAAGAGTATTTTATTAAGCAAATAAGTTACATAAAATATATATAACCTGCATAATGTATGTGCCACAACACCATAGCTAACTGCTTAATTCACAGCGCAGATGCCTAAAATCAGCATTAGCTTATGAGACGTTAACTTACCTGAATGTGTGGGTGGTTAGCCTTTAGATGTCGCTTAAGGTTGGTGGTGTTTTTCCCGGTATTGTTTATCCGCAGTGCTTCCCGTCAGTTATAATGACACATTCTGATTTTTGTCAATATCATTGTACCTAAAATGCGACCAAATATCGAGCCTCTTCCTTCTACCTAGCATGTCGTCGTTGCGTGTTCGCCACTGTCTATGATTGTGTTCTTGCTCCATGTAGTTTCGTGTTGCAGCCACAGGAGTATGAGACCTGTTGTAACCGTTACTTGAGCAACAGCGCGAACTCATTCGGAATATTTTGAAGGCGTAACAGCACAGCAGAATATTCGCTGAATATTCAATCTCATGGTGAAAAAGTAGAGACGATTGTATACGAAAATGAAGAGAGATTTTATCTTAGTTTTTATTTTATGCAAAACATTTTAGTCTCGTCTTTTTTCGTCAACAATAATGCATGTTAATTTAGTCTTAGTCAGCGTTTTTGGACATTGGTGCAGTCTCGTTATCGTCTCGTCTTATTCATGGAAAAAAAGGTCGTTGACGAACATATTTAGGCTCGTCTCGTCTGACGAAATTAACACTAGTCATATCAGTTATCTTATAAAAGCGGTTTTATTCTACATGGGGTAGGGTCACCTCATGGGGTCAGCCATGTCCATCCACTGTGTGGATCACATGACCAGCTGAATACTACTTGCTTAATCACAATAACTGTCCTGTTATTTGACACTTTCACTCATTGATTAAAGTAATCATGGCTAACTCTGCATAGTGAATTTCTACAATGGCACCTGAAACTGAAAACTGCTCTTTGAATGATGCAGCATCCAGGCCACTAGGTGTCAATGTAAGCCTCGTCGATATACTACAAAAACTACTGAGTGCATCTTGAAGTGTCTAAAGCCAAAAGTATACTTCAGTCCATTTTAGAGCTGCTTGCGCAAATGCTGAGCATCTGCGTACAGGACGCATGATGTAAATCTAGTTATCAGCAGAGTGCTCAAGCATTCAACACACAGTTTCTTTTTCTTTTGTGTGTGCGCTGGATTGTGTTGTTTTAGTGTTATAATGAGTGCTTGCTTTGGATATATATATGTATGTGTGTGTGCGTGTGTGTGTGTATGTGTGTACACTCACCTAAAGGATTATTAGGAACACCTGTTCAATTTCTCATTAATGCAATTATCTAATCAACCAATCACATGGCAGTTGCTTCAATGCATTTAGGGGTGTGGTCCTGGTCAAGACAATCTCCTGAACTCCAAACTGAATGTCAGAATGGGAAAGAAAGGTGATTTAAGCAATTTTGAGCGTGGCATGGTTGTTGGTGCCAGACGGGCCGGTCTGAGTATTTCACAATCTGCTCAATTACTGGGATTTTCACGCACAACCATTTCTAGGGTTTACAAAGAATGGTGTGAAATGGGAAAAACATCCAGTATGCGGCAGTCCTGTGGGCGAAAATGCCTTGTTGATGCTAGAGGTCAGAGGAGAATGGGCCGACTGATTCAAGCTGATAGAAGAGCAACTTTGACTGAAATAACCACTCGTTACAACCGAGGTATGCAGCAAAGCATTTGTGAAGCCACAACACGCACAACCTTGAGGCGGATGGGCTACAACAGCAGAAGACCCCACCGGGTACCACTCATCTCCACTACAAATAGGAAAAAGAGGCTACAATTTGCAAGAGCTCACCAAAATTGGCCAGTTGAAGACTGGAAAAATGTTGCCTGGTCTGATGAGTCTCGATTTCTGTTGAGACATTCAGATGGTAGAGTCAGAATTTGGCATAAACAGAATGAGAACATGGATCCATCATGCCTTGTTACCACTGTGCAGGCTGGTGGTGGTGGTGTAATGGTGTGGGGGATGTTTTCTTGGCACACTTTAGGCCCCTTAGTGCCAATTGGGCATCGTTTAAATGCCACGGCCTACCTGAGCATTGTTTCTGACCATGTCCATCCCTTTATGGCCACCATGTACCCATCCTCTGATGGCTACTTCCAGCAGGATAATGCACCATGTCACAAAGCTCGAATCATTTCAAATTGGTTTCTTGAACATGACAATGAGTTCACTGTACTAAAATGGCCCCCACAGTCACCAGATCTCAACCCAATAGAGCCTCTTTGGGATGTGGTGGAACGGGAGCTTCGTGCCCTGGATGTGCATCCCACAAATCTCCAACTGCAAGATGCTATCCTATCAATATGGGCCAACATTTCTAAAGAATGCTTTCAGCACCTTGTTGAATCAATGCCACGTAGAATTAAGGCAGTTCTGAAGGCGAAAGGGGGTCGAACACAGTATTAGTATGGTGTTCCTAATAATCCTTTAGGTGAGTGTATATATACAGGTGCTGGTAATATAATTAGAATATCATGAAAAAGTTGACTTATTTCAGTAATTCCATTCAAAAAGTGAAACTTGGATATTATATTCATTCATTACACACAGACTGATATATTTCAAATGTTTATTTCATGACTGACAACTAATGAAAATCCCAAATTCAGTATCTCCGCAAATTTGAATATTACTTTAGACCAATACAAAAAAGATTTTTAGAAATGTTGGCCAATTGAAAAGTATGAGCATGTACAGCACTCAATACTTAGTTGGGGCTCCTTTTGCCTGAATTACTGCAGCAATGCGGCGTGGCATGGAGTCGATCAGTCTGTGGCACTGCTCAGGTGTTATGAGAGCCCAGGTTGCTCTGATAGTGGCCTTCAGCTCTTCTGCATTGTTGGGTCTGGCGTATCGCATCTTCCAATTCACAATACCCCATAGATTTTCTATAGGGTTAAGGTCAGGCGAGTTTGCTGGCCAATTAAGAACAGGGATACCATGGTCCTTAAACCAGGTACTGGTAGCTTTGGCACTGTGTGCAGCTGCCAAGTCCTGTTGGAAAATGAAATCTGCATCTCCATAAAATTGGTCAGCAGCAGGAAGCATGAAGTGCTCTAAAACTTCCTGGTAGACGCCTGCGTTGACCTTGGACCTCAGAAAACACAGTGGACCAACACCAGCAGATGACATGGCACCCCAAACCATCACTGACTGTGGAAACTTTACACTGGACTTCAAGCAACGTGGATTCTGTGCCTCTCTTCTCTTCCTCCAGACTCTGGGACCTTGATTTCCAAAGGAAATGTAAAATTTACTTTCATCAGAGAACATAACTTTGGACCACTCAGCAGCAGTCCAGTCCTTTTTGTCTTTAGCCCAGGCGAGACGCTTCTGACGCTGTGTCTTGTTCAAGAGTGGCTTGACACAAGGAATGCGACAGCTGAAACCCATGTCTTGCATACGTCTGTGCGTGGTGGTTTTTGAAGCACTGACTCCAGGTGCAGTCCACTCTTTGTGAATCTCCCCCACATTTTTGAATGGGTTTTGTTTCACAATCCTCTCCAGGGTCAGTTATCCCTATTGCTTGTACACTTTTTTCTACCACATCTTTTTCTTCCCTTCGCCTCTCTATTAATGTGCTTGGACCCAGAGCTCTGTGAACAGCCAGCCTCTTTAGCAATGACATTTTGTGTCATGCCCTCCTTGTGCAAGATGTCAATGGTCATCTTTGTGTCGTCTTCGTCTTTTTTATCATTTTCACAATATTCTAATTTTCTGAGATACTGATTTTGGGGTTTTCATTAGTTGTCAGTTATAATCATCAAAATTAAAAGGAATGAACACTTGAAATGTATCAGTCTGTGTGTAATGAATGTATACATTATACAAGTTTCACTTTTTGAATGGAATTACTGAAATAAATCAACTTTTTGATGATATTCTAATTATATGACCAGCACCTGTATGTATGTATGTATGTATGTATGTATGTATGTATGTATGTATGTGTGTAATATATATATATATATATATATATATATATATATATATATATATACATACATACATACATACATATACGTAGATGTATGTAGATTGTGTAAAAAGTCCAAAATACAAAGAGTATTGGTAAAACACTCTCATAAAGAAAGTTCACAATCATCAAAACACTGCCTGATGTTTGAAGGTTTTTATAAAAGCTGTGGTGGGACTTGTGATCGTTAACACAATTGAAAGGATGTTTCTTAAATTAATCTATCTTACAAAACATCCATTATGTTTAATCAAATCATATAGCACTAGGAGTACATTTGTATAATACAGTGGATATAAAAAGTCTACACACCCCTGTTAAAATGCCAGGTTTTTGTGATGTAAAAGAATGAGACAAAGATAAATCATGTCAGAACTTTTTCCACTTTTAATGTGACCTGTAATGTGAACAATTCAATTGAAAACAAACTGAAATCTTCGTGTGGGAAAAATTTTAATTAAAAAACTTTCAATAACCTAGTTGCATAAGTGTGCACACCCTCTTATAACTGGGGATGTGGCTGTGTTCAGAATTAACCAATCACATTCAAACTCATGTTAAATAGAAGTCATTACACACCTGCCATCATTTAAAGTGACTCTGATTAATCACAAATAAAGTTCAGATGTTCTAGTAGGATTTTCCTGATATTTTCTTAGTTGCATCTCAGAGCAAAAACCAAGGTCCGCAGAGCATATGGTCTCCCAAAGCATCAGAGGGATCTCGGTAAGGAGAAGGGTACAAAAGAATTTCCAAAGCATTAGATACACCATGGAACACAGAGAAGACCGTCATCATCAAGTGGAGAAAATATGGCACAACAGAGACATTATCAAGAACTGGACGTCCTTCCCAAAATTAATGAAAAGACGAGAAGAAAACTGGTCAGGGAGGCTTCCAAGAGGCCTACAGCAACATTAAAGAACTGCAGGAATTTCTGGCAAGTACTGGCTGTGTGCTACATGTGACAACAATCTCCCATATTCTTCATACAAATGTGTTATGGGGTAGAGTGGCAAGACGGAAGCCTTTACTTACAAAGAAAAACATCCAAGCCCGGCTGAAGTTTGCAAAAACAAACATCAAGTCTCCCAAAAGCACATGGGAAAATGTGTTATGGTCTGATGAAACCAAGGTTGAACTTTTTGGCCATAATTCCAAAAGGTATGTTTGGTGCAAAAACAACACTGCACATCACCCAAAGAACACCATACCCACAGTGAAGCATGGTGGTGGCAGCATCATGCTTTGGGGCAGTTTTTCTTTAGCTGGAACTGGGGCCTTAGTCAGGATGGAGGGAATTATGAACCGTTCCAAATACGAGGCAATTTTGGCACAAAACCTTCAGGTGTCCGTTAGAAAGCTGAAGAGGAAGTTCACCTTTCAGCACAACAATGACCCAAAGCACACATCCAAATCCACAAAAGCATGGCTTCACCAGAAGAAGATTAACGTTTTGGAATGGCCCTGCCAGAGCCCAGACCTGAGTCCAATTGAACATCTGTGGGGTTATCTGAAGAGGGCTGTGCAAAGGAGATGTCCTCACAATCTGACAGATTTGGAGCGCTTTTGCAAAGAAGAGTGGGCAAATATTGCCACGTCAAGATTTGCCATGCTAATAGACTCCTACCCAAAAAGACTGAGTGCTGTAATAAAATCTAAATATTAGTTTAAGGGTGTGCACACTTATGCAACCAGGTTATTTTTATTTTTTATATTATGTATATTTCCCCCTCAAAGCTTTGTTTGTTTTTCAATTGAATTGTTCACATTATAGGTCACATTAAAAGTGGAAAAAAGTTCTGACATATGTTTTTGTATCTCATTCTTTTACATCACAAGAACCTGACATTTGAACAGGGGTGTGTAGACTTTTTATATCCACTGTACATAAAATGAGTTCTATCCATATGCTGTATTTTATAATTCACAACCTAGGATATTCAACAACTAAATAATTAATTAAATTGGGATACTTTAGTCCAATTTAGTCTATAATCTACATGAACATGTATATTACCATAAATTAAGCTTACTTTTTTACACATATACAGAAGACATTATTATTTTTTTGGGAGTTTTACAATTGTTAATAAATATATCATGGGAAAAGGAAGTCCCGGCTTACAGGTAAAAGAGCCAATCAACTTTTAGATTCAGACGTTGCCTGTCAGCAAAGAAAGCTTCTCAATCAGAAGGCTGAATATCTCGGCTGCCACATTAAGCAATTGTGAGGAGTCTTGGAAAGTAGCCTTCCTTCGCCATCAAGTGCAGCCTTCAATCACCCACAATCTCTAGCAAAGCGCTGAATGCTGAGGAGCATAGCCTACAGCCTCAGAAGGACTGGTCTAGGAAGGACACAGCCTTCCGATTGAGAAGCAACCGAAGTCTTTCTAGCAAGTCTAGTTCTAGGAGTGTTCCAAAGATGACCGCCGTGTGGACTGACTTTGGTTTAGTTCATTGATGTCTATTGAAAGTTATTAAACTGATTAAATCACCAAATCAACCATAAATGTAAACTCATAAACCCTGGTAAATCTATCTTCACCATTATGAATGGCACATAATTCAAACAAATGTTTAGTAGATTTAGGCAGGAGAGTCGTTCTGAGGTGTAACATGCAACACAACAAGTGTTTCTTTCCTGGTGTAGCTAAAAATAGAATATACTGATTATGCTGTAACTAGCACCAATATAATAAATGAACATGAATGTATTTTAGCATATTTTACTTCTATCGCTCATTATCATTGCCTACATAATTCTCTAACAAAATAAAGAACAGTGTGTAGCCCTGTTGTTTTTATTCCATGGCAGAAATGTTTAACCAAATAAATAAGAAAAAAACTGTTTAAAACTGAGAAATACTATTACATTTGAGGGGGAATACAAAAATCCCAGTAGCTGCCTTTAAAAATGCATATTGAAGACAACCATGCTTTTGTTGGTAATCGCACAATGTCATTGCATATCACATTAAACTTCAAATCCAAAATAGGTTAAATATATGTAATGTCAAGAGCCTTTTATTTATATATATTTACGCTTTTGTCAATTATATTAAGTATAAAACTATAAAGGCATAATTCCATTAACCATTGGCCAAGAACCAAGATCTGTGTTAAAGCACCATAATCATTAAAGCATTGTGTAGTAAGCAAGCATCTGAATAACTCATTTAAAGATACAAAAAATTAGTACAAAATAAAATGATAAAATTAGTAATAAATCAAAACATAGTCAAAGTGCTGAATAAAAGGAAAAGTGCTAGTGTCAAAGTGCTTCCACCTTTCTCAAAAAGAGCTTATTCACTGTAAGGGGGCCACAGCGGAGGACAGATTTGTTCTTGGAAATCCACACTCATATCCTCAGATCCGTGATTTCTCACTTTCTTTGCGGTGTCTCCATCATAAAGGCACCAGAAACCGTCGTAGAAGTCATCCATCTCTTGGTCCCCATCCCCTTTCTGTGCTCGTCCTTGTGTTCCCATGATCCTCCTGTATATTATATCCTCTGAACATCAGCATACTGGTGGTGTCTAGAATGTACACTGCATTGGTGGTTAAAGAAAGCTCAAGACCTGTCAGGTACTCATCCACCATCTCCTTGCAGCAAATGAACTCAGTTCTTTCAATCTAAAACAAATCCAATAAATTTTATGCAAGTGAAATTTTCACATTGTATAATATCTTGGTTACACCAAAAACGAAAATTCTGTCATCGTCTACTGGCCCTCTTTTTTGCTTTAAACCCCCAATAATACTTTCTCGTATGCTATATTTCAAGACTACTGAAGACATCGATTTAACTTTGTGTGATGAACAGAGAAGTCCATTTTCGTAAAAAATCTTGCCCTCCACACTTACTGAATTCAAATATGATACACCGAGACGATTTCGGGTTTGACAAGGTTTGATGTCTGTGACAAAACAATGAACTCATGAAATTTGAAAATGAGTGCATTTACATGCACACCAACACGCTGATAACAACCAAATATCAGCTCATTCAAAAAAATATGAAAATGCAAGAAAACCATTTTCATTGTGAACAAGTATTTTCCTGACTTCTCCCATTTTTGTGTATTTTTCATACTAAATTGTTTTAGATCTGCAACCAAGATATATCATATAAAGGAAACCTGAGTACACGCACACACACACAAAAAAAGTTATCCAACGCCAATATCACCCATGCAAAAAACGAACTGCCCCCTTAATTTTAACAGTTGTGCCACTTTTAGCAGCAACAACTGCAACAAAATGCTTCCAATAACTGGAGATCAGTCTTTCGAAACACTGTTGGGTTCAAGTCAGGACTTTGACTAGGCAACTCCAAAACTTTAATTCAGCTTCTTTTGAGCCATTCAGAGGTGGATTTACTCCAATGATTTGGATCATTGTCTTGCTGTTTAATCCAGCTGCGTTTGAGCTTTAACTCAAGGAATGATGACCGGACGCTCTCCTTTAGGATTTTCTGGTAGAGAACAGAATTAATATTTCCCTCAATTATTGAAGTCGCCCTGGTCCTGAAGCAGCAAAGCATCCCCACACCATCAAACTAACACCACAATGCTTGACCGTAGGTATGATGTTGTTTTTGAGGAATTCTGTATTTGATTTACTCCAGGTGTAACGGGACCCCTGTCTTCCAAACAGTTCCACTCTTGACTCATCAGTCCACAGAACATTCTTCCAAAAGGTTTGAGGATTGTCAAAAATTCAGATGAGCCTTAATGTTCTTCTGGATTAGCAATGTTTTTCTCCTCACCACTCTTCCATGGATGCCATTTTTGGCCAGTGTCTTTTTGATAGTGGGGTCATCAACATTGACCTTTATTGATGCAAGAGAGGCCTGCAGTTCCTTGGATGCTGTCTTTAGCTTTTCTGTGACTTCTTGAATAAGTTGTCGCTGTACACTTGGTGGAATTTTGGAAGATTCACTACAGTACCACATTTTCTCCATTTGGTTTCCCAGAACCTTTGAAATAGCTTTGTAACCCTTCTCAGACTGATGAATTTCAATCACATTTCCTCATCATTTCTGGAATATCTTTCGACTTTGGCAAAGTGTGCTACTGGGTGAAACCTTTTAGCCAACTTCATGCTGCTGAAAAGTTTCATTTAAGTTTCGATTTGATTGAACAGGACTGGCAGTAATCAGGACTGGGTGAGTCTAGTCCAGCTGAACCCCATTCTCAGTTTCATAGATTTAGTAACTAAGGGGGCAGATACAGTTTTTACACAGACCCAGTTGGTATTGGATAACTTTTGCTTCAATAAATAACATTATCATGTAAAAACTGTATTTTGTGTTTACTCCGATTGCCTTAGTTTCAAATTAAATCTAACATAAAATCTATTTATGAGATACACAAAAACAGAAGAAATCAGGATGGTCCAAATACTTTTTCACAGCACTGTACATGATATTTGAAATAATCCGATTAATCTCTGCTTTTGAGGTCAAAACATAAACGTCATCTGACAATACTTGCATACTGTAGATAAGCCTATAAGAATGCCGGCAAAGGTGTTTACATGCGCCTCGGAATTGGGGTAATGGGCAAAAATTGGCATTTTCACATTGAGAATCAATTGTTTCATCCAAAAGCTGAAAAATGTTGCTTTCAAATGATGTTTTTTTTTGTTTGGTCTTTTAGGAGTTAGGATGAAAATAAGGTACATTTCAAACTGTTCTGAAACCAGTGCAGACAAACAACACTAGCAGTTAAGTCACTCACTAAATAGGGAGCATCCTATAGCTTAAAAAATAAAAATGAATGAATGAAATATATATATCTCAAAAGTTGAGTTTTAGGCTGTAGGTGATGTTTGGAACACTCAACATGTTTGGCAGACATGGGACAATGATTATCAATACATAGATTCACAACTTCTAATGTATCATTTAATTTTAATATGGTTGGCAGAGATTGGATAATACATTTTTAGGAAAACTGTTTACTCTAGAAATATAGATGTATTTTTTTTTTGCTTGTTTATTAGGTGCTACTAGTCACAAATAAAAAAGGGAAATGGAAAATACACACAGCAGTCATGCGGGAGTCTCAAAAGTTTAAACCGTTTTCCTTTTTTAGGGAAATGTCTTAAACGGTTTAATCATAAACAGATCGGCACAGGTACATTTTTGCCCATTGCCCCAATTTTGCATAGCATTAAAGACCTTTACTGATGTTCTTACACAATGCGTGCACATACACTCACCTAAAGGATTATTAGGAACACCATACTAATACTGTGTTTGACCCCCTTTCGCCTTCAGAACTGCCTTAATTCTACGTGGCATTGATTCAACAAGGTGCTGAAAGCATTCTTTAGAAATGTTGGCCCATATTGATAGGATAGCATCTTGCAGTTGATGGAGATTTGTGGGATGCACATCCAGGGCACGAAGCTCCCGTTCCACCACATCCCAAAGATGCTCTATTGGGTTGAGATCTGGTGACTGTGGGGGCCATTTTAGTACAGTGAACTCATTGTCATGTTCAAGAAACCAATTTGAAATGATTCGAGCTTTGTGACATGGTGCATTATCCTGCTGGAAGTAGCCATCAGAGGATGGGTACATGGTGGCCATAAAGGGATGAACATGGTCAGAAACAATGCTCAGGTAGGCCGTGGCATTTAAACGATGCCCAATTGGCACTAAGGGGCCTAAAGTGTGCCAAGAAAACATCCCCCACACCATTACACCACCACCACCAGCCAAATTGAACAGGTGTTCCTAATAATCCTTTAGGTGAGTGTATACTCTTTTTGATGTCAAAAGCAGAGAATAACCCAAGGTTTTCCAATCTAATGTTAATGCAGGTTTCTTACATTGCTGTTTTTTCAAAAAGCCAATTGTTGATAGTTATCAGTATATTGCTGTACAGATAAATGTGCTCATTGATGTCAAACCTGGCACAAGACATCATATTTGATGCCATATCGATGGGAGACCTCCTGGGGAGAAACAAAGGTTATTTCTGGAAGAGGTGTTAGTGAGGTTAAGCCGGTCAGACGCGAGAGGTGAGTGCAAATCTCATCATCAGAACAGTGCTTGAGCACTGAACGTGTGCAACCCAATTTTTCAATGTGCATATTTGCACTAATTAGTGGTCACAAGGTGAAAAAAAAACCTCACATTTCAGCCACTGTTTTCACAAAAAGTGCTAGATGTAATTGGCACTAAACAACAGGAGATGAAAGTAAAAACAACAACAGTGGATGTGCAAGTCTGAAGAAACAAAGACATCTTTATGGGTCTAAACCTTGAAGAGAAACAGTCCAGTCTCTCATAACATTCATAGCACACACTCCAACCGCCTGTGTATGCACACAGTTATATGGAGTATACCGTTCAACTGTATTCAGAACGTTCGCATCAAAATTAAAGTATACCTAGAGATTTAGCAGGGGGTGCTCACATGTGTAGGTCCTAACATGACAGTATATTGATGGGAACACTATACTGTAAAAATACTGCACCTTCCTTTGGACGAGACATGAAACATGTTCCTTACTCTCTGCGATCATTAAAAATCCCAGGGCGTTTCTTGTAAAGAGTAGGGGTATAACCCCGGTGTCCTGGCCAAATTCCCCCTCATTAGCCCTTAGCAATCATAGCTGGTGTGTGGCAAGCGTACTGGCGCACTATGGTTGCCAACGCATCATTCAAGTGGATGCTGCACACTGGTGGTGGTTGAGTCCCCAGTTTCATATGTATAGCACTTTGAGTGTAGAGTCAATAAAGTACTATATAAGAGTTACGTTAATTAATTAATACATACATACATACATACATACATACATACATACATACATACATACATACATACATACATACATACATACATACATACATACATACATACATACATACATACATACATACATACATACATACATACATACATACATACATACATACATACATACATACATACATACATACATACATACATACATACATACATACATACATACATACATACATACATACATACATACATACATACATACATACATACATACATACATACATACATACATACATACATACATACATACATACATACATACATACATACATACATACATACATACATACATACATACATACATACATACATACATACATACATACATACATACATACATACATACATACATACATACATACATACATACATACATACATACATACATACATACATACATACATACATACATACATACATACATACATACATACATACATACATACATACATACATACATACATACATACATACATACATACATACATACATACATACATACATACATACATACATACATACATACATACATACATACATACATACATACATACATACATACATACATACATACATACATACATACATACATACATACATACATACATACATACATACATACATACATACATACATACATACATACATACATACATACATACATACATACATACATACATACATACATACATACATACATACATACATACATACATACATACATACATACATACATACATACATACATACATACATACATACATACATACATACATACATACATACATACATACATACATACATACATACATACATACATACATACATACATACATACATACATACATACATACATACATACATACATACATACATACATACATACATACATACATACATACATACATACATACATACATACATACATACATACATACATACATACATACATACATACATACATACATACATACATACATACATACATACATACATACATACATGACATTTTATTTTTCTTGTCAAACAATGCTATCACATAAATTAAGACTTGGAATATGGTGCACAAGTCAACATTAACAACTTCTATTGTGCTTTATTTGAGCTCGGCAGCCCCAGTCGCAATTATGAGTAAGAGTACTCATCTGTTCCACTGAAGAAAGTCATATGGGTTTAGAACAACATGTGGGTGCATCAATGGCAGAATTAAAATTTCTGGGTGAAGTATCCTTTTAAACTACAAGCATTATACAGTACCACATGACCCAAAATATTCCCATAAGTGCAGTGCATTTTTGTCTTTTGATGGAAATGTCCTTTAAATTGAGTCAATATTTCATCATCTAAACTCAGTTAACGCAGATGCTCAAATTGATGTACACTTCATGCATACCTGTGCTCTCCTTAGCAGGTCTGTAAAAACGGAGAACCAATCAGGCTTCAGCCTCTCCAGCTCCAAAGTGATGATGTCCAAAGCCAGTATGGAGCCCTTGAACTGCCAGAACTGGTGGCAGGCCATACAATGCTGCACCTGCCTGGTCCACAATGATGCCTGGAGGCAAGGCTTCTTCTGAGATCCGGCTGAAGTGAGATTAGGATGCCTGGACATCAACAGGCCATGGAACTAAAAAAACACAAACAATAAAAGCTTAACCAATGGAGGCAATGCCACTGTCAACACCAAAATCCTAAAGCAGAGGTGTGGGTCTGTATTTGACTCTCTTGACAAATCATTTGTGTTAAACCCTTCATGAGTGGGATGTGAAAATGTAAAATGTGCAGTGTTCTTTAGTCTCTACGGTCCTTACATCACATCCTAACCAGACACAATAAGATTACAGTGACAAGCAATATATCTGTCCATACTGAGCAGAAAAGAGCTGTGCGACATGGCACAAATCACAACCAATAAGAACATATTTTTACTGTACAGTTATGAGGAGCAGAATTTGGACCAATGAAAGTTCACAGTGTGTGGGGCTTCCGGGCGTGATACCGCAGAAACAGCGCTGGTCCAATTTTTCTAGTCGTCTTGGTTCCGGAGGTCCATAAGAATTTCATAAAATTCTTCATAAGAGTTGAAAGCCATGATCCAAACAAACCAGCTTCAAGGTGAATTACAACATTACAAACTTTGATTTGAAGAAGAAAAAAAAAGTATATGAAAAACAGAGAAAAAAAAAGAGAAAGGCACAAGACTGAATGAACTCAATCCCATGAAGCATTGCAAATGACATCAAATGAAAAACAAATGGAAAAAAATATTAAATATTTGCAAATATAGAAGCAGTTTGAAAGCGTAGGAAGACCGGCTCGATAGCTGCAGAGCTCTTGTGGTGCACTTGTTTGCTGCAATTCTCTGATTGGTGGAACCCTGTTCAGGATTATGAGTAGTGTAGTTCTTTCACTTTCTAAAAAAATAAGTTGAAATAATGTGGACTGATGGCTAGAATAGAAACATTTAGCACAGATTAACAACCTCAGAGCTCACAGTAGGCATGTCTTCAAAGGCTTAGAAGTTATCGTTAATGATCAATTCACCCAAATAGAAAATAAAACCTAAACCTAAACATTCAACAAAATGCCCTGTCGCTCATCGCAGTTGTGGCTGGTAAGGACTCATATATACATGGAAGAGACACATCTTGCTTCTCGTTTTATCACATGTCTGGTTAGGACACAATGTAATCAAAAGAACCAAATGGATCAAATGTGTGTGTAAATCATTTTTTAATTCATAAAATTTATTCTCCTATATAATTTAATTGTCCTATTGAATGGTTTAATTTTTTTTATTTTTTTATATACAAATCTGTTCTGCTTGGGTTTCATGAACAAGGCCCCATGTTTTTAAATACATGGCTTAGTTTACTGAAGAGTTATATTATGTTCATGGTTGTACAGCTCAATCCAGATAACAGTTGGGTTTGTCTTGAATGCAGGAAATATTGTTAAAGTTAACATAAAATGGCATGAAGATTTTGATAGGGCTGTCAATTTAATGCACTTAGCTAAATAATTATATAAAAATACACAATGAACACCTCAAGCCACACTTACTGATAGCATGCAGCACAGAATTAGACAGGAGCCGTTTAGACAGGATGCACTCACTTTTAAAAATAGTTTGACGAAGTACAATGGATTGTAAAATTTGAAGTGTTTTAACTTAACACAAGATCTTTAAAATAAAAAGTACTTGTGATGCAAGACACTGAATAAAACAGTGAGACACGGTTCAACTGGCAAGAACATTCATCTGATGCATGTGTCCAAAGACTGTTAAAAATAGTGCAGATGGAACTAAAGCATGCATCCGGAGTGAATGGCACCTCAGTCTATAATTTACTCATCTGCCAAAATAATGTAGCATAACATTTTAAATTATCTTCATTGGAGTACCTTTTTAAGTTAATGTTAATGTGTCATTAATTGCAATCATGTAATTAATTTGATTAAAGATTTTAATTAATTGACAGCCCTGGTATTTACGGTGATGGAGCAAGGTTTTACATGTTGACGAAAGATTACAAATACAAACATCTTATCTGAATAACGTGCACAGATGAATAAGACCAGGAATGTGCATTAAGGAAGTAAATGGTGTCAATTCAGATTTCATGTTGACTTTAACGCACACGTTTTACATGTTAAACCTCTTGGGAAAAGAAAAAAGCCATGCCACTTGAGCAGGAATGACGTGATTGTTCATGTGTTCAGGGTTGTACATGTTGCCTTTTGGAACGCTTTGTTAAATGTCACATGGACCTTATGCAGGAAGACATTCAAGGGATTCTAAATGATGGATATTGTTTTATGGAAATTTATTTTTGTATGCTATTAGATATTTTTTAATTTCACAAACAATTATATGTAATTATTCTAAGTATTATAGACATTAGATATCTATATATGACCCATGTGGGCGAATCATGTGGAAATATGTCCAGGTCACATTTCTCCTCAAAATCAAAACAAAAAAAAAATAAGAAATTATATTTTGCTTGAAGACAATTAAGCATATTTTTGTGCATTGTCATTTTTTTTGCAAAAAATTTCATATTTAAAAATAGTACAACAAATACTAACCATGGGGGGGGGGGGGGGGGTCTACTCACAGTAATAAAAATGTGATTTTTTTGTTTTGTTGTTGCATTATGGTACTGAGAATTCTATGCTATCTATAACTATAATAAAAAGAATAGTTTTAAAATAATTACAATATCTTAAAGGGATAGTTCACCCAAAAATGGAAATTCTCATCATTTACTCACCCTCATCTCATTCCAAATTTTCATGACTGACTTTCTTTTGCTGAACACAAACAAGGGTTTGTGACATCAGCAGTCTCCTTGGCAATCATGACTTCAAGCTCGATTACACTAGGATGTGGAACTGAGCTTGAAATCATGATCGTGTCTAGAGACTGCAATGCCAAGATTGAAATTGGAAAAAAAATAGCTATTTTGATCTGTTCTCACCCAAAAACCAACTGGATCACTTCAGAAGACATTAATTAATCCAAAGTTATCATCACCATTCACTTTCATTGTATGGATGTACAGAGCTGAAATATTCTTCCAAAAAAAAAAAAAAATCTCAATTTGTATTCTGGAGAAGAAAGTCATACATATCTGGGATGGCATGAGGATGAGTAAATGATGAGAATTTTCATTTAATTTCAAGTAAAATATTACTTTTATTTTGGGAATTAAATATGACCTGCACATGTTCTAAACAGGTTTTGTGAGTTTCACATATTTTCTTAATCATTTTCATCAACAAAAGTTATTTGTTTCAGGATCATTCACGAGAAATTTAAAAAATAACAGAAGTGTTTTAAATGGGGTCTCGCTCCCTGTTCTTTACATTTGTAATGGCAATTTAATGGCTCTCTGTGTTGTGCCAAAACAGCCATTCAACACATTGTTCATTTACACCCTGGGTGCAAAACACCAGAAATCCATTTTAATGGTTGGTTTGACTGATTTTGATCATCGGCCAACTGTGTCACACTAACTCGTGCCAAAACAAAAAACATTCATACTGTTTGCCATTTTAACTGAACCTCACCAAGCAGGGTTGGCCAAAATATGGAATTTAAGAATTTGCTTCCTTTCAATTCATGAGTGTGAATTTGATCCATAGAATGCTGAATTGGAATTTGAGCTGGAAAAAGTAGGAAGAATTTACTGATTTGCAATTCAAAGATAAATATGGCTTATTCTGGGAAATAAAGTGTTCTGTCAACCTGGTCCATAATTTAAAAGTTAATTGATACAATATAATGCAATATATTAAAACCAGATTAATATTAGGCGGCTTTTAAACATAATGGGGGGGGGTGTCCTCTTTTTCACCCAATTTGGAATGCCCAATGAGCTTTTTTTTTTTTTTTTTTTTTTTTTTTCCCCCTCATAGTCGCATAGTGACTCGCCTCAATCCGGGTGGCAGAGGACAAATCTCAGTTGCCTCCACATCTGAGACCGCCAACCCGCACATCTTATCACGTGGAGCACGTTGCCACGGAGACATAGCGTGTGTGGAGGCTTCACGACATCCACTGCAGCATCTACACTCAACTCCCCACACACCCCACCGAGATCTAACCACATTATTGCGACCACGAGGTGGTTTACCCAATGTGACTCTACCCTCCCTAGCAACCGGGCCAATTTGGTTGCTTAGGAGACCTGGCTGGAGTCACTAAGCATGCCTTTGTCTTTTTTTAAATTTCTTTTCATTTTAATCCAACTTCCTTAAATTTAAATTACGATTCTGCATCAAGTTTGTTGCAGAACTCAAATTCAGGAGCACAACCCTGCCACTATGAAGGCAAGACATTTCAGTGGTCCAATGAAAGATAATTCTTATTTCTGAATGTGTATTTGTATAAGAGAGCAAATACAAGAAAAAAAAAAAATCCTTTTCTTTGCAGGGTTATCTAACTGCTTTACTGCTTCAGTACAAGCCAGATTAGTGCCTTGGCCTAGTATGCACTGCACGCTAAAAACAGCTTGCTGGTGATGAAGGTTCGTACAATCACCTGTGGCTGCTGATTTTCACATGCACAAAATGTCAGTTTTTGCTAATGTTAGCAATGGCCACCTCAAATGGTTGTGTCTCTTGTGCTTTTTGTACTGTTGTACTGTTAAGTTCTGGTCTTAATACAAGAAATTGACCATGTCAGTTGATACTCACGATGTGAATGAAATCGATCGGTGTTGTGATGTATAGGTCCCATTGCAGCTTGATTAATATGATTCGCTCCATGCGATGAATCTCTGCTATTGAGAATATGCATCCGCTTTGCTCCAGCAGGTCTTTAACCAATGCGATCACCTGTTTGCCAACAAAACAATAAAAGCTAGAATGGTTAAAAGCTGTGTGCGTTGTCTTGTTCTAAAAAAATACATAGGGAGATTTCACCATGAGTGAATTACACCCACTGCTGAAAGTGCCGTTTTTGACAGAAGTAGACACATTATTTACAATTGTGTTTCAGGTTTAACATGTTCCTATTGGATGAAATAAATGCGGTGTAATATTCCTAAACTATAATCATCTGTTTTTTTTAATTGCTCGTGTTAGGGTCTCTCCCATTCACTTCCTATGGTGTCTTTTATTTATTTTTTACAACCACTTAGACTCATTGAATCAAGTCAAAAGTTTTTGGTATGTTCAGATTGCAAGTCTAGAAAAAGATACCATGTCTTGCATTTTAATAAAAACAAAAATAAAATCGTTCAAACAGGTCAAGGAAGAATATTAAATTGTTTGTTTTTAAATTGTAATAGCGTGACATTAATTGAGCAATTTTTTGAGCTGTGGAAATAGCACCGACTTTATTTTAAGCGCTATCTATAATGAGCCTAATTTACAAAGGAAGGAGGCGCATTTGCACTGGAAAAAAAAGGACAACGACTTCATTTGCACTAAAATACTGCACACAAAAGTGTTACAAGTGAATATGCCCCTATGACTGAATATCAGTGTAAATCTTATTAATGAAATTACCAACAAAAATGTTTGAGGACGGTTTGTTTGATTTTGTGAACGATAACTTTACGATACTTGTGTATCGTACAAAAAGCACCATGACGAGAATCAAATGTTTTTTATTAAAACGTAGTGTTGATAAATAGGATTAGGAAAAAATTATACTGCAGGATATTATCTATACTAAAAATCCTGTAATTAATTGATTATTTTTTAAATAAAGAATAACCTAGAAAAAAACTGATTCAAAGAATTCCAGTTATAGTATAAAGTATATGCCATCATTTCAGGAGCTCAGGTTTTCTGGAGTTTTCTTAGGTTGTTTAATCTCATTAAACATTGATCATTAATATGTTTGACACATTTTAAATATTTGAATAATTTGGTTACATGTTTTTGTCATTTTATAAATTATCATCAACTATGTCAACGTAATTTGACTAAATGTAATGATTATGATGTGATGAAATATTGACTAAATTAAAAAGGCTTATTTCATCAAAAGACAAATATTATCACTGAAATAAAAACTGCGTGAAAATAGACCTTTGGTGCCGCTCTTTCGCCTTGTTTAGCAGCACAAATCTAGCAAATGTATTATATTTACAATTTCTTAATAATTTTGTGTAAATTTAGAACTTTGTGATATATTACCCTGGAATTAGCTTAAAAACTATAGTTACCACAGATGCGATGAGGTTTCTAACACAGCTGCTGAGGGAGTGACTGAACATTTGGCATCTGTCTCCCTTCTGAATGTCGTAATCCATCTCTCTCTATTTTTTTCCTCTTGTGGAAAGTCGTGGAAACGTAATGGTGGATTTTTTCCTTCGCTGTTGGAGCAAATGGGTAAGCAAAATAATATTGGCTGTGGTCTCCCATTCACTGCTATAGAAGCTCACCCTGCAATAGTTTACTTCCATGTTCCAAAAGGCAGAAATGTGAGAAAGGTCTATAAACAGTGATGTGCATATATCTCGCATCAACTTCTTCATTGAGGTGAGGTGAGGTGATGGCCATGCATTTGAGATATTTCAGCGAAGTCTGTGAAGACAGGGTGGAATTAAATTAAAAGTCTGCACAGGACATCTAAACTGGCATTAGCTGAAAATATGCAGACTTACTTTGACTGTTGCAAGCAAGCAGTTGAGAACACCCACTCCTAAAGCAAAAGTCTCCAAGCAAAACTGGAATACGCTGCTCATTTCACGCACCCACACAATCACCTGCTGGTACTGAGATGGACTGATATCTGAACCCTGAGAAGAGATGATTCATTAGTTAATCAAGGAATGTGAAGATGGGAAGATGAAGGGATAAAATGGGAAAACTCAAAGCTGGAGTGTGAAATGGAAATTAAAATGCTCATGTTGGTGCATCCCTTGCATTTCTGCAACACCATGGCAACTGAAAAGACTTTCTTGTACCTGAATGCAACCGTTCCTCAGGACTGATGTCTGTGGTGCCCTCCACAGACGCATTTCTCTTTCCAGGGTGTTGAACAGCAATGTGCCCAGATGCCGATTCTCACCTTCACCTTGCGGTTTCATGGCTGTTTTGGAAACTATTCTTTTCCACTGGAAGGAATACCTAAAATAAACTTGTAAATTAGTAGATGCTTTTTATCCAGAGTAGCTTAAAGAACACTTAAGTTAGAAAAATCAACATTTTGTCGATGCAATGCAAAACGGTCACTTTCAGGCCTGAGCAGGAGCATGTTTACATTAGTTCTTTACATTCTTTTTAATTCGTGTATTCGTTGTGCTACAAATACAAGATACATGAAACTGTAGCAAATGCAACAGGAAGCAGAAAACTTTATTTGTGCAACAATTTGAAACTAACTGCGCTCGAGCGATATGGCGGGTCAATTTGCATGAACTTATAAACAAAGGTTCGGGAAGTTTTTGCATATAATATTACCACAGTCTGTGTCATCGGAGTCCACTGCATATATGTGCAAAATATCATTCCTTCATGAAATGTTTCGTTTAAAAACAAAAACCCAACGCACCACACACTACTGAAATAAACTCCAATGCACGATATAAGATTTACATCACCTCTGGATGATTTGTGGAGGGAAACGCCATGTATCAAACCGCGTCTCTAGCTACTTTCAAACGTTCTTGTGTTTTTGAACGCGCACATATTTAGCTCCACTGCACTGTCTCCGCCCATTGTCTGACCCCGCCCGCATAGCTCCGTCCACTTCTATAATACCCAGCTTTAGACTCCGCCCAAATACTCGTCACGCACGTACAGAACTGTGTTAGTGGGTCGAAAATACGGGTTCTGTTAAATAAAATGGTTGAAATGAGGTTCTTTTGTTGTTCTCAGATTCAGACCTACTTTGTTAAATAAAATCAGGGTTAGCAATACAGGAGGATTAATGAATTAAGAAAAACAAAATTCGAAAATTGCCACTAAAAGTAAGCTAAATCTGACATAGTCAAATGCAAAAAATAATACATACATGAAGTTAATTGTTTTTTTCTTCTAGGGATATGGTTAAGGTTAGTCTATATTAATTATAGCCTAATTATTAATTAATTTGAATTACAAGACCTGAAATGAGCAAAAGTTCGGTGACCTCTCGCCCATATGTTGCTCCAAACCTTATGCCCTGTATTTCTTTCACGTTAGGGAGAACGTTAGACTCAGTCACCATTAACTTTCACCAAATAAAACATTTATATTGTATGATAAATTGTATGTATTTTTTCTGTTTATGATTAATTAATTTAACAAAAGTTGACAAAGACCAGTGGTTCCCAACCTTTTTTTCCTTGAACCCCACAATAAACAGAGCTATTAAATATATATATATATATATGCATTCCGATATTAGATATGTCATAAGAATGTTATTATCTATTAAACCCAAGGCATTAAGATCATAAGCTAAATATATACAAAATCATAATGTATACTGTACTTTCTGCTAGGAGGTGGCTGTCCAAAACTCTCACCCTTAAATTTCAACATATAAAAATAATACATTATAATATTTTCTAATATTTTTCAGTGTTGTTTTTTAAAAGATCTTTTTAATTTCTTTTAAAGTTGAAGGAAATGTATTAGATTCTATTGATGGTTTATAAATAATTAAACTTTATTTTAAAATGCTGTCCCTCATTTTTATGTCACTACTGAAACACAAAACGTTTTATTCCATTGGTTGAGCCTGATTTAGTCACACCCCTGCATTTTTGACCACGAGACTGCATCTCTGCCCATCATGGATGTATGGTGAGTAGTTCCATCCCATATTTTGAAGTAATTATTTAAAAACAATATTTTGTTTTATTATTATACGCTCGGTCTCAGGCATTTGGCTCATTGGTCATTTCCACCTAAGAGAGCCCCTCCCTGGTTTTGTATTGAACAGGAAGTTCTTGCCCCTATTTTAACATTGTAAAGCCTTTCTATCGAACTAATTGGAGAAGTTAATTTACACCCCATTATCTCGGTATGGACAAAAGTGTCCAGAGTGTTTAATTCTGACATTTATTTAAATGTTGACTCGATCATATGACTAAACACAAAATACATATTCATAACTCCGTTTTCTGTTAGTCAGAGTGGATTATGAGGGGGAATAATACTCTCTGTGACCTATATGAGTTGAGTGCTGAGATCTTTTGAAAATTTGATTCAACATTTTGGGATTCCCATATCTCAATTCTATATGGATTTACAGCTGTGCCACCTGCTCTGTACTATTTTTGGGAGTAGCATGCACCCCCCTAAAGTGGCAAATACTCTGGGAGTGGCGATTACTGCTTTTGGAAAAGGTCATGAGGCATCAGTGTATTACTTCCTGTTAATTCAGAGTCTGGGGGACAGAGCTTTAGCTTCTATCAAGAGATTATGGGAGAAAGATTTAAACTTGGTATTGGAGGAGGAAGTGTGGACTAGGATTCTAAAAAATGTCACGTCTACATCTAGAGATGCACCTTATGCCTCTTTAGATTGTATAGGTTTGGACTTAAAGACACACCCACCTGCTGGCAATGACAATTAGAAGATGGAGGCACAACCCATGTTTTTCGGGGGATGTGTTAAAATCCAGGACTTTCGGTTGACGATTCAAAGATTTGTGTGTGATGTGTTGGATTCACAATTAAAATTTTGCCCCAGACTTTTTGGGTGATGGGAGGTCATTCATTTTGGTGATAGCCACTTGAAAGGTTGGATCCTGGCCAGAGGTGAGGTGGCCAGCCGAATAATTTTCAGGGGGTGGAAGATGGCTGGGGCACCCTAGTTTCGGGAGTGGTGCGGGAAGATGGGTGAGGTTGTGGCTTTTGAGGAGGCGATCCATAGAAGGTTGGGAAAGTGGGATTTGTTTAATAGGAAGTGGGGTGGATATTTAGATTTTTTGGAGGGTTCTCGGGGAGGGGCAGTGGAGAGGAATTAATTTTTTTGTATGTGCGCTCTTGTTTTTTGAAAGTATATTTTTTTCATTATAATTTTTAGAGATCACTGTATGTTTGTGTCGGGTTGGGGGGGGGGGGGGGGGGTGTCGGGGGGAGGGGTTTGATATAACTGATTCTGTATTTTATGTTGTGTTTATTGTTTTTTGTGGATGCAATCAATACAAATTTTAATAACAAAGAGTGTAGGTTTAAGTGCTCATGGAAAAGATATGTCTTTAGCCATTTTTTGAAGACAGAGAGGGAGTCGGGAAGGTCATTCCACCAACAAGTAACACTGCCGATCAAAAGTTTGGGGTCACTTGACTGAAATGTTTCTCATGGTCTTAAAAATCTTTTGATCTAAAGGTGTATGCTGAAATGTTTGAAATTAGTTTTGAAGACAAAAATATAATTGTGCCACCATATTAATTTTATTACAAAACTAAAATTTTATTTAAAAATATATTTTTTAAATGGATCACTTGATCACTTAATAATTAAGAAAAGAAGCCAATAAGTGCCCAACATACTGTAGATGGGAACTCCTTAAATACTGTTTAAAAATTATCCCAGGGTGATTCATCGAGGGAAGTTGCTTGAGAAAACACAGTTTTGATTTTGGATTTTGGATGAACATCATTCCCATTTTTCAATTTCTATTATTTCATAGTTGTGATGACTTTACTATTATTTTAAATATGAAAAACAATAAAAAAATAAATAAAGAATGAGTAAGTGACCCTAAATGCTTGGGAAAGTGATTAGGTGCCTCTGTGTGTTGGCACCATAAGACGTTGCTCTTTTGCAGACCGCAGCTTTCTGGTGGGAACCTAGATCTGCAGAAATTATTTTAGGTATGACCAGACATGCTGCAACATTCTGGATTATTTGCATAATGGCACATGCAGGAAGGCTGGCTAAAAGAGCATTACAATAATCCAGTCAAGATACTACTGAACAAGGAGTTTTGTGGCATGCTCAGAGGAAGGGTCTTATCTTCTTGATGTTATAGAGTGTAAATCTACATGATCAAGGTGTTTTTGTGGTCAGTGAAGTTGAGCTGGTCATCAATGGTTAACCCCAAGTTTCTGACCATTTTGTAAGGTATTATTCTAGATGGACACAGCTGAATGGATGGCTGGAAAGACAAGGAGCTCGGTCTTCGCTATGTTGAGTTGTTCCTTCATCCAGGCCGAGATGTCTGCCAAACAGGCCGTGATTCCAGCAGTCACTGTTGGGTCATTGGGCTGTAAAGACAAGTAGCTGCATGTCATCAGCATAGCAGTGGCAAGAGAACCCGTGTGCCTTAATGATGGGAACCAGTGATGTTGTATATATATGGAGAAGAGGAGAGGGCCAAGCACTGAGACCTGAGGAACCCCAGTAAGTAACTGATGTGACTTGGACACCTCACCTCTCCAGGCTACCTTTAAAGACCTACCTGACAGATAGGACTTGGACCAAGAGTAGAAAGAGTGGACAGGAGGATTTGATGTTGTGCAATTTCTTATCCAATTTTCATGAGAGTGCAAATTCTAAGGTCAATTTTCAGCACAAGTAGGGGTGGATGGGAGTGTTTGCGTTATCTGTCGGTGTATGCTGCGGGTGTATTGTATGCTAATGAAGTGGCGTAAAGCACGATTTGCTATTTTCCTGAGAAATAGGTTATTGCTCTAAAAGAACCACGTCTGTTTTCAGCACAAAGTCAAAAATCAACTCCTGGATTTTAAGTTTCGAGATTCCACCAGCAGGTGGTAAAAAAGTTTATGTCCAAACTCTGAAAATACAATCTCTTACAATCACTCTTGTAGCCATTTTATGAAACAAAATTATGAGATTTGTGAGAAACTTTCTAGAGGCATGATTTATTTTTCAATTAGTATTATGTTTACAATTGTAATTTATTTGAATTACTTTCTTCAGCAGAACACAAATTAAGATTTTAAGAATTTCTCAGCTCTTATCGCCCATAGTAAATTGGTTTCAAATTTCTGAAGCTCCAAAAAAATCACATACTTCAGCATAAAAATTATTTTTTACAATAAATCCTCCTTCCTGCTCAGTCAATCTACATTTTAACTTTTACTTTCACATTCTTCAAGCATATGCCCCCTAATGGGCTAGGAGAAGACTTTCTAAATTGTCTTAAATATTTATCTGTTTCTCACCCACACCTATCATATCACTTCTGAAGAAATAGATTTATTGGATTACTTTTATGCTGCCTTTGTGTGCTTTTTGGAGCGTCAAAATGTTGGCCCCCATTCACTTGCATTATATGGGCCTACATAGCTATATTTCATAGAGATAATCTTCTAAAAATCTTCATTTGTGTTCAGCAGAAGAAAGAAAGTCATACACATCTGGGATGGCATGAGGGTGAATAAATGAGAGAATTTTCCTTTTTGGGTGAACTATCCCTTTAATTTGAATTTAGAAATATTTTTTGTTTATTGTTTTTTTTTTTTTTGTTTGCATGTTAAAATAAATTATTAAAATTTTTAAAGTAAAATCGTCCAGTAGAAGTGAAGTGCGTCTGGAAGGCCGATACAACACTTTTCATACCAGCCAAGATTTGTGTCACTTGATCAATATGGTTAATACTTGAATTCTCTATAATTTAACAGAGCTCAAATCCTGCAAGAAAAAACAAATTTTCCAAGCGTATAAAAGGAGCATGTCACTGTCATAGAAATATGCCTGACATTCAACAGGGACACAGTTAATGCACAAAATCACTTAAGTCCATATTTCTTATTAATTACAGTCCATTTACACTACCTACTCCTTATAAATGTGCTGTCTTTGTTTATATCACTGGTGCTTGACAGGAAGTGGACTGTATAATATGATGCAGACAGTGCAATGACCAGAGAAAAACCTCAGAATTAAATTGCACATGACCCAGCCCATCAGCACTTTGTTTGCACAATTTTGCCAAACCCACTTGCGCCTAGACTTGCACGAAATTACCAAATTTATACGCCTTAAACAGCGTTCCATTATAAAGGTAACATCATAAACGTTTTAAGCATAAACTGATCAGTACAGTTAGATTTCTTTTGCCCATTTTCCCGATTACATATGTTTCTGATGTGCCAAGTGCTAAAATGACATCATAATGAAATGTCCATGGAGGGGCGCTAAAAGCAAGTTGATATCAGCTATACAGTAAATAGGAATGCATATTTAATAAACCGATCACGATCATTCAAGATTTTGTTTTCTGACCACATTTCTTCTGCGAAGCTGACGGTTCACCACTACATCCTTCCAGGTTTTACAGTTTTTCTCAGTCGTCATCCTCGAATCATTTCTTGAATTATCCTCGACATTTGTAAAACAGTAAGAGCATTACTCAAACAATTCGTACAAATAGCAAAACACCATGGATTACCTGCAAAAGCCAGTTTCTTGCTCAAAATCCATAGTTCATCTCTCAAAAGTAAATATCTGTGTCAATGAACATGTCAGTGTCATCAGAATGACAAGTCCTTGTGTACGGATAAGACACTCAAATTGCTTAGTCATGTTGTCAATATAACAGTGTACTCTGAAGGGATGTTCTGATGTAAACTATGGCTAAAGTTTTGATGACAATTATTGGAAATTGTAGGTTACACCTTAGTGTATGTGGGAGTTTGATTGCAAGAGACTGGACATGATTCACATTTACGCTTTTACTGTTTGTACTGTAATTTGTTGACAGACCATGTCATTGCGATACAGAAAGGAAAAGACAGCACTGCATAGCACAAAGAAAAAAACAAAAGTAGAAGTGTGAACATAGGACAATCTCCTTAGGGAAAACTGTACATGCAGTGCTGTAGGAATTACAGTGCAGTCTTCCTACACCTCCTGACGTTCCTGACTGTTGGGCCACAAATTCTCATCCACATCACAATGAATATCTTCTCTTGCGATGCAGTGTGGAAAGAATCTTTTAGTGTGTCTTATCCAGCCTCTGCAGGCATCTGCTGTGATCTCGTCACATACTACATCCATGGCAGCCAGAAGGATCATCTGTGTATGTGGCTGGCGATCATATACTTTCCATCTCCATGCTGAGAAAAATTCCTCAATGGGGTTAAGGAATGGGGAGTAGGGTGAGAGGAACTCCATCAGCATCCTGCTGTGGGCCGCAAACCATTGCCTGATGATGTTGGAGCGATGGAAACTAACATTGTCCCAAACTATCACGTACTTTTTTTTTCATCTTCAATCTGACACCTCTTGTTCAGGGATGAGATCCCTGTAGAGAGTGTCTAGACAAAACACTCTATTGTATGGCCCAATAATGGGAATATGCGTTAGCACACCATTCTCAGAGATAGCAGTTATGTTCCCACCCCGTTGGCCTGGCACATCAACTGTAGCTCTGTGGCTGATGCTATTTCGACCACGCCTTCTGCGTTTCGTTAGGTTGAAACCAGCCTCATCCATGTAGATGAAACTGTGTGGTGGTTCACTTGTTTCCAGTTCCATTATACGCTATATCCAGAAGACACAAAATGAGTTTTATGAATTACATGCATTTTCATTTTGGGCAAGATACAGTTACATCAAATGTATACAGCACATATTGCATCTTTTCTAGCCATAGCAAATGTGTAAAGGTCACACTTACTGTACTGTATATCACTATACGATGTCGTACTGTTTACTGTGAGGTACAGTTGCTGCATGCTCATACATGTTTTACCTGTACATATTGGTAGCACAGCTCCTCCACTCTTTCACCATTTCTTTCAAATGGACCAGTGTACAGCTGCTTCATATTCATTTGGTGTCTTTTCAGCACCCTGTCAATGGTTGAGATGCTGACTGTTTGGATGTTTTCAAAGATGTTGTTGTCCTCTATAATGGCACTCTTTACCTCCCTTAGTCTTATGGCATTGTATTCTACAACCATGGTGCAAATAGCCTCCTCCTGTTCAGGTGTGAAAAGGGGCCCTCTGCCACCCCTGTGAAGTTGTCTTGCAGTCCTGTGTAGAATATAGTAATGCAAAACACAAAATTGAGTAAGATAAAATGTCACTGTTTACATGTAAAATATATTTACTGTATATTGTAAAATGCAAGTGGAATACTGTAATATTGTATGAAGCATTACAGAAAGTATACAGTACTACAGTACTACAGTACAGTAGCTATTGTTAGATTACATACCTGTTCTGTCAACGAAAAGTCTGAATGATTGAGGACACAGTTGTTCTCCCAACATTTGGCTGCACCCTTCGACCAGCCTCGGCCATTGTAAGCCCATGATTGAGAACGTGGTCTACAAGTGTGGCTCTTATCTCATCAGGAACGCGCATATGTCCTTGGCCTATTCTGACTCTTCCTCTGTTTGCCTCCCAACTCCTCCGCCACGCAGCCTCACTCCTCTTCCTCCTCTTCTCTCTGGCTGTTGACCCCATCTAATTCCTAGTCCTTCCATTGTCAGACATTGTAACATTGTGTTGTGCTCCAGTTATATATATATATATATATATATATATACTTGCCAGCTGATGGTTCATGAGATGCACCTTCGTTAGAGAAAGTCAAGATTCACCTGGGAGCAATTTACCAATTCAGGACAGATTTAGAAAAAAAGTCTAATGGAAATGTACATATGTGTATGTATTGTGTATGTATTATAATACATTTTGATCAACATGACATAAGCAATTAATAATGTAGGAAACAGCAGAGAATTGTAAATAATAATTTGCATGGATGTACCAAAGCATTTGCAACTTGTTAAAAGAAATGAGAAACTGCTTTTTTGATGTGCACAAGTGACAATGATATGAAGATTGAACAGGTAGTTTTGAGAATTTCAATTCTTATCTGAGAAATGTACCAAAGTGAATGAGAAAAACTGTAATAATGCACTGGACAGAGGGGCCTGGGTAATTCAGCGAGTATTGATGCCGACTACCACACCTGGAGTCGCAAGTTCATATCCAGGGTGTGCTGATTGACTCCAGTCAGGTCTCCTAAGCAACCAAATTGGCCAGTTGCTAGGGAGGGTAGAGTCACATGGGGTAACCTTTTCGTGGTCACGATTAGTGGCTCTCGCTTTTAATGGGGTGTGTGGTAAGTTGTGTGTGGATCGTGGAGAGTAGCATGAGCCTCCACATGCTATGAGTCTCTGCGGTGTCATGCACAATGAGTCACGTGATAAGATGTGTGGATTGACGGTCTCAGAAGCGGAAGCAGTGGAGACTTGTTCTCCACCACCCGGATTGAGGTAACCACACCACCATAAGGACCTACTAAGTAGTGGGTATTGGGCATTCCAAATTGGGAGAAAAAGGGGATAAAAAAACTAATATTTACTAAAAACTATAATTAACATTTCTCATTGGGAACAAAAAAGCCTCAAGGATCCATAATATCCGGCATGATGGATTTTCCTGTACACTGACATTATTCCACTTAGGATTCAGACAGAAAGACATGATTTTTGGATTCCTCCATTGGGAGGGTTTAACCCTAACCCTCTACTGATCAATTTAAAATTATTTGCAATTTTGAGGAATCGCATTGCTGCTTGCAACTATATTTTTGATTGGTCAGTATGATCTGCAATTAATTTTTTGTATATAACTTTTGTTATTCAAGTTTCTCTTAGCCCATACATACCACAGGAGCAGTAGCCGTGTTAAAGTCCCTGTGAAATCAAATAATTTTGCTGCTTTTATTCCATATTAATCAGCTTTAAAGCCATCTACACAGATGAGCCAAAACATTATGAGCACTCACAGGTGAAGTGAATCACGTTCCTTATCTCCTAACAAGGTCACATGTCAAGGTCTGGATAGATTAGATGGTAAACGAACAATCAGTTCTCATAGTCAATGTGTTGAATGCAAAGGAAATAGGCAGGAGAGTCTTGCCAAAGACGTGAGCGACTTTAACAAGGGCCAAACTGTTATGGCCAGATGACTGGGTCAGAGCATCTCTGAAATGTCAAGGCTTGTGAAGTACTCCTGGTCAGCAGTGGTGAGTACCTAATGACAGTCGTCTGAGAAGGGACAAACTACAAACCGGTGACAGGGTGTTGGGCACCCAAGTCTCAGCGATGCGCGAGGGCAACGTAGGCATCTGGTCCGAACCGACAGAAGGTCTACTGTAGCACAAGTCATCGAAAATTTTAATGATGGTTACGGGAGGAATGTGTCACAACATACAGTGCATCACACCCTGCTGTGTATGGGGCTGCGTAGCCACAGACTGGCCTGAGTGCCCATGATGACCCCTGTCCACTGTCAAAAGTGCCTAAAATGAGCATGTATTGCAACTGGATTTGGAGCAGAAGTAGTTTTCCTGGTCCGAGGAGTCCTGTTTTCTTTTACATCACATGGACAGCCGTGTACGTGTGCTCATTTACCTTGGGAATTGATGGCGCCAGGATGCACTTTGGGAAGACAACAAACTAGTGGAGGGAGTGTGATGCTCTGGGCAATATTCTGTGGGTTATAAGCACTTAAAATCTGCAGTTTCTCTCTTCTGGCTAAAAAGACAATCAAATGCTTTCAAGAACTAAAATGCAGCCTTCCCGTACAACAGTTCAGCGCATCTGGCTATGTTCTAACTGGCGCAGATCATGCCTCCACATGGCACATCAGCTGGTGGTTTCTTGGGTTGTACAGCTTGTTCTTTATTCTCCAGTGTATTGTCATTAAAAATATGGATATATTATCTTTTACTCGCTTGTTTCTCATTCATCTGCATTAGACTTAAACAAAAGCTCAAGCCTCGTCGTAAGCAAAAGCCATGATGTGCTGTGTGCATTTGTGGGCTGGTTAAGGATTAATATTGCCAATCATCGTTCAGTTATTAAGTATTTGGAAAAGCTGGCCGGAATTGAGATCACTTCTCAAGTTTCCCCAGTAAGCAACTCTAACATGAGGAGTATACACTCACGGCGTACTTTATTATGAACACTATACTCTTAATAAAGCGCCCGACATGGTCTTCTGCTGTTGTATCCCATCCGCCTTGAGGTTTGTCATGTTGTGCTTTCTGAGATGCTATTCTGCTCACTACAATTGTTTACAGTACCATCTGGCACCAACAATCACGCCATGGTCCAAATCACTGAGATCACATTTTTCCCTATTCTGATGGTTGATGTGAACATTAACTTAAGCTCCTGACCAAATCTGCATGATTTTACGCATTTTACTGCTGTCACATGATTGGCTGATTAAATATTCACGCGAATAAGTAGATGTAGAGGTGTTCCTTATAAAAGTGCTCAGTGAGTATGTGCAGCCACACTAAAGGCTATTAGCTATTTTTATAAATGGATGAGTCATTCAACAAGTCCCACCCCCACTTCAGTAGGAAATACGTCAAAACACCAAATCGAACTGTGCTCGTAAAGGCACTTCATGGGAACTTTAACCACCAAACCAAACCATTCAACCGTCTTTGGCCCCCGGATGGACAGCAAAATGATCAAGCCACAAAAAAAATCTCATACTTCCACACTGAAAATCCATGAATGCTTGTTTTCTCTGTGCTCCAGAGGTCAAAACCCAGCTGAAGCAGATAACCAGATGCTTGGAAGTGGCCTGCAAACTGGACATGTATGGCATCCTCATGCAGCCAGTGACGAAGAAGACATGAGAATTAATCTGACTGTCACTCACTCTGGAGTGCTGATATTTCAGGTATATACTGTATCTCTGGTGGAAAACACCTTCAAGCCCCAGGGTAAGGCTAAGATAAGCATTGCTTGAAGGAAGTGGACTGAAATTGTAATAATTAAGCTGTTCCTGTAAGTTATAGTGTGTTGGCAATTCACCTGTTGTAAAACTTTGATAAAAGTTCTGATTTTAACTTGCCATAAACATACATTTCTAAGTTAACTATTAACATTTTTGTTGTTGCATTTTTTTAGGGAAATACCAAAATAAATACATTCAGCTGGGCCAATGTCTGTAAACTCAGCTTCAACAGAAAACACTTTTTGATAAAGCTTCACGCAACGATTGTGGTAATTATATTCCTTCTTCCAAAGATCATTAACCAAAATGGAAATCAAGCCGCTCTTAAAAAAAAAGAGCAATAATAATCATGCCTCTAGTATTCTCAGCCTTCCCATAAGGGCACAGTAGAGTTTTCCAAGGCTACTCGTGCAGTTTGTAAAGCCTTCTGGAAGATGTGTTTGGAATACCATGCTTCCTTCCATCTATTCAAGGAAACAAAGGGCAAGCAAAAATGTCTACAGCTCAGTGGTAAAGATGCTGGCAATGCGCTCAACAAGCCACATGATCAGATGCGTGGGTTGACGGACTCAGACGCGGAGGCAGCTGTGATTCGTCCTCCGCCACCCGGATTGAGGCGAATCACTATGCGACCACGAGGACTAAAAGCACATTGGGAATACCAAATTGGGAGAAAAAGACCCCCCCCAGAAAATACTACAGCGTGTTCATATTTAAGCAATATAACACAAGAACAAGTTCATGTTGCCTGGTGCCAATGTCACACCCGTGCTGATATTCAGTATGATTTTAGTGTGATAAAATTGCTTACTAACCTTATCTGTGTAAAAAATATCCAAAATTAGAACTTCATTGTCAGGATGAGGTAAAGCTGGGAAACCCTATAATGTTTACGTTGTGACAATAATTCAGAAATTGTGTGTATTTTAATGTTTATGGACTGGCCCCATTTACTTCCAGTGCAAATATCTTACCGTAATCTCGATATTTTTTTTTTTGTGCTTATTTAAAATAAACTTGGGACAAGTCAAAATTATTTTGTTGTAATCTTTATGCAACAAATGCTGTAGATTTAGCTGGATTTCACTTAATTCTTCTATTAATTGGTTGATGGCAATAATATAAAAATGGTTAAATATTGTCCAGTTCATTGTCCTGGGCTGCATTTCCGATAAGCTTCGTAAGCTTAAAATGATCCTAGAGGCCATTGGCTTCTATGATCTACTTAGGCTTACGATGCTTTTGAGAAACGCAGCCCTGTCGATTTATCAGCTTATCACAACCAACAAATAGGATTTGTGATAGAACTGTTGTAAAAAAAGAAGAACTTGCCCTTTCAGAGGTGAGGATGTGTAGATGTGCTGTTTAAAACACACTCATATTTCTGTGAAAGATTACTGTTTAAAATAATGAATTATTCTGTTACCTTCAGGAAGTACTGTAAAGATTACTATGACACACAGCAGTGCAGATCCTCACTTGACCTGCTCACTGATGTCTCCAAGCAGGAATGTCAACTCTTAGCATTATTCATGCTGAAAGGTGTTATACATTTTAGACGACTATGTTCAGAATAGAATATTACAGGGTCCCAAAGTAAAAAAAATAAAAATATCAGGGAAATAAACTATTGTCATTTACAGGCCTGGAAAAAGTCTGAACATTAGTGATAGGCCGATTAATCTGCCGATATTGGGCCATTTTGCAATGATCACATCTGCCAATAAACATGTTCATTTGGTCAAATATCAAAAAAGTTTTTTTTGTAAATATTTGATCGAATTTGTGTACGTTTCACTTTAGACATTCTGTGTACTTCTGATTTGCTGTTGTTTAATTGTACTATGTATATTTGCATTTATATCGGCCATTGAAAACCCCATATCAGTCGACCACTAGTGAATATAATTTTTTCCAGCTATGCTCGACTCTAAAAATAAATAGGGTTATTTCGCATTTTTACATCATTTTTGGCAGTCCGATCAAATAATGAGTCAACAAAAAGATGTTAAAAATTGTGATGCATATTACTTCTGGTTTACTTACTATTAGCATTGCAGTTAGCTCTGTTGTATACTTGGCATATTGTGCACAGAATATACAGTTAACTACATAATAGTAGGAATAGTATGCGAGTATGCTATTCCGAACATAGCATAGTGTAAACTACTCACCTACTGCCACAGTTTGATAAAAGATTTCTGTTTGGCTTTATACAATTTACACAAGCAGTGACAGGTTCCATTCAATATATCTGACTGAATCCAGCAGCCAGTTTTTAACATGTTCGAGTATGATCAAATTGTGTACGGTATCTCAACTGATATTAGAGTTATGACGAGGTATGAGTCCTGAAGAGCACGGGAGTCAAAACGTGAGCCGAAAATGTCATGGAAGCACCACAAAATGATGTGGACACTTCTGCAATTGTGTTTTTCAACTAACATTAGCTTTTTCTGACATTATCGTTTAGGTTGAAGTTTAAAGTTTAGTGGAGGCATGTAGATATTGTTGACAGAGCATTACCTTAAAAACCTGTTTTTGATTTGTTAAATCCATCACCTGTTTTAGAGGCCATTTAACACAACATAGTTTCACTTCAGAACTGCCGAGATACATGTATGGAACAACATTTGCAGCGGGTGCACAGGAATGACTGGAGGGCCAGGTGCATATGCAGCGCTGCAAGTCAGATGCCACAGCATGGTCGTTTGAACACACAACAGCTGGTGCTAACCACCTTCACCCCTACCTGGGCCTTCACCCATTGTTGCCAGTTTGCCCAATATGTACCTCATGGTCTCTGGATCACTCCGGAACACCATTCTTGTTGTCAAGTTGTAGCCAACAAGCTCAATGTCTTAACCCACCATTGCATGCATGCTTCTTGGACGATGCATCCGCTCGTCAAGCATCTCTGGATCCTCTTCTGGTTCCCCGTATGATGGCCCACCTACCTGCTGCTGCATTCGTCTCTGCTGCCGGAGCGACCAGCAGAGGGCAGAAAGTAAGAAATGAGCAACAGTGACAGACTCCGATGTGGCAAGTTCATTCTACTGCCCCAGACACAGCAGACTGGTGCATTCTGCTCCTCTGGCACACATGTGCATTTTCCCTGCAAGCTTACAGCTGGCTGAAGAGGAAAGATGACATGTCCTCTGCTACAGCTACCAAAGTTGAACCGAGAAAAAAAAAAAAAAAAAAAAAAAAAAAAACGATGCCTGTAGAGCACAACAGTGCCAGCAAATTTTTTCTAGCCGTCTTGGTTACGAAAGTATTTTCCCCATAACATTTTTTATGGGAAAAATATTTTATCATACATTAATAAAAGAGCTCCGGAAATGAATCACATTACAAACTTTGATTTGAAGCAAAAAATTACTTTTTTTTAAAAAAAGACAAAGGTTCAAGAGTGTTTACTTAACATCGATAATGAAGGAATGAACTACAATCCCATGAAGCATTGCAAATGACAATCAAAATAAAAACATTGAAAAAAGTTATTGATAAGTGTAAATTAAAATATTTAAACTTTATACTGAAATATACAAATATATGCAAATATATAAGTAGTTTGAGAGTGTAAGGAGACCGATTCGATTGCGTCATTTACAGTGCATCATGAGAGTGGAAGTTCTTTGTTGGTTGTGTTTCTCTGAATGGTGTATCTCTTGAGAATTATAGGTAATGTAGTTCTTCACCAGCAATCCCACTACTAAACACGATTTTTAAAAATGCAATTGAAATAACGCAAACTGATGGCTTCAGTAGAAGTGTATACCATCAATTCACAACAGACCACATGATAGGTCTGTCAAATATCAGCCCAAGACAACTCGAAATTGGACCATATTTTCGAAAATGTCATACAAACTTATGTCTTATACAAACATTGTGAGGTCATGTGACAATGAAGCATACTACTTTAAATGTTTCTTGTGAAATAATGGTTACGGTTTCACTCACCATTTAAAATATCCTAAAATATACCTAGAGATCTAGAGATCCATTTTAAGTGAATTTTTTTTAAACAAGTTTTTTTTTAAATAGTTTTTACAATGTTACACTAGCATAAATGTGTTCATCCTAAGAGTTTTGTGGCCAAAATGTGAGTACAGGTTTGTCAAAAAGACAACCATGAAGTTTAAAGGTCTAGCTTTGTCAAGTACTAGCCTTACTGGACATCCATTTCTTCTACTGGAACAGTCAGCAAAACCCTTTTCAGCTTTAAAATCAGTGGACAAAAGCTTTTCTTGTTAAAATGGAAAATGCACAGTAATTCAGTTGAGTACTGAATAAAAATATATATAATTACATAACATACATACATAAGTATGGTGATATGGTGTTTGCTCATCATGAATGTCACAGTCCTACAATGATCAAATACATTTGTTCAATGTAAATATTCTTAGCTTTAGGACCTCTTATAGCCATAGTAGATAAAACAATAAACATATTCTAGAAAGATTTGCCAATATACAGTACTTCTGCAACTTTCCTTTTTAAAAAAATCATAAATGGAAAGATGGAATTTCTATTATTTGGAACCATTCCTAAAAGGAATCAAACAGGGAATCTAAGGCTGCATCCACACTAATCCATTTTGTTTGTGTGGATGTGGCCTTACATGATTCTTATTTGATCCAATTAGGAATCTTTAGGATTATTGGTGGCAACTAACTTAAAACATTTCCATTACCAATTCTGTACATTCCTTTAGGATGCATAATTGTATCTACCTTCCTGTAGGGATGTGTGGATAAATCCTAAAGTACTGATACTTCCGATGCTGGTGCTCGCATACAATATGGATTCTAATTTCTTTTTTTAAACTAGTGATTGTATTATTTAGTTACTATGAAAATAAATGCATATCATAAGCTTTGAAGAGGGAAAAAACTCATAGAACATTAATGTAATAGAGGTATTGTTATCAGTTTTGATAGTACTTGGTGTCGGATTGAAAAGAAAATAAGTGTTAATATCCATCCATACCTTTCAGAACATCTTTAGCTGCTGAACAATACACTTCCTGGAGTAACCATTTTTTAATGAATAAAGTTGTAAGAATATACAGGATAATAAATGCATTTAAAATAAATATATTCTATTGGACCATTGTGCGATTTCATAATTTTAAAAGTACAGTTCATTAATAGTGAATGTATGCAATAAGTGGCAATTTTCTATCACAGGAAAAAAAAAAAAGAGCACACAATCAGATTCAAAGATCATAATTTACATCTTTATTTGCCACACCAAACAAAAACTAATTTGTAACAGTTGAAGTCAAATAAGGAAGAGAACAGCATATATATATATATATATATATATATATGATACAGCCTTGAAAGATTTGTGTGGCAATCTTAATTTACAAAAGCTTTGATGAAGAAATTTACAAAACCTAGCTTCTGCATCTACATTTCTATAAAGAATTATAAAATTTTTTACTAAACTTTATTGCTCTAAAATCTTCCAGCAGTCTGGCAATGTGTTCATTTTAAAGCTGTTTCAGAAGACATCACATATACATTAAGTGAACTTTAGGCACAATGTGATGTAATGTTGGCATAGTCTCTTCAAGCCAATAGGAGCACATATGACATCACCACCATACCAGTGATGGCACCCTTTACAAGCTTGGCAAAAAAGAAAAGAAATATCCCTCATCATAGGAAGCTATATAATACATAAAACAAAGAATCTGTCTAAATAAAACAATTTTATAGCGCATGATAGCCAAGTTTCTATTCTTTCCCCTAGCGTGAGCTTGAAGCACTGTTATTTTGGGAAGTTTAACTGCGTTTGTTTTGCGTGTAGAAATTTCCCCACTGGCTAGAGTAGAATGACCCTTGAGATCTACGCAAAGAATGTGGAATGTCTGCACAGAAAGAGCTTTGAAAGTATAAAACAGGCCCACCCCATACAAAGTGTTCGCAAGTGCATATTTCCTTCAAAATTACAGTAACTAATTATATATAAAAATATTAACTCAAAAACAATACACTGTAAAAGTGGGCATCACTGAGAAACGAAGGGCAAAATATTTTGCGACAAATGTGGATAGCATCTTATCCTGACAGTCCTGGATTTTATGGAAGCCCATTTCCACCCATTGGAAGAAAAAAGAAGAGAGAGAGAGACATACTTTGGTATGTGATAATTATTATAATGATTTAGTATCTCATAATTATGACTTAGAAAGCTATAATTTAAAGAATGTAATTTCTAATTCAATGAGATACTAAATCATTATGAGATGAGAAAATTCTGAAATATAATCTCAACTGACTCTCAATTTTGATTTAGTTTCTCAAAATTGACTAATAATCTCATAATTATGCTTTGAACATAATAATTTACAATCTCAGAATAATTATGGAGATTAGAGGTCATAATTATGAGATACTAACTCGAAATTATGAGGTAGTCAAAATTATATGACAGAAAGTCATACATATGAGATCCATGACATAAAAAGTTAAATCCTAAGTTAATTATATTATTTTTTTATGAATTATGACTTGCCAAAGCACTTTTTTCTTTTTTGTGTGTGATAGAAATGGGCCCCCTTAGAATTTTGTATATAAAAGGTTTAGAACTTTAAAAATGAATTACCTGGCCAATTTAAAAATTCCTTATGTTATGGATCAGTGGTGGAGGTAGCTTTTGCACAGCAAAATACTTCTCCCATTTTCCCAGCAGTTTAAACTAAACTTGATCTGCACTAGACCAGGAGCAATGTTCTTCTTTAAAATGCTTGCTTAATCTGAGGTATTTTTATTTGCTTGACTGATATGATATACATGTAATTCCATACAGCAGTTCTGTAATGCTACAGGTAACAGTGTGTAGAGTGTATCAAGAGAAATCCCAAACCAAGACAAACAAAGACACTGTTTAATCTCCCACATATAAATACTACTGATCGTAGTTTATATTTTAAAAGTAACTGGATTGGGATATCAAATATATAGATATATGAAGCAAAGATATGTCCTAACGCTCTGCAGAAGATCTATTTAACCAGTAGGGATATTTTGTGTCTTTCAAAGTAAAATATGGAGTAAAATAACAGTAACGCACACATTCTTGGGCACCAGCTGAAGACTAATATAAAAGCACATGGCAAAATGATATAAATACAACTGAACACACTATATATATAATCATTCTTTGGGAGAAAAACTAAAATTCCTTTTGGTTATGAGATAGTATGTGCAACTCGACGTCCCTCCGTTCTCTGTACATGTGAGTGTGTTTTGAGTGTGGAAGAAACAGAGTGAGTGTGTTAAGGTGCAGTGATCAGGAGACCTGACTCTCACTCGTGTCCTCCAGGGTGTTGTGTTCGGATCGACCCAATGCAGCTCTGCACTAACTCACTGAGAACCTGTAGAGACAGAGGTGCATGTTTAAAGGGATAGTTCTCATAACACTCATTCACTCAACCTCATGTGTATGTAAATGGTGTATATTGTATAAATTATGCATCTTTTTTCTAACAATTTTCTTTATTTTTTATTAAATGTGGCATGATATATATATATATATATATAGATTGTCCCTGTAATAAGTGCACTGTAAGTCGGTTTGGATAAAAGCGTCTGCCAAATGCATAAATGTAAATATTACTGATTTACTGAGTACTGATTGTCTTTATCAATTTCTTTTAAGTGTCTTTCTGTCTGTTGTGTTACATGGAAAACAAGTCCTACATAATGACAGCATTGTTTTTTTAAAGATCTATACATGGATGAAACATGAGAATGGTTTATGTTGTGTATTGGTGTGGATGTCGGTCTGACCTCTGCACCCTCTCCAAGATGTGGCTGATCATTCTGTCTGTGACGCCAGGGCAGAGGTCCTCAGCCATGTACAGGCTCTTCTCCAGCTCCTCGATCACTCCTCTGGTCATCCCTTCGTCTCTGTGCAGTGATTTCAACTAACAACAAAAGTCACACAAACGCAAGTGTGGTTAAAAGGTCAGCAATCCTGTTATAATTTTTGTGACTATACAGAACAATTAATAATTACTAGGGCTCCAAGTTGATTAAAATGTTACATTAAATGCCGGTTAAATAATCAAATTAATCAAAAACTTTGAATAGAAACGACAAAAAGTGGCTTTAGAAGTACATTTATTGTTCGTTTTCTTTCTATATCATTGAAAATCTATCAAAACTATCTATTGGCCTATTGACTGTAGGCCAATCTATGGCTGGCCTACAGTCCAAACCATTGAGTTAGTCGAGCTATCCGAGGAAGACTTTGGGGGTGGTCACATAAAACCCATTCATATTGGGTGGAGCTTCAGCCACCTGAGCAGAAAATAAAAATGGCATGTTGCCTTTAAGTGTTTCTCAGTTTACGTGACATTTATTAAAATGTGTTTTAATAAATATTCATTCATTAACTGAGCTCAAACTGGGCTAGTGGAGGACCCTCCCTGTGGAAAATAAAATATATACAGTATCTCACAAGTGAGTACACCCCTCGCGTTTTTGAAAAATATTTTATTATATCTTTTCATGTGACAACACTTAAGAAATTACACTTTGCTGCAATGTAAACTAGTGAGTGTACAGCTTGTATAAGTGTAAATTTGCTGTCCCCTCAAAATAACTCAACACACAGCCATTAATGTCTAAACCGCTGGCAACAAAAGTGAGTACACCCCTAAGTGAAAATGTCCAAATTGGGCCCAAAGTGTCAATATTTTGTGTGTCCACCATTATTTTCCAGCACTGCTTTAACCCTCTTGGGGATGGAGTTCACCAGAGCTTCACAAGTTGCCACTGGAGTCCTCTTCCACTCCTCCATGACGACATCACAGAGCCGGTGGATGCTAGAGACCTTGTGCTCCTCTACCTTCTGTTTGAGGATGCCCCACAGATGCTCAATAGGATTTAGGTCTGGAGACATGCTTGGCCAGTCCATCACCTTCACCCTCAGCTTCTTTAGCAAGGCAGTGGTCGCCTTGGAGGTGTGTTTGGGGTCGTTATCATGCTGGAATACTGCCCTGCGGCCCAGTCTCCGAAGGGAGGGGATCATGCTCTGCATCAGTATGTCACGGTACATGTTGGCATTCATGGTTCCCTCAATGAACTGTAGCTCCCCAGTGCCGGCAGCACTCATGCAGCCCCAGACCATGACACTCCCACCACCATGATTGACTGTAAGCAAGACACACTTGTCTTTGTACTCCTCACCTGGTTGCCGCCACAAATGCTTGACACCATCTGAACCAAATAAGTTTATCTTGGTTTCATCAGACCACAGGACATGGATCCAGTAATCGAAATTGTTTGCGGGCTTTCTTGTGCATCATCTTTAGAAGAGGCTTCCTTCTGGGACGACAGCCATGCACACCAGTTTGATGCAGTGTGCAGCGTATGGTCCGAGCACTGACAGGCTGACCCCCCCACCCCTTCAACCTCTGCAACAACGCTGGCAGCACTCATATGTCTATTTCCCAAAGATATATCCCAACCTCTGGATACGATGCAGAGCACATGCACTCAACTTCTATGGTCGACCATGGCGAGGCCTGTTCTGAGTGGAACCTCTCCTGTTAAACCGCTGTATGATCTTGGCCTCCGTGCGGCAGCTCAGTGTCAGGGTCTTGGCAATATTCTTATAGCCTAGGCCATCTTTATGTAGAGCAACAATTCTTTTTTTCCCATCCTCAGAGTTCTTTGCCATGAGGTGCCATGTTGAACTTCTAGTGACCAGTTTGAGGGAGGGTGAGAACGATGACACAAATTTAACACCTGCTCCCCATTCACACCTGAAACCTTGTAACACTAATGATTCACATGACACCTGGGAGGGAAAATGGCTAATTGGGCACAATTTGGACATTTTCACCTAGGGATGTACTCACTTTTGTTGCCAGCGGTTTAGACATTAATGGCTGTGTGTTGAGTTATTTTGAGGGGACAGCAAATTTACACTTTTACAAGCTGTAAACTCACTAGTTTACATTGCAGCATAGTGTAATTTCTTCAGTGTTGTCACATGAAAAGGTATAATCAAATATTTACAATATGTAATAAAGTAATATGTGAGGGGTGTACTCACTTTTGTGAGATACTGTATATATTTTTTTAAATAACAATAATTTGTCATTTTAAAGCTTAGAATCTAGACTTTACAAAGCATATAGCGGATCCTACCAATTATTAAAAAAAAATATATATATTTTTAATTAGCTGACAATTAGGTTCAATTATTTTTGTTCTTGTCATTTGCAAATTTGTTATCACAACAATTATATTCAGAGTTGGTAAAACTATAAAAAAGATGATAGCCATGTGCTATATATCGTTGGAAAGGTCTCAATTTGTAGAATGCAATGAGCAAATTTATTTCACTCAGGTCAAACTGCTATTAATGAGTATTAGTGAATACAATTCCTACAGACACGCATAAATATAATAACCAGGAATGTCTTTGTCAGGTTTTCCCTTATTACTTCCTGAAACATACATGTAACATATCGTTAATTTCAGCAGACTATCTTCAGATAAAACATAATATAATGAGTAGATCTTGAAATATTCCTCCAAGAGTGTACATGGAAAGAGAATTCAGGATTAATCACAATCATGGAACATAGAACATTAAAACAAACATTAAAATAAATCAAATATATTTTTGTTGTCCTTTGTCTCAAAGAATATGCAAGTTATTGGTTAATCATTTATTTTAATTATTTAAATATGTACATTTTAAAATGCTTAGTTATTTGCGGATAGTTAGACATATTTGGTATTTCATATTATTTTTAAAGGTATATATATTTATAAATACGTATATGTATAAATATTTGATACAAGATTATTTTTACATGCAATAAAATCAGTGGACATGCTGTAATAAAAAGTTTTAAAAATCAGTTTTCCAGTGAACATTTTTAATTATAGGACCAAATGAGCAGATTCAATTCATATCAAATTGCAAAATGCATTATTATACACTATAAATACAGATTTTAAACATATTGAATGAAAACATTTAATTTTCTGGAGTTTAAAATATCACAACTATTATTTTATCTGGCTGCAGTTCAGTCTCTATCGCACACACACTGATGTACGTGAGACCCTCGGTGTGTGTGGTTCAGATGACAGTGAGTGTATTCAGGCGATGCAAAGAGATACAGTAAAATAGCTTGCCCCTATCTCTCACACACCTGGCTCAACACTTGCAGGTAAAGTCTCCATTCTACCTACAGTAAATCCGCTCCCATGTTTATTGTGCCCAGGAAATGCGTTGTGTGCAACGAACAAGCGAACACTGTTCCACACAATCAGTTTCTGTGCTAGGATGTGCAGAAGAGTCGAGCGTGTACCTACTGGAAATGTATATATACATACCAATTTTAGCCACAGGAATTTGGGAAAAACTTAAGTGAAGTTTCAGGAGGTGAGAAAAAAGATACTGCATTATTTTTTTTCATCAATAGCCTACCAAAAAAAAACCCATTAAATCAGTCAAGGATATCATAGTGAATTACACTGTAAAGACATGAGATTTCTTATCTGTGCAAACACAAATGTCTGGGAATTGCCCCAGACCTCCCGAATCGATATTACAATGATATTTCCTAGCCGATTCTATAAGTATTGCAATTCTGTAAGTATTGCGATTTTGAACAAATGAACTTAACAAAATGCATATCAGACACCCGCATTGGCAGCATTTCTTTCCTCTGTTCTTCAAAATAGTGTTTATAGTGGCATGTGTCTGTGTCCAGAGGCCTTTCATGTCGACAGTGGTGGGCAAATGTGCGATATTACCTCCACTGCGCATGAATACCCTTGCTGTTAGTTTATATATATTGCGGGGTACAACATGTAGTTTCCAGAATCCAACAGTTTGATAAGCCTTTTTACAGCTAAACTATTTAAGCAGTGTCAGACAGAATCTGCAGAGTGACTTCTGAAAAATACTCAACATCATTTCAAACTTTTGGATCATGCATAATAACTGGAACATTGATCAAAATGGATTTTGACTTCCGACAGAAAACAAACGGAGCTCGATGTCTGTAGAAGCTGTGCACTGAAGGACTAAAAGAATTAAAGAGACAAAATGTCTGAAGCATTAAGATAAACATGTTTTTTCTTTTATTAAATGAAAAATAGATTTCATCAGGGAGGCAATATTAAAATCGATTGGCACAAGAATCTTGTACCCCCCCCCCCCCTCCCCCTCCCCCTCCCAGCCCTACTGATCAGTCGATCTGAAGTTGAAATAAAGAAGCATATACCATTGCTTATCCCTAAAAAAATATCTTCTGGGCCATCACTGTTGTGCTCTATTAGCCGAACTGTGAGATATAAGAAGCCAAGATCTCCTACCTCAGAGAACACAGGAATCATGACTGTGGTTAAGCTGGCAGATTTCTTCTGCACTTCTTCATCCTGAAGGGAGAAGATTGAAAAACACAAGATCTGGTAAGTGACAGCTCAGTGTTCACCACTGCAACAATCTAATGTTCTTCCAAACCCATATGACTTTCTTCCGTGTAACACATGAGATGTTAGGAAGAAGGCATTGGTCACCCTTAACTTGAAGTGAATATAGTGTGACAGAAGTGAATGGAGAGGCTGTCAGCCTTTCATTCTTCCCAACATCTCCCCTTCTGTGTTCAGCAGTAGAAACAAAGTCATGTGGGTTTAGAATAACATGAGGGTGAGTTAATGTCAAAATATTCACATTTGGGTCAACTAACCCTTTAACAACCAGTTTTAGTTCAGTCAACCAAGAATATTGAAACCATCCAACTCACCACTCCATTGGGCTGTTTCTTGTCTGGCTTCTTCTTGCGAACAGTGGTGAAGGACCATTCAGGAGACGAGTCATTGTCCCTACCGCTGGGTTCCCTATTAGTCATACAGATTCCATCAGTTGGCCATCGTTGTTGTCAACCAACAATGTTGTCAATTTTTGACAGTTTTCATAAGATTTCAAGAGAATGGAAGAAAGCAAATGAATGACACTAAGAAGTGAGGTGTTTTGTTTTTTTTTTAATTATTTTTTTTAATAATTTAAACTAGCCAGCTTACATTCATTCAGAATATTGTCATTTTCTCCAATAAACATTTATTTAATCAAGCACAATTAAATTGCTTAAAGAATACAGCCAAACCATATATTATTGTAACTGTCTATTTACTGGCAACACGTTTCATGTGTCCCAATCATTTAACAAAATTAACAACATGAATCAATCATTTGACAACTTCTATAGTTTAGTTATATCAAACACCACAAAAACCTCTTACAACACTAAATGAAACATGTATTAATAGTGAATTAATTCCAAATGATGTTTCTCTGTGTAATTAACTTGTCAAGTCTTTTGAATTTACTCACCAAAAAGATTAATTCAGTGACTATTTTTGTAAAACACACCTTAACCAGTAGGTGGCAACAAATCAACATCTTGTGTTTTGAGTCAGTCATTAATCCATTGATAAAGCACAAGAGTCCTTCACAACTGAAAACAAGTCTGATTATACTTTATTAAAATTGGCATGTCTACAAATCTACTGAGAGAATTCAGCATTGTTTAAGCATCACAAGCGTTCCCCACAAATGACAACAAAGCATAGCTATCCTTTTGTGCATGTTTCTAACTAGCATATCTAACTGCTGTGCATAACTATACAAAAAACAACAATAGCCTAAAAATAATAAGTGATTCAATTACTTCCTGATGTTATCTTAAATGTTATCAGTCACATTTCCTCATAATACATCCAGACACTTTCTCTCCTTGTTGAATGAGATTACCAAACTAAAATAACGACATTCGTACTCCCCTTTAGTTGGTCAACAGATTCTGATCCTCGCTCATTCACGAACAAGATGACCTCCCGTTTAAACTCAAATCACTGACTGGTTCAGAGAAGGGGTGTATTCGTTCAGTGGGTAAAACCAATGATATGCTGATTCACAGCCCGCACTCCAATGCTATAGGTCCACGCTATTGTCAGCATTTCAAAACATGTAATCAATAAGGTGTGTCTGATCAAGGACTGCTCAAAATGGCTCAAACTATCAGCTGTGATCCTCACATTTTCTTAAAATAATGTTGTAAATAAATCACATAGTGATACATAGTCTTACTTCAAGGGTTTTGCATTTTGCAACACAGGCATCCAGAGCATGCAACCTTCTGTAATGCCCACACTCAAACAACAGAAAATAAAAACTACAGAGATCACAATTCCATAGGATTTTTATGAATAACAGATGTGCTTGTAAATTATTGTTACTCAAACATTGTTTTGAAAACTAATCCTGTTGGTGTGAAGAGTGTGTGTGTGTGTGTGTGTGTGCAGCATACTCACGAGTCTGAGTCAGAGCTGGATTCTCCATCGCTGTGTCCTTCAGACTTCCAGCGCTTAAGCCTGTCAATGAGCTCAGTGAGGTAGGACATCTTCTTGGCATATTTAACGATGAACTTGTGCTTCAAGAGCTCCTTTGCTGTTGGCCTCTGAGAAAGGCAGACGATATAACATTTTGTTAACTTCATTCTAAAAACACAACTGTAGGAGACTTGTACCCAATATGGACACAAGCCAATAACCAAATGCCAATAAATATTTGCTAACAGTTGTAACTTCATAAGGAACTGCAACATAATGATTATGTTACTGCAAGAATGCTAAATGTGAAATTAGTTAATTTAAATCAAATAAATCTATGTCGTCCAACAACTTATCTGTAAGAAAAAAAGTTTGTGTGGCAACACACTAAAAACACTCCTTGCACTAAGCCACCAAATTGAAAAATTAGGGACAAAATCACTATGGGTTTTCATGTTTTTGTGACAAGTGCAATTTTAACAGGACGGAGCTAATCACAGTTGCAAGGAATTTACAAGGGGGAAAAAAAATAATTTTCATGGGGATAAGTATATTTTAATAAAATGTATGCTTCGTGTTATAGCAGGCAGGTAACATATTTACAGGTGGTAAACTTCACCCGCTATTGGCATGTGTGGAAAACAGTACATTTTTGACCCTGCTTGTGCCATTTGGTGCATTGTATCTAGTGTAACATAAAAAAACAACCCTGTATTAGAAAGCAAGCAATAATCTGTGCTTACAAATGCTGGGTCTTTATTAAGACAGGAGTCCACAAACTCTTTGAAGATCTTGGAGAAGTCTCCGTTGAGGGTTGGGGGCATGTTCTTTGGGATGTGGAAGAGAACCCTCATGGGGTGCATGTCTGAGTTGGGGGGCTCGCCCTTCGCCAGCTCAATGGCAGTGATCCCCAGAGACCAAATATCAGCCTGAGAACAAAAAAACTTTGCAAGCAGACTGGCATTTTATGAAATCAAACAAAGAAAGAACAAGATGTTTGTTTAGTTGATGTGATGATTTTAGATTTTATCGTTTATTGAGTAACTCTTAAGGATGTCCTCGGGAGGACTTCCAAGTTGTTGTGGGTTTAGGAGCTACTTTTATCTTTAAAATGGTTCATGAATTACTCTTAAGATGAAAATGCTACTAGTCCCTAAATTAGGAGTGACACACCCCTTGCTGTTGCTCCTAAATTTCTGTGTTAATAGCTACATTCAGCCTTAAGATTCTTTGTGAATACAGGCCCTGCTCTATATAGGAAAGAGCCTTGTGAAAGTGATTCTCTTAACACGACCATTCAGACAGATGGCATGTTGTACAAGCCTGCAGGCAGCTTTAGTGACTGTATAAGGTGTGTTATTTGAAATGGGGAGTGTATCGATTCAGGAAAGGGTGATGTACCTTTGAGTCATAGGCGGACTGTTGGATGACTTCCGGGGCCATCCAGAACGGTGTGCCCACAAATGTCTCCCTTTTGATTTGTGTGTCCGTCAGCTGCCCCGCCACACCGAAGTCTGCCAGTTTCACCTCCCCGCACTCAGACAACAGCACATTGGCAGCTGTAACAATGCAAAAGTTAATGAGATAAACAGACTTGGACATATAACTGTGTGGGCTTTTGAATTAAATCTCATCTCAAGTCGACAGCTACAATTAATACTTAAAAGCAATAAGGGACATAAGTCGAAATTCATTAGATCTTGATGATATAAAGATTAACAATTGAATATTTAATTAAAATTTTAAATCCAGTTGTAAAATCAGTGCATCAGCTTTAAGGAACTGCTCAAGTTGAATTACTTTTAAATCCAAAATTAAATAGTAGGTGGTTTGACTTTTTAATATCACTAATTGTTAGCATTCTCCACCTTGTAGGCTAACATTAGCTGTTCTAATGGTTAGAACAAGATTACAAAGCCATGGATAGAAACTGATAAACTTTTGTCTGAATTGGCGGTTTTGAATAAAAAAAATAAAATAAAAAAAACTCACATATGATTCATGCAGATCTGATGAGTTTTTATTTTTGGGGGTTGAGGGCATACAATTTGTTACAGTAGGGTTATAAAAATGAGAGCTCTGAAGAGGATGTTGTTAAGTTGATAAAAAGTTAATAATCATTTTAAGTTAATGTTCAAGTAAATTTTGACTGACTGTGCCTAGAGAAGAGGAAAAAAGTATTTTTATATAATACTTTTTATATATAATGCTAGATAACCAGTTATTATTGGGATTCAGGTAACACAATCTAAGATTTTATACATTTTTGACTGTTAACTAGGTAAGAATATTTTTAACATTCAATAAATCGATTTTAAAAACTATCGGCTGATTAATCAGCCTTTTACAACACCGTAGCTAAAGGTATCTGCAAAATACACAATCGTCGACCTTTACATCATTACATAACAGAATTAATCACAACAGCCATAAACACAATCACAATTATTTTTTATATAAATTGAACAGCCCTAGCTCATATTTAGACACAGTCTAAATTAATTGTCAAACCCAACTCTTAGAAATGACAAAACTTCAAAGTGCTATAATTGTTTTACAATTACACGATTTAAAATTTAGAGTCTTGAACACGTCATTTGAGGAGTCTTTCTCAGTCTCATTTTAATTCTGAAATTACTTTATTTTATATGTCTTATCGTTAAAATATATATATTTTTAAAGTAGAATTAACTCACTTAAAAAAAAAAAACAATGTGTACAAACACTGAACAAAAATTAAGGACAAAAAAAAAATTAAAAAAATCAATCAGTGGAACGATTCGTAGACAGGCCAGCTGGAATCTACCTCACCCTGCGCAGTTCAAACAAGTGGAAAAACAAGAGGCAGTGGAAAAACAAAGGAGTCACACCCACTCATCTCGGGCAGACACAAATATTCTTCACACAGAGGTTAATGCAATGAACACACACCTTTTATGTCCCTGTGGATTTTCTTCTCAGAGTGCAGGTAGTCCAAACCTTTCAGAATCTCCTTCAGCATAGTGGCTATCTGGTATTCATCAAAGGGTCCGGCTCTCAGCTGCATGCACACACATACACACTTTAGGTTGAGGGTTTAGGACACATTACAGGACACTTACAGACATAATCAAAGTGCTTACCAGATCCAGAGCTGAACCTCCACCCAGATATTCCATGATGATCCATAGTTTGCTACCCTAAAGAAAAACAACAATAGAAATGGTGATTAATGAACTCAGGGCTTGGAAACTAATTCTCTTATGACATGCACACATAATTTGGACCTTCAAAATGACTTTAACAAGTTTAAATCTGACATATATTATTAAATTACTGGCAAGAGATTTAATGCTTCATTAAATATATTGTCTGTATGATATTTAAACTACATTCATTTGCAAATCATTTACAGTAAATGCTTGCACATGATGATATCCTGCTGGAAATAGAGCATGTTTACATATGGCATTTTATGTTCTATTTATGTTTTATATAAGACATACAAGCAACACCTGTTTATATGTAACATGCATGTCAAAAACGTACTTTTACTCACAAAAAACATTTGTCTGCGAATAAAACAAATAGGCTGGCTGTATTATACTCCTTGAGTGCTTTCCAACGACATGACACATGGAAATTTGATCAGTTTGATGTTTTTACCAATTACAACAATATGTGTAGTGCAAAATGATCAAAACAGAACACTTCTGATTTGTCAGCAAATTTAATAACACCTACATGCATTGTAAAGTTGAGCTTCTAAGCCCATCTACTGCCCATCCAAGTTTAAAGGGTTAATTGTGATCTTTATTTGAAAGATTCCAATATCAATCCTATACTTGTACTTTAAAGTTGACTTCAGATTTGGTTGTGTTGATTATTATATCTGTTACATAAAAGGCAACTGAAACGCATAGTTTGGGACCTTTTGTTCATTTTTTGTTGTTGTAAGGTACCAGGCTGGGAAGTTCCCTGCATAATAGACAGCATTAGCTGAGAGAACTTTTCATAAGTAAGCAAAATTAACATTATAACTAAAATATACCCAAATAATTCAGAACTGTATCAATTTGTGTCAGAAGCAAATCGATTTGAGTTTGCAAATTAGAATCAAATTAAATCAGGAAATCCATATCGATACCCAGAGTCCTACTTAAGTTTAACTCATGTCTCATATGATTGGTTCTATAAAATTACATTTGGCCAAACATAAATCATTCTTTTCAAACGGTTATGAAGAACGGGAAAATTAAAGAGTCAAATAAAGGAAGTTTGTCCTACAGTTGAAGTCCAAAGTTTACACACACCATAGCCAAATACATCTAAAGATTTTCACAATTCCTGACATTTAATCGTAGAAAACATTCCCTGTTTAGGTCCGTTAGATCACTAGTTCCTTTTAAGAATGCGAAATGACAGAATAATAATAATAGAGAATGATTTACAGATTTTATTTCTTTCATCACATTCCCAGTGGGTCAGAAGTTTACATGCACTTTGTTAGTATTTGGTAGCATTGCCTTTAAATTGTTTAACTTGGGTTCTCACTACGAGTTGCAGGAATTTTGTCCCATTCCTCCAGACAGAACTGGTGTATCTGAGTCAGGTTTGTAGGCCTGTTTGCTTGCACACACTTTTTCAGATCTGCCCACAGACTTTCTATCGGACTGAGGTCAGGGCTTTGTGATGGCCAATCCTATACCATGACTTTGTTGTCCTTAAGCCATTTTGCCACAACTTTGGAGGTATGTTTGAGGTCATTGTCCATTTGGAAAACCCATTTGCAACAGAGTTTTAACTTCCTGGCTGTGGTTTTGAGATGTTGTTTCAATATATCCACATAATTTTCCTTCCCTCCTGCTGCAAGCACCCCTACAACATGATGCTACCACCCCCATACTTGACGGCTGGGATTGTGTTCTTTGGCTTGCAAGCCTCACCCTTTTACCTCCAAACAAAACGATGGTCATTATGGCCAAACAGTTCAATTTTTGTTTCATTAGACCGGAGGACATGTCTCAAAAGAAATATTTTTGTCCCCATGTGAACTTGCAAACTGTGACTAAAGGCTTTATGGCGGTTTACGAGCAGTGGCTTCTTCCTTGCCGAGCAGCCTTTCAGGTTATGTCGACACATTTTACTGTGGACATAGATACTTGTCTACCTGTATCCTCCAGCATCTTCACAAGGTCCTTTGCTGTATTTCTGGGATTGATTTGCACTTTTTTTCCCGCACCTTTTCGGTACCATGGTGTTCATTCTTGCATACTATTGTTTTTACAGATGAACGTGGTACCTTCAGGCATTTGGAAATTGATCCCAATGATGAACTAGACTTGTGTAGGTCCACAATTTTTCTTACTGAGGTCTTGGCTGATTTCTTTTGATTTCCACAAGATGTCAAGCAAAGAGGCACTGAGTTTGAAGGAAGGCTTTAAAATACATCCACAAGTGCACCTCCAGTTCAGTGCACCTCCAATCAGAAACTAATTGGCTAATTGTCTAAAAGTTTTACACCATTTTCTGGAATTTTCCAAGCTGCTTAAAGGCAGTTACCTTGGTGTATGTAAATTTCAGACCCACTGGAATTGTGATAGTCAATTAAAAGTGAAACAAAACAATTTGTTAATGACTTCAACCTAAGTGCATGTAAACTTCTGAATTCAACTGCATTTGTGATGGTGTACAGAGTTTAAATTACTTTAAGGAAGATGTTCTTAACCAGTCACACTGGAAATATTTATTTGTTGTCTTCAAAAAAACATTCCAATCTTTTAATTGTTGGCTACATTATATTGAGCTAATCAAGTCCTACCTTGCTATGTGTAATACAAAGTGCTTTAAGATTGTACCAGAAGAGCAAGACTTAAGTTAGGAATAGTGGCAGATAACTCTGCTCATTACAGTTGAATGCTTGAATCTGATTGGTTGACAGACGTTCTGAGGTGTGCAACAATTTTTCAAGTAAACACACAGCTATAAAATAGTTCCAGGTCTTGACCGCATAACGGTTCCATATGCAAATTATTTCCATAAATTCAAAGAGCCCTACAGGCTACCACAACAAAATAACCAATTAAGACAAAGTCACTGGCTAAGTAGAGTACATCAGATTAGAATGACAATGACTCTAATATCCCCTTTCTCGTTTGGCACTCAGTGAAGGCGGTCGCATTTTCTCTCCCTCTCCCTCCCCTGACCTCCCTGCTTTGCACTCTCGTCACGTCTAGTCAACTGTCTTGTACTTTTGAGAGACTCTCACAGCACTGCTCTCCAAACTAAGAAATTATTATGGATTTGATCAACTGGTCTCTCAACGCAATTGACACCATCTTCTCGAGGAGAAGCTTGGGTTCGGGGGAACCTAACTGCCCTGACGGAACGTTTGCAGCTGGCTACACGATGGACGCGTGGGAGAGGTGGCGGGTCGTGTGTCTGGCGGTTCTTTCCGTGGAGGACGTTGAAGATATCTACCTATTCGGAACCATGATAACAGGTCTTCTGCTGATTGGATTAGGCATTGCCCTGGGTTATCGAAGAATTAAGAAGACGGAGACAGCTGTCCAAAGCCTCACAAGGCTGCTCGTCATGATTGAGGCGGTGGGCAGAGTTGTCAGCACTCAGACTCTCAATATGGATAACATCATGAAGGAGCTTACAGCTTTGCAAAGGCAAATGGATCGTTTAAGAGACCAAAATGGACATGAAGAATAGCCTGAGAAATTGCAGCTATTCGCCCCAAGACAAAACATCTCAATCTTATCTGTTTCGGCACCCAGCAACCAGCACTGGCCTTGGCCAAGGCCGCTGATGGATCAACAACTCCCCTGGTTAGAGCACTGCAATGAGCCGCTCTCGCATTCCCTCCCCCCTCCCAAAACACCCTGGGATTGTGACCTTTTGGCGAAACTCTGGGCTCACACACACACAAGACTTTACACAAATACAGATATGCATCCACCCCACACCCCATCCCACGCCTTCGCACCCCCCAGTCTGACAGGCGGGTCTGTGACCAGCGCCGAGAATGGCTGCAGGTCCGGATGGCTGTTTGCCAGTGCTGGGTTAACTCCATCCCCCACTCCCCTACCCTGTTGCAAGTTTTTGTTATGTTGTAGATGTACTGATTATGTGCTATGTGTTGCTGAGATGTTTTTTCCTGTTCCCATACTGTAATCCTAACAGGAGCATAGTCTGGGGGTTGCTTTTTTTCATCTCACCTTTCCCCATGTAATGCTGTATATCTTCTCAATTCCCTGTCTTCCTGCCCTGTCTACCCGTTGTCATATTGTATGTTTGTATGGGCAGGATGATGGCCAATTTCACTGGTTACTTTCACTTGTGACTATGTGACAATAAAGGGTTACTACTACTACTACTACTAAATTTATTTCAATTTAAATTGAAAAGCATTCTTGGGCTCCCTGTCTTTCTCAATTCCTTCTCGTTTCAAACCACACACATGCACCGTACATACTACCACAGCAAAATAACAATAAAAACAAAAGACATTGATTAAAGTCAGTTAAGAACATCAAACAATGTCATTGATATCTTACATTTTTTTATATTTTGGTTGAAAAGCACCCTCGAGCTCCTCGTCTCCCCCGCACTTTCACACGCTCACACATATACATACGCATGTGTGCACACACACAACCTTGTTACTCCAATGCCGAAAAGCAGTGCTTCCTCCATTACTAGATCTAGTGACATTTTTTAACTAAAAACAAAGGCTTGAGCTGCATCAAAGCTAGATACACTTGATCAATTCAACAATTTCTATATTATTGGAAATATCTGTGGGAAATTACTACCTCGGTTGTGCATTATTTTTCAATAATTCAACGGCCCGTCCTGAATTATTCCTTACATATTTTTCAACTTTCATGGGATAAAAATAACTTCAATAAACACTGGCATCAATACACACTCACAAACAGGCAAGATGAAATCTAGGAGTATGTTCTGTCTGGCAGCCTTCCAGAAATACAGGTATGGTGACATAGCACAAAAGGTTTGGCCATGAGTCATCACAGTGGCATCAAATCTTTACAAGCAAGCAAACTGTCTGCTTACAAAATCTCCATTAAATTATATCCTCAGCACTCTTTCGTCCTTGTTTCCATTCAAAGGTAACAATGTACAACTCCTAACATCTGATTCAGAATGTGTGTGCCATAGAAAGAGCAGAACATCAGCAGTTAGCATGAAACGGTTTTATATACAGTATCTCACATAAATGAGTACACCCCTCACATTTTTGAAAATATTCGATTATATCTTTTCACATATCTGCACTAGGTCTGCACGATTTGTACACAAATATTTTAATGATGTTTTCACTGAATTCATCTGAATTTGATTTAAAAAGAAAATCTTCACATCTTATAAATTAAAATTTCCATTGTAGATCCAGCTTAGGATTTAAGAATTGATATTGGAGATTGTTAAAATGAAGATCGCCATGCATTGGAAAAATAAAAATCTTTCCCCAGCTCTAATGAGCAATGTGCTATCAATGTGTCATTAATAAAATAGTTCTTCATAAAGACATCCATCTAAAAAAAAATGTGTTCTCTCTCACTTATTGACATCATCATAAGTTTCACCTCAGTGACATTTCTTAATAATGCCTTTTTCCCAAGAGGCTTTATTGCCTCATGAATTTCTGTTATCAGTGTTGTTTTTATATCTAGTAACTAAGCTATAGCATATTTTACAATTCATGTCTGAGTTTAAAGTATAACTGCTTTGGAAAATGTTTAATGCTATTTGAAGTGCACATCTGCAGTGAAAATAGTCAACCAGCCTTATTAAATCAATATTGCTTTAACTTTAATAATTTGATTAGTAAGAGGCCTGAGTAGCTCAGCAAGTATTGACCCCTGGAGTTGCGAGTTCGTATCCAGGGTGTTCTGAATGACTCAAGCCAGGTCTCCTAAGCAACCAAATTGGCCCAGTTGCTAGGCAGGGTAGAGTCGCATGGTCGAGATTAGTGGTTCTCGCTCACAATGGGGTGCATGATAATTTGTGCATGGATCGCGGAGAGTAGCATGAGCCTCCACATTTGGAATCTCTGCGGTGTCATGCACGAGCCACGTGATAAGATGCACGGATTGACGGTCTCATAAGCAGAGGCAACTGAGACTTGTCCTCCAACACCCAGATTGAGACGAGTAACCATGCCACCATGAGAACCTACCAAGTAGTGGAAATTGGGCATTCCATATTGGGAGGGGATTAAAAAATAAAAAGCTTGATATATCACATTCTTTTTTGCGTTCCACAGTCAGCATGGGCAGTTAGCACAGCCTTAGCTGTACAGCAAATGCGCAGCTGTACAGATAACCCGACAATAGGGGTGTCAATGGTTAACCGATTAACCGTTAAAAATTGCGTAACCGAGTGAAACATTTTGCTCGTTTAAGTGGCGTCAATGGCGTGCATTGAATTTAGTTGTAATACATTTTTGCACCACCAGAGACTGCCAGAGCGCTCCCAGACATTTGTAATGTCCACAAGTAGTCGTCTTGACCAGTTTTCTAATATGAAATTAAATCCTTAACAAAAAAACAGGGCTATTCTGGTGGGTGCGGTGACGCGCTCGTGGCGGCGTGGCGCTGCCAATAAAGCTCCTAAAATCTGTCACAAAGAACCGGCAAAAGTAATGATTATGAATATGTAAAATATAGCAAGGAGATATTTTAATTATTTATTAATAAACAAGTCTTTTCTTTGTCCGTGTCATTTGCAAAGACGAAGTTGACGATGCTGACTCGCGGTCTTCGCAGTAACGCACCAGAGAGAAATGCACATTTCTTACGGATTACATAAGCAGAGAGCAGTCTGTGTCTGTTTTCTTTAGTTTTGAATTATTCTGTTTAAGTAGACATGTCTGTGAGGCAAGGCTACCTTATACACTGAGTTTCGGTTCATTTATGAGACGAGCTCCAGTTCACGCGCCGGCGCCTCCGCTTCGTGATTATATCGTCTGCTATATTTAATTCTTATTTATTAAATCCAGGCAATTGGTTGATGAAACATTGATTAAAATTAAGACACAATTAATACAAAACGAAATTCACTTTAAAGAAAGGTTTTGTGCTTTCTGTTTGATGTCTCTGTGGAAGTTTTAAAGCATCTTTCAGTGCCGCTTTCAGAGCGCTCACATCCGTAACATTGTGTTTTCCTCGTATGCGAACTGAAATGAATATCAGTTCATGGATTGTGTGTGTAGGCTATAAGAGAGAAAGAGAAAATGCCAGTATTTCATTGAGACTTGAGATTAAATAAACGGCTTAAGTATTGTAGATCTTGTAGTATTAATTTTCACATGCAGTTACACATTGTCGGTTAAAAACAAGAAAGTGGCTGGTAAAAACATTGAGTGGCTGGTAGATTGAAATCCACAGTGGCCGGTGGACAAAAAAGTTAATTTCCATCCCTGGCGCACACTATGGTTAACCGAGTATTAACCGTTAAGGGCCTCGGTTAACGGTTAATGAAAAACTTGAAAACGTGCAGCCCTACCCGACAACTGATCAAACACAGCTGGATGGACCAGATTGCAGGAGTTTAGAGATGATTTTTCAGTTTCATGCAACATTTCTTGGCACACTGTCTTAATACTTAAAAGAATTGTGAACTGAAAACCAGTGCGTTGCAACAACCAAATGAGATGCTACAAATGTGTCACTATGGATGTTGTGATTATACATTTTCACCATTAACCGCCATTTAAAAATGCCATAGTTAACTGAACCGTAAGAATTTAGAGACTACAGTTAAAAACTGTGATGTTTTCACAATATTATATATAAATACAAATCAGTGTTTGTACAGCTTTTTAAGAGTGAAATTCAAGCACTTTTCCAGCATTTTCATGGTACCTAAATAATTTTTTTTCAAGCACCTCGAAGAGTTAAATATCCACTTCTAAATGTTACTTCACAAAAATGCAATTACAAAAAAAAAAAACAAAAATCTCTGTGATATCAAACATTGCCAATCTATAAAAATTCAAGTTTCAAGAATTCCTTTAAAACCAAAGCCAAGACTGGAATCATTTTGATTTAGAACCTATTTTTAACCTAAATTTATAAAAGTTTTGCATTAAAATACAGTTGGCAACACCAGTATTCTATAGGATGTGGTTTACTGTAGGGGGGGAAACAATTTCTGGTTACTGTAGTTACTCATTAATTTCAATGTGGAAAATGACAAGAAATATAAAATAGATAAAGTTTGTGTCAGTGTTTTTTTCCCCCCAATTGCGTTCAAAATCTGCATTCACCTTTTGCATTTGAGGGTCAGTTTTGACCCGGTGGAGTTTTAAGCTTCTAAAACATTCATAATCCAATTGTTTGTAGAATGGTTGAAACGATTAGTCGTCAATAAAAAATTGTCAACAAAAATGTTCATTGTTCGAGCTCATTTTACGTAACAGGAGATCACATTAAACTGTAATGATGATGCACGAGAGCAGCCCTATAGCTCATGCAAGACTGAGGAAAGGAAGAATTACACAGATCACAGTCCAGATGCACTCTAAACTTTCCAAACAGCTTCAGCTGATGTAAATCACAAAGTACAAGGGAAATATACAAAAATACCAAATATGCAAATTCAGAAGCACTCTCGTTGTGGAATAAGCGGAGCCAGAGCTCTTTAAAGGAAACAGACAGACTTTACATCTTAAATGCAGTTATATTTAAAGCGTTATAGCTTTATTAAAGTTCAAATAATACACAAGCAGATCATGTAAATAACAACAAACTCCAAAACTGGCAATTCTCTGTGCGGTCAGCACCTCTTAATGAGATGCGTGAATGTCCCAATCTAAGAGGGTGGGGTGGGGGGGGGGGGGGTTGAAACTGCACCGGCTGATACACACTCTGTCACGGGGTCTCTTGCCCTTCGAGCCCGCACTTGCTAAAGCTAGATTAGAACGCGACGGCTTGCGACTTATTGAATCATAATATATGTCACTGTGCATTTCTTATCGTAAAGAAAATTGACCACACGCAGCTTTATTAATATGAGAGAGATGAGAGAGGGTAGTCTACAAACATTATACACTGCAACAAAATAGGTTTTTGATTTGATTTTGTTTTGGCTTGATTTCCAATAAAATATCTAAAACTCCTTTAAAACAATGTACATTTTCTTTAGCAGCTATACTGCAGAAGAAAAAAAAATTCTAAAAATTTTGAATATTAAAAATACAAATATTTTAAAATATCAAAATACTTGCATTCACCTGAGAAGCAGCATATGAGATATTTAGAGTTGCTTTTAGAGAATAGATCTTGAATATATTTTGTCTTTACTGCACTCACAGAAGTATAACCAAGTGAAAAAATACACTTGTATATAAAATACACTTACTGTATATTCAAGATCTATTCTCTTAAAGCAAGAATATCTTATGTTGCTTCACAAGTAAATTTATCTTGTTTTAAGAATGACAATTTTAAATGGAAAAAAATACAAAAAAACTTGATAGCAATAGTTTTTTTTTTTTTTTTACAGTGAATTTCTTTCCTGAATTAAATTGAATAAAAAGTATTTTTTTCCCTTTATATTAGTGAATGTCATTTAGAGGTATTTTTTAAAGATGACTTTACCCTCTTTATTGTTAGTAAACACATTTAATCCAACCTTTTAAGTCGGAGCACAAGCTGAATAATCGGTTGTGTTAATGATTAATCATTGCAATAGTCGCAGAATAGTCTAATAATCGATTATTCTAACAATTATTAGAATGATTATCAAATGAATTGTTAGTTGCAGCCCTAGTTTGTAGGAGGGTTGAATAAAAGAAAAAATTATTCAACTGATATTTTGTCTCTAGCCATTTGAATAAAGGCTAAAAGATTGCTTTGAAAAAAACAGTTCAGTGACAAGATGAGACACGCATGTGGAATCTCACCTCCAAACATGCACATCAGTTGTAGAAATAGATTATGTGATTGAATTGTTTCCCCTCACATCAGTATATGACGTGACGCAATTATCAGACTGATATGAATGAAGTATATATATAGAATATTCTGAGTGATTTTAATTGTTCTTAGAGCTAAAATGTGTAAGGGATAACTGTACAACCAGGCTGGGGAACACATTCAATGAGTTTCAAATTTCAATCTAATTTTGATTAACTGTACAGGGCAGGACTAAATTTATTTATCACATGCATTAACTTCCTGTCCTAGTTAAAAAGTATTCATGTGATTTTACATATTTATTGGTTGTTTATTGAAATCTCAGCTTCTACCTTCAGAATGACCGATGGGGACTAATAAGTGCAAACATCCATTGATATCTTTGTTTTGCATACCAAGACGTATTAATTACTTTTTGTTGATCTCTCTTTTTTTCCCTCCTCTACAAGCCAGCTGTAATTGAAACAGCACCCCAGCATGTTGATGGAAGCAGGAGACGCAGGTATAATTTCTTAGGTGTTTCTAAGATGTGCAGTACTTGTGTGCACACGAAATCAAAGCAAGATGCAAAGCAGCGCACATGTGCTTACAAGATAGCACAAACATAACGACTGTATAATCATATCTATTTCAAATTCGAAATTTTGGATCTTTTATAAGTCAACCAAGGAAAAAAACAAGCATTTAAGGAACAATCAAAATTAAAGCATATTTCAAACCTTGAAAACCTGTGAAAATCAAGCACTTTCAAGACCCTGATAAATATAAACGTTTTTCGGTGCAAGCCTAAATGTGAAAATCTCTAGTGCTTTTTGTACCTGTGTTGTTAGCGAGCTGTTATGGTTACCACATGTTTCTATATGGCTTTTTCTATGGTTATGTGGTGCTTGGCCAGGTATTGCAGACTGAATGTAAACTTTCAATACACGTGAAACTGGGGCTACACACAAACTCCAAAATAAACAAGGGAATTCGATCTACCAGACCCATATCCACCAAAAAAACAACTTAAATTGGCTGTTTTGAATGACTGAGGCTTACTGAAGACGACAGATGTAAAACATGCAGACAGAAGTCATTTAAAAGTACACATCCTAAGTGGGACGGATGTTCCACTACAGTAGTTGTCCAACAACAAACTATTGAGTTTAATATTTTTAGCTGTGATGCTTTTAAAGGGATGAATTGAGAGATGCAACTTCTTGGAACATTTAAGCATGCTGACAGTGTGTGGTGCATTTGTGTGTAGTCACAAACAACTTGAGAATCTGTGTTTCAAATCATCCTTAATATTTAAAGCATTGTACAAAATTTACTGCATTCAACAGAAATTTTAATTTGAGTCATTATCAGACTTTAAATCGCCTGCTGTCCACATGTTTATTTGTGATTAATGGACAGCATTTTAATGGAGTCTGTTGCTAATTTTTTATGGTCTGACAAACAACAGATTGCTTTGAAAAACTGCTGCAGATAAAAAAATAAATAAACTGCTGGATGCCGTGAAAAATATGTTGCGCACCCACATTCTTACTTATGAACTTTTGAAGTGACTGATTTGAACTGATGTATGTGTGTGTGTGTGTGTATATATATATATATGTGTGTGTGTGTGTGTGTATATATGTGTGTGTGTAAAATAAATAAATATATATTTATATATATATATATATATATATATATATATATATATATATATATATATATATATATATATATATATATATATATATATATATATATATATATATATATATATACACATATACACACACACACACACACACACATACATATACATACACACACACCTAAAACAAACTAATATTAAAACAAATGTTTGTCAAAATGCCTTGATATATTTGAAAGTGGCCCATGGTGGATTTGGTTTTTCAGGCTAAGAAAAAGGCCCCATTATCCTTCATAGGCCACATTCAGCAGACAGCTTTTGCCATCCAATGGTCTGTACCTTTAGGTATGAGCCATAGTATTTGGTGACATGAGGACTATCACACTGGCTCAGCACTGTGATTTCCTGTTGGATGTCTTCGATTTCATCCTCTGCTTCCTCTAGGTCAATGGTCTTGATGGCCACGACATTCTGAGAGCGGCGGTCGATACCTTTGAAGACCTCCCCAAATGAGCCCTTCCCGATGCGCTCTAGTTTAGTGAACAGCTCCTCAGGGTCTGCTCGACTGTTCTGTAACACAAAAGATTCACTCAGTTTTACTTCTTGTTGAGACAGACACTCACTTGTATTACTGCAGTCTTGTGAAGGATGAAATCTCACCAATACAACTCTAAATCACATTATCTGAGGCTAGGATCATCACACCATAAACATTTTCAGAAAATCGGTACCAATATCACTGAAATTTCATGATTATTGATAGCAATTTTGATACCATAGCAACACTAATATTAATTTCTTAAGTAAACATTGCTTCAAGACTGAGCAATTATTCATAACAAGTGGGCAATTCCAGCATTATGAAATTTGCTGTGAAAATGTAAACTTTAACTTCTCATATACAGTAAAGTACTCATTACCAGTAATATCAAACTACTATGTATAGCAGATAGTTCAGATATAGGGAAAACTTTCAGACTATAGTAGCCAAGTTTTCTTCTCCAGTTTAGACCTATTGATATTCATATGATATTGCTATGAAGCATCTGTAACACTCATATCGGCAACGCATTATTCAGGGTATTTGGAGTAAATAATGGAGACCATTTGTTTATCATATTTATTACTTAATATTTAACATTTATATTAATATGGCTCTCTGGAATACTCTATTCTGATTGGTCAATGGTGCCACATAGTCATTCTGATATGTCTGAGTAACAACTCCACATCAAGAGATTAAGACAGATCAGATCTGTATTCTGGGTATTGAGAGTCCTCTTTCTGTCTTCCCGTATCACTCTGCAGTCTCTCCAAGTTCAGGAGCAAACCTGACATGCAAATCGTCTGTTCAGTGATTTCTTCACTTAATTTTAACACAAATTAATATTTAATGTCCATTTATTTTAGGGCTGCAACAAAATTATTTTGATAATCTATTAATCTTAGATTATTTCTCAGATTATCCTGATTAAACAAAAATATATTTTTTTGTATTTTATCAAAATATGTTTTTTTTTTTTTTAAACAGAAATGATAAAGGGCATAAGGATATGGTTTAATTTACAGTACTGAATACATGATTCTATACTCTCACAAACTTTGAACAAAGCCTGAATCATGAAGTTATGTTTTAATGTATTACTTTTCGTACATATCCAAATCCATTCAGCATTGTATACAGTTTAATACAGTTCAGACATCTGTAAATGCTGTGCAGATTCACTCGTGCTGAAAACTCTCATCCTGGAGCTCACTGTATTACATGCTCTCACATGATGAGGGATGAACTAAAACACTTTAAACTGCACACTTTAACCTCTGAGACATCAGAGGTAAATCAATGAAAGCTGAACAATTGATTAACATTGAAAGCACAGTTTGATGTTGCATGAGTTTAATCAAAATGATTGCGCTCCCTTTCTCCATTGCAACCGGTTTGATTGATGTGGATGCACGTGCTTTCTTGTTTGTTCTGTGAAGTTTAACTGATACTCACTTTTGGTAAAAAGAGTTTCGCAAAACACACACCCGATTTGGAATTCATAACATACATTGTATACATTATAAAACAGAAAATAGCAGGAAAATGTAAGTCGAACTGCCGCTCACTGGATGTTTTTTGTTTTTGGCATCATTCTGAGTAAACTCTCGAGACTATTGTGTGTGAAAATCCCAGGAGATCAGCAGTAACAGAAATACTCAAAGCAGCCCGTCTGGCACCAACAATCATGCCACAGTTTTTTCCCCATTCTGAGGTTGGATGTGAATATGAACTGAAGCTCCTGACCTGTATCTGCACGATTTTATACACTGCACTGCTGGCACATGATTGGCTCATTAGAAAAATGCATGAATAAGTAGGTGTAGATGTGTACATAAAAAAAGCTCAGCAAGTGTATTTCAAGTTGGGCTGGGTGATATGACAATATCGTGGCAACGATATTAAGTGTCAATCGATAGAGATTTTGCTATATTGTGTACATTGCGATATGTATATATTAATGTGCGCAGAATGGGCTTATCAATCAGTTGGCAGGGCTTCACATGAGACAGAGAATTGAAGAAACTTGGACAGGGATATTCTGGCATTGAAAATTTTTCTGCGGCCGCCCAAGCAAATTAAATGACTGTCATTACGCATTTGGTGCTTCAAAAGCACAAAATATTCTTCTCATCTGACACGTGACTGTGGAACGCGGTCTCTGGAGCTCAGAAGTGTGTGTGAGTCCAGAAGGCTTCACGATATTTGTGCTTCAAAGATAAGAGAGCTCAGAGCGGGATCGAGTAAGTGCGCTACTAAATATTTGACCCAGGAAAACGTTAGTTACACATGTAACTGTGGTTCTGTGAATTCCGGATGACCACCAGAGGCAGTATAAAACACTACTGGATTATCGCAGTGCCAGCCAGATAGGTCGAGAGAATATACCAACAAAGTCACATAGTGACGTATGCTGAGCCCTGGGGGTTATAAACCACAGCCGCTCAGCACACTGCCTCGGTACGCCTTTCTCGCGCATTCCGAGTGACCAAGAACTCTGGCGGTCATCCGGAATTCACAGAACCACAGTTACATGTGTAACTAACGTTCTGTTTCATTCCTACTGACCGCCAGAGGCAGTATAAAACACTACTGGATGACCCATACCAACATAGTCATGAGGAATGCCACTGACCTGTTGAAAAATTAAGGCCGCTCCTGAAGAACTGCAGAACTCACAGCATGATGAGCAGCAACACTGACCTTATAAAACCTGGCAAATGTGCATGGGGAAGCCCAGGTTGCGGCAGTGCAGATGTCCGCCAACGAAACTCCTCTAAAAACAGCCCATGAAGATGAGATGTCCCTAGTGGAATGGCAAGTCAGCCCCTGGGGCAATGGTTGCCATGCTGCCTTGTAAGCCAGTATAATAGTTTCCACTATCCAGTTTGACACCCTCTGTTTCGACACTGGAGCACCTTTCCTCACACCACCATAGCAGACAAATAACTGGTCTGCCTGTCTATATTGAGCAGTAGTGTCCACATAACACTTCAAAGCACGAACAGGACACAAAAATTGAGCACTTGAATCAGACCCTGAAGAAGTCTGAAAAGAGGCCAGTTCAATGTGCTGGTTAATGAACTGAGGAAGAAGGACTTTAGGAAGAAAAGAAGGATTGGCTCGTAGGACCACCACGGAGTCATCCGGCAACCAACGCAAGCACAATTCGCTAACACACAGTGCGTGTAACTCACTGACTCGTTTTGCAGAAGCAATAGCCAACAAAAAGGCAGTCTTCAAGGTTAAACTTTTCACATCAATGCTTTGCAAGGGCTCAAACTGGGATGAGCAAAGGAAAGCAAGCACAAGTGGCAAATCCCACACGGGAAAGTAAGGATTCCGAGCAGGCTTAAGACGGCGTGCACCCTTCAGAAAACTGCAGACAAGACTGTGAGATCCCAGAGAAGATCCACCAATTGGAACATGATATGCAGAAATCGCAGCGACATACACTTTCAACGTGGAAGCCGCTCTGCCCTCCTCCAGTAAATGTTGAAGAAAACTTAAGATCCTCGGAATGTCACACGTTGCAGGATTGAGCCCTTGCTTCTCACACCATGCAGAAAAAAGCCTCCAACGGGCAGCATAGATCTGTCGTGTGGAAGAAGCCCTTGCATTGGAGATTGTGTGAATAACCGCAGGATTACAATGTTCCAGAGAAGGATTTAACCCAATGGCCAGACCCAAAGCTGCAGGCGAGCTGGTAAAAGACTGCAGTGCAGACACGGGTCCGTGAGAGCCTCTCTCAGATGTTGAACACCCAAACACAACGGGCAGATGTCATGACCGTCGTCCGGGAGGAGATTATTAGGGCACAGCTTACAAGTCAGTGGGAAACCAGTGGCAATCGAGCTGTGAGCAATAGTTACTCGCTAATAACACCTTCGGATAGAACCGTAAGGTTTAATTCAAGCAGGTAATCTCACGAAAAAGATAAATAAATGTCTAAAATGGCCGATGAATTGAACCGCGTGTCGCAGAGTATCACATAAGTTCAAGGAAAAAAGTTCAGAGAAACTGAATGAATGAGGATAATGTCAACAGGAGACCGTTAACTTATAGCACGGAAAACACCAGCCACCGGATAGCACCGAGAGGCACAGAGTGTTACCGACGAAAAGAATTAAAAACTCATCAAAATGCGGCCAAAAACACTTCAAATCCGTTGAAGTGGCGTAGATGCGCGCTGACACAGCTTGTGAGGACGATATCTCGCTGCTTTTGTAAGCTGCACTTGACAACGCAATATCACTTAGGTAAACAACCTATCTCAACCAAGCGAGAAAGCGAAAGAGGGAGTGTGCTGAGCGGCTGTGGTTTATAACCCCCAGGGCTCAGCATACGTCACTATGTGACTTTGTTGGTATATTCTCTCGACCTATCTGGCTGGCGCTGCGATAATCCAGTAGTGTTTTATACTGCCTCTGGCGGTCAGTAGGAATGAAACAGAACCTCAAAATGGAGAAACAAATCTCCACAGAACGGGAAAACTACCAAACAGGTCAGGAAAATGAAGAGGAGCTTGTTATTAAAACTGGTGCGACATCTGTGGTGTGGGTTCACAAAAGCCGGCACAGAGCATAACATTTTATCTCCAAATATGATGATAATCACTTGTGATACAAGCAATCTGTTTTACAACCTCAAAATGAAGCACGCAAAATAATATTATGAAAAGTCAAAAGATGAACTCTGCATTAATTCGACATTTATTTATTTTCAAGAAGCGTTTCTTTTTTTCTTTTCTTTGCAGCATTGCTACATAGTTTCTTGAGCAAAGTTTATAATAATAATAATAAGATTGTTTAACACACTTCAAACTGAAATTTGGCATATTGCGAAATTTAGCATTTTGGTAACAAGCAAAAACAGTTTTTTAATTGTTCCAAGCAAAGAGGAAGTAGTTTTCATTTATAAAGTATTTAATTCACTGACTGTTAGCCTACAAAAAAATAGGCATTGCAATATGTTTAATATATGAACCAAATTGTATTGATTTTCCAGAAAACTTCTAATATATTGTGCTATATTATATACTATTATTTACTATATTATATATTGTTATCGTAATATATAATTATTATTCTTGTGATATAAGATTAGTCATATCGCCCACACCTAATTTCAATTATTAATATCATTATTATAACAACTGTTTACATTTATAATTGTCTTTAGATCTTAATTTGTATTAGTAATTTTACACATGTTGTAGATGAAGTCAAATGGAAGGGTGGTTACATAAGATTTTGACCACTTCGTTAATTTAATTTCTTTTTCATTTAGTTTGAAATGTAATTGAATTTAGAAATAATTTTGGTATAACTTTCTCATGTTTCAATAAATGAATAACATTTTTAATGCAAAATATATCAAGAATATTCATGGATACCTCAACAGGGGGGTGGACGAGGATTTTTAATAAAAATATTGTGAACATATTTCCAGCATTTCGCCCAGCCCTAGTGTGTTAGTTTGAATAAGTGTGAGGGTAACCGAGAGATAAAAAGCGTGAGGGTGCTTTCAGCTTTTAAAGAAATCCTTATCTGGTTTACTTAGCCAATGTCTTTGTTTTATTTAGTTATTTTGCTGTTTTAGCCTGTATGGCTAGTTGAAATCCCAAATGACTTTGGCGAAGTTATATGCAACTGTTATGCGATCAAGACCTGGAACTACTTCATAGACGTGCATTTACTCAAAAATAATTGCACACCTTTGAAAGACAATCGGCATCAACCAGACAGAATCAAGCATTCAACACTACTGTAGTTTATACGCTACTAAAACATGGGTTTTACTGCACTAAAAGGATTTGTGTATAGTTGGTTAGATTATTCTATATCATTCTAGTTTTGCAAAAAAAGGAAACAATTAAGATTATAAAAAGAGAGAACCATTCCTTAACTGGGGTTTGGAATGACATGAGGGTGAGTAAATATTTACAGAATGTTTAATTTACGGTGAACTATCCCTTGAACTTAAAGGTGCTGTAAGTACACCTGTAAATTTTGTGAGATCTCACCGGTCTTAGGGCCCTATGAAATGTTTTCGTTTTATTTCCAGGTTTTAAAGTTTAATTAACTTTTTTCATTAAAATAAAAAAAAATAAATGTTGAGTCGAATTAATGGAATTAAAAAAACAGAACAATTAGCATTATTTTTTATTAAATGAAGAGCATCTATAATGATCTTCACAGCACAATCCAAAACCCAAAATTGTAGCTTTTCTTTTTCTTTTTTTATCATCATTATTATTATTATGGTCAGATACAGTGCTGCACAGAGCATCACAGTATTAATGAAACTAATGAATTGATGAAACATAAGATATTAAGATACAATGAAATTATTATTGATATTATTATCATTATTATTACTACTACTACTACTACATTGAATATTACATTTTACTGTACAGAAGAAAAATATTTCAGACTCGTTTTTTTTTTTTCAATTTCACGTGTCTAGTTAAATGGATCTACTTGGTGGAAAACCGGATGTTTTTGACGACTTCAGTTCTCACCTCCGGAAAGCAGTTTGCTAAATTGGACAATGTGCTTACTAAACGGCAAAAGGCTTTGATTTAATTATATAAATATATATAGTCTATATGTGCTGTGCTTCACATCGAATAAAGTGACCTGCACTTTGTCAGAGAGCAGGTGATGTTAATTATGTGGTTAGTGTATAAGCAGTGGCTTCTCACATACACATCCTGTTGAAGCTTATGCAGACCATATAGGCTATTTGTTCAATTAAATATCAGCTTTTATGGTTTAGCCTAATCATCACACTAGGACATATCACAATTTTAATTTCATTTTGCATTTCTACATGAATTTTAGTTCAATGTCAAATTCCATGACATTCTGCATTTTAGTTAATTCCGCATAGGGCCCAACGGTCTCTGTGACAGCACTAGACTCTGTAAACAGCAAACAAAAATGTGTCCGCAGGTTGCGGTCAATAACGCTTTCTGCCAGTTAATTATTTTGAGCATTCACGGTTTTATTTTTTTATCCCATTTTTATGGTATGTTGCTCATCCGCTATTTTGCTGCTGTTTCCGCTCATGTCAGTATTAAAGCTCATATGGTATCTTTGAAGTGCAGGTTTTAGAAAGCGAGGGAATGGCTAATTCAACAGCTCATCTTGTGGAAATTCTAGAATGTCAAAAATTGCTTACAGCACCTTTAAAGAGAAGTAAATATGCACTTAGTGTGTGAAGCTCTTTGCAAATTAAGCTTTGAACATGTCTGAAAATAGGCATTATGTCTAATGCAAGCCAGTTAAAGACAAAGCAATAAGATCTTTATAGTGGGGGGGGGGTGTCATTATCATTTAATCCTATTGGACCTGGTCAATGAACTTCCATTGCAATCCCTCCACATTACATGGATGCTAAGCTCTTCACTTCACAAAAGGCATATTCACTGACATTAAAAATAGTCAACATTACATTGTGAAAACATGGCAGAAAAACAGCTTTGTGGTTGGCTATGCCTTTTACGACAGTGATGTCAATGCTATGATTTTTGCCCAACCCTAGTCCCCACTCCTTTGCACTTAGCAACCAGTCAGCTCTGCCGCTAACAGCCACCTACTGCGCTGCTGTTACCTAGACAACAGGGTTGGGTAGACAGTTTACTAATGAACATTGTAGGCTAAACGAAACTGGCTTATAGATGTTAGTGTTTAATGTAATTAAGGGTACAATTTTTAAACGGAGAGATTGAAACTTGTCTTTCGGCATTTCCAATGTGCTTTAGTCAGATTGGGTGGAGTAGCAGTGACAAGTTATTTCCTGCCTCACTGCCTGCACGCGGGTCTGTCAAGCTCTGATAAAACGCTGTGCACAGACGGGGTATTAATGACTGCTATCTGTTTGTTTACAAGATCACAAGGGAGCCCTGTAAGTACACCCCACAAGATTTATCAGCTGGGTGCATTTCCTCCACTGATATTCACAATGGTGTTTCACAATTGTGACTAAAATAACGATTGCTGATTATTTCATTTTTTGATATTGTAAATGTGATTCATTTAATTATTAATTTATTGCTGTTTTATACATCAGTAAATCAAGTGCCTGAACGTTCAACTTCTCACTGGCCCATTTAGCAGCATGGAAAACAAAATTATTCAAATTTTGAATAACTTAAACACAGTGAACATGCCTGTGATTGGTTGCAATGGTTAGGGTTGGGAACTGAGAAGGTTTTCTTATTCAGAACAAATAAAATGAATAATACCAGAAGCATGATTTATGACAATCGCTTAATGGTTCTTAAACATGCTTTTTTCCACTGATATGTGTGGATCATCATAATAAAAATATGACTATTTTCTGTGGAACAATTCACACAAAATATACAGCATGTCCAGTGTAGTCCGTTTACCAAACGAATGACTCTCATGAGCACACAACACACAGCGTGTAGTTAGGGTTGCCATGGTATATGGCGTTACCGGTTTTACTCTGTACATGTGACAACACCGGTGTGAAATTTTATACCGGGTAAAAGGGGGAAACATTATGAATGTCCAATCCAATATCAATACAATAGCCAAACGAAGAGAACAGCCTTCAATAAAGAATAGTTACCTAATGAAGAGTTTGCGAGCCATCATAAATTATGTAATGGGTTCTCACTCTTTCTTTGTTCTCAATTTTAAGTTTTTTTGCATCTATGAGAATGCTACAAATGTTGTGAGCTCAACTGTGCAGGGTCACTTTATACACCAATCAGCCACAACATTAAAACCACTTTCCTAATATTGTGTTAGTGCCCCTTGTGCTGCCAAAACAGCTCCGACTTGTCGAGGCATGGACTCGACAAGACCTCTGAAGGTGTCCTGTGTTATCTGGCACCAAGACGTTAGCAGCAGATCCTTTAAGTCCTGTAAGTTGCGAGGTGGGGCCTCCATGGATCAGAGTTGTTGACCCAGCATATCCCATAGATTCTCAATCGGATTGAGATCTGGGGAATTTGGAGGCCTAGTCAACACCTTTTCATGTTTCACGTTTTCATGTTCATCAAACCACTCCTGAACAATTTTTGCAGTGTGCATTGTCCTGCTGAAAAAGACCACTGCCATCAGAGTATACTATTGCCATAAAGGGTGCGCACATGGCCTGCAACAATATTTTCAGTGTACTGGACTGAATAATGGACTGAAACGTTTGCTACATTTTCTTTTCTATTTTTTCCCTTCATGCACATATTGACTTATGTTTGTGAACGTTTGTACACTTTACTATACATGGCAAAGCTTTAGTCAAATATTTTTCTAAATGAACCTAACCTAATTGAACCTAACTTTTATGGCCTGGTGTGTGGATTCTTTGATCTATTTGAAATGAATCAACGCACTTAATACTTGTGACTTTATGAATTGGCGCTGGACTTCTTTTGTAATTTTTGCCTGGGATAAATAAAACGCAATGTTTGCTGTAATGTAGCACCAGGACATGACACCGTTGTTTGGCAAATTTGACAAGCTGTACCGCTACAGATGGCATTTGCAATCGATCTTCTCACCTATTGTAAGTGTGTTGCTCTGTTTTCCTGTGAGCGCTCATTGCCGCCTCTTGCAGGAGGAGACTAGTGGTCGACCGATATATCGCAGAGGCTGATAAATTAGCCGATATTCTGACTTATTTTCATTATCAGCCGATAAATTTTCCAGTTTTTTCTTATTGAGGGCGCCTGAAAATCGCCTGTTTGCACGTGTAAACATCCAGTCACGGTTGGTTTTGTTGTTACGTTCCAACATGTTAATACAATAATAGACCGGTGTGCAACAGCTGTCAGTTAAGCCATTAACTGATTAGGTAGCAAGTCAGCTGATAACGGCGCATCACGTGCACTATAAGTAAATGTCTTATTCACTGTGTACTGTATGTACAATTGTTTTGATTAAATTTTAGTAAATGGGACCGCTAACGTAGAAATGTCATCCATGGTTGCCGGACTACTGTGTGAACTGTTATTTCCTTTTTCCTAATATATCAACAATTTCTTCATGTGCAAATAAATTACAAAAATGTTATGACTAAACAGAAATCTGAAGAAACTGCTATCTACCATTTAAAATAATGGTGTTTTTTAGTTTTGTTTGAAACTGAGTAAATTTAGTGCTAAATAAGAAAATATAAATATAGTGCTAAATATTGTGCTATATAGTAATCAATATTATGCCACAAATGCTGTCGACTGATCTCAACTTTGTACTGAACCCGGAATATTCCTTTAAGCCTCCTGAGACTTAAATTAGGCAGTGCAGATACTGACTAGTTGTTCATATAACAATGTGTAGTCAAAGATAGGCCTACACACTACAAGTGTAATGAGAGCAATTTTATTGAGAAAATAATTGAAATGTGGTAGAAAATTTTTGTTTTAGAATTTATATTTAATATATGGCTAATGGTCGACTCATATATCGTTTGTTTTGTTGTTACATGCCATTATGTTACCACAATAATCGACAGGAATGCAACAGTGTCATTTAAACAGTTTAGCATATCAGAACCACGACAGATGTGCAGGAGCTCATAATATTAAAGTGCTTGCATGTTTCATTCTCCTCAACAGTTAACTGCGGTGTCTAATGACAAAAAAGGCAAATATTAATAAACTTCTGTTTAAATTATATCTGCATATTTGCTGACTGTATATGATAGATGTCATTCACAAAACTCCCTTCCACTGAAGCATGAATTAAAATAGCCTAGATCAAACATATGTCCCTCTGACTCAAGAATGTTGTGCAACACTAAGTCCATGTCACTCCAATTAGGCGATCCAGCTCATGTAAACTTGAAGTGGTCAGTAGAGTGCTGCTTGCTGGATCCGCACGAACGTGAGAGAACAACAAAGTAAAAGCACTTCATGAGCACTATAATCACTGTGCATTGCATGTACAATATTTTTTTTGTGTGGAGAAAATGAAATTTGTTCATGCGCACATACCGCCTGTGGTGCTGGACTATTGTGTGTACTATGGTTATGGGCAAACAATTACTAAAATAGGATGACTTAACAGAAACCAAGCAAATCTATTTGTGGTAGATCTACAATCTAAAAAATGTTTCAAAAGATTTTTACAAAGTTAAAGTTTTGTGTGCAATTGAGTAAATATAATGCTAAATAAAAATTAATCTTTTTTTTTGTCAATTTATGTATATTTTATATACTATTATATTAATTTGCTAGATATATCGGCATTAAATCTTCCGCCCTGCTCCATGTACATCGGCATTTGCCATTAAAAAACCCAAATCGGTCAACCTCTATATATAGTTAGAGTAGGACTAATTAATATATTTCTGCCTCTAAAGCCTAGTGTAATCTAAAGAAGAGGTTCTCAACCCCGTTCCTGGAGGTCCCCCAATACTGCACATTTTGTATATCTCTCTACTCTGACACACCCATTTGAGGTCTTGGAGTCTTTCTTAACGAGCGGAGTTGAATCAGGTGTGTTTGATTAGAAAGATATCCAAAATGTGTAGTGTTGTAGGGCCTCCATGAACAGGGTTGACATCCACTGCAGGACTCAAGCTCCTCTCCCTTGATGTTTAGAGTTGGCGACTGGTTTGCGATGAGAAGTCTCAGATATCACGACGAACGGTCTTGTTGTGCGTGCACTCCTGCAACATGCCGAGGCTAGTCCCCGAAACTACAACAGTTTTCAAAACTGCCCGATGTCTAGACGTCTTGTTGTCGTGTGCGCACTGTCCTGACGAGTGAAAGACGGATAATGAGCCACAGCCAATGAACTACAGAGAGAGCGCCAGAACAGGGCAAGGTATTATGAAGCAGATGACAAAAAATTATTCGAAAATAAAACATCATCCCCTAACCACTGTCTTTATTATTTTCAGCCGTTTCGAATATTTTTTCCTTTGCAAATTAGTGCAAAAATCTTAAAAACACGGGCGCAAGCCGTTCTTTCATGTTTGTTGAGAAAGGAGAGCAAGGTATTCGGTAGCAGGAGACAAAAATAGAAAATAAAACACCACCCACATCTCCTTACTTTTTCCTTTGTAAATGGTGCCAATAAAGTCCAAAAATGGGCAGGAACAGTTCATGTTTGTTGACATGTTATCAATAATAAACTGCTCGATTTTGTGAATGAATTTCGTTCTCTTAATTTTTGCAGCACACACATTAGAAGCTCAGTTACAGGTACTGCGCTAAAATAATTCAGAATTCCACTATTTGCGAATAATGAATATAAACTGCATGCAGTTTTTTTTTAGCACTTTCTCGTCTTTTACTTTTTGCGATTTATTATTTACTAAAACACAGACATAATGATTGATGAATGTTCTCATGAAATCCGAACACAAGTGGTCAAGAGACAACCATGTGTAACATGAAGTCTCGTTGGTAGATTTGGGATCGGATCACCCAAAAACTCATCTTAATACCAGTGTACACATTGTCTCAGTCTGGAACAAATGGTTGTGTAGTTGATCCACTACAATCTTGAACTGTTCACACCAGCACAACGAAAAAGAGGAATGCGAGTCGCAGGACGCCGACTGCAAGCTGTGAAATGTAGGCTTGGCTTAAGAAATCTTTGATAAAATTAATTTTAAAGTCTAAATAAACACACCTTTTGAAAAAGTATTTTATTAAATTGATCTGAAATCTGAAATCATCTCATTATTTGGCAAGTCAATGCAATAAAAATTGCTTTTATTTTTTCCAAATATTTCTTCAAATTCTTCCTAGTTTTAGAATTAAGAGAAATCATATCCGTTCTTTTACGATTTCCATTGCTAACAACAGGGATGTCACGGTGTGAGTTCTTGATGGTTAGATTACCATCTGAACTATCTCTAAGTTGATTTATTGGTGGATGAGAGACTGGTAGTTTGAATTCCTTTTTATACATTTTGGATTTCATGTGGAGCCCCAATTTAATGTGAATTGAAAGTTCACGTTCAGTCCACGATATCTGGCCAAGCAAAATGTGAACATCAGTAAACATATAGTAACTGACCATAACAGCTTGCCAACCACCCAGGCACAAGCACAAGAAACTTTTACATATAGGGTTACACAGAAAAACTATTTTATATTAAATATATTTTTGCCATGTGTAAATACATTAAGGTTTTAACTGTAGAATCTAAATTCTTAAATTAAGAGTTAAATTAACAGTGACATTTCTACAACATGTTTGCCTAACAATGGTAAACAGCAGCTGCTGCAATAACAATAATAATTGAATGCAATAGGAGGAATTCTGTAATTGATACTTCACAATTATTTCATTTTGGCAGCCGGAATTGTAATCTCGGTTATTTTTTTTAAAGCAGTAACCCTAAGGAACTGCAGAAACATGTTTGGGAGAATGTACCAAGTGCATGCACATGGGTACGAGCCACACAAAACAACAATCTTGCATCGTGTTACGCCACAGCAGAGCCTTATCTACTTCCCCTGTACCTGTCTAGCTGACTCAGGTGCCAACCACGGGAAACTAGTGCATGAAACGCTTCCTTGCGGGGCCACACCCAGACACTCCCTTCATACTTCAGGAGCTGCTACACATCGCATTTCTGAATGGACAATTTGTATGGCCCATTAAAAGGAGTTTGGACTTGGAACTCCACAAAATAAACATTAGAAAGGCATGTCACAAGTGCTATGTTAATGAGTGAAATGCCTAACCATTGGGACATCTGCTGCACGTAATGATTAACAATACAGCCCAGCAAAGTTTTTTTTAGTGTGATGAGAAGGACCACATGCTCGGCTGCATCAGTGACCTTTTGAACCTCCGTCTGGTATCAAAACTGGAACACAGCAGAGTCCTTATGTGCTACTAACCAAACTTGTGTTTTTTTTGCTTCTGTTGTGACAGTGGCCACAACAACATGGAACCACAGTCACACTTCCTGTGCTGCAACTGAGGCGATTTCTTGCTGTCAAAAAGGCTCAGTAGAGAGAGATGGATTATATCACTGTCCTAAATCACTGTCAGTAAAAGGCAGACTCATTATGTTTTATAAAGAGAGTAGAGAATGGGAGTGAATGCTGATGCACCTTTTGAGAGCAGGTGCCGCCTCATAGACAAATACCTGCTCCATCATTACACCAGGTGCACAGAGACACCCAAATATAGACTGATCCAGGCTACAGATCAACTCGTGAAGGTCGTTTATTCACATACGTCCTCAACACACTAAAATGTATATCTTCATTCAAATAAGTACTTCCCTCATTGGACAGGAACTACAAAATCTGAATGAATTGAAACTATTCCTTTACAACAACAAAAAAGCACTGTGGTGGTGCCATGGAAAAGTGATGGGATCAGATAGTAGTATGACACCATGGACATGATATTTACATAGTACTTAAAGGTTCTTGATAGAATTCCATGGCACTATTATGGTACATTGTATTTGGGACACAACCACGGTACTTCAGTGTTAGTGTTTATACAACGAGTTAATACAAACTGAAAATAGATTACTGTATAACTCTGAAGTGCATATGAATGTGTGATATGAGTGTATTGCGGGTTTGTAAATAATAATAAAAATAATAAGGATGATGATGATGATGGCCTGGCGTTACCTTTCCACACAAACTCACCTGCATTCCAGGAACTTGAACAGCAACCGGCGAATGAGCCATCTCCAATCGCTCTCAGACAAAATACACAGTGAATAAACTCTCGGATATATACTTAAAGAGCGTCTCCTCTCACTACTCCGTGTTAAAAGTCTCTATTTTACAATGTTCACACTGTATTTCCACTGCTGGTGAAAGTGCTCGCGACGGCGAACTCTGGAGCTAGCTGCGCTCTGTTAGCTTTAAACTCACACTCTACACTCGACGATCATGTCTCGCTCGTAAAGTCGACTTTTTCGCTACTTCTGTCAGTTACAGGCGTAAAGCACTCGTCGACAGCTCGTTACATGCTTTTAACGAAAGTTTTGCGAGCAGTTTGTTCTTCAGGAGATCCTCTCGGACGCCATGACTGACTCGCGCTGCGCTCGTCAAGTTGTTTTGTGCTTCAGCTCGCTCGCGCCGTTGGGTGGAGTCGCGCGCCGCGCTCCGACCGCGAGCACACAGACATTGCGTCACCAAAGCTGCTGCTGCCTGCTACCGTCAGATATATTTAATTACACTTTAATTATTTGAGTATGTTGTATATTTCTATTTTTTACATGATACATTTTAATATAGTTCGCAAATTCCCGATCTAACTTCCTCACTTTTTCATTTGAAGACTGCCTTCTCATTTCTTTTTATTAACACCCTGTAAACTCTGCCGCGCGCAGTTTTCACACTCAAATTTAAAAGCTCACCATTCAAACATACTGAAGAATAATTGCCAAAAATTTATCAAATTTTTCAGAGAACCGCCCAAATAAAAAAAAAAATCAAAGATGCCATTTATTCATAAATAGTATTATGTTTGTAATATTATGATAAACGGAATTTTGTTGTTGTCCTAACTTGGTAAAAATGTCATTCTGGTTCTGTTCACTCTACCTCACTTTGAAAAGTCTAATTTTATTCCACTAAGTGGCAAAAATATATATTTTTTCTCAATCACATTCCATAGTGATCTGAAATATAGGTGGCACTCTTAACTCATTTAAGCCCTTACAGACGTGCTGGTCCATAGACGTTCAGTCTAATTTTCAGTTCAAGCACCACCCTCATGATTTAATTGAATACATTAGCCTATGAGTGGACTAGAAGCTCAGTCTAGGTGTCAATAGAAAGCTGAGATCATCCCCTTTGCGATGATGTAAAACATTTTTATCATCAATAGTCAAAACCCTATTTTCTGATGATTTGTTTAGCATGCTTTTCCTTCTGGATGGCATATTTTGTTCTGGACATCTAAGATATAACATTAGATTATTCAACCAAGTAAGCTCACAAGTAAACAATGGATATTTTCAAGGTAAAATGAGATATAATTTTTTTGGCTATTTGGGGCTTACAGCAGCAGATATCGGAGTATAAATGAGACGTTTGTAGTTGATGTCAAACAGAAATGTGTGAGGGAGTTACAGATCAATAATTAAGTCCTTTTCTTACTATAAATACTTCTCCCTGTGAATCAAAATGTGAATCACCAAAAACAAAAGAAGAATGTGAAAGTAAAAGTACAGATTTATGGTTAAATAACAAATTACTTAAATATTGATCTGTTTCTCACCCACACCTATCATATCAATTCTGAATATATAGATTTAACCACTGGAGTCTTATAGGTTATTTTAACGCTGCATTTATGTGCTTTTTGATCTTACAATTTTTTAAAAAATGAAGACAATCTAAAAACTTCTGAAATGCTTAATATTAATTAATTAATTGTGAAGACATTTATTTTTTTAATGAATTATTTTAATTTCATTACAAAATTCTTTTTTTTTATGATGCCTAGAGTGTGCATAGATGCTATCTAGACAAAGGCTGGCTATACTGTGATTAAGTTCAAATATAAGATAGTTTTGATTTTCACATATGGTCAGTGGTCATAATTCTCATATTTGTGTAATTCCATAGTTTTACTTTACTATTATTCTAAATTGTCGTAAAATAGTACTCATAAAAACAAACGAGTAGCTGTATCCAAAAAGTTGACTTGTAGAGTGTATATACGTAAATAAATAAACCAAGGCAAAGGTCAAAACCCTTTCAACATTTTGATGCCTCCTATAGCGTAGTAAATGACATAATACCCAACATAAAAAGATATGAAAAAACTCAAACAACATTTGCATGGTAAACAATCATATTTAATGTGAGGCACTGTCGAAAGCTACGTTATGTTTTGCCTTTACAAAGGAATGGACACAATGAACATCAAGAGTGGTAAACGTGTACAGTGGGTAACATATAAAAATGCGATATTGGTCCACATTCACAAAAGGTACATCTTTATGGCAGTTCACTCAGACCAGCTGAGAGAGCAACTAAGGTATTTTTCAACCAGAAACCAGCCAGGGGATTTAAATGTCTAATTTGTTTTGGGTATGAAATTAAACATACATTTTAAAACAAATCTTTTCTGATCTTGTGGGAGAATGGGGAACACACTGCAAATGGTCAACACTTTAACAAGTATAAAAGGGGTTAAAAAGTTTTTATTAATAAAGTTTTTTTCCTGTCATTTCACACTAAATGTCTCCAAATGAGTTGGTACAAATCAGTGTTAACTCAATTCGTTTTTGCATTTCTGAGATAACAGTAATAATAGGAAGTGGTTATATTCTCAACAAAAACAGCTGCATAATTATTTACCAACTTTATAATATGGGGTGCATTTGATTAAACCGTATTCAATTATTGTATACTGGAATTCAGTTGAAGACTTTTGAGTCCAGACTATTAAAAGTTATCAACTAGGTATGTGTATGTGTATATATATATATATATATATATATATATATATATATATATATATATATACACACATTATACACACACACACACACACACATATACATATACACACACACACACACAGTATCTCACAAAAATTTGCACACCCCTCACATTTTTGTAAATATTCGATTATATCTTTTCATGTGACAACACTGAAGAAATGACACTTTGCTACAATGTAAAGTAGTGAGTGTACAGCTTGTATAACAGTGTAAATTTGCTGTCCCCTCAAAATAACTCAACACACAGGCATTAATGTCTAAACCGCTGGCGACAAAAGTGAGTACACCGCTAAGGGAAAATGTCCAAATTGGGCCCAATTAGCCATTTTCCCTTCCCGGTGTCATGTGACTCGTTGGTGTTACAAGGTCTCAGGTGTGAATGGGGAGCAGGTGTGTTAAATTTGGTGTCATCGCTCTCACACTCCCTCATGCTGGTCACTGGAAGTTCAACATGGCACCTCATGGCAAAGAACTGTTTTGAGAATTGTTGCTCTACATAAAGATGGCCTAGGCTATAAGAAGATTACCAAGACCCTGACACTGAGCAGCAACACGGTGGCCAAGACCATACAGCGGTTTAACAGGACAGGTTCCACTCAGAACAGGCCTCGCCATGGTCGACCAAAGAAGTTGAATGCACGTGCTCAGCGTCATATCCAGAGGTTGTCTTTGGGAAATAGACATATGAGTGCTGGCAGCATTGCTGCAGAGGTTGAAGGGGTGGGGGGGGTCAGCCTGTCAGTGCTCAGACCATATGCTGCACACTGCATCAAATTGGTCTGCATGGCTGTCGTCCCAGAAGGAAGCCTCTTCTAAAGATGATGCACAAGAAAGCCCACAAACGGTTTGCTGAATACAAGCAGACTAAGGACATGGATTACCGGAACCATGTCCTGTGGTCTGATGAGACCAAGATAATTTTATTTGGTTCAGATGGTGTCAAGCGTGTGTGGCGGCAACCAGGTAAGGAGTACAAAGACAAGTGTGTCTTGCCTACAGTCAAGCATGCAGGTGGGAGCACAAGGTCTCTAACATCCTCCAGCTCCGTGATGTCATCATGGAGGAGTGGAAGAGGACTCCAGTGGCAAACTGTGAAGCTCTGGTGAACTCCATCCCCAAGAGGGTTAAAGCAGTGCTGGAAAATAATGGTGGACACACAAAATATTGACACTTTGGGCCCAATTTGGACATTTTCACTTAGGAGTGTACTCACTTTTGTTGCCAGCGGTTTAGACATTAATGGCTGTGTGTTGAGTTATTTTGAGGGGACAGCAAATTGACACTGTTATACAAGCTGTACACTCACTACTTAACATTGTAGCAAAGTGTAATTTCTTCAGTGTTGTCACATGAAAAGATATAATCAAATATTTACAAAAATGTGAGGGGTGTACGCACTTTTGTTTGATACTGTGTGTATATATATATATATATATATAAGATTTGCATATAGAAAATAACGCCAATTTTTAAACCCATTAAAATTATTTGTATTGTGACAATTTCTTGAAAATTAGGCACATTTCCTTCCAAATTTTCAATACTGTAATGCAAAAAACTGCTTTCTGTAATGTGATAAGAATAATACAAATAATAAAAATAATGGTAGCATTTGTTGTACTGACTTTAACTAGCTGTTGCACTTCTGATGAATATGCTGATTGAAATAATAATAAAAACAAATACATTTCACTGTAATACAGTAAAAATATTACTCAATTACAGTAATGAGAATCTTATGAGATCACCATTAAGATTAATGGGAATTACAAAAAACTCAAAGGAAAAATGTCCAGATGCATTAGAATGACATGTTATGAAAATCACAATCAATAAGAATGGAAATAAAAATAATTAATTTCCAGACGAATTACGGTAATAGGAGTTTGGTAAAAATTTGCTAAATTGTCCAAAAATCATGTCACAATAGAACAATGTCTTATTGGTCATAAAATAGTCGTAATTTTCATTATGCAAATTGTTAAATATAATTTCTAATTTTTGTCTTAAGATGTTGGTTTTAAATATCTGTGAGATAACCCAACAACTGTTGTACAAAAATTAAAGACCACAGTCTTGGCTATTCATTTTCATTTGATAGCAGCCAATCAGATGAAGTCCACTAACCTCAAATGTACAGGGAACAATTTCAGATTCATCTTTAAACTTTGTTCACACTATAGGACAGTTCCCCCTGAGAGAATGACACATACTGCAAAGCTTGCACATAGAAAAATATTGCGCTAACATCAGACCAAATATCAACAAAGCTGAATAGTTGGAGCTGATGGGTGAATAAATGACAGTCTATACCAGGTGTCAGCAACCTTTTTGTTGGAGCGCCATTTTTTTTATTTCACTGGTCAATGGCTGTGCCGAGACCGACCCCCCCCCACCCAAAAAAAACAAAAAACAAACAAACAAAGAAAAAGAAGATTGAGTCCACTTGTGAAAATTTTTCTATTCAGCATTTTTCTAATTTAATCATCTTTTTCATTACAAATTATATTTACAGCATAACAGTTTGAGTGAAACATTTGTGCAAAACCTGATAATTAAGATCCTGCATGTGAATTTTCACAGAGCATCTTAAGTGCTATAATGAAAGAAAATCTGTCCTTTTGTACAAAATGAGATAACGCAGTTAAGGTCACAAATTTGCTTATTTGATTACCGATCATGAAATTGTGTGGAACCTTTAATATTCCTTATTTTATGTTATTAATTTTTCGAAATCACGCAGAGGGCACGCGGGCAACAGCAAGAGAGGAGCAGGCCATTTTATTTTATGTTTTTTGCACCTGCATTCCAATCTACATCTTCATGTAATCCTTCCTCATGATCACGCAGCGGGCTTTCATCAGCTGAATGGGAGACTAAACACTATTAAAGTGTGACGAGACTCACGCTGCGCATGCAAGTCATTCGCTCATCACAAGACTATCAAGACAAGACTATTTAGCCCTTTTCGGTGAATCGCACCTGCAAAATTCAAAAACTTTATTTCCAGGTTTAATTTAAATTTTGAATAGACTTGAATAGACCTCTTGGTCTAAGAGGTGTTTGGGGCATTTTTCAGCAGGTCACCTTGAACAGGCTGGGGAAAGAAAACTAAATAAAACCAGCTGAGACCAGAAAACCAGCTTAGTCAGATTTTTTTTTTCTACAGGATTGGGGGAAAAAAAAACAAAAAATCTCCACACCTGATAGAAGAAAAAAATCCAAACACTTCCCTTATTTACAGATTAGATGGTCTCTTGATGAGTTCTCGAGGAAAGTTGAACCAATCCACTCCTGAATGCAATAGGTCCCATCTACGCAGTCAGTTTTTGATTTCAATGCAAGGCTATGTTAAACAAATACAAAATTACTATATTCTTGATTTGACCTCAACCACAAGGGTCTCTTCTGAAGAATCCTCACCACAACAGGATTTCAGAAGAAGAGTCTTTGTAGCTGGATTGTACGTTTCTTCTTTAATGGTACGTCCATACGAGGAACCCAGTGCATAGTGCTATATTTTTTGACTGTTCATGAACAGTCAAACAAGGAGTTTTGAATATTAGTCTGGCATGTCGATGCACAGTTTGGGTGGCGGCACAAAGTATTTGCCAGGACTTTGGGTTATCACCACACCAGTCTTCTTCCAAAACACAGGAGTGATTTTAGGTGCCTCGTGGATGGGCATCTCTTCAGACACCTCTGAATCCTCATGATGCAGGTCGTAGGATATGTTGCCATACTCCCTCAGGAAGGGGAAGAGTTCAAGGAGGAACAGACAGAAGTCTTTGCGAATGCCAAACCACCCTGACGGAGAGGGAAATTAGAGTGTTACGGTCTTGGAAACAAAGATATGATTGTGATGATGCTTCATATGTTTGATTCAGTTTAGGATTGAGTTTATTTAATACAGACACTATTGTGCATGGAATAAGTTTTGTGTGTTGTATGTCACAAAATTGGTGAGATATTTATTGTGCTTATCAAAAAATAATGCATTGTTATTTATTCTACAGCAATGCTCTGTAAAAATATAGTTTCATGAGGTCTATGGCTTAAAGTCAAAGCCAGTATCAACAGTAGAAGTCCCCGATATGTTTTTTATTTATTTATTTGCCTATGCTGACATCTAGAGACAAGGATGGCTGATAGGCCGATATATCACACAATTTAATGTAGTAAATTACATATACAGTACATTAACAGCCTAAAAAATAAATGTACTTTTATTTAACATTATATTTACTCAAACTTTCATACAAAACTTTTTTCAAAATTAGATTTGGTGTGTTTTAGATGGTAGATAGCAGTTTGACCCGTTTTCTGATTAGTCTCACCATTCTAGTAATTCGTTTGCACAAAAATATATTGCAATACATTAGGAAGAAGGAAATAACAGTACACAGAGTAGTCCAGCAACCAACAGACGGTATGTGCGCATTAGCAATCAAATTTTCTCACAAAAAGACAAGAGTCAAACTAATTGTACATGCAGTGCACAGTGAACATGACACTTACAGCGCACGTGAAGCACTTTTACTTTGAAGTTGCTCTCATGCACTTGTGCAGATCCAGCAAGCAGCAATCTACTGACCACTTCAAGTTTACTCAGCCTGCATTGCCTGATTGGAGTGTCACAGACTTACCATAGCACAACATTCGTGAGTCAGAGGGACACAGATTTGATCCAGACTTTTATAATACGTGCTTCAGTAGGGCTGGGTAAACATATTGATTTTCCAATGCATCTCGATATCGATTCTTAAATCACAAGATCAATCTTTCACTCTATGTGGGAACCCTCTATAACGCAAGTATCACTCGCATGTGCTACCAAATCTCACATTATGCAACTAAAATGTCTATGACTATCCACTGGCTGGTAAATGTTCATATATCACTCAGCAGTGATTGGAGTAGTATAGTGGACAAGTTATTAGCACAGATTAAAAAAGAAAAAGTTTAATTTAACTCGTTCTCTGTGCCCAAAAACGAGATCCATGGATCCATATGCTATTGGATAATAATGTTTTTTTACAGTCAGTTGTTGATTAAAAACAACAATAACAAAAAAAAAACATTTAAATCTTACAAGTAAGCGCTAAAGAATCCGCAAACACCTTCTCATCATATGCGCTTACTGGCTGATGCCGCTAATCTTAGAGAGAAATTACTGAATAATCGCGTGTTCTACATATCAGTGTAAATACTTGTAAATGGTACAAATTAGGCAAGAAAACAATACAAATGTAAAATATATATATATATATATATATATATATATATATATATGCAACATAATATATGCAATTTCAAAACAATAATTGATAGAACAGTGACCAATTTGATGAAAAACCATATTACAAATAATAATTAGTCAAATGTATATTTTCAAATTGTGTGGAGTACTTTTCTGCTGCCCAAATATGCCTTTTAGACTGTCAAAATAGCCAGCAGCCTAATGGCACCTATTTACTTGCATTGTATGAACAAAAAGAGCTGAAATGTGCTCATAAAAATCTTCACTTCGGTTCTGCTGAAGAAGGAAAGTCATACACATCTGGGATAGCTTAAAGTTGAGTAAATCATAAGAGGATTTTCATTTTGGGTGAACTATCCCATTAATATTAGGAGCTCCTGCACGTCTTTCCAGCTCTGCTATGCTGGACTGTTTAAATAAGGCTGTGTTGCATGCCGGTCTATTATTATAGTAACACAATGGCACGTAACATCAAAACGAACTGTGATTCGTCAGATGCTTCCTTCACGTGCAAGCAGGCGATTCTTGGCGCCGTCGTGACTTGAGATACTATTTGGCCAACAGGAACATTTATCGGCCGATGCAGATAATTGAAAGATTCTGAATATCGGCCAATTTATCGCCCGAGCAATATACTGGTCGACTACTATTTAACAGGTAAATGAATTGACTGATATCAACTATAAATATTACTTACAGTGATTGCCTCCTTTCTGGCCAAACGTGGTCACCATTAGAGTCACCAGAGACACCCAGAGAGGCACAAACACTGGAACATAGTTGGAGTTATAATGACCATCCAGCTTGTGCACAAGTAGAATCTGAAAACAACACAAAAACATAAACACATAAAAGATAAATGTCCGATTTTAAATCATTTATAAATAAACAAAACAAATAAAGTTTTAAATTCAATAAATGAATTTAGGCATCACAACAAAGCAATGTACAGTATGAGAGATTAATTTGTCATAATAAAATCTCAGTTCACAGTGGCTTGTGTATTCAGCGCTAAAAACAATGCATATTTTTGTGTGAATATGCATGCCACTGTGAACGAGCTTCAAAGGAATATAATCAAAACAAATCAGACAAGATATTCATTGCAACATTTCTGTTTGTGTTCTGCATAGGAAATAAAGTCAGACAGGTTTTTTTGTTGAACTTTTCCTTTAAATTATGCATTTAGCACTGTCGAGGAAGATCATCACAGACTAAATAGACATGCTGAGAGTCTATAACAACTAGAGCAAGGTAAATATATTGATTTTCCAATTTTCTTCCCTTGAACGATACCAATTTTGATTCCTAAAACCCCAAGATCCATCTTTTACTTTTACTTTAAAGTTTACTTTAGTTTTTAGTTTGGTTGATTATTATACAGTGATATAAATAGCTGATTTAAATAGAACTGCATTGTTCATGAACTGTTGTTGATTTTTATCTACCAAGTTTCCTCTATAATAAACAGCATTAGCTGAGAGAGAATTTCTTTCCTTTGTAAGCAACGTGGACATTAAACTGAAATATACCCAAATGACTCAGAACTGAATCGAAAGCTTGTGAATTGGAATCTAATCGAATTAGGAAACCTGTAACGCTCCCCACCCCAAATAACAACAATGTCATATTAAACAAAAAAAAGAAGGCTTTTGGAACCTCAAAGGTAAGCAGGGGCACAACTATGGTCATCCAGCTGATCGCCATAGTGATATGAGTACGCCGTTGCTCAGCAATGACATCCATGGAGCGCAGGAAGAGCACAGACCAGACGATGTAATACAGCACCACCAGACACAAGAAGGACATAAGAATCCACAGCGGCACACACACCACCTAATAAAGACATGATACTGTTCTTAAGCCAACTAAATGCCACAGAGATCAGATTGCAACACTATTACTTTGAACAAAATGTAAAACCATAACTGATGTCCTTACCAACCACGGCCAGCTGATGATCTTATCCAGTCGCAATGCAATGAAGATGAACTGAAGAATATTTACAGAGCACAGAAACTCCAGCTGACGAAAGGACGACAACAAGCAAGAGAAAGAAAATCGGTTATGATGCATTTCAGCACACTGGTTTAAATGCTTAGAGAGACATGCTTGATAACACATCTCAAAAGTCGGTCAAGGACATTTCCAAAAAGAAAAAGAAACAAACAAAATGTTTTTGCCAATTGTTAGGACCACTGTGTAAACCTTCAGTGTTAACCTGTTCTTTCTTGTATCTCAGTTTAATATGTAGAGACAAAAGAAAATAAATCATTTGTAGGTTGATTTCACCAAAAATGTTACTCTGATTATGGCTCTGTGACACTCTCAAAACATTCCTCTGTTTGCTTGAGCGGCCCCGTTCAGCCCTGCACAGCAACATTGGCTCAACCAATGGCGTGAGTTTGGGATAGGATTATATGTTTGTACAACAAATGGAAGACAGGGGACGTTTTCTGGAAAGTGTTTGAAAACAGTGATTATATTTTTTAATTCTGTTTAATGAGACTAGTAGTGCAGAAATGACATACATCAGCTTTAGATTTGGTGACCTTATTTTCATGTTAGTGTTTTTTAGTAAATCACAAAATAAAATGTGCCTTATTTGGCTGGTAGAAATTTGGCAACTCTACAAATGTATTTAAAATTATACAAGTTAAGCTCAATCGACAGTATTTGTTGCATGATGTTGATTACCATAAAACATTTATTAAGACTAACACATTTTAGCCCTTACAGATGTGCACGTCCATAGAAATTTAGTCTAATTTTCAGTTCATGCGACACCCTTGCGTTTCATTGAATATCTTGGCCACTGAGTGGACTAGAAGCTCAATCTAGGTGTCATTAGAAAGCTGAGATATCATAAAATATATTTCGGATAATTTGTTTAGCATGCTTTTCCTGCTGGAACGCATAATTTGTTCTGGACATCTAAGATATAACATTGGATTATTCACACAAGCAAGCTCACAGACAAGTAAACAATGGATAATTTTTTTAGAGAACCTCCTAAGGTAAACACACATATACATTTTTTAGTTATTTGGGGCTTAATAGCAGCAGTTCTCGGAGCATAAAAGAGACATTTGTATTTGATGACTTACAGAAATCATATTTCACTTTGTGATTCTTTTGAAAATCTTTCAAACTGTGATATTAGAGCAAAAATAGAAACTATATAGTTGCATGCCTGAGAACAAGAGGTTTCATTTGATATGTGATTTGTTTATTTAAGGGCTATGTGAAAGAATTTCATATTCATAGGTGGCGCTAATTTACAACATGAATGTTTTCGGGTCTTATTTTGTTATTTTATGTAACAAATATAAAAGTGATGGCTATCTTTCAAATGTTCAGATTCTAACATTTCAAATGATACCTCATATGCCTGACTTATGCATACGGACACAAACATTTTCTGACGGCTGGTCCACAGAGTTGGTTAAACCCTTAAAAAATTGACCCCATTCACTTCCATTGTAACTGCCTCAGTCTATCCCAGATCTTTGCTTATTTTAAAGAAAAGGATGTGTTGAAAGGATTGTTTGTGGTAATCAACATTGTGCCACAAATGCTGTCGATTGATCTTAACTTCTTTTGATCCCGGAATATTCCTTTAACCTGGCGTATTTGTAGTATTCGATAACGCACTATGTCATGTATACTTGGACATACAGATGGAGACTACACCTCGACTACGAAAAAACCCGCTGTAGCTTGATTATAATTGCACCATCAATACCTCTAGTGAGCGGTCGTGTCTGAATCCCCACACGCATGCCGCCACGGAGACGGGCGAGACGAAAAAGAGGGGCATAAAGACCAGAAGCCAGAAGTGTAACCCTCTTTCCACACGGTCACATACCAGCACCTCGAAGGTGAACAGGAGGAGGTGGATGCCCACAGCGATCAACATGGCCTTGAACTCCACACAGGTCTCACCTTCAGCTCTGTACAACGATAACATGAATAAGATGGCCAAAAACAACAACAGACACTTAGATAAATGTGTAATGGTGAAATTTGGTTCAACAAGGGGTTTGTACCTATAACCTGGCAGTTACAACCCCAATATAAGTTACTTGTGATCATAACCAATGAAAAGCTCATGTACAGACAGTCAGGCTGACCTGTATTGTGGGTTATGAGCCCACACACCGGTGCCCACGGAAGCCCCGATGATGACCATGAGTTTCCAGAGCCAGATGGGCGCAAACACTGCCCAGTAGCTCCATTGGATGATGCCATCCAACCTCAATGACAGCAGCACAGAGAACAGTAGCAGGCATGCATAGATCAGGAACTTACTGGAAGAAAACACAAATGCAGTAAGAAAGTAAACACACATCTAAAGTTGACAGATTTATCAAACTTTCGCCAAGATCGTGATCCCTGATCTTCACTTTGCCTGTAAACAGACCAGTATCACACCAGCTTTGCTAATGCTTGTATGGGAATCTTAACGGAAATGGACTTGTTTTGTTTCCTGGACAGTATGTTTAGATGCCAGTGCTTACAATGTGTTGCTACGATTAAATGCAAGTGGTTTTATATCAAATGTTTCTGTGTTAAAGCTATTTTATTTACTGGTTAAATGTCATCTAACGCTGCTTAACTGTGCTAAGACAAACCCAACAGGCCTGCACAGTGAACATTAGCAGCTAAGCTAGTAAACTGAATGTTAACGTTTTGAAAAGCGTGGGGTTTTATTATTCGCCAAACACAACAAATCTTACCTAGGGTTGAAATCTTGAAAAACGCCGCGGAGATTCATGTTTTCCTCTTTAGACCATGGTTAAATGGGGTGCAATTGAAAGGCTTACTGACTTGCTCTCACATCAGTGCAGACAGTGGGCAAACGCATCCAAACACAGTGACGTCAAACACCCCTCCCCCACCACCAGAGAGCGCTGTTCACAGTGCATTATATAAAACAAACAGACAAACAAAAAAAGATACGTAGATTTCATGATTTCCTGTTAGATATATCAACGTTATAAATGTCCTTAGAATCAGTAGTTACTAATTTCTAATAACTTCTCTAACATTTTTATTAATTCTCTAAAATGAATACTTGATTTCTTTATGGAAAAAACTCATTACTAATTGCTTTACTTTTAAGTAACTCTTTAAAATACTGTTTACAAAGTAAAAAGTCAATTCTTTTACAGAAACTTAAAAAGAATATTTATTTTGTCCTTGTTCTTTGCTGCACACAAGTTAATATGTACATATTTACATATTAACATGTTTAAAATGTATTATACATCATTAATATTTTTTATAAATATAAATATAAATATAAATATATGTAACCCAAATAATAATTCTCTCAATTATTAACTTACCCTCATGCTGTCTTTCTTCAACACAAACAAAGATTTTTAGAAGAATATTTCAGCTCATGCAAGACTGTTCCGGTCCCCAGAAGTGGGTAGGAGCCCTGTCCCAACCCCTCCACTTGTCTGTGTCTAAACCTTCCCCTGTCTCCCTCCGCTCTCCCCCCAGGTTAATGAGACCGCCCCATGGGCACGGTAGGGAAGCCTGGGCTGGTCTGTTAGAGCTGCGGGGAAGCCAGGCACTGTCAGGATCAGTGTCCAGTGATGGAGGTGGAGACGCTGATCCAGATCCCTGACACTCCGCAGGCCACCCCCAATTGGGCAGTGACGTACTGGTGAGTTTAAAAGGGGATATATATCAAGCTTTGGTGGATTCGGGTTGCACCCAAACCTCTATCCACCAATGCTTGGTGCAAGGTGGGGCATTGGGTATGATAAACGGGTGAGTGTGTGGTGTGGGCACGAGGATATTCACAGGTATCCGGTGGTTATCATTGTGATACTTTTTAGGGGAAAGAAGCATAGAGTCTCACACATCTACTGATTTTGGGAACTAATTGGCCTGATTTTAGGAATTTATTTGTTGAGGCACTGACGTGGGGTTAATGCGCACATTTTATTTTTTCTGTTTTTTTTGTTCTGGGGAAAGTTCGAGGGTTGATTGTTGCATCAATAAAAGGTAAATATCTACAATGTTAATATGAGTGAATTATCTCTCTCCACGTTGGACGTGAATGGGTTGGGACACCCCATAAATGGAAGGAAGGTTATCTATTTTCTTAAACACAAGAAATATGATATAGTGTTTCTTGAAGAAACACATATGCAGGAAGCTGAAAATTTTGGGAAGATATGGGGTGGACATGTTTTCTTTAGTGCTGGCTCAAGTAAGAGGAGTCATTACATTGATAAGTAAATGTATACAATTCAAATGTCTCAAACATATTAAAGATAAATTAGGAAGAGTCATTATTGTTTTAGCAGAAATTCAGGAGCAAATTTTGATTTTAGCTAATATTTACACATCTAACGCTGATGATCAGGGCTTTTTTATAGATCTTGAAGGGATGTTGCAAGTTTGCTGGTACCCCTCATGATATAATATTGGGAGGATACTTTAATTTAATGATAAAATATTTAATGTGTCCTTGATCATAGTGAAGCAAAAGTCTTCATAGGATGTGTAAAAATCTTGAGACTTTTTAACCCATCTGGTAGGGACAATTTTTTTTTCATCAGTCCATTAGATTTATTCTAGAATAGATTTGTTAAGTCCCTTATTTCATCTGTTGTTGGTTGCTCAATTGGAAATATTTTAGTCTCAGATCACATCCTGGTGAGTTTAAAGGTGTTGCCACATATGAAGAAAAATAAATCATATAGTTGGCGCCTTAATGTATCCCTTTTGCAAAATCCTGAATTCCAAAAAATTTTTAGGCTGAAATCACTGTTTATATGGAGACCAACTGGTCCTTAGTATCATCTGGGTGTGGCGTGGCTTGGGAGGCACTTAAAGTGGTTTTTAGGGGTCGGATCATATAGTATGCCTCATTCATCAAAAAATCCAAAGCACAAGAACTATTGGAGTTGGAAGGGAATATTAAAAGTGCTAAGGTAGAGCTGAAGCACCGAACGTTGTCGTATGGCCTCCGAGAATTGACCCGATTGAAATAAAGATATAATATTATTTTGTTGCGGAAGGTGGAGTTTTGGCTATTCAGGGCAAGACAGTCATACTTTGAGTTGGGGGACAAAGCAGGGAAGCTTTTGGCTAGATACATAAAGCAGAGAGTGTCTTTCTTTACCATTCTCTCAGTGAAATCTGCTGGTGGTGAAATATTTATCTCAGCCATTGATATTATTAATGCTTTTAAAGAATTTTTTCTTGATCTCTCTAGTTCCATGTCTTCGTCTACTGATGAAGATATTAGAAACTTTGGGGAACCATTAGAACTCCCTAAACTGATGACTGAGCAAAATCCTTCTCTTGATTCTGAGATAACCTTGGAAATGCCACTGAGTTTTTTAGATCTTATGCTACAGAACTGGCTCCACTTTTGTTAGAACTTTATTCGCAATCATTAAAGAATGGAAAGCTTCCGCCAACTATGACACAAGCCAAGATCAGTCTGATTCTTAAAAAGGACCAAGATCCAAGCGAGTGTAAGAGTTACCATCCAATTTTCCTGATCCAGCAAGACGTAAAATATTGTCAAAAATTATGGCTAACTGATTAAGAAAAGTTATGACATCTCTTATACATATAGATCAGTTGGGGTTTATTCAGGGCTGCAGCTCTTCTGACAATACCTGGTTTCATCAAATACCAGTGTCTAATTATCAGATCTGGCCACTGCCATCTCACTTGATGTTGAAAAGGCATTTGATATGGTAGAATGGAATTATCTTTTTAAGATTTTGGAAATATATGATATCGGGAATATTTTTATTGGATGGATCGAGTTACTTTAAAGACACCCGGTAGCGGTGGTACAAACAAATGGATTAATTTCTCTTTCCACATTATTGTTCTGTCTTGCCCTGGAATCATTAGCAGCTGCGATAAGAAAGGAGGATTATTTAGATTTTGTCTTATTTAGTTAAATTAGAGTTAATTTTGACCCCTTATTAAAAAGATTTTTGAGTGATGTGGGTAGGTGGGCTTCATTACCTTTATCTATGATTGGGAAGGTTAATGGTATCAAAATGAATTGTATTCCAAAATGTAACTACCTGTTACAATCTCTCCTTATAGATGTCCCCCTCTCTTACTTAAAGCAATTTGATAGCATAGCGAAGTCCTTCATTTGGAATGGCAAGCATCCTAGATTACATTTGAATAAGTTACATTTTGACTGATTCACAAAGGTGGGCTAGGCCTACACAAGGTTTTGTTTTATTATTATGCGTTCGGTCTCAGACATTTGGCTCATTGGTCGCTTCCTCCTGAGAGAGCCCCTCCCTTGTTTTGTATTGATCAGGAATTTCTTGAACCTATTTTGCCATTGCAAAGACTTTCTATCAAATTGTGGTTTGGACCAAAGTGTCCAGAGTGTTTAATTCAGACATTTATTTAAATGTTGCCTCAAGCATTTGGCTGAACCCTAAACTACTGTATGTATTAATAAGTCCCCTTTCTGCTGGTCAGAGTGGATTGTGAGGGGGGAGGGGGTTAATACATTCGGTTACCTATATGAGAGTGGAGTGTTGAGAGGTATTTACAGCTGTGCCATCTGCTCTGTTTTTGTTTTTGTGAATGGTACACACACACCCCTAAAGCGGCAAAATCTCTGGGAGAGGTGATTACGGCTTTTGGATAAGGTCATAAGGCATCAGTGTATTACTACCTGCAGAGTCTGGGGGATGGAGCTTCAACGGCTCTCAAGACATTCTGAGAGAAATATTAAAATTTGATATTGGAGAAGGGAGTGTGGGCTAGGATTTTAAAAATGTCAAGTCTGTATCTAGGGATGCAAGGGGTGCACCTTATGCAATTTAAGATTTTACATTGATTCTATTGGACCCCCTCTAGATTGTATAGGCTTGGTATTAAAGACACACCCACCTGCTGGTGATGCCAGTCAGAACATGGAGACACAACCCAAGTTTTTTGGGGTTGTGTTAAGATCCAGGATTTTTGGTTTAAAGTTCATAGTTTTTTGTGTGATGTTTTAGCCACTCGAATTTCACTCTGTCCCAGACTCTGTATTTTGGGCGATGCGGCGGTCATAAATTTTGGAGATAAACACATGAAATTGGGTTCTGACCAGCATAATGGTTGGCAGGCAAATTATTTTAAGGGGATGGAAGTTGGATAGGGCACCCTCATTTCTGGAGTGGTGTGCGGAGATGGGGAAAGTGGCAGCTTTTGAAGTGATGTAAAGCAGAAGGCTTGGGGTTCATAATTTGTTTGAAAGGAAGTGGGGCAATTACTTGCCGTTTTTGGGGTACTCTCGGGGAGGGGCTGGGGAGACGTGCTGACACTGAGACCGAGTCTGACTCCATGCCGAGAAAAGAGATGCTCTGAACCGGGGTGAGCTTGCTCTTTTCCCAACCTGAAGCCCCAAGCGGCTGAGGTGCCTGAGCACCTGGTCTCTGTGAGCACATAGTAATTCTCATGAGTGGGCCAGAATAAGCCAGTCGTCGAGGTAATTGAGTATGCGGATGCCGGCTTCTCGGAGCGGGGCAAGAGCTGCCTCTGCGACTTTGTGAAGATGCGAGGGGACAGAGACATGCCGAAGGGGAGGACTTTGTACTGATATGACTGGCCGTCGAACGCGAACCGTAGAAATGGTCAGTGTCGAGGCAGAATTGAGATGTGGAAGTACGCATCCTTCGGGTCTACCGCTGCGAACCAATCTAGATGCCGGAAACAAGTTAAGATGTGTTTTTGCGTGAGCATTTTGAATGGGAGTTTGAGCAAAGCCCGGTTGAAAACTCGCAGGTCCAAGATCGGTCGTAAGCCGCTGCCTTTCTTGGGTACCACGAAGTAAGGGCTGTAGAAACCCATCTTCATTTCAGTTGGAGGGACAGGCTCTATCACATCTTTGAGTAAAAGATTAGTGATTTCTGCGTGCAGGGATTTGGCATGTTCGCCATATACTGCGGTAAAGTGGACGCCCGCGAAGGGGGGCGGGGGCCTGGCAAACTGAATTGCATAACTGAGTCGAATGGTCCGGGCCAGCCAGCGTGACGGGTTGGGAAGTGAAAGCCACGCATCCAAGCTCCATGCTAGGGGCACCAAGGGGACGGTTATTTTTGACGTACCCGGTGGGGCTTCGCAGTGGGAATCATTTAATCTACTTGGGAAAACAATTTCAGAGTTAGTTAGAATAAAATCAAATGTTTACAATTTATTGACCAGGTAATAGAACAATAATTCATAGAGTAAGATCATCGATCAATCAAATATACTGTAATAACAACAATTCGGAAATTGAGGAATTTATAGAAATATTTACCTGGCAACGAAAACTACACACAGCGATCGTGTGGGAAGTCTACCTACAGACTCCCCGAACCTTTTGCCCATTTTCCTTATAAACCCAGATAATTCAATATGCTTACCAAATGGTGGTGTCTGCCATTATATTTAGATTTTGGTCCTCTATTGAGGGGTTCACAACTGTGGGATCAGAATTTGTAATTGAATGGGTTCTTGATTCCTGTGGATTTACATACAGGAGGTAGCTTGTATGGAGGATCTTGGGGAGGGCACACCTTTAAGGGGCACACCCCATTTCTCATATTTTATAACTTCTTTTAGCTTTTCATTATGGCTGGGAGGATGAGACCAGTTTACCAGGCGCAATGAGACACTTTAAATGATACCAAACATGTATAGTTACTTTTTTGTACACACTTAACATTGCATAGGTTTTTAGTGAGCTGAGGCGAAGGGGGGAGTAGGGGGAGATGATAAGACTGTAGAAGTGAGGTGTGAGCTGCACTGTGTGCTGCATCTCGGATGTTGCTGTTACATATGCAAGAGAGAGTTCAAATGTTAATTCTCATGAGAGCCTTTTGTTTTCTCGAGGGGTAGTCCAGACTTGCTGGCACCCGCCTTACAAGGCCATGCCCTGCAGGAATTTGAGGAGGTCTCTAAAAATCATCGTTAAAACGTCATTGTCTCCCCATGCCCAGTCCATGTTTGTTCCCTTAAAGTCTCTTCCGACCTGGTTTGCCCTTCCTCTACTCGTGGCTGGTCGAATTTCGAGTCCAGCAAATGCACTTTATCCACTAACACTTTTTCAGTGACGTCTGGAGATAATGTTTTTGATGAGATGAATCGATATTCAGGTCCTGTCAATTGACTGTATTTCGTGAGTTTCTTTAAAATATCAACGTATTGCAGGGAGATTTAACTGGGTCGGGTAATTCTTTGCATATAGCCACCACCTCTGACATTGTTAGTGGAACGATTTTATAACCGTCTGGGTACTGGATAAAAGGAAATGCAGATGATGTACCTTCGCTCGTGTCTTTCTTTGACTTTGAATCGGATACGGCTGCAGAGAATGAGTTGCCTTTAAATGGTGTTAATGGTGTTCACAACAATATCATATTTAGCCAGTTGTTCTGACACAGAGACTGCAGCGTCCATTTGATTGGCCTCTTTTCGTTCAGGACCTTTGTCCCAGAATGGCTTAATTTTCTTCCACACCTCGTATGACTCTTTCATATACTTATAATCCCACTGAGGCCCCACCCTCTTTTAACCGTAGATTTGGATTCGCTCATGAATCGATCACTAAATGAGCTATCTCTAGGATATGGATCTAATTGTGTTTTTCCTTCTGACCATCTGGCAAGATTACTGATATAAGGTTCAGTGTTGAAACCCTGATTATTGCAATACATCCACTGTTTTGGAGTTTTGTTTGGTAACAGGCGACTTTTTTCATGTTCCATAATGTCCCCCTTTTAATAATATGGTTCTACCAACACTTTCCTGATCGACGCGGTTCATGCCGAACAATTCTCAGGACAATTCCGTCCCCTTCTTATTCACACCAGAATAAGGATTACCTTTAAACTGCTGCAGCGGTGATGAGGTAAAACCTCCTTCCTATTTATAATAGGACAATACCGTCTCTATGAAGAGGCCCCCAGGTGTTATTAATGATATTGAGCCAAATTAAACTACGTCCTCTTCAATCTCTCATCAGACAGGTTAATACTTGTCTTACCTGTCTGGAGAGATCCTGGACAAGCCCCCAGGTCTGTTATATATTATATATTTGTATATATTTGATTGATTATTCTTAATCTGCGGTCCTCATCTCTATTTTGAGTCTCATCTGAGGGAAGAAAGAAGTGACACAGACACCAGAGCATATCAGATCCTTCTTTAACATTAATGTCCAGCTCATCATTATATATGTTTGAGCTACGTGTGATACGTGAGCGTACAGAAACAAAATACATTCCTATAGACACATCCCCTTGCAGAACAGGAAACAGCTTGTAACTGTGTCTTGTAAAAACAAAGTAAGCTGTACTAACAAGAGATACCACAGGGGTCTTGTAGAGTCCACGCCTAGGCTGGTTGGCACTGTTTTGGTGGCATATGAAGGACCAACAGCATATTAGGCAACATCATTTAATTCTTGTAAAGTTTAAAATTTTACAATGTAAAAAACAGAGCAAAAAAGAGATGGCACAATAAAATACTGTTAAAGTTTTTGTGGTCACTAAACTTTAATGTGTAAATCCAATAAATTAATCTCTGACAATTGTATTCTCAGATCATTAGGAAATGTGCAGTAAAAACTGAGAAAGAATTTGAAAAAGTGGCAATCTAGACTGTTACAAAACAACATAATATATATGCACAATACACAATTTTAAGCAAAAGATTTTTAAGCAAACAAGCAAGATCAAAATAGAAAGTACAATTTTGAATCACATTAATCACATAAGGTCTATTTACATTAATATACACAAATAAGGCTGATAAATTCAGTCAAAGAATATAGGGTTACAATTTGGTGATGCGTGGTTATACACAATCAGTAACTGTTGGAACAATCATCAGCTAATGAAAGCTGCACAAAAAAATAAAATAAAAGTCTAGATCAACATAATTATTTTTATAGTATATCTATAACAAGCCTTAGCGCACAAGTTCCAGCTGGTTAGATGCAAAAGGTAAGACACCACTGACATAATACGCAATGCCAAGTGAGAGCAGAGCGATGATGAGGAGCAGCAAGAGAACTCTCCAGAAACCAAGATCTTCTACAAACTCCTGCCATGTTGTTCGGAAGCTGAATAACACACCATCACTGTGATGTATGTCTGGGTTGAGAAGAGAGTGACTCTCCATAGCACTGCATCAGATAAAAACAGACAATAACAAGTAAGGACACTTACAGAGAACATTTTCAAAGTGTCTTGAAAGATACCAATTATCTTCCAAAGACAGGATTTTACCATTAAACCCTTACATATCCACTGTCCAGAGACAAAAAGCAAGGGGTGTGTCAGATTTTATGAATGACAGGCATTCCAGTTGTGTGGAAATCTGAAGATCTTTGTTGAGGGGAAAAATTTAATAAAGGCTTTCAATGTAATAAAATGTAGTCCTAAATTTAATAAAGGCCCTGAATGTAATAAGATTTGTCCCTAAAAGCAAATACCTTTGGTCCTAAATATAATTTAATAAGTAAATGTAATGACTTGTAACTGTTTGTTATTAATAAAACAAAGACTCTAAACACATTTGGTCCTACATTTTATGACATTTAGGACCTTTATAACATTTAGAACCAGATATTATTACATTTAGAGCATTTATGACATATAGGACCAAATGTTAGTACATTTACTGTAAAAGCAATAAACACACTTAATTAAATAACTGTTTGTTTTAAATGTAACAAAGGCTCTAAAAACTTTTGGTCCTAAATTTATTACATTTATGACCAAATGTTATTACATTTAGCCTTTATTACATTTGAGACCAAATATTACTACATTAAGGACCAAAAGTTATTATATTTAGGACCTTAATTACCTTTGGGACCAGTTATTACATTTGTGTCAATGACTTGAACATTACATTTTTGCGTGCATTTTTGGAGTTATCTGAAATAAGTAATGGTTATAAAAGCTCACCTCTCATTCTCAGCCATGTGCATCTTTTCTAGGCTAGAATGGGAGCTACGGTTGAAGCCCTTCACTTCCTGTTCCTCCAGCCCCTCGAGCAGATGGAGCGCATCCTTATTCACTCCACGCCTCTTGGCCAGCACCAGCGGAGTTGCTCCATTGTGATTACTGCTCAGATATAAAAAAAATATTAAAATGTTACATGAAGCATGGACTTCATCAAAACAGTCTCTTGTGCTTTTGTGAAAGACGCTTAACCTCTGGGAGACTGTCCTGTAAGAAGTGTCCTGAAAGTCACTTTGAATCATTGCTTTAGCAACAATGGCAACACTAACATAAAAACTTGCATGTTCTTGCCATATTTCCCTTACAACTCAGTACATATGACATCGCGCTTATTAATGCATATGGAAGCGACTTCTTACACAACCTAGTTGAAACCTCTCTACAATAATGGCAATATTCAAATATTGGCTATGGCGTTTCAGCCTCGCCTGTTTTGGCGTGAAACGGTCTGCTATAAAAACAGGTGCACAAGCACCATTTCCTCAGAATCTCTTCCTTCAAGACATCGATCATCTCTGGTCTAGAAGCCCTCAAACTTCGCCATCGATATGCATGAGTAAGCAGGTGGAATCTTTGCAAAAAGACTTTCTGCTCCCCTGCAGTGCTCCAGTGATCATCACAACGCCTCACCGTTTGACGCTTCGTTGGTGAACGGGCCTCAGGATCATGATTCCCTGCAGCGCTTTGGCAGGGTTTGTGTATCCTTACAAAGCAATTGTATATTGTGTGATATAAATATAAATGTATATTAATTTATATATTTATACATCAAAAAGAATCACTTGCGTGTTCGTGTCTTTTTAAAGATGTTGTTCTGTAAGTGTTCCTTGTGCGAGAGGCACATCCCGCCATCAGATCAGCATAAGAGCTGCATTTACTGTTTGGGCCACGCCCATGCAGAGACAGCTCTTATGGAGACAGACAGTCCTCACGGTGATGGCATGAGTCTCAAGATGCTTCATTGGAGAATAACCCTCATTCAGAGGAACGATTCAGCCTCACGCACCCTCCCACCCACCTCTTCTGTGGTACCAAGTATTCATACAAGGAGGCACGGCGGGGCTGCCAGGTCGAGCAGGATGACTTTGAGGTGGCCCATGTTTTCCGATACTCTATGTGCTAGACAAGCTCGGACCTTCTGAAAGAGTGGGTGGCGTCGCCTCGTGCAGTGGTTCTGATGCTGCGGATGATAATGACAAAGTCATGTCTCTCACTGCATTAGGTGAGTGGTCAGTGGATGATGCTGCCAACCCTACCCCCAGCAAGGGTGATGAACGTGCATTCGCCACAGACAGGGAGATGCTTCGCGTCCTTACAGGACGGTCAAAGAGCTTCACCTTGAGTGGTCTTCCCCAGAGAAACCTGAACAGTCTTGCCTCAATGAATGGTTCCTGCAGTCCGGACGCCATCAAATGGCAGCATCCCAAAAATCTGCCCCATTCTTCTCCGAAGTCCATAACAAACTCTAAGTCCTGGCGCGCACCCTTCTAGGTCACGCAGTGATGCCATCCTCTCTGATGTGGATCATGGGGGAACAAAACGATTATGCCCAATTACCCCCTGTGCGGTAGCAGCACACCTCTGCCCAGCAAGTAACAGGGCGTGGAACATCCTTCCAAACTGTGTTGACAAATGCCGCACTGGCGGGAAAAGCTTGCTCAGCGGCAAGACAAGCTGGAACAGCACTCCACGCATTGGTGGTGCTTCAGGTATTTCAAGCCAAGCTCCTCAGGCAAATGGACGAGCACGGCATCAATCCAGAGACATTCATAGAGCTCTGCACTGCTACAGACTTAGCACTGCATACCACGAAATTCACAGCGCAGGCCATCGGCAAGCAGGGTTGGGGAGTAACTGAATACATGTAACGGGATTACGTATTTAAAATACGAGTAACTGTAATCCATTACAGTTACAATTTAAATAATTGGTCATTAGAATACAGTTACATTCAAAAAGTATTTTGATTACTGAAGAGATTATTTTGCATTTTATTGTCATTTGTTTCATTTCATATTTAGTCCTTTCAGATGGAAAACATTTATACATATAAATGATGCGATCCAAAGTGCATTTGAACAGCAGTGAAACACTTTCTTATGATGTGTTACATTCACACGAGCAGACAGAGAAGTAAGTTTGAAATTTGGAGCAGAAGAAATAGAAATAAACCTTGTGTAAATTGTCAGCTTTACGCCAAGCTAAAATGCTATTTCTAATTATGTTACCAGGCACAATCATATTTTTTTATCAAGAAAATTCACGTTGGATCAAAATGTCTTTTATTGTTGTAAGACCTTTAATATTAGGGCAAAATTTGTGTTCTTGATAATAATTTTTGTCTCGTTTTCCTGTAAAAATATCTAAAAATCTAAAAATTGATTTGATTTATCTTGTTTTCTAAACAACACAGCATAAGTGTTTTTCAGAGAATGTCTTTTTAACGTGTATTTTGTCTTACTGTACTGACAGAGTTTTTATAGTCAAAACAAGTGAAAAAAATCTATCATTGCAGAAGTAATCCAAAGTATTTATAATACGTTACTGACCTTGAGTAATCTAATGGAATACGTTACAAATTACATTTTACAGCATGTAATCTGTAATGGAATACATTTCAAAAGTAACCCTCCCAACCCAGTCGGCAAGTCCATGGGTAACCTGGGAGTTCTGGCTGACCATCAGAAATGAGCAATAAGGAAAAAGACACTCTTTTGGATGCTCCATTGTCTCCAGACGGCCTGTTTAGTGGCTCTATGAATAATGTTACACATCACTTTATGCTTTATGCCCAAACGGAGTACATCACAGCTGGTACACCCTCACTCTGTTTCGAGCCAGCGCCCGACTAAAAGCCCCATAACTGCTGCCTCACTGGCACCTGTGTGTCAGCATGTGCAGCAAAAGCACTTCTGATGGGCACAACCTTTGAAGTGGAAAGCAGAGCCCATGGTTCCCTCCAGGTCTGTTCCAAAAAAGGCTTGATTGGAGACACAAAACACTGTTCCCCATCTCCCCACTACTGTTTCCCGGTAAGGGAATATTGTTGTTCACAATATTGTTCAATATGTTCTTTTTTGTGTCTTGCACTCAAATAAATGCAATAAAAAATAAAATAAGTGCAAAAAAGTATACAGCACTTGTTGCAAATGCACGAGATGCTCATACATTCTCAATAAAAGGCCTTTTTCCTCTTCAAAGCGCAAACATTATGCCAGTACAGAGACTTACTTCTTCAGCATCTAAACAGCTTGGGCCTCAATGTAAACTGGGCGAAGAACACGTTCTGCCCCTCTGCTCTTGGGAGTTCACCTCGTCTCCACGAGCGGGAACGTGCACACGCACCTCATGAGGGAGCACATTCAGGCCATTCTACAGTGTCTGTCTCAGTTCAAACTCAGTTCCACTGAAGCGGTTTCAGAAAGCATTGGGATATATGGCGGCAGCAGCCAGCACCTCTTCAGTGCTGGCTGAAGTGCCATGTGCCATGATGTGCTTGGTGCCAAGGTCGCATGCACATCACTATATCCCGCCACTGTATAGCTGCTTTAGCCCCATGGACAGTTCCTTCGTTTTAACCAGCGTGGTGTCGTGATTTCATGCAAGTTGTCAAGTGCCGCGTTCAGCTGTATTTCTAGTCTTAAAGGCTTTTCATTCAGAAATAGCAAACTGTCATGTCCTGGTTCACTCAGACAACATGACAGTTGTGGCATATATAAACTGCCAAGGCGGAATTCAGAAGACTTCACACTCAAACTGTATTGAGGATTTGGGAAATATTTGGCAAAGCAGAAATCGATCTATTTGTCCCCTCTGGTACTCAAAGTCCCAAGCCATGCTGGGAGTGGGCGCAATGGCACACAAATGGCCGGCAAAATGCAAATATGCGTTTCCTTCGGGATGCCTGATTCACTTTGTCACATGTAAAGTCTGAGGGTACAAGGAAACAGTTCTATTAGTTGCACTGAAATGGCTCAACCAGCCATGGATTCCGGAAATGATAGAGATGCTGTACAGCTCGCCATGGGAAATACCACCGAGGAGGGATCTCCTCTCTCCGGCACAATCTGGCATCCCCAGCCCCAGCTGTGGAACCTGCATGTGTGGCCCCTGAATGGAGCACGCTAGACGAGTCAGAACTGACGCGTTCAGTCATGTACACCATTTTACAGGCCAGAGCACTGTCCACAAGATGTCTCTACACACTTAAATGGAAGGTGTTCACTGTTTGGTGTCTCTCACATGGCAAAGAACCAGTAAACTGCCCCATACATGAAATTCTTATATTTTTTCAAGAGCGATTAAATGCACCCAGTCAATGCTCAAAGTGTGTGTAGCAACTATATCTGCGTATCACGCACATGAAGCCGACAGCTCTATAGGCAAGCATGATTTAATCATAAAGTTCCTTATAGGAGCAAAACAATTAAACCCACCTCAGCCGGCTCCAGTCCTGACTTGGGGCTTAACTTTAGTCCTAAATGCATTCATAGGTCCCCCCTTCGAGCCTTTGGACTCTCTATTGATTTGGGCATGCTCTCCGTTAAGACCGCAGTACTGCTGGCTCTGGCCTCAGTAAAATGTGTTGTGACTTACATGCACTATCCGTCGTCAATTCATGTCTGGAGTTTGGCCCCGGTCTTTCAAGAGCCACTCTCAATCCATGAAAAGGCTGTGTGCCTAAGGTCCTAACAACGCCTTTCAGAGCACATGTAGTTCACCTTCAGGCCTTCTTCCCTCCTCCATTAATTTGGATAAGGAACAATAACTGCATTTGTTATGCCCTGTGTGGGCACTAAATGCATACATTGAGCCTACACGCCAGTTCAGACTATCTGTTCAGCTCTTTGTATGCTATGGAGGATGTACAAAAGGATTGTACATCTCCAAGCAAAGACTTTCTCACTGTATTGTCGATGCAATTGCCCTGGCTTATGAGTCGCAGGGTAAGACTTGCCCAATTGGTTTTAAAGCACACTCAACTAGAGGCATGGCCTCGTCATGGGCATGGACGAATGGTGTGTCCTTACAGGACATATGTTTTGCAGTGGGATGGTCCTCTCAAAACACATATGCAAGGTTTTACAACCTAGACGTAACATCTCTCTCTTCACAAGTCCTCTCTGTTTAGAGAGCTTGCTATCCATTGGTCAAATATATATACTTATGCTCCTCCCTTTTAGGATGAGCTCCCCATCTTTTACACAACCGCCTGCATTCAGGCAATTATAATTTACCATAAGGTCACAAGCACTTTGATTATAAATAAACTCCCTTCCCGACTGGGTTTGTGAAGGAGTTCATTCACTATATGACTATTGTTCATATATTCATTCTGAGTGCTCTCCTCCTGGCCAACACGAGGGTCACTCACTGTGGCATACTCTTGTCGGTCACCTTCCCACGAGACTGTGGCATCATGCTTCCTTTCTGGGATGTTATGTCATACAGTGCGACTTGATTATATTCTGTTCCCCTTATGCGTTAATAAATGCAATGTCAAGGGTACGGAGTTGGAAGGGAACGTCTCAGTTACGTACATAACCTCTGTTCCGCTTAAAAACTCAGTGTTCTTGTTCTCAGTCTGAAATTCTGAGGAAATGGTGTTTGTGCACCTGTTTTTATAACAGACAGTTTCGCCACCAAAACAGGCAGGGCTCAAATACCATAGCCAATATAAGAATATTGGCATTATTGTACAGAGGTTTCAACTAGGTCATGAAAGAAGGCACTCCCATATGTGTTAATAAATGCAATGTCTTGTTCCCTTCGTCTCAGGGAACAGAGGTTATATTCGTAACCGCATTTTTGGAAATATGCCATGAAATGCCATTTGTGTTATTTCATGTGAATGATGACTTTACTATTATTCTAAAATGTTAACTATAGTAACAACGTATAATATAAACTAAGTATAGTATAAAAAATAAGTAGGTCCACACCTTTGACCTTGGAATACCTTATAAATTCAGTACCATGGTATACATAACAAAGTAACATGGTATTACGATCTGATTCCATCACCAAGAGCAAAAAGGCACTGACCAGATGTCAATCTTGAGGCCGTTAGACACCAGGAACTGGATGGTGTCTACATGGCCACACATGTGCAATGCAGTGTTGCCCTGTGAGTCAGTGGCCAGCAGATCAGCTCCGAACTTGTGCAGCAGGCGGCAGATATCCACGTTTCCCCGAGCAGCGGCCAGATGCAGTCCAGTCCGCCCACGGCAGTCCCGGGTATTTGGGTCGAAACCGGACTCTAGCAGTCGTTTGGTGTGGGCCAGATCCCCGTCAATACAGGCCTGCAGCAGTGGCACGGTGGTCTGCAGCGAGTCGTTAACGAAGACGTACGACATTTTGCACTTGGTATCTGAGTTTAAAAATAATTAAAATGACAAATTTGTTTAGTTGACATAACGTATCACACACTACTGAAAGCAGTGCCCTCCAGTGTGACAAGCTATATTGCATCTAAAACTAAAGCTTTAAACAACATTTTCTAATTATTATGCATGCTATGACCGCATAATACTACACTTAAATACTGCATGGGATATTTGCATTATAAAACAAATAATCGTTTTCTCACCACAAGACTATTGAAGTGAACTGAAAAATTACTAAATTGTTATTAAATGTGATTCAAATTAATATGAAAAGAAACGTTACCCAATACATTTACGTTTAAATACTACGTTAAAATCTTAAATAAACTGCTAAAACTACCACTTTAAAAACCAGTTGGCACTACAAAGCAAGCCATAAATATTTCACAAAGCAAATACGCAATATGAAAATTTATATATATATATATATATATTTATATATATATATATATGTGTGTGTGTGTGTGTGTTTATTGAAGTATAGTTATTAAATTATAATAGTACAAATCATTTACACCGCATAACAATGTAAATAAATAGCAGCTAGCCAGGCTAACATAAATCAACGAGAACACAAACAAACACGACCGTGATCAATAAAAGCAACGAATTACATACTTTCCAAGACAGAAGATGGGGACAATACCTCAGAGTGATTTATCAAAATTATCTGATAAAATCTGTTGCTTTCAGACCTTCTGATTTTTGGCTGCTTCGAGAAAACTGAAAAGAAATTACGTAAGAAGATGGGGAATTAAAAAAAACTACAATACCAGGATGCTATTTAATGTTTTGTTGACGTCATACTTCCGCGTCTTTGGCTAGAACTGGTCAATGTAGTTTGTATGGTACTGTGAAAAAATATAGTGACCTAGACGAAAACTGTATTCTCCACAATGCACCGCGATGTGACTTTAAATACCGATGACAGCCCAGGATGGAGGCAGGTAGGAAATTTAAGGACATAAAATACAAAATTAATCATAATTTATCATTTCTTTGGCCGATGACGTTCAATGGATGTTTGAAATTAGAACACCGTTGCAACGAGTCGACGAAAGGAAATGTTCCTAATACATTTTTCATGGAGAATTTCGCAACTGAGTTACAAGTTTTCTCATTGTTCTTCAGTGGCCTGTGTTTTTTTTTCAGTTCTTATCAATAGAGTTCTAAGTCCACCTAATAGAGTTGTCTATCCTATTGTTTTGTTTCTGATGACCACAGTTATTAATCTGTGCACTGGATAGATCACTAGCAATACCATGGCAATAACATGATTTATGGCATGAACCATGGTAATAAATGAATATGGTAATCATCCAGTACATTACATCAGAGTACCATCATTGTGCCATGTTACAGCCTCAGGACTTCTTCGTAAGAGATGTTGAAATGCATCAGTGTTGTTATACTACTGACAATCTACTTATTTTTGATGTGCTGATGATGTTGATTTATCAGGATTTAGTAAAGCAGCACTTTACTAGTATAGCAGCACTTACGTGTCTCCTCTTATTCCAGTTCTAGCCAAGTATGAGAATCAAATCAACGTGTTCTTGGAAGACTTGCCGGACACAGATGAGCCAGTATGGATCTTGGGAGCATGTTACAATGTTAAAACAAGTAAGACAGGCCAGATTTGCCTAATGCGATGTTGATATTTAAAGTTAGTTTACAGTGTAGAACATGTTCATTTAATCGATTTATTTATTTTAAATTGAGTTACCGATTTGTTTTACATTTACATACATTCACAATATAAAATTGTACAATATAAAGTTTTGTTACATTAATTGAAACAAGTAAATATGCATTTGTCAATGGTCAATCACTTGCTTGTTTCTCCACAACTGTTTGCCTTTATATATATATATATATATATATATATATATTCCTTTACTTCTAGCCATTTTCTGTTAATCTTATCAACTGACAATTTTTGTGTGATCAAGAATGAAGCACATACTTATACTAAACTTTTTTTTAATTATTATTAATATCTTATTTTTTTTTTTTAGGAAAGACATGCAGTTTGTTTCAAGTAAAATACATGTGATAACTTAGCTGGGAAAAATATGGGATTCAATGGACTAAGACATTTATTTCTGTGCTCAAATTTTCCCTCTCGTTCTCTTTCACTGTTTCTCTTCTCACAGATAAATCAGAGTTGCTTGCAGATGTGCGATCACGACTGTGGTTCACATATAGGAAAAAGTTTTCTCCCATAGGTAAGTGTTTTGCCCTATTGTTGAGAATGCAAAGGAACTGAAACTCAACATAGGGCTTGATTAGAAGTTGTTGATTGGAGAATGCTCAGGAAACTAAATTAAATCCTTATGATAAATGCTTTAAATTATCTACACTCAATACCCCACAATAACTTTGCAAATTTATTAAAAATAAAACATTGAAATATAACATTGACATAAGAATTCAGACCCTTAAATCAGTACTTAGTTGAAGCACCTTTGTCAGTGATTACAGTCTCAAGTCTTTTTGGGTATGATGCGAGAAGCTTGCACACCTGGATTTGGGATTTTCTGCCATTCTTCTCTGCAGATCCTCTCAAGCTATGTCAGGTTGGATGGGGACCATCAGTGGACAGCCATTTTCAGATCTCTCCAGAGATGTTTGATTGGGTTCAAGTCCGGGCTCTTGCTGGGCCTCTCAAGGACAATCACAGAGTTATCCCCATAGCAAAGGGTCTGAATACTTATGTCAAATCAAATCAAATCACTTTATTGTCACACTACCATGTACACAAGTGCAACAGTAGGTGAAAGTCTTGTGTGCAGTTCCGAACAGTCATGACTGTGACGAGACATATACCAATTACAATAAACAACATATTTACACAATGTACAGTAAACAATACACACAATATAGAATACACATACAATAAAATAAAAAAATAAGAGTATATAAAAAATATATATACAGTAGATGTACTGGATATAAGAATACAATTATGACAGTCCAGTGTGAGATAATAGATTAATAAATTGCAGTGATGATTATCGATCGTGAGAGATCAATTGTTCAAAAGTCTTATTGCTTGGGGGAAGAAGCTGTCATGTAGTCGGCTGGTGCGGGTCCTGATGCTGCGATACCGCCTGCCTGATGGTAGCAGTGAGAGCAGTGAGGAGGGAGGGAAGCTCACCTCCGATGATGTTTCTGGCAGTTCGCACCACCCTTTGCAGGTCTTTGCGGTTGTGGGCGGTGCTATTGCCGTACCAGGCGGTGATGCAGCCAGTCAGGATGCTCTCTACAGTGCTGATGTAGAACCGTGTGAGGATGTGTTGGTTCATTCCAAACTTCCTCAGCCGTCTCAGGAAGAAGAGGCGCTGGTGAGCCTTCTTCACAACGGCCTCAGTGTGGACGGACCATGTGAGTTCCTCAGTAATGTGGACACCGAGGAACTTGAAGCTGCTGACTCTCTCCACCGGTGCTCCATTAATGGTGATGGGGCTGTGTTCTCTGTCTTTCTTCCTGAAGTTGAGCTCCTTGGTTTTACTGACGTTGAGGGAGAGGTTGTGCTCCTGACACCAGCGTGTCAGAGTGTGCACCTCCTCTCTGTAGGCTGTTTCATCATTGTCAGTGATCAGACCTACCACCGTCGTATCGTCAGCAAACTTAATGATGGCATTGGAGCTATGTGTCGCCACACAGTCATGTGTGTACAGGGAATACAGGAGTGGGCTGAGAACACAGCCCTGCGGGGCTCCAGTGTTGAGGGTTTGTGATGAGAAGATGTTGCTGCCCATTCTAACCACATGGAGTCTGCATGACAGGAAGTCCAGGATCCAGCTGCACAGCGAGCTGTTTAAGCCCAGAGCCCGGAGTTTCACATCAAGCTTGGAGGGCACTATGGTGTTGAATGCTGAGCTGTAGTCTACAAACAGCATTCTCACATATGTGTTCCTTTTTTCCAGGTGGGAGAGAGCAGTGTGTATTGTAGATGCAATTGCATCATCAGTGGAGCGGTTGTTGCGGTAGGCAAACTGCAATGGGTCCAGAGAGGTGGGCAGCACATAGCAAATGTGATCAGCATTTGCTGATGATGGGGGTGAGGGCAACAGGACGCCAGTCATTTAAGCAAGTGATTTTTGATTGCTTCGGTACAGGCACAATGGTTGATGTTTTGAAGCATGTGGGGACTACAGACAAGGAGAGGGACAGGTTGAAAATGTCTGTAAAAACACCAGCCAGTTGGTTCGCGCACACTCTGATGACGCGGCCCGGAATGCCGTCTGGACCCACAGCTTTACGGATGTTCACCCGTCGGAAGGATCGGGTTACATCCGCAACAGAGACGGAGAGTGAACCAACCTCTGTAGTATTAGCCCACGAGTACTCTCTCCGCGAGGGCGGTGTTATTGTCCTCGAAACGAGCATAAAATGTATTAAGCTTATCCAGGAGAGAGGCAGCGGTGTTCATGGTGGAGTTTTTATTCCCTTTGTACTCCATGATGATGTTAATTCCCTGCCACATACTTCTAGAGTCGGTGGTGTTGAACTGTCCTTAAATTTTGTGCCTGTACTGGCATTTGACTGCTCTGATAGAGTTACGGAGGGCATAACTAGCTTGTTTACGCTCCTCCGCGTTCCCGGAATTAAAAGCGGAGGTGCGCGCATTAAGTGCCGCGCGAACATCGCTGTTAACCCAGGGTTTCTGGTTGGGGTAGATCCGTATAGTTTTGGTCGGAACAATGTCCTCTACGCACTTCCTGATGAAACACGTTACGCTATCAGCGTAAACCTCGATGTCGTCATCGGAGGCGGACCGGAACATCTCCCAGTCCGCGTGATAAAAACAGTCTTGTAGCATAGACTCTGATTGGTCCGACCAACACTGGGTTGTTCTGAGGGTGGGTGCTTCCTGTTTCAGTTTCTGCCTGTAAGGGCAGAAGCAGAATGGAAGAGTAGTCTGATTGCCAAATGGTGGGTGGGAGAGGGATTTGTAGCCAAAGGAGAATAACAATGGTCCAAAACCCGGTCCCCTCATGTGTTGAAGCTGATGTGTTGGTGGTATTTTGGTGCTATTGTTTTAAAATTGGCTTTGTTGAAGTCCCCGGTAACAATGAACGTGGCCTCAGGGTGCGCGGTTTCCTGCTCATTTATGCTCCCATACAGTTCCTTGAGTGCCGGTCTGTGTCGGCTTGTGGGGGGATGTACACAGCTGTGATAATGACTGCTGTGAATTCCCTCGGTAGCCAGAATGGTCGACACAGAAGCATGAGATATTCCAGATCAGGAGAGCAGAAAGACTTGATAAAATGTACGTTCCTCTGATCACACCATGATTTGTTGATCATAAAACATACACCACCACCTCTGCTTTTACCTGAGAGGTCTTTCGCTCTGTCCGCTCGGTGCACGGAGAAACCTGCTGGTTCGATGGCCGAGTCTGGAATCTCCACAGACATCCAGGTTTCTGTAAGGCAGATATAGCAGCAATCCCTCGTCTCTCATTGGAAAGAGATCCGCGCTCTCAGCTCGCATAGCTTGTTGTCCAGAGACTGAACATTTGCCAGTAGTATACTGGGTAGCGGAGGTCGATTTGCGCGACGTCTTACTCTGATGAGAACGCCGGCTCTTTTTCCCCTTTTCCTTCTGCATTTCCGCGGCCGGGCAGCCCAGACAAAGGGCTGTTTGTAAACAGCGTGTTGTCATTGAGGAATTTGAAGTCTGGTTTTCGGTGTGTAATTGCAGAACAAATGTCCAAAAGCATTTGTCTGTCATATACAATAAGGCAGACAACACAAGACAAAAAACTAAATAAACAATAAACTGCAGTGTTGTGTCGGAGCTCGCAACTCAGCAGCCATACTCGCCACCATCTGTTGTTCCTATATTTCAGTTTTTTATTTTTTTATAAATTAAATTAATAAATAATTTAAAACATTATCAGAAATCAGATTTTTGCTTTGTCATTATGGGGTATGGAATGTAGATTAAAAATGTTTTAGCATTTTAGCATAAGGGTGCAACATAATAAAATGGGGAAAAAATGAGTCTGAATACTTTCTGAATGCACTGTATATAACTTTCTTTCCTCTGTTAAATACAAAAGTAGATGTTAAGGAAAATGTTAGTTTCAGTCACCATTCGCTTGAATTGCACCTTTTTTCCATACAATGAAAGTGAATGGTTACTGAGACTAACATTCTGCTTAACAAGTGCTTTTGCGTTCCATGATGGAAAGAAAAGGCAGCAACAGACACTTCTGAAATGTGTCAGACATTTCACATTCATAACACAGCGCAAGTATGCGTTGCATTCTCAACGTTGCCACAAGGGGTGCTAAAGTGGACATTAGTGTGAAGTGTTCGCATTTACAGTGAATTTTCTTTTTCAAGTCCACTACTGTCATGGCGGAGCAACAGTTTGAAGTGAATATTGTTAAGCAAGTAACAATACATTTATAGCAACTTACCGGAATACACATCACAGTAAAGGAAGAACGCATGTTCAGCATGTTTAGCCGTTGGTCCTCTGCCTACACATACTTGCGTGAGGTATGTGTCTTGCCAAAGCCATACGGGATTGAAACAACATGAGGTTAAAGGCGAACTATCCCTTTAACATAATTGTAAAAATTAAAACTAAACTAAAATATATGTTCCTGATATAAGTGAAAGGAAAAAAAAGATTATACATACATACATACATACATGTGTATATATAGGGCTGGTAAAAGTTTTTCCCGATTTTCTGTCTCTAAAATTTGTATATATAAATTTCCAGTAGGTACACGCTCGACTCGACTTGACACAGATGCATAGAAACTGATTGTGTGGAACAGTGCAAGATTTATAATGCGTGATGCATGTCCTGGGCATAATAAACACGGGAGTGGATTTACTGTAAGGAGAATGGAGACTTTCCCTGCAAGTGGTGAGCCAGGTGTGGGAGAGATACGGGCAATCTGCCGTATGTTTTTGCATCGCCCTAAAATGCTCATTCACTACCATCTAAAAACAAAACAAAACAGAAACCACGCGAGAGAGACTGAACGGCAGCCACAGAAAATAATAATTTTAAGATTTAAAATTTTAAATTTTTTTAAATTAAAATTGCGTAATGTTTAATAATGCATCGGCAATGTACACCTTTAATTTATTTTGCCAGCTTGATATAAATTTTATCTGCCCATTTGATCCTATTATTAAAAAAGTTTACTGTAAAACACCAGAGGATTTTGCCCAAGTTTTATTTACAGCATGTCCAATGATTTTATGATATATATATATATATATATATATATATATATATATATATATATATATATATATATATATATATATATATATATATACTTGTATTAAAGATTTATACTTATAAATGGTGGTTTTAATTAACTCTTTCCAGAAAAAAACTGAATATTTATTTTCAATAATTAAAATAAATGATGACTAACCAATTACTTTCAAGTTCTTTGAGACAAAGTATAAAGTAAATATATTTATAGTTATATTTTAATGTTTTAATATAGGCCTACAGCCCTGATATAATGTGTGTGTGTATATATATATATATATATATATATATATATATATATATACACACACACACACACACACACATAGGTGGCCAGTCAATCACATCAGCCTTAAAATAATAAAACTAAAACTAAACTAAACAAACATTCATAGTGTAAAAACTTTAATAACCTGCTTTGAATGGCATTTAAGGGTCCTTTGCTTGTGTGTGGTGTGCAGGAGGAACAGGCCCGTCATCAGATGCAGGCTGGGGCTGTATGCTACGTTGTGGACAGATGATCCTCGCTCAGGCTTTAGTATGCAGGCACCTTGGACGAGGTACGCAAAGGTTTTCCACAAGATGTGGAGACTTCTTATAGATAAATGTGTTCGCAATAACATACCACAATACTACGCACTTACAGTATACTGTTTTAGCAGTGTGCAGAATGTATACTGTATGTAATTATGTAGTTTGCATGGAGTAAACGTATGTCCTACTGAATTTTCCAAAATGTGCAGTATAGAACAGAGCACACTTCGCTAAGTGTGACGTCATGCCCCACTATTGGGGCAATTTGTCACAAAGGTCTACATGTGTTCAATTAATGAACTGTATCGCTTTTTCCTGGACAAGAACAGTGACAATATTCAATAGCTTTTTGTAGCCAAGACTTTTAGGTATGTGTCTGCAGAAATTGACTTTCAAAAATAACCCTGAGAAATATTTACTGGATTTTAAAGTGTGACAACTAGCCCTGGTTTCCTCTATAATGATTTTTTTATTGTATAATAAAGTGTATGTTTAATGTATCTGTTTTGTTAAAGCGTTGTACTCCATTTCATATTGTAGACTGGCAATGGGATCCAGAGAAAGCTCAGCCCAAAGATTATCATCGTATCTTAAACTGCTTTCTAGACAAGAAGGACAGCTGCTACTCAATCCACCAGATGGGTAAGAACTATACAGTGGGATGTCTCAGTCAGCTCCCTAGTTCAGTAGGCAGGACACTGATCGGTAGTCAGCCATTTCTAGGGCTGTCTCAATCGCAAAATCGTTTCAGTGCTCCCTTAATATTCCCAGAATGCACTTTAAAAACCAGGGAGCATCATTGCTCACTATGTTCCTTTCTACAACGTTGTTGTGACGAGGAAGGGGGGTGTGGCCAGGCCGTGATGACCAATCAGTGGGAGAGAGATTAGGTGGGGCCAGAGATGACTGTTCGAGACAGAGAGATGCACGAAGCTGTGTGTGCATCTTTGTTTGTTTTGCAGTTTGCTATGTTTGAGTTCAGTTTGTTATTAAAGGTTTATGTTGACTTTTCAGCTGGTTCCTGCCTCCTTCTTGACCATCTTAAGAACCTTGTTACAGTTGTCAATGTTTTGAAGTCTCTCAAGTCATTAGCAGACAAGCACAAGTGTAAACTATGAAGTCAAAGCCTTATTTTCTCTTTAAAAGAGATGTTGTTTGTAATGTCTTTCATCCATAATGACCATAAAAGGGAAACAATCTTTTAAATATTAGAGTACACTCCTTTATATTTAAATTTATTTATTTACTGTCATATATCTTTCATAATAACACTGTACGTTTGAATATCTTCAACAAAAATACATTTATAAATGTAATTTTTACAGCAATGTTGTTGATTAATAACAGCAGTGTTTCAGTGTGCGAGCTCGTAATCATGTAGCAGATGATTGAGTCATAAGTGTCTCAACGTTCAGTGGATGAACACCCTTACCAGTGCCTGAATTCATGTCCATTATACACTGATTCAGGATATAGGGAGCTAGGGAGTGAGATGAGACACACCCTAAATTTTTTCTTGGTGTTAATGTAAGTTTGGGTCAGCAGAAACAGTTAACCTTGTGTATATTGAGATGAACACTTAAAGGGGGTCACACACCGGACGCATCTGATGGACAACATGCTGCATTCTAAAATTAGAAATAGTTGTTTTCTATGAATGTATGCACACCGCCACCGCTCAGCATCGCCCAGCTACGACTCCACAGTCTGCTCAAATTTCTGCCTTGCCATTGAGCACAACTGGCATAGTTTTCCATAAAACTTGACCCAAATTATCATCAAAGGACATAGATAATTTACTCTATGTCCTTTAATAAATTATAGCCATCACTGGATGATATATTGTGTATATGTTTCTTTCATGTAGCCTACACAATGTTTTTTCAGTTACAAGATTGTAGTGGTTTGACAGCTCGAGTGAAGCCCATTCAATGCTACAGAGATAAATAGCATAAATAACCTCACCATTTCTAATCATTCAGTTTGCATAGTTAAACCAGTTTCATACACTAACCTGCAAACTCATAAACGTCACTTTGTTCATTCTTAAATAAGGGGAAAACCTTGGTAACTTTTGAATGTACTGTCTACCACCTGAACCGCATCGACGTACCCTGTGTTTGATACCTTGCTCTGTCCTACCCACAACGCATCTTTACATGCACCTGTTATCAGGCATGATTATATTTCCTTATCAAGAAAATCCACATTAGATTATAAAAATGTTTCTCTAGTAAGACAGTTAATATTTGGTTTTCCTGTAAAACTCTCTAAATATCCTTAAAACAAGATTAATTTACTTTATAAGCAACACTGCATAAGATGTTTAGGTTTTTGTATGAGAAAATCTTTTTAATATACTTGTATTTTGTCCTACTGTACCTGCAGAGCAACTGTTATTAATCTGTTTATCTGAAAAAATCTGCCAGTGCTGAAGAAGTAATCCAAAGAATTTATATTACATTACTGACCTTGAGTAATCTAAAATAATATGTTAGAAATTACATTTTACAGCATGTATTTTGTAATCTGTAGTGGAATACATTTGAAAAGTTTATCGTGCACAGTCACAAACGCTTAAGAATAAACTGATTGACACAGGTAGATTTTTGCCCATCACCTGAGAAGGGTCTCTCTGCGTCCTGCAAGACTGCTACATGACACACCCACTACAAGCCACCTCTACTACATGTTACGCCCCCTTCAGATAGCTGAAGTCTGAAAATAGTTGGATGTCACATTCATATGCTGTGCTTGTTGCGTTTATTAACCCTACACCAACACCTTTCCCTACCCCTTAACCTAAACCTAACCACAAATATGTATGAAAATGAAGAGGAGAAGAAGCTAACTGTCTGCTTAGATAATAGCAGAGATTATTTAGCAGAGACGGGCCACTTCTATTACAATAAAAAATAGTTCCAAATATGGCTGACAGTGACTTGCTAGAATGACTTTGCTAATAGGCTAACCGATTAGCTTGTGAGCTTACTGGAGAAAACAGAACCGAGACCTTTTTAATTTCACCATTTATATCTTTGGTTTAATAATATAATGTGACAAAAATGTTAAAGATATTTTTTGTTATATTTACACAGTTAAGACAACTTGAGTCATATAGTGGTTGCTTGGGATTTAAAAAATTATTTTAGCCAGCAGAATCGCTTTATGGTCAGAGGGGGTGTTCCTAGGAGTGGCGCGTCGTGTATTAGGTGTTCCTTGTCCTCTTGCAGGATGCAGACAGATACGCTTGGATTAACCTGAGCTCGCGTTGCATATAAACACCTTTAACGCTGTTCTTACAGGCTCATCCAATGTGTGCACATGCTGTAAACATTAGCTCAGAGCAATCATTCTCACTGTATGATATGAGTGGACTGAAGTCAGTGTATTTTGTGTTTGTTTGTGTAGCTCAAATGGGAGTCGGAGAGGGCAAGTCAGTTGGAGAATGGTACGGACCAAACACAGTGGCACAAGTGCTCAAGTGAGTATAATTTTTTGTATTTTCATAATTGAAAAAATTTAGTTTGATGTGCCCACGATACAATATCATCAATGCTGTAAAGGGATAGTTCATCCCAAAAAGAAAATGCTGTCATCATGTACACACATTCATGTTGATATAAACTCATATGATTTTCTTTCTTAAATGAGAATGGAGATGTTTTTGCATGTTTTTTGGTGAACTATCCCTTTAATACCAACCTGGTTACAAATAATCTAAAATTTACAGTAAATTTGCCGCTCTTTATTTTCACACGCAAATTAGCTTTGATTCACCGCAAATGTTTGCCAGAAGTAGTGGTGAGCCTTTGGCAACAATGGACAATTTGCTTCTAATTTGTGCAAATTTGCCATGAACTCTGAATTTTCGAGTAAAATAGCAGATTATCAGTTTATAAACACTTATTTTTCTCTTATTTTTTATTTTAAATTTTGCAATACATAGCTTGTTCGATTGCGATGAAATTGCACGGTAACTGATAGAGCGTTGCACTTGTGATGTAAAGGAATAGGGTACAAGTCCTGAAGAGCATGTGACAGTTAACAACATTAAACAGCTAACAGCAAGAGCATTAACAGCAAGAGCAGTTAACACATGAACCGAAAGTCTCATAGAAGCACCAAAAAAATGACGTGGTTGCTTCAGCAATTGCTTTTTCATCTCACAACATTGGTTACATTTAGGTTTAGGGTAGGGTGGTAGGTTGTTTTTGTAGATTTAAAACTTGTTAGAGCATTAACATTAAAAACCTCATCTGTTTGGGAGAACATTTAACTTGCTTTTTGCACCACACAGTGGAAATTTACATTTACAAATTCACATAATTTTCTTGAGATCAGGCTGTTCAACATTTAATGTCACTTTGCCTGCAGGAAACTTGCCCTGTTTGATGATTGGAATTCTTTGGCTGTATATGTGTCAATGGACAACACTGTTGTAATTGAGGACATAAGTAAGTGTTTTTCTCTAAATAGAGCTTAAAAAGTAAGCCTTTATATGACTAGTTATCAACCTTAATGAATTCTTTCATCTTTATTTACTCACCTACTTCCTCTCTATCAGAGAAACAGTGTCAGCAGCCAAGGCAGGAGAGCAGGCCCAGGGCTGGCCCCTGTGGCTGGGGTGACATCTGTTCAGATGGCCAGTGCTGTTCAGAGGGTCAGGAAAGGGCCCATAACCTTCCTTCACAAGGGCCCCTAGACTGGAGGCCCCTGCTGCTGGTCATTCCTCTCCGTATGGGCATCAACACCATCAACCCTATCTATATCCAGGCCCTAAAAGTATGACACTTATCTTTTTCTGTTGTTCAACCTTAGAGTGAGTTAAGCAATCTTGATGGAAAAATAAGATGTTGATTCCTGCATCCAGTGCAGTTCGACTCCTGAATGAATGACTCTTATGATCAAATCTTTTGAATCTAAAGCGTAAAACACAGAGTGCATCCAGTGCAGTTCGACTCCTGAATGAATGACTCTTATGAGTCGGTTCTTTTGAATCGAAAGCGTAAAACACAGAGTGCATCCAGTGCAGTTCGACTCCTGAATGAATGACTCTTATGAACCGGTTCTTTTGAATCTAAAGCGTAAAACACAGAGTGCGTCCAGTGCAGTTCGACTCCTGAATGAATGACTCTTATGATCAGATCTTTTGAATCTAAAGCATAAACACAGAGTGCGTCCAGCGCAGTTCGACTCCTGAATGAATGACTCTTATGAGCCGGTTCTTTTGAATCTAAAGCGTAAAACACAGAGTGCGTCCAGCGCAGTTCGACTCCTGAATGAATGAATGACTCTTATGAGCCGGTTCTTTTGAATCTAAAGCGTAAAACACAGAGTGCATCCAGTGCAGTTCGACTCCTGAATGAATGAATGACTCTTATGAGCCGGTTCTTTTGAATCTAAAGCGTAAAACACAGAGTGCATCCAGTGCAGTTCGACTCCTGAATGAATGAATGACTCTTATGAGCCGGTTCTTTTGAATCTAAAGCGTAAAACACAGAGTGCATCCAGTGCAGTTCGACTCCTGAATGAATGACTCTTATGAGCCGGTTCTTTTGAATCTAAAGCATAAAACACAGAGTGCATCCAGTGCAGTTCGACTCCTGAATGAATGACTCTTATGAGCCGGTTCTTTTGAATCTAAAGCATGAAACACAGAGTGCGTCCAGTGCAGTTCGACTCCTGAATGAATGACTCTTATGAGCCAGTTCTTTTGAATCTAAAGCGTAAAACACAGAGTGCGTCCAGTGCAGTTCGACTCCTGAATGAATGAATGACTCTTATGAGCCGGTTCTTTTGAATCTAAAGCGTAAAACACAGAGTGCGTCCAGTGCAGTTCGACTCCTGAATGAATGAATGACTCTTATGAGCCGGTTCTTTTGAATCTAAAGCGTAAAACACAGAGTGCATCCAGTGCAGTTCGACTCCTGAATGAATGAATGACTCTTATGAGCCGGTTCTTTTGAATCTAAAGCATAAAACACAGAGTGCATCCAGTGCAGTTCGACTCCTGAATGAATGACTCTTATGAGTCGGTTCTTTTGAATCGAAAGTGTAAAACACAGAGTGCATCCAGTGCAGTTCGACTCCTGAATGAATGAATGACTCTTATGAACCGGTTCTTTTGAATCTAAAGCGTAAAACACAGAGTGCATCCAGTGCAGTTCGACTCCTGAATGAATGACTCTTATGAACCGGTTCTTTTGAATCTAAAGCATGAAACACAGAGTGCGTCCAGTGCAGTTCGACTCCTGAATGAATGACTCTTATGAGCCAGTTCTTTTGAATCTAAAGCATGAAGCACAGAGTGCATCCAGTGCAGTTCGACTCCTGAATGAATGACTCTTATGATCGGTTCTTTTGAATCTAAAGCATGAAACACTGAGTGCATCCAGTGCAGTGAACTCCTGAATGAATGACTCTTATGATCGGTTCTTTTGAATCTAAAGGATGAAACACAGAGTGCGTCCAGTGCAGTTCGACTCCTGAATGAATGACTCTTATGAGCCGGTTCTTTTGAATCTAAAAGTAAAACACATAGTGCGTCCAGTGCAGTTCGATTCCTGAATGAATGACTCTTATGAGCCGGTTCTTTTGAATCTAAAGCATGAAACACAGAGTGCATCCAGTGCAGTGAACTCCTGAATGAATGACTCTTATGATCGGTTCTTTTGAATCTAAAGCGTAAAACACAGTGCATCCATTGCAGTTCGACTCCTGAATGAATGACTCTTATGAGCCGGTTCTTTTGAATCTAAAGCATGAAACACAGAGTGCGTCCAGTGCAGTTCGACTCCTGAATGAATGACTCTTATGAGCCGGTTCTTTTGAATCTAAAGCGTAAAACACAGAGTGCGTCCAGTGCAGTTCGACTCCTGAATGAATGACTCTTATGAGCCGGTTCTTTTGAATCTAAAGCATGAAACACAGAGTGCATCCAGTGCAGTGAACTCCTGAATGAATGACTCTTATGATCGGTTCTTTTGAATCTAAAGCGTAAAACACAGTGCATCCAGTGCAGTTCGACTCCTGAATGAATGACTCTTATGAGCCGGTTCTTTTGAATCTAAAGCGTAAAACACAGAGTGCATCCAGTGCAGTTCGACTCCTGAATGAATGAATGACTCTTATGAGCCGGTTCTTTTGAATCTAAAGCATAAAACACAGAGTGCGTCCAGTGCAGTTCGACTCCTGAATGAATGACTCTTATGAGCCAGTTCTTTTGAATCTAAAGCGTAAAACACAGAGTGCATCCAGTGCAGTTCGACTCCTGAATGAATGAATGACTCTTATGAGCCGGTTCTTTTGAATCTAAAGCATAAAACACAGAGTGCATCCAGTGCAGTTCGACTCCTGAATGAATGACTCTTATGAGCCGGTTCTTTTGAATCTAAAGCATGAAACACAGAGTGCGTCCAGTGCAGTTCGACTCCTGAATGAATGACTCTTATGAGCCAGTTCTTTTGAATCTAAAGCGTAAAACACAGAGTGCGTCCAGTGCAGTTCGACTCCTGAATGAATGAATGACTCTTATGAGCCGGTTCTTTTGAATCTAAAGCGTAAAACACAGAGTGCGTCCAGTGCAGTTCGACTCCTGAATGAATGAATGACTCTTATGAGCCGGTTCTTTTGAATCTAAAGCGTAAAACACAGAGTGCATCCAGTGCAGTTCGACTCCTGAATGAATGAATGACTCTTATGAGCCGGTTCTTTTGAATCTAAAGCATAAAACACAGAGTGCATCCAGTGCAGTTCGACTCCTGAATGAATGACTCTTATGAGCCGGTTCTTTTGAATCTAAAGCATGAAACACAGAGTGCGTCCAGTGCAGTTCGACTCCTGAATGAATGACTCTTATGAGCCAGTTCTTTTGAATCTAAAGCATGAAGCACAGAGTGCATCCAGTGCAGTTCGACTCCTGAATGAATGACTCTTATGAGTCGGTTCTTTTGAATCGAAAGTGTAAAACACAGAGTGCATCCAGTGCAGTTCGACTCCTGAATGAATGAATGACTCTTATGAACCGGTTCTTTTGAATCTAAAGCGTAAAACACAGAGTGCATCCAGTGCAGTTCGACTCCTGAATGAATGACTCTTATGAACCGGTTCTTTTGAATCTAAAGCATGAAACACAGAGTGCGTCCAGTGCAGTTCGACTCCTGAATGAATGACTCTTATGAGCCAGTTCTTTTGAATCTAAAGCATGAAGCACAGAGTGCATCCAGTGCAGTGCTACTTCTGAATGAATGACTCTTATGAGCCGGTTCTTTTGAATCTAAAGCATGAAACACAGAGTGCATCCAGTGCAGTTCGACTCCTGAATGAATGACTCTTATGATCGGTTCTTTTGAATCTAAAGCATGAAACACTGAGTGCATCCAGTGCAGTGAACTCCTGAATGAATGACTCTTATGATCGGTTCTTTTGAATCTAAAGGATGAAACACAGAGTGCGTCCAGTGCAGTTCGACTCCTGAATGAATGAATGACTCTTATGAGCCGGTTCTTTTGAATCTAAAGTGTAAAACACAGAGTGCGTCCAGTGCAGTTCGACTCCTGAATGAATGACTCTTATGATCAGATCTTTTGAATCTAAAGCGTAAAACACAGAGTGCATCCAGTGCAGTTCGACTCCTGAATGAATGACTCTTATGAGCCGGTTCTTTTGAATCTAAAAGTAAAACACAAAGTGCGTCCAGTGCAGTTCGATTCCTGAATGAATGACTCTTATGAGCCGGTTCTTTTGAATCTAAAGCATGAAACACAGAGTGCATCCAGTGCAGTGAACTCCTGAATGAATGACTCTTATGATCGGTTCTTTTGAATCTAAAGCGTAAAACACAGTGCATCCATTGCAGTTCGACTCCTGAATGAATGACTCTTATGAGCCGGTTCTTTTGAATCTAAAGCATGAAACACAGAGTGCGTCCAGTGCAGTTCGACTCCTGAATGAATGACTCTTATGAGCCGGTTCTTTTGAATCTAAAGCGTAAAACACAGAGTGCGTCCAGTGCTGTTCGACTCCTGAATGAATGACTCTTATGAGCCGGTTCTTTTGAATCTAAAGCATGAAGCACAGAGTGCATCCAGTGCAGTGAACTCCTGAATGAATGACTCTTATGAGCCGGTTCTTTTGAATCTAAAGCATAAAACACAGAGTGCGTCCAGTGCAGTTTGACTCCTGAATGAATGACTCTTATGAGCCGGTTCTTTTGAATCTAAAGCGTAAAACACAGAGTGCGTCCAGCGCAGTTCGACTCCTGAATGAATGAATGACTCTTATGAGCCGGTTCTTTTGAATCTAAAGCATGAAACACAGAGTGCATCCAGTGCAGTGAACTCCTGAATGAATGACTCTTATGATCGGTTCTTTTGAATCTAAAGCGTAAAACACAGTGCATCCAGTGCAGTTCGACTCCTGAATGAATGACTCTTATGAGCCGGTTCTTTTGAATCTAAAGCATAAAACACAGAGTGCGTCCAGTGCAGTTCGACTCCTGAATGAATGACTCTTATGAGCCGGTTCTTTTGAATCTAAAGCGTAAAACACAGAGTGCATCCAGTGCTGTTCGACTCCTGAATGAATGGCTCTTATGATCAAATCTTTTGAATCTAAAGCGTAAAACACAGAGTGCGTCCAGTGCAGTTCGATTACTGAATGAATGACTCTTATGAGCCGGTTCTTTTGAATCTAAAGCGTAAAACACAGAGTGCGTCCAGCGCAGTTCGACTCCTGAATGAATGACTCTTATGAGCAGGTTCTTTTGAATCTAAAGCATGAAACACAGAGTGCATCCAGTGCAGTTCGACTCCTGAATGAATGACTCTTATGAGCCGTTTTTTTTTAATCTAAAGCATGTAACACAGAGTGCATCCAGTGCAGTGAACTCCTGAATGAATGACTCTTATGATCGGTTCTTTTGAATCTAAAGCGTAAAACACAGAGTGCGTCCAGTGCCGTTCGATTACTGAATGAATGACTCGCTCAACTGTGGCTCTTTGAAACTTTCAAAAAGTAACTTTGTTTGTTTGAGCATCCTGACCAGAAGGAAATGGCAGACAGTTCATATACACACATTTCTTACACATAACTTTTTCCACAGGAGTGTTTTATGATGCCTCAGTCATGTGGTGTTTTAGGAGGAAAGCCCAACCTGGCCTACTATTTTATTGGATTTATTGGTAAGTTCTTAACCTCGATTCACACATTTTGCTGTCTTGTTGGAATGTTGGAAATTAGAAAAGATTTAGTTCATCATTGGGTAAAATTGTTCACTAGTCCATGTTCACTTAGTGTGAGCCATTGGCTGATAAATTCATTTTGCGGTGAACCTTTGATGAAATAAATAAAAAAAGTCATCATTTACTCACCATGTTGTTCCAAAGCCATATGACTTTCTGTCTTCTGTGAAACACAAAAGAGTAGTTTTGAAGAATGTTCATGCTACTCTTATCCATATAGTGAAAGTGGATGGGGACCAAGGGGTGTCAAGCTCAAAAAAGGACATAAAGCAATATAAAACCACCATAAACGCAGTCTGGACGATCCGTTTTATTCAAAAACTTCTGAAGGCATATGATTGCTTTGTGTGAGGAACAGACATTATTAACTGAAGTCATTATTAACTGAAAATCTTGCCTAACTGTTTACTTTCATTGTATGGAAATGAGCAGCTTGGTAGAAAAAAGTAAAACAACATGAGGGTGAGTAAATAATGACAGTAATGTAATTTTTGGGTGAACTATTTTTTTAATCAACAAGAGCCTTTCTGTGATTGGATAATTTGGAAATGTATGTTGATGTTGACGCATTGTAATGTTTGCTTTTCTGAATGAATGACAGCTGCTTTTGACTGTGTTTTTCTTGGTCAGATGATGAGTTGATCTATCTGGACCCTCACACCACTCAGAAGGCAGTGGAGTGTGACTCAGGAAGTGCAGTGGATGATGGGAGTTATCACTGTCACAGAACTCCTCACCGAATGAAAATCACAAGCCTGGACCCTTCTGTTGCACTGGTGAGAGCTCAAACCATGTCAATGCGTTTAGGAGATGAGTATGCACATTTCCCCTCAGCCTACATTTACTATATATATAGAGAGAGATATATAGATAGATATAAATAAATATAAATGGGTGTTTCTTTACCTTTAGGCACTTTTAGCACTGTGGATTTCAAGAAAGTAAAGTCTCACTAATTCTCACATCCAACAGTGTATGTACATGTGCCCCAACAATGTTACTCAACCAATGGAGTCTATCTCTTTGTTTGACCATCGGCAGACAGAGGGCATATACAGAAAGCTGTTGTAAAAAAAAAGTTTATTTTCGCAATTCCGTTTGGTGACGCTAGTGTCGCAGAAATGACATACCGGCACTTCAGCTTTAACCTCGAGCGACCCCATTGTATTTTGGCTTTGCTATACGCAATACTTAATTTGAATTATTTTAAACTGACTGATCTCAGTTCAGAAGAATCTGTGCTGTCAGTAAAGGGTAAAGTTTCATGTGTCATGTATCAAAACAACATGGCGTCGGCAACAAAACTTCATCTGGTTAGAAACCGAATTAAAGTTGCACTATGTACGTATGTATTTTTGGTTAAAAATGAACAATTTATGTTGGATTATAATGAACTGAAGCAATTTATACTTCTGCAAATTGCTTGCAATTTTAAGTTTCAACCACAGATATTGCTTGAGAGCACAAAGTTACATAGTGCAGCTTTAAGGTTTTACATTGAAACCTGTTTGAGTCAAAAGACTTGTTCAACCGATGTGCCATTTTTAAAAATGTGAAAATTTTATCGTGAAACGCCACACTGCTAACCACAATGTATACTAATAAATCCTTTCCCACTGAATCGTTTTTTTAGGTACTTTTCCTCGCATTTGCACCTAATAAGCCCTTTCCCACCTACAGTCCCGGTAATTTTCCTTTTGCAACCTTTAGATGAGGACTCGTACAAGGAAAGGGACACCTGAGGAGATTTCCCCCTTTGCATTCGCATTCACATTGATGTCTGTAGTGACGTCATCTAATATCGACCATTTTTCTTCTGACATGGTTGGAACGTGCGATTCAATATCAACAAAACCAAAATCAACAACACCGACAGAGGATGCTGGGATCGGAGTTACACTTTTGTTTTTACTGTTTTACATGAGCTTTGGCTGCATCCGAAAACATATGCAGGGCCGTAACCACAATATACATTTAGGGGTACAAGTTCCCCCCAATAATCAGATATGACCAGACTGTCCCCCCAATAATTGATATTCTTGTTGCTGTTCTGCTGCAGTCCATTATGCACCGCTGTCTAATTGTCATTAAGTTGTTGTAGGAATAACATTTAACATATAACATAAAATAAAGTGTAATTTTTACAGCGCTCAGTAGTCTTATACCACTCGTCAATGTCATATGAGATAGCCAATCAAATCGATGTAGGCTGGACTCAAGTTTAGGACGCTAAGCAGGAACATTGTGGATTATCCCAGAGCTGCGCATCAGCAAGCAGTTCAGGTTAAGAGTGTTTGTGTCATGTGAGATGTCAGTATCTACAGTAACCAGCATGGAATATTTGACCACTTTTTTATGATTGAAATGTTGTACCGACATTACATTCATTTCCAAGGGTGCAAAATATTCACCATTTGGCAAAATTCGCCATTTTGAATTGAAAATGTCATGCACAGCACGTGATTTGTTTGTCATTCATACAGTTGAAGTCAGAAGTTTACATACACTTAGGTTGAAGTCATTAAAACTATTTTTTTAACACACAGATTTAGATTCGAACTCGTGACTCCAGGGGTGGTAGTCAGCATCTTTACACACTGAGCTACACAGGCCCCCGACATTTCACAAGTAGTGATCCTAACTGACCTAAAACAGGGAATGTTTTCTAAGATTAAATGTCAGGAATTGTGAAAAACTGGGTTTAAATGTGTTTTGTTTAGGTGTATGTAAACTTCTGACTTCAACTGTAACTGTGAAACCAAAAAATATAAAATGTTGTGCCTTTATCACATTTCAAGAATTTTTTCAGAAAAATTATTACATTCAGTGCTTTTACTATACTAAAGGACCAGAGATTAAAGGACACCCATGTCCCCCCACACCCCCAAAATGGTTTGGTCCCCCGTAGGCAGCTGCCTAATCAGTTAATGGTTTAAAGGACAGAGTTTTTGGATGAATGGAACTCTAAAGGAAACTATACTATACTTAACTATAGTTGCTATTGAATTTTGCGTTCCAACCAAGTCAGAAAAAAAATTACTGATACTAGATGACGCCACTACAGTGGTAACTATGTGAATGGGAGTCACAGATGATGTATTCCGTAGTGTAAGAGGTAGCGAATTCCATAATTGAGGAACATTAATACTGAATGACCTTCCACCTACAGTGGATAACCTGAAACGAGGGATGGACAATAAACCAAGTTCAGCTGATCTGAGAGATCGTGTAAGGTGGTAAGGGTGGAGTAGGTCAGACAGATATTGTGGAGCAAGACCATTTAATGCTTTGAACGTTAGAAGCAATACCTTAAAGTGGATACATGATGCCACAGGTAGCCAGTGGAGGTCATGAAGCAGAGGAGTAATATGAGCAGAACGCCTAGTGGAGGTGAGAACTCTCGCTGCAGAGTTTTGAACATACTGTAGTCTTGAAATAAGTTTTTTGGGAAGACCAAGAAATAAGGCATTGCACTAGTCCAGGCGTGATGTGATTAATGCATGAATTAAGGTTTCAGCATCAGCTAAACGAGCAATATTGCGAAGATGGAAAAAAGAGTTTTTAACAAGAGAAGAAATATGAGAGCCAAAAGATAGAGTCTGATCGAATAAGACACCAAGGTTACGAATCAATGACGAAGGCTTAACGTGGAGTCCATCAATATCAAAGGACTGGCCCATCCTTTCAACTGAGGCAATAGAGCCAATCACTAATATCTCGGTTTTCTTATCATTTAATTTGAGGAAATTCAGTGACATGCACTGCTTGATGTCCCTGATACATGCAGTGAGTGAGTCAGGCAGAGATGGCCTATCAGAGCTGGTGGTAAGATAGATTTGAATGTCATCAGCATAGCACTGGAGGTTAAGTCATTCACTAAATACGGAGCAAGGGAGCATCCTGTAGCTGTCCTATGCAGCGTAGTGCATTCAATCCTAAAAATCCAACCAAAGGTTCAGTTTCAGGCTGTAGATGATGTTTGATGTTTGATGATGTTTGGCAGACATGGGACAGTGATAATCAGTACATAGATTCAGAATTTATATTGTATAATTTTATTTTAACATGGTTGGCAGTGATTGGATGATGTTAGTCATTACTTTGAATCAGAATGAATTATTCAGCTTTACAGGAAATCAGCTGTAATGTCTGTAACGTCTCAAAAACATGAATAACCAACACTCCTGGACACATAAAAACATTTTAAGAGACTTTTAATGAGACCTTCATATTACATATTTGTTAGTTTCAATAAAAATCCACCCCTGGAACATGAAAGTGCCAGAAATTGAAGAAACACCCACATTCAATATATATAAATATATATATACACTCACTAAACACTTTATTAGGAACACTAATAAAGTTCCAGATGTGGTCGTTGACATGGTCTGCTGTTGTAGCCCATCCGCCTCAAGGTTCTACGTGTTGTACATTCTGAGATGATATTCTTCTCACCACAATTGTACAGAGCAGTTATCTGAGTTACTGTAGACTTTGTCAGCTTGAACCAGTCTGGCCATTCTCTGTTGACATCTCTCATCTACAAGGTGTTTCCATCCACAGAACTGCCGCTCACTGAATGATTTTTGTTTTTGGCATCATTCTGAGTAAACACTCGAGACTGTTGTGTGTGAAAATCCCAGGAGATCAGCAGTTACAGAAATACTCAAACCAGCCCACCTGGTACTGTAAAAAAGGGGGGCTGGCAAGCAAAACTGCTAAAAACATATATATTTGCCCCTTGAAGGTCTCTGCGTTGTTCTGTCTTTTCTGAGCACTGAAGTAAAGCAATTATTGTTATTAATTTGCACTTTACAAATTCATCCCGTTATTAATTTTATCTGACTCCAATTTTATATTAATCTGACTCCATTTTTAAGTTGACCTCTAATTTAGAATTAAAGCTCTAAATACTTTCTGATCATTCTTTTATTTTAATCATTTAAGTTATTGATTACTCTGAATCTTCTTCTATTCATTTACCTTTTGATCAGTTTCTAATGAGATTCAAACTGATAGTCTATAAGTGGCTTCCTCCTACATTAAAGCTTCAGTTATGATATAAATGATTCCTAAAATGGTATTCTCCTGCTCGGTTCCTCCAGAGCAGTTTCTCCTATTTTAAAGAACCAGTACTGATATAAATGATTTCAGAGGAATACAGAATAAATCAAAAAGTAACAATTTATTTGCCAGGTAAGATTTAAAACACAAGATAAAGAAACAAGTCAAAAGAACATACCTGACAATTGAGAACTACATGTAATTGCAAAGCATGGGAAATCTGAATGCATATTTCTGTTATTAAAGTTACACACAGTGAGGTGTGCGGGATCGTCTGACTACAGAGAACCTTGAGCTCTGGGCCAGCCTTCCTTAAATATCCAGACAGAATACACATTGTGTACCAAATGGTATTGTCCTTTGAGAATTTGGGGGTGAATGGGTTCTTGGCTTCCTGGTGTTAAACCTTCAAGGAGGGGTGTAGACCTCTAGAGTTATTCAGTATTTGGCAAAGACCTTATAACTTTGTTGTCATTGAGTTTTATAAACCTGGGGACAAAACACTATACCAGACGCACCGAGACATTTTAAATGATACCAAACATGTTACACTAGTTACATTATTTGTATACATCAGATATGGTCTCTTGTTACATACAGATATTAGGTGAGTTTGAGGTGATTCTGAGCTGAGGGGGAATGGATGAAGAGGAGAGGGGAGAGCAACAATGAGGTGTGAACTTTGCAGTCTTCGCTCAGTGGGGTATGGTGCCTCAGGAAGAGATGCTAATTGTGAGAAAGTTCATTTGTTGATTTTCTCGAAGTTCATACATTTGCTCTTTGCCTTTGAATGTAAACACATTAGCACATTGGCACCCAGCCTTACAGTCCGCTCTCTGGCCAAGCAGGCAACTCAATAGTTTCTGCCTGGTCACTATTAGGCGTTCAAGGTGCCAAGTCCATTTTGTCGCTTTGTATGCATCTGCAGAACACCTACTCTCACCAGATACATATAGCAGGTGGATAATTGGGTTTGTCACTGCCTGTGTCTAGTTGAGGTTAGCACATGTGTTCAGTTCCTCGAATCCATCAAGGCTTTTGGCATGTTCGGTGGATATGTCATTCCATCATGGAGAAACATCTGCTTCTGGTTGCACCCTCCCTTTAAAGATGATCTGACTCTTAGAAGAACTCTCTGCCACCTCCAGTGGTGGTCTTCTGGGCCAGCCTCAATTAGGTGAAGGAGTTCTCACAGGTAATGCATAAGCACCTGAACAGCATCTTAAATGACCATGTAAAGACTGTACATTTATGAGTTTATTGTCGTTGGGAGAAAAAGGTTGTTAGGTGTTTACATGTACAAACAACATAATGATGAATATCATGACAGCAAGTGCGACTGGTATATTGTGTCTCAGTTCCCTTCAATGCCATATACCCAATAAGGTGATCCCATTTGATTATCTGATCATTCACTACACCAATAGAGTGTATAGTAGTGGAATTTGAAAATACTTGGTCTGGATGGATTAAAGGAAAGGTGACAAAAAACCCAAGGCAACCAGTACATTCATCACCAATATTCATTATTGCCGTGGATATTTGGTCTGAATAAATTAAAGGAAACATACCACAAAGTCATTAAAACTAGTGTCTTCAGCAGTGGTATGCATCATTTTGCATATTGTAATTATAATAATTCTATGATTGTAGAATCACACTTATAGATTTATATAATAATCACAGTGCTAATTCAAAATTATCCAATGTGATTGATTTGCTGGCTAAGTCATAATCGATGATTCATGTCTATTTTCAAAGTGGGTTGTGGATCGATTGAAGTGTCTGCACTTCATATAATTTGTATTTTAATTTGGTGCAGGTGGAAATGTAGAAATTTGGGTGCAAGTTTGTTTGCAATGTGTAATGAAATCATCGATGTGTGACTGTAGCCATGCACATGTCCCATGTATATTACAGTATTTAAAGGGGAATTTGTAAATAGTGACTGTTTTATGGAAACAGGTTTGTAATGTCCTATATGTGAGAGGCTATGTGTATGTGAGAGGCAGGCCAGATCTTCAGTGGATTAGTACTTTCAGAATCTAGGCCATTATTTTGTTCCATGATGTAGTGATAAAAGTGTGTGTTCTATATGTTTAGGAGATGGGTGGAATCTGTTCTAGAATAATCGGTGTTGCAAAATTGTGGTTCCGGTGCTAAACCGGGAGGCCATATAGTTATTTTTGTTTGTGTAGTGCTGTGAGGTGTGAATGGCCTCTGAGTATTTCCACACCCATCTCCATCATGGCCGAATTGTTGTCCTGGCTGGATTGTAATGTCTAATGCAAATTTAATTTCAGAGATCAAATTAGACTGAGCATCCTTGGTGATATCTGAGTTATTACTGATATTTTAGTGTAGTTTTGAAGTGTGAAGCACCTTAAGCTGCAGTGTTTTCTGCTTAGCATATATTTTTTTATTTTTTAAGGATGCTATTCACATGTTTGATCATCTATGATCTATGATCTCTTGGTCTGTCAGGGTTGTAAAATATCTGCCTGATGTTTAGAAATTTGTACACTGAAATGGGTTCCTTGATCAGACTCGATTTGGATGGGCGCACACCAAAGTGGGATGATTTGGTTGGCCATCACCCGTGCCACAGTGTTTGCAGTGTTATTGCGGGTGAAAATTGCTTCTACCCACTTAGAGAATTTATCAATGATCACCAGGCAATAACGATATCCCCCTTTGGCACTGGGGAGTGCACCAAAGAAATCCAACTGTAAGGATTCCCAGGGTCCCTTGGGTGGGTCTGACCTGTGTAGATTAGTGCTTCTGGATTTGTCCTGATTAACTGTTTCATAAACTATGCAAGTACTACACCACCTGTTGACATCAGCATATTCATGGTACAGTTTGATTATGGGTTTTTGAACAGCTTCTGGAACCACATATTTCCCATCTCTGAGTATTATGTCTTCTGTGACAGTGACTAACTGATCCTGCGGTAAGTGTGGTGCAATCTCTCCCTCAGCTGTCCACAAATCTTTTTGATATTGTTTAAGGTCGATGGGAGTGATTTGGACTGCACTCACCACAGGTGCAGGTAGTTTGTCCGGTTGCCACTCGTCTCCTTTTATGGCTGCGATTTTGGCAAATTTATCGGCAATGTTGTTGTATTGCTTGTGTTCGTTGGGGTTTCTGTTTATGTGCGTGGCAATGATGTTGTCATCCACATAGTCAGCTACTCTGTCTGCACCCAGTAGGGGGCCGACTGGCAGACACAGAGACTTGGTAGATGAACGGCACTGTAGAACTACACCTCTTTTTTCAAGCTGTTGGACTCTCTCATGAACAGCAGCCTCTACCTCTGGCTTAATGTGGTATTGCTTTTGTGGGGGAGGTGGCTCCCCCTCAATGCATACTTCAAAATCAATGAGGCCACAGCCGTGTTCGTGATTAGCCCAAACATTGCTATTTGTATCCATTAGCAGTTTTATGGGGTCTGTTTTGGAAATGGACATAATGCTTGCCTTGTCTCGTGAAAAACAATTTTTCATTGTTTTATTTGTTTGCAATTTGATTTGTTTTTCAAGGCAGTGAATAAAAAAGCCATGTTTTTGCATGATGTCCATTCCCAATACCGTTCCTTCACTGTTGTCTGGTAAATACCAAAAAGGTTCTTCTAGCATTATCATGCCCAAGTCGAGTTGAACTGGTTGTGTTTTGGTCGCAGTCATTAGTGTGTCGCCTATGCCTCTAATTTGTATGGTTTCATTTGTTAGAGGTAAAGGAATGTTTGTGCAGGAGCATGCAGCACCGGTATCGATAAGTATGTTGGCTAACCGGCCTCCAATGTTAGCCCTTATTTTGATACGGTTGCCGCTGTTGATAATACTCCCTATTGCAATGGAGGCCACGCATCCCTATTGTATATTATATTTCGACAGTAATGATTCGAGTTCAGCTTGGAATTCGCTGTTTTGTGGTTTTTCCTCCATTTGTCTGGGAGCACTTGTGTTGTTTTGCATACTCAAGGTATCTAACCGTTTGCGAATTTCAGTGTCAGTGTTGGAGGGTGCTCCCTTTCTTTCGCACTCATCTTTTAACTGATAACAGTCACGTATGTTATGACCTTTCCTTCTGCAATAATCGCATCGATGTTGGGTGTAATTCAATTTTTTTATTTTTTCAGCACCCTTGCCCTCTGTCACCCACTGGGTTGCTGCAATATGATGCGATTTAGACTGTTTGTGTCTATTTTTGATTTTTGATGCCCAGTCTACCACTGCCCTGTACGTGTTTTCAGCTGGGTCAGCGCCATTCAAAAGAGCTTGTTGAACAGCGGGCCCTGCATTATTTTTTAGGAACTGAAGTAAAACTTCATGATCCCTATCTGCGTTTTCAAGGCCGGAGTATTCTTTGTACGATTCCCACAAACGTTCTGCATAACTTTCAAATGGTTCTTTATTTGATTGTTTAATGTTAACAATTTTACTCCATTCTGCATGGCTTGGTCCTCTCAGATCTAGCAATGTTTGCTTAAGTCTTTCGTACACTTCTGTGTCGGTTTCACGATCGCGTCTATTTATAATGCGTCCTGTTTTCATTTCCTCATTCAGTTTGGGTCTGAGTTCGTTCGGACTAGTTAAGAGAGCAATTTGCCATACGTCTCTGATCTCTAGATTGTAGACATTGGCCTGTAACATTAAGGTGTCCCAGTAAGGCTGGAATGGACCTCTTCTTGGCATCATGCCAACTATTTCTTTGTGTGAGCTGCATTCCTCGCACGTTAAAGGACGACTGATAGTTGCGATTTCATCTTCCGCATTTGTTATTGTTTTAAGGACTGCGACTTGAACAGATTTTAATGGAACATCACTAGTTTTTTGCCGCGTCATAACCGGGCTGCGTTCTTTTGTAATCAGAGCGGGATTATCCCCATGGGCTCGGTTACGAGCCTCTCTTGTGTGGTTAGTGTAAACTAAGGTTACTGCATCATCGTCGTCACTATCCTGTTTTCTTTCAGCATCAAATGGTGAATTTATGGCAGCTTCTTTTATAGCTGATATTGGGAAGCCTGCGTTGTTACAGCAGTCTTCTAAAGCGGATGCATAATTTCGACCTGATCTGAGTTTTTGTTGGAGATCATTTATCTGCGCTTCCATCGCATCTTGCCCAACTTTACCCGTCTTGCCCAACTTTGCTTTTTATACACAAACGTTTCGACTTTAGCCCTCAATTTTTTTAATTCTTCCGATCGCGATTTCTCTATTTCTTTAATGTTTACTATAATTTGCTCGTTTTTCGCCATGGTGTCGATGTCGTTACGGCGAAGCAAGTAAACAATAGCGACGGAGGTTTTCCGGTATTTACGTTTGGATTCTAGTCTCTGACCCTCCATAGAGTACCATGATAAGATTTCATCATTACTCCATTTTAAATTTAGTCCTTTCTCGCGTAAACGAAAAAGGAGATCTTTGAACTTTATGGCAAGAGCGTCCATTACCTCCTCATCTACACTGCTTCTAGCCTGTCCCTGATCCATGTTTTTGTCTAAAAACTTTCGCCCCACCAGATTTTTTCGGTCTCCGGTCTAACAGAGGGTATTCCGACCCGTTCTATAAATGTGTCTATATGGGATGTGTCTGTGCTTTCCCTCAAAACTTGTAATAGTCAAAAAGAATGGACTTACCAGAGCTAATGAAGACAGAGAAGTAGAAGAAGCTCAAAACTCATCCTCTTTACCAAACAGGATGTCCTGTTGAAAAGACGTCACTCGCTCGTTGGAGATCATGGAGGCAGGTCACCACTTGTAAAAAAGGGGGGCTGGCAAGCAAAACTGCTAAAAACATATATATTTGCCCCTTGAAGGTCTCTGCGTTGTTCTGTCTTTTCTGAGCACTGAAGTAAAGCAATTATTGTTATTAATTTGCACTTTACAAATTCATCCCGTTATTAATTTTATCTGACTCCAATTTTATATTAATCTGACTCCATTTTTAAGTTGACCTCTAATTTAGAATTAAAGCTCTAAATACTTTCTGATCATTCTTTTATTTTAATCATTTAAGTTATTGATTACTCTGAATCTTCTTCTATTCATTTACCTTTTGATCAGTTTCTAATGAGATTCAAACTGATAGTCTATAAGTGGCTTCCTCCTACATTAAAGCTTCAGTTATGATATAAATGATTCCTAAAATGGTATTCTCCTGCTCGGTTCCTCCAGAGCAGTTTCTCCTATTTTAAAGAACCAGTACTGATATAAATGATTTCAGAGGAATACAGAATAAATCAAAAAGTAACAATTTATTTGCCAGGTAAGATTTAAAACACAAGATAAAGAAACAAGTCAAAAGAACATACCTGACAATTGAGAACTACATGTAATTGCAAAGCATGGGAAATCTGAATGCATATTTCTGTTATTAAAGTTACACACAGTGAGGTGTGCGGGATCGTCTGACTACAGAGAACCTTGAGCTCTGGGCCAGCCTTCCTTAAATATCCAGACCGAATACACATTGTGAGCCAAATGGTATTGTCCTTTGAGAATTTGGGGGTGAATGGGTTCTTGGCTTCCTGGTGTTAAACCTTCAAGGAGGGGTGTAGACCTCTAGAGTTATTCAGTATTTGGCAAAGACCTTATAACTTTGTTGTCATTGAGTTTTATAAACCTGGGGACAAAACACTATACCAGACGCACCGAGACATTTTAAATGATACCAAACATGTTACACTAGTTACATTATTTGTATACATCAGATATGGTCTCTTGTTACATACAGATATTAGGTGAGTTTGAGGTGATTCTGAGCTGAGGGGGAATGGATGAAGAGGAGAGGGGAGAGCAACAATGAGGTGTGAACTTTGCAGTCTTCGCTCAGTGGGGTATGGTGCCTCAGGAAGAGATGCTAATTGTGAGAAAGTTCATTTGTTGATTTTCTCGAAGTTCATACATTTGCTCTTTGCCTTTGAATGTAAACACATTAGCACATTGGCACCCAGCCTTACAGTACCAACAATCATCCCACGGTTGAAATCAGTGAGATAAAATTTTGCCCATTCTGATGGTCGATGTGAACATTAACTAAAGCTCCTGACCCGTATCTGGATGATTTTATGCACTGCTGCTACACGATTGGCTGATTAGATAATCACATGAATTAATAGATATACATGTGTACATAATAAAGTGCTCAGTGTGTGTATATATTATTTATAATGAGAGTGAGATATATCACTTATCAACAAAAAAATTAGAGAATTAGGCAAACATTTTCAGTAATAGGTGTTGAAAAGTATCTAGTTTAGGTTTCATTGATTTGAAATGGAAATGTAAACGTGCATGTTTGTTTGTAGGGTTTTTTCTGTAAGAGTAAGGAGGACTTTGACTGTTGGTGTGACCTGGTTCAACAGGTATGACTGTCACATACTGTTCCTGTCAGTTGTCCACACTTACAACCTGTAAATGAACAAGTCAGGCTCATATTTCACCCCAAGATAACAATATTACAGTATATTGAAAATGTATCGAACAAAATGAAGTCATGTTATTTGTCTGTGATTTCAAGGAGCTCCTAAAGAAAAGAAACTTGCGGATGTTCGAGCTGGTAGAGAAACATCCGTCTCACTGGCCTCCGTTTGTTCCCCCCACCAAACCAGAGGTGCAGACCACTGGAGCAGGTATTGCTGAGTAACACAGCCAGAGCACTATGACATTGTGCTTTAGTGTTTTGTCTAAAAACACTTTTAGGCTGCTTATCATCTCATAAAATGTTTTCTCGTTGAATATCCTGTGTCATTCTGAAGTATAGCATATTACGATATTAAAATGGGTTGCAAATGCCATTTCATGTTGACTTTAAGACTTGGATGTGCTAGATAATTTGTGTTTGATGACCCAATGATCATTACTACCCTCTGCACTTACCTTCTAGAGTTCATTGAGTCCCCAGACAAGCTGTTTGAGTCAGAGGAAGAATTTGAGATCCTAAACGTGTGATCTCCGCCCACTCGGCTCAATCAACCAATGAGAGTCCAGGATGAGGAGGCGTCATGAGCGTTCCTCTGCTCCACACCGCACAAGTGCCTCGGATCAACACCAAGCACAACACGGTTGACAATAAGCAAAAATAAGTAGACGATAGCAACACCACAAAGCATAAAACGACAGCCATGCCAAGACAGTCTAAATGAGCTTGTGCTGTGCTTTTAATTGTAACAGGAATAAACCAAGCCAAGGATCCCTGTAGCAACTTGTGATGTTTAGCCTCATTCAGAAGTCATTTAAGAGACTTGTGTTTTTAATTATTAAAAGAACAGAGGACTGTGGAGTTGCATGTACTTTATCATACTGTATCATGCAGCAGTGAAGATTTCTTCACAACCTCAACACTCTCTACCTCCTGATAGCAGGAGATGACGAATATGCAGACATCTTATATTCAGTGTTATTCAAGGAAAAAAATGACAACCTTATTGGTTTAAAAAGTGCCTCTCTTTCTCTCTTTGACATATTTATGTATCTGTCTGGTAATGGAGATGTTTTCCTTCCTTTTTACCATGTAATAATTATTTCACCCTCCCCTGCACACATGTAAATATGGCTTCAAATTAAGATATTTAAATGTGTTTAGCAAGTTTTGGATTGCTTCTGTCACTTTCTTAAAAGAATAAATAGTGAAGGAACCTGAGGATCCTGTGTTCATTTCATTATGTGTTACTAGTATTCCTTTTATGTCTTTGTATCTATGTTAAAGACAAATTTGAACAAGAATCTTGAATGGCTGATGTATGAAATAAGAAAAAACATTTAATACCATTTAAAATTTGTTAATATTGTTATGTGTATATAAATGTATATACATTATATATATATATATATATATATATATATACACACACCGGCGGCCAAATGTTTGGAATAATGTACAGATTTTGCTCTTATGAAAAGTACTTTTATTCACCAAAGTGGCATTCAACTGATCACAATGTGTAGTCAGGACATTAATAACATGAAAAATTACCACTAAAACATTTTTCAGAACTTCTTAAACTACTTTAAAGATTTCTCATCAGAAAATCCTCCACGTGCAGCGATGACAGTTTTGCAGATACTTGTCATTCTAACTGTCAGTTTGTCCAGATACTCAGATGACATTTCACCCCACACTTCCTGTAACACTTGCCATAGATGTGTCTGTCTTGTCGGCACTTCTCATGCACCTTACAGTCTAACTGATCCCACAAAAGCTCAATGGGGTTAAGATCCATAACACTCTTTTCCAATTATATGTGGTCCAATTTCTGTGATTCTTTGCCCACTCGAACCTTTTCTTTTTGATTTTCTGTCTCAAAAGTGTCTTTTTCTTTGCAATTCTTCCCATAAGTCCTGCACCCCTGAGTCTTCTCTTTACTGTTGTACATGAAACTGGTGTTGAGCGGGTAGAATTCAATGAAGCTGTCAGCGGAGGACATGTGAGGTGTCTATTTCTCAAACTAGAGACTCTGATGTACTTATCCTCTTGTTTAGTTGTACATCTGGTCTTCCACATCTCTTTCTGTACTTGTTTGAGCCAGTTGTCCTTTGACTGTACCTTTGTATGAAATCCTTTGTATGAAATTGTATAACAAACACAAAGACAAGGTTAAGCTTCATTTAATGAACTAAATAGGTTTCAACTGTGTTTGATATAATGGCAAGTGATTTTCTACAACCAAATGATCAATTTAGTATGATTACTCAAGGATAAAGTGTTGGGTTGATGCTGCTGGAAATGGGGTCTGTAGATTTGATCAAAAATAACTTTTTCAAATAATGCTGATGCTGTTTATTACATCAGTAATGTCCTGACTATACTTTGTGATCAGTTGAATGCCACTTTGGTGAATTAAAGTACAAATTTCCTTCCGAAATAGTAAAATCTGTACATTATTCCAAACTTTTGGCCGCCAGTGTATGTATGCCTATATTTATTAGTTCAGTTTATTCTTATCTTATTTAACTCAGTTGTTCAGAGTAAGATCATAATAAAGTATTTTTTATTAGAAATTAACAAAATAAATATATTTGATGTTTATTATTTTATATAATACATGTATTTATGTATACTGTACATTTTATTTATTAATTGATATGTATAAAATATAAATGTCCAAAGAAAAGTCTTCCAATCAAGAATTATACACAGAATAAATAATAATTATTGTATTTAAATAATATTTAAAATACATTATAATTATCGTAGCAGTTATATATATAATATTTAGTTGTAAATTTTGTTCAAAAGTAGTAGTATATGAAGCATTGAAGATCCAAGCATGATTGCATATTTTCAAATGTTCAATTTGCCCAGTGGAGGGCAGAATCTCTAACCACGAGCAACAGGGCAGTTAAGAAATATTTCACTGGGTGCAAGAAGTGAAAATGCAGGGTCTTAACATGTCCACAGCAGTGTTGCATCATACTGCAAAAGATAAATCACAAGCACACACACGACTTACAGTCAGGGATACCTTGGCACTTTTTTATTGCAATAGCTCTATTACAAGCAAAAAAGCAATCTGATAAATATACACCAAAAATAAAATATAAAAATGTTGAACTGACCAAAAAAAAAATCCAACACCCTCATCCTTAAATACAACCAAAGAAGGTGCCACGTAGCATGTTTGACAAGAGAAGAGATATCAAAAATTACACTATTTAAAAAGGAAGACGGCGCTGATAATGGTCTGCTTCAGTCGATATAATCAACATGTTTCAGCCCGATCACAAACTTTCACCACAAGTGTGTACTGACCAAATGAACTGTGAATCTTCAACACAGACTCCGTTCATTTAGATTTATTTTTTTTGTCCAACGCTTCCTTTTAGTCATCGAAAAAAGGCAAACAACTCGGCACAATTCCAAACAATATCAGTATCCCCAAACTATAACCTCAGTAGAGCCCCTAGTAAAAAAAACACAAGCTTGATTACTTTTCCAGGCTGTCACGGTAGTTATTGTGTAGAAAAAGTCCCAAGAAACGGTATACTACGTGTTTTTTCTCCATTTCACATTTTACTTACATTAAAGCAACGCAATATCATGACACAATAGCATGACACAAAAGCTAGTCAAATAAAGAGAAGCAGCCACAGGTGGGCTACTACCGAAACGAATGGAGGAACAGTCACTGACGTACGGCGTTGTCCCAACATCATTTGGACTACTACTGTAAAGCGTACACATCGTACTACACAGCTTTCAACCACAATCTCGACCCAACATCTCTTTATATAAAGCTTTCAGGTACAAGCAAAGAGGGGCTAATAATTCTTGGTAATAAAAAAAGGCCCAAGAGATGAGGGAAAACAGGTGTTCTGAAGTGATATAGACACTGAAATCCCCCTCTCAGTGAGTTCTATATTCGTACAATTGCGATCACCGGCGATGCACTATACAAACTGTCCCGTTAACAGTGAACGTCAATGCATTGGATTCAATAAATAAATAAACACAATCAATAAATAAACAACAAACAAACAGGATGTATCATGTAGGGAATGAAGAGTACCGTGATTTATACATCTGTACCAGTGTCCTGGCGTAATGTGGCAGTTTGTAAGACTAGTTGTGAAATGCTCAAGTAGTAAAAGTATCTTTTTATTTTGTCCAATGGCTACATCCAGGCCTAAAAGTACTCCAAATCTAAGTAAACAATGCTGCATTGCATTTTAAATAACCCACAAGAGTCTTTGTTCATGGAAATACTATTTTGCATCTCAATTGACTTCAAAGTTGACAATACTTGATCTTGCGCCAATACCGGTGAGGTTGAACGGATTCTGAGAGTTGTTTCCCAATGGCATTTAAACAGGAGGTAGCATATCCAAGTATCTTAGAAACACTGTGTTATCTAAAAAGTGCTCTTAGAAAAGTGTTTATACTTGTTTTGAAGCTTTGCACTGAAACATTCCAATATTACATCATTCAGATTCAGACACTATGGCAAGCCCTTTTAGATATTTACAATTCACTTTTCACTAGCTAAAATGCTAATTCTTGATATCAGCAATGAAAGTACTAAAAGTGCTAAATTCTTGATATCAAAAACATTACTCAACAAAAAAACACATTTTTGATATAAAAAATGGAATATCCACTTTTAAGTTTTGCTTTCTGTAACCGCATTTAAACAAGTAGAATTTCACAATCTGTCATGCAATCCTGTTCAAAAAGCTGTTACAGATATCTATAACTGTTTTCTTACATGTACTTCCTACTAGTAAAAATTATAATTTTATTGATTTTTTTAATACTTGTAATTTACTAGTACAAATATCCATTCCTGATATCAACAATTGAAATCCAACTAGTTCAAATGTCATTTCAGATATCTATAATGTTATTGAAAGTAGCAAGAAAACCTTCTACCAAATCTATAATGTTGAAATATATTTAGATATCAAAAAATAGCATTTTCACTAATTGCAATTCCATTGTGATTCAGTTAGATCGCTGTGAAAATGCAGTTATACAAATTTACGGCATTTGCTACTTGAAATTACATTTTTGAATGTGTATGTCCGCGAGTAATAATATCCTTTTTCATATCAAGAATACTAGTGCAAACTTAATTTCTAATATAAATAATAAGCACTTTTATTAGCAGTAATTCCATTGCTGATCTCAAGATTTAGCATTTTAGTGAAAATGAAATTGAAAATTTCTATAATTCAAATCCTTCGTGATTAAATGTTAAACAGGCTTGCCATACAGACACTCTTGTAGGGAGATGTTTTCATGCATCGAAAACACTGATTGAGATGATATTTGAGACTGTACATTTAAAAAAAAAAAAAAGTGGTCTTCACAGAAGTGGTCCGTGCGGTAAATAAACCCTTTTGCAGTATATGCACTGCATGTGTAGGCAACTCAATGCTCCCTGAAATAATATTAATTGACATTATATAAATAGAAATCAACTGTCACGTGTTAAGGAGTGGTGGGGGTTACGGGAAGGTACCCGACTCATTATACAAATGATTTTCAATATACAAGCTCCTATTTACACTGATCTATCCCATTTTCTGTGGTGAAACGTAAACCTGTAACGTAAGAGCTATGGCGCGATTTAATACCGTACACACAAAAATAGAAGTGCTTGACGTTTGGAGCTCACAGTTCTGATGTAGCGAACCTGCTCTAGTAAACAAGACCAGAAAACATTATTGTTCCTTCAAAAACAGACCAATGAAACCAGTTGTTGAGGCAGTTATGTGGGAAATACAGAGCATAAGAGTTGTGCAGTCTCTCAGTATTGGTTGTCAGAGGTCTGAGGAGGAGGCAGCCTTCTCTTCAGCATTCCAGAGTTCATTGGATTCCGTATGTCCTGATTCCCCTGGGCATCAGCATATAACTCACTCAATCTGCAAGGGTGAGGAGATAGAATGCATGTTATAAAACGCTTAAAGAGCACCTATTATGGCTTTTCAAATATGACCTTTCATGTAGTGTGTTATAGAGCTGTTTGTGAATGAAAAAAAGTCTGCAAAGTTTCAAGAATGAAATGGCGACAAATGGCGTTATTGACTCCCAAAAGAAAGAACTGATTCTGAACACCTGAAACGAGTCGTTAGTAATTCCAGACTTCCTGTACTAACCTATTTGGTAACAACAAAAAAACACCTCTGGTCTTCACTGGCTCCTCACGAACTGCTTTGACCCGCCTTCAAACACTACACTAAGCCGTAGACCAATCACAACAGACTGGGCCATCTGACCAATCAGAGCAGAGCAGGCTGTCTGAAAGGAGGAGTTTAGAATGAATACTTTAGAACGGATCATTGAACGAGTTGTTTTTGACACTGGGGGGAAAAAGTTAATGCTGCAATTTTAAATATGAGCAAATTAAAGTGGTTTTTGACCGTGGATGTAGGGCTGCAACTAACAATTCATTTGATAAGCGATTATTCTAACGATTATTAGAATGATTATTAGACTATTCTGCGACTATTGCAATGATTAATCATTAACACTTAACCGATTATTCAGCTTGTGCTCCGACTTAAAAGGTTGGATTAAATGTGTTTACTAACAATAAAGAGGGTAAAGTCATCTTTAAAAAATACCTCTAAATGACATTCACTAATATAAAGGGAAAAAATACATTTTATTAAATACTATTTATTTAATACTTTTTATTTTTATTACTGTGAGTGCAGTAAAGACAAAATATACTTCTATTCAAGATCTATTCTCTAAAAGCAACTCTAAATATCTCATATGCTGCTTCTCAGGTGAAGGCATCTTTTTATTTTTTAAAGGATTTTTAGATATTTTAAAATATTTATATTTTTAATATTATATTCAACATTCTCAGATAACAATTTTCTCTTCTCCAGTATAGCAGCTAAAAAAAATATATGTTGTTTTAAAGGAGTTTTAGATATTTTTATTGGAAAAGAAACCACAACAAAAACACCTGTTTTGTTGTAGTGTATAACTGGGTGAAAACAACCCTCTCTCAACTGTCTGTTCACTTCAATCCATCTTGAACTCACTAAAAAACAAACTCACTCTTATTAATAAAGCTGCGTGTGGTCAATTTTCTTCAAGATAAGAAATGCACAGTGACACATTTTAAGATTCAATGAGTCATGAGTCATGACGTTATAATCTAGCTACAACTAAATATTTTGTCGACAATTTTTTATCATCGATAACGTCAACTAATCGTTTCAGCCCTACTTGGATGCATGTAAATCTATTGTATGAGACCTTTAAAACTAAAATAGCCACATTTAAAAACCATAACAGGTGAACTTTAAGCCTTATATATATATATTTTCAACACTTGAATTAAAGGGATAGTTCACTCAAAATGTAAATTCTGTCATCATTTACTCCCCCTCATATGTTAGGCAGACTGACAGCCTCAGTCACCATTCACTTTCACTGTATGGAAAAAAGATGCAATTATAGTGAATGGTGATTTAGGTTGTCATTCTGTCTAACATCTCCTTTCCAATGAAGAAAGGTCATAAATGTTTGGAACAGCATAAGGCAAATGATAACAGAATTTTCATTTTTGAGTGAACTATCCCTTTAACACAAAGTTATACCTCATTTTCAGTCAACTTTATAATAATCCTCATCAATTGAAACTCAATAATGCTTTTTTTATCACACACATTGTCAGCTTGCTTCTATTCAGGTCTCGACAGTTGGCTACAATCATATTGACATCCTACAAACTATTTTGATTGATTAGGATGTAGGTGACAACAGACCAATTAAAACACTCTATGCAAGCTTGGGCGGGGCTTGATTGGGATATAGATCTATTTTCTGCCCATTAGGGTTCTTATGCTATTGATACCAAATATCTTATGCAATTTTGTTGTAAGAAAAATATAACCATCAGTTAGAAATCAACAGGAAGATGTTTAGACCGTAAAAACAGTCTACACACATTATAAAATAGTACACACACACACATACATACATATATATATATATTTCTTTAGTATCTTCAAATTGTTAGAGGCAAAATCTAGGGCTCTTATTAATATGTAAAGGTTTCTAATAGAAAAATACTGATTTAAGTAATTTTTCTAAATGCATACCAACTCTTAAAGGCAACTTTTATAAAAAAAAATGAATGACTCATTCTGGCATCATTACTCACCCTCACTTTGTTCAATACCTTCATGACTTTCTTTCTTCCATGGAACACAAAAAAAATGAAAAAAAGATGGAATGTTCTCAGTCACCATTCACTTTAATTGCATATTTTTTCCATACAATAAAAGTGGTGACAGAGGCTGTCAATCCCTAAAATTATGCCTAACATATCCTTTTGTACTCTATGGAAGAAAAGAACGTCATACAGGTTTGGAACGGCAAAAGGATGAGTAAATTACGAGCAAATATTTATTTTGTGGTGAATTTACCCTTTACAATTTTAACCATTGTAACCTAGCTTGTATACTAGCTTAGAGGAATTTTCCTTTTGTTGTTTGGTAATAATAGGACAGATAATATAATTCAAATATTTAAGTAAATTGGCTGAAAAATAGGTCTTTTGCTAAATAAGGGTTAGGTGTGTTGGGAAAAAAAACACATTTGGATGAAATCATAAGCAATCCCAAGCAGAATGTCTTGTAATGCAGCATGCATCTTTCTTTAATTTCAAACTTGCATTTCGCAACTCTGTGTTTGAACAGTTGCTCTGTGTGCATGAAGAGCTCCTTTTCCCAGTGCTAGTGAAAAACAACATTTTAAATTATTTTCAATCTGTTCAGTTCAGAAAAAGAAAAAAGAAAAACAGAATGTCTTCAAATGCAAAAGCAACATATGTCAGTTTTTTTTCTCATTTTGCCAAATGGATGATTCTCTTCTGAAGTCTCTCCTTGGGACTGTAGAAAGACTCTTTAAATTTAAACAACAGGGAAACAATTATAGCGGTTAAATTCACACATATTAACAAAAAAGCAGTTACTATATATTACATATTGCACCCTACACTGTCTCCAGTCTCAGTATTTTTGGATTTGTACATGACAAACACAGAACAATGCACATTGATGCTGATGCAAAAGCTTTAAGAGTGTTAGTTGTCACCATTGATTTTGTAGCATAAGGGGAGACAGAGATACAACCAACCTTTTGAGGCAGTGGAATCACCTCCAGACATGGAGAAGTCTATACCAGCATAGGCTTCACTTCCATGGAGGTTACTATGAGCTGGGTGTGGAGTGGGGGTGTTCAGTGTGACCCTGGGCACTTCTCTCAGGTCCAGGGAGATATAGTTGAGGTAGCTGGATGAGGTGTTCTGGTGCGTTCTTCCTGTTGCAGAGTTCACCGAGTCAGGAGAAGCCTCTGTGCGCGACCACACATTATCAAAGGAGGAGGAGTTCTGCCACCTGCTAGCTTCGGGGAGATTCTGGTAGGCCGAGGGCCTGATGATGCAACCATTAACAGAGGAACCAGATGAGGGGATGAAAGTCTCTGAACTGTGTCGTCTCCTGCCCTGTGGGTCCGCCCTGATAACCTTGGGCTCCGTTTGGCCTAGCTGGAGCCAATCGGATATACAAAGATGCTGCATCATTTGCAAAGGACTGCTGGCATCATCACCATGCATCTTCTCAGGATCTAAATTAGTCGATGTCTGACCATAAGAGCATCCTAAAGGCCGGGCATAGTTTGGAGGGTTCCATGGAGCAACAAGTGAGTGTCGAGGAGGGCGGTCTTTCAGGAGGCTGTCCATGTTCAGACCTAAGTAGTCATGTTCGGGTTTGGAGCAGCACAGCTGATAGCAAGGCTGGGAGGGGGGCGGGGTGGAGGGGGAGATTACAGAGGGTGGCGAAACAGTGGCATGAGTGGGCCGGTCCCCAAAATCCATTTGGATGTACTCACCCGGACTGGGAGGGCTGGAGGTCTCAGCAGGGGACATGGGAACGTATTCCGTCTTGCCACGTTTCTCACGTGATGGGGCTTTGTAAGAGCGTGGAAGAGAGAAGTAGGAGGCGTGGGATTTCTGGCCTTCAGGTGAGGCCTGGGAAAAGCCTTCAGCCATGGTGATTTGAGACATGTCCATGTAGTCATCATACTCAGCCTGCTCCCTGCTGGACGGACTGTCACCAGGGAGCATCATCATGTAGCCATATCGGTCCGCTTGCTGTGAGGAGCAAGGGTGTATCTCCATGGTGGCAGGGTGGTTTGCTCTAGGTTGCATAGGGATGTAATCTGCATTGCTGTACATCATGGGAATGTAATCATCATCTTTTGGCAGTTTCTTTTGATACTCAGAGCTGAGCAAGGGAGGTTTGTTTGGGTGATGTAACTCAGAGTAAGACTTATTAGCTGACTTCAGCAGACACGAGCAAACCTGGCGCCGTTTGTACTCCACAGGGACCGTTTTGGACTCTTCATCTAAACAAGTTTGCGTGGCTTTCTGCTGCATGATGCCCAAGCCGCCGCCCAGCTTTGGCTTGGAGGAATGTGCTAGCTTGAGGAAAGTCCTTTCCATGTAACTGCTCTCTTCCTCAAAAGTCCTGGCCCCATCTTTATGCCAATCCATGGCCATGTACTCTGTCAGCCGGTAATCCTCCCTAATAGGAGGGGTGTTGCCATGGGATTCGGGGGTGGTGCAGCTCGCATGAAAGTACCTGAATTCACAAGGGCTTGGACAGAACTCATCGGACGAGTTGAAGCCGCCATCACTAGGAGAGCCACAAATGGATGAGCTAGAGGGGCGAGTGTGCGTGTCAGAGGCCGAGCCATGCCCACTGCTGCTTGACACACTGATGGGACTGGTGGCACACAGGAAGTGAGATACAGGAAGCGAAGCAGAGCGGGTGTGCTGAGTCGAACCAGGCGAAGCGCATGCACAGCAGCTTCCGGTCTCCTCACGACCCACACTGAGAATAGGCGTGTTCAGTTGCACCAGGCTGCCCGTTCCAGAGCTCAGGGCTCTGTCCTGTGTGCCTTCGCCCTCGCTGGAAGTCCGATAGCGCTGACCCCTCCCTCCTTTACTCTTCCCAGTTGGTGGCGTGCCCATAACCGAATCGGTCCTGGAGGGGCGTTGCAGTCCAGTCTGGCTGGGAGGAAGGTTGCCAAGATGCTGGCGTGTGGTGATAAACGGAATGGGGTTTGACCCGGAGGACTGGCTCTTGCTCCGTGGTCTAAAGTCGGGAAAGGCCTTCAGGGCCTTCATAGTGTCCAGAATAGTCTCATGCATGCTCTGCGCCACCACAGAGTCCTCAACTTGTACCCAGATTTTACCAGGGCCAATGGAAGAGGAGCGGCCCACCTCAATAAAGAAGAAGCTCTCTGAGTGGCCGCAGCGGCGGATGTTCATTAATGGCAGGTTCACAGCGGGTGTCTCTGAGTTCAGCTTCACAAGGTGAATAGTCTTGGCAGAAAGGCACAGATGGTACACCCCCATTAAATTCTTGGTCTGACCCAACCCTTTAGGTTTGACGTTCACCTGCCACACCTCCTTGAAAATAGTACCTGGTGAAATCGTACCGTAACCATCATCAAGTTCGTCGGTGTCAAGCAGCCCCTTTTTGCCCTCTGTCATTAGTTCGGTGAGGGCCAAATACCAATCCTCTTGTTCTTGCTCATTCTCCGCCAACACAGAAAAATACTCATCTTTAGTATAAAGGGCAATGAGGTATTTGTTTTTAGCATCAGCCCTCTTGTTTACCGTAAAACACTGGGACAGGTAGATTACCCTCTTTGCTGGGCATGCGACACCGGAGGCAGCAGCTTTGAGGGCACTTCTGAATTTCTTTTCGCTGTCGTAATACTCCAGCCGACTGGGCCCCAGATTGCTGGGGCCCCTCAGTACAAAGAACCTCTTGTGGCCGTGTTTCTGTTTTCTCAGATAGCCACACTTCCAGATGTCCCTGTCCACGCCACCAGAACACACGGCGGCAGCAGCCAGGGCAGCAGCAGTGGTGTCAGCGCTCAGGACGCGACAGAAGGCAGAGTCATGTACCTTATACTGGAGAGGTGGCAGGTTTTTCCTCAATACAGCATCTTGAGGGCTCTCATCCGGGAACAGATGATGCACTTTGAAGTGGTAAGGCTGATGGTATCTCCTCTGTGGCTGATTATGAGAGGAGGCCGTTAAGTGCATGGGAAAACGGGAGCCGCTGTTATTGATTGAGGTGGTGGTGGAGGAGGAGGAGGAGGCGGAGGAGGAGGAGGATAGATGCTCCCTGGCAGCACAAGAGATGTCGCCTTTGGTCGCGCCTGATTTCGTGACAGCGCGACGCGTTTGCGCCTCCAATGTCAACATAACGCCGTGATTCGGTAAATGTGGCCGATCTTCCATGGGACAATGCGCTGAAAGGTCACTTTACCTCCGCTTTACGCCGATGTACGGCCCATTTTGTTGGCTGTAGGTTTGTAGCTCCAATAGAATCACTGCTTCAAGTATTCCGCGCTGCCTTCCGATGAATCGCCCTGGTAATTATTCAGCACGACGAAACGGTGCGTCTTCGCAGAGCCTCCATCATCGCTCGCTGCCATTATAAACCTTTATTTCCCCGCGTCACTCATGGTGTCTACACATCACTACAGACCAGCGAAAACATCACATGACGCGCACGTCAACGCGCGGCGCGGGGTGAACGGCGGCAGCTGGCGCTCCTGATTGGTCCGATGGCGAAAAGCTCCGTGACTGACATCGCTCTACACCAATGAAAGCTGTCGAAGCAGCAGCCGCGTCCTGTCGATTGGACGGGGAGATCTCTCGTCTTCCTCTGAGTGCAGACAGTGTAGAGCTGGAACAAATATCTTTGTAATGAGAATAAAGATAAGGAGTCCAGAGGCGAGAAATTCAATGAAGAATGGGATGAGCTATGGATCCAGATGGCATTTTATTTACTGACAGGCACATCGGTCTCTCGCGTTGGTAGAAGGAATATTAACGAATGTATTATTATTTTCTATCTATCTATCTGTCTATCTATCTATCTGTCCGTCCGTCCGTCTATATACACTTCATGGTTGACAATCACAATATTCCCTTCTGACATGTCAAAACTCAGTTTTTTTTTTAAGTGCCTTGAAGTATATTTTTAATCTCTCACAAATTGAAGCACCTATTTAATTGTTTTGATCTTCGAGAGGATGGAGAGAATTTTAAGTTGTTTTCCCTTCTTTTTGTTGTCCTGTCTGCTGTAGATCAGAAACATTCATCTGGATCATACTGCCCTCTCCTGATAATGTGATTTCAAGTGACTGTACATTGAATTAGCATTATTTATTGCTTCTACGTTGACACCCATGGATGCTTACAGTAACAGATCCAGACAAAAAGAAAAAAACGGAATTGACCTATATATATATATATATATATTCTGTTTAAACTGATTATACTTTTTTTTTTTTTTTAATTCAGTTTACATTTGAAAACAGCACAGTGGGTTTCACACTGACAACACTTGGTTGTGTAATGTTACGTGAAATTCACATTCATGCAACTAGCAATGCATCTAAACACAGAATTTACATCACAAGCAGTTGTCTAATGTTGTCTAATGCAATTGTTCTTAACTGACAAGTCACAGACAGCAGGGAGAAACAATGCTAAATGCAAATAATAAAATGCAAGTAACAATATTAGGAAGATGCCAACATGAACACTTTGGCTTAAAGGCTCACACATTAAGTTTATATGTCCTCTTGGACTTACACTGACACCTAGCAGTTTGGGTGCAGCATCATTTAAAATAACAATAGTTACTATTAACCAATAACTATTGAAAACAATAGTTTTCAGTTTCAGATGATATTGTAGAAATGTAGTATTCAGAGTCAGACATGATTACTTTATCTCAGTATCTGTCCTGTTATTTGACACTTTCACTCATTGATTAAAGTAATCATGTCTGACTCTGAATACTACTCTCTTAATCTCAGTATCTGTCCTGTTATTTGACACTTTCACTCATTGATTAAAGTAATCATGACTGACTCTGAATACTACTCTCGTAATCTCAGTATCTGTCCTGTTATTTGACACTTTCACTCATTGATTAAAGTAATCATGACTGACTCTGAATACTACTCTCTTAATCTCAGTATCTGTCCTGTTATTTGACACTTTCACTCATTGATTAAAGTAATCATGTCTGACTCTGAATACTACTCTCTTAATCTCAGTATCTGTCCTGTTATTTGACACTTTCACTCATTGATTAAAGTAATCATGTCTGACTCTGAATACTACTCTCTTAATCTCAGTAACTGTCCTGTTATTTGACACTTTCACTCATTGATTAAAGTAATCATGTCTGACTCTGAATACTACTCTCTTAATCTCAGTAACTGTCCTGTTATTTGACACTTTCACTCATTGATTAAAGTAATCATGTCTGACTCTGAATACTACTCTCTTAATCTCAGTAACTGTCCTGTTATTTGACACTTTCACTCATTGATTAAAGTAATCATGTCTGACTCTGAATACTACTCTCTTAATCTCAGTGACTGTCCTGTTATTTGACACTTTCACTCATTGATTAAAGTAATCATGTCTGACTCTGAATACTACTCTCTTAATCTCAGTATCTGTCCTGTTATTGGACACTTTCACTCATTGATTAAAGTAATCATGTCTGACTCTGAATACTACTCTCTTAATCTCAGTATCTGTCCTGTTATTGGACACTTTCACTCATTGATTAAAGTAATCATGTCTGACTCTGAATACTACTCTCTTAATCTCAGTATCTGTCCTGTTATTGGACACTTTCACTCATTGATTAAAGTAATCATGTCTGACTCTGAATACTACTCTCTTAATCTCAGTATCTGTCCTGTTATTTGACACTTTCACTCATTGATTAAAGTAATCATGTCTGACTCTGAATACTACTCTCTTAATCTCAGTATCTGTCCTGTTATTTGACACTTTCACTCATTGATTAAAGTAATCATGTCTGACTCTGAATACTACTCTCTTAATCTCAGTGACTGTCCTGTTATTTGACACTTTCACTCATTGATTAAAGTAATCATGTCTGACTCTGAATACTACTCTCTTAATCTCAGTATCTGTCCTGTTATTTGACACTTTCACTCATTGATTAAAGTAATCATGTCTGACTCTGAATACTACTCTCTTAATCTCAGTAACTGTCCTGTTATTTGACACTTTCACTCATTGATTAAAGTAATCATGTCTGACTCTGAATACTACTCTCTTAATCTCAGTATCTGTCCTGTTATTTGACACTTTCACTCATTGATTAAAGTAATCATGTCTGACTCTGAATACTACTCTCTTAATCTCAGTATCTGTCCTGTTATTTGACACTTTCACTCATTGATTAAAGTAATCATGTCTGACTCTGAATACTACTCTCTTAATCTCAGTAACTGTCCTGTTATTTGATACTTTCACTCATTGATTAAAGTAATCATGTCTGACTCTGAATACTACTCTCTTAATCTCAGTAACTGTCCTGTTATTTGACACTTTCACTCATTGATTAAAGTAATCATGTCTGACTCTGAATACTACTCTCTTAATCTCAGTAACTGTCCTGTTATTTGACACTTTCACTCATTGATTAAAGTAATCATGTCTGACTCTGAATACTACTCTCTTAATCTCAGTAACTGTCCTGTTATTTGACACTTTCACTCATTGATTAAAGTAATCATGTCTGACTCTGAATACTACTCTCTTAATCTCAGTAACTGTCCTGTTATTTGATACTTTCACTCATTGATTAAAGTAATCATGTCTGACTCTGAATACTACTCTCTTAATCTCAGTAACTGTCCTGTTATTTGACACTTTCACTCATTGATTAAAGTAATCATGTCTGACTCTGAATACTACTCTCTTAATCTCAGTATCTGTCCTGTTATTTGACACTTTCACTCATTGATTAAAGTAATCATGTCTGACTCTGAATACTACTCTCTTAATCTCAGTAACTGTCCTGTTATTTGACACTTTCACTCATTGATTAAAGTAATCATGTCTGACTCTGAATACTACTCTCTTAATCTCAGTATCTGTCCTGTTATTTGACACTTTCACTCATTGATTAAAGTAATCATGTCTGACTCTGAATACTACTCTCTTAATCTCAGTAACTGTCCTGTTATTTGACACTTTCACTCATTGATTAAAGTAATCATGTCTGACTCTGAATACTACTCTCTTAATCTCAGTATCTGTCCTGTTATTTGACACTTTCACTCATTGATTAAAGTAATCATGTCTGACTCTGAATACTACTCTCTTAATCTCAGTAACTGTCCTGTTATTTGACACTTTCACTCATTGATTAAAGTAATCATGTCTGACTCTGAATACTACTCTCTTAATCTCAGTAACTGTCCTGTTATTGGACACTTTCACTCATTGATTAAAGTAATCATGTCTGACTCTGAATACTACTCTCTTAATCTCAGTAACTGTCCTGTTATTTGACACTTTCACTCATTGATTAAAGTAATCATGTCTGACTCTGAATACTACTCTCTTAATCTCAGTATCTGTCCTGTTATTTGACACTTTCACTCATTGATTAAAGTAATCATGTCTGACTCTGAATACTACTCTCTTAATCTCAGTAACTGTCCTGTTATTGGACACTTTCACTCATTGATTAAAGTAATCATGTCTGACTCTGAATACTACTCTCTTAATCTCAGTATCTGTCCTGATATTTGACACTTTCACTCATTGATTAAAGTAATCATGTCTGACTCTGAATACTACTCTCTTAATCTCAGTATCTGTCCTGTTATTTGACACTTTCACTCATTGATTAAAGTAATCATGTCTGACTCTGAATACTACTCTCTTAATCTCAGTATCTGTCCTGTTATTGGACACTTTCACTCATTGATTAAAGTAATCATGTCTGACTCTGAATACTACTCTCTTAATCTCAGTAACTGTCCTGTTATTTGACACTTTCACTCATTGATTAAAGTAATCATGTCTGACTCTGAATACTACTCTCTTAATCTCAGTAACTGTCCTGTTATTTGACACTTTCACTCATTGATTAAAGTAATCATGTCTGACTCTGAATACTACTCTCTTAATCTCAGTAACTGTCCTGTTATTTGACACTTTTACTCATTGATTAAAGTAATCATGTCTGACTCTGAATACTACTCTCTTAATCTCAGTAACTGTCCTGTTATTTGACACTTTTACTCATTGATTAAAGTAATCATGTCTGACTCTGAATACTACTCTCTTAATCTCAGTATCTGTCCTGATATTTGACACTTTCACTCATTGATTAAAGTAATCATGTCTGACTCTGAATACTACTCTCTTAATCTCAGTAACTGTCCTGTTATTTGACACTTTTACTCATTGATTAAAGTAATCATGTCTGACTCTGAATACTACTCTCTTAATCTCAGTAACTGTCCTGTTATTTGACACTTTCACTCATTGATTAAAGTAATCATGTCTGACTCTGAATACTACTCTCTTAATCTCAGTATCTGTCCTGATATTTGACACTTTCACTCATTGATTAAAGTAATCATGTCTGACTCTGAATACTACTCTCTTAATCTCAGTATCTGTCCTGTTATTTGATACTTTCACTCATTGATTAAAGTAATCATGTCTGACTCTGAATACTACTCTCTTAATCTCAGTAACTGTCCTGTTATTTGACACTTTCACTCATTGATTAAAGTAATCATGTCTGACTCTGAATACTACTCTCTTAATCTCAGTAACTGTCCTGTTATTTGACACTTTCACTCATTGATTAAAGTAATCATGTCTGACTCTGAATACTACTCTCTTAATCTCAGTAACTGTCCTGTTATTTGACACTTTCACTCATTGATTAAAGTAATCATGTCTGACTCTGAATACTACTCTCTTAATCTCAGTAACTGTCCTGTTATTTGACAGCTGGTCATGTGACTCTAACATGGCCGCCCCCATGTGTGGACCCTCTCCATGTAGAATAAAACAGATTTTATAAGATTACTGATATGACTGGAGTCTTCATTTTAATGTGAATGCTCATGATTTCCTACTTAAATTTACAATTCATGTCTTTAAGATTTTAACCTTTATAATGAGGAAAGAATGACTGTGTGCACATTTAAAAGACACAAACAAAACTTAACAAGGTAAAAGAAAATGCATCCCAGGCTACATTTAATATGGTTAATATATTTGTAAAATTGTCATTTTTTTTTACACATTTTTTCATCCTTAATTATGTATATTGTTTGGCCTAGAAGTTCATGATAGTTTAATCATATTTTGTTCATTTTGCAATGTAACTTTACTGTTGTAGAATAAACAGTGCTGTTACTGTGTTGGGTCGCAACTTGATTCCAATTATCTGAATCCTGAAGCAAAAGTATTTGAGAAACACTGCTCTAATGATTTCAAACAAACTAGTTATAATTACTAGTTATAATTTATGTACTTCTTGTTGAACAAATAAAGACATTAACAGAAGACATTGTATATGTTTCATCCTAGTCTTGAACATATAATTATCAAGAAATATTCTTATTTTAAGGATATTTCATTTAAACTTTCTTTTCATTATGCATAGAAAGATAATGTGGCTCAATTTGTTGAAGGAGAATCAAACGATAAGAAACTGTTGCTCTTAAATATGATCTTGACCCATATCCTCTTGTACTTAATGAATTAACAACTAACCAGCATGTGATCCTCTCAATCTTACTAAGTCCAAAAGGCTATTTATAGACATCTGAGGCAAATTCACCTGAAGATCCTCTTACTAACAGAACTGATAGTCTATGAACTGGATTGTCTTGGATTGTTTGGGTGTGCTGTCATGTCTGTAGGCCTGACAACAACTAGAACAATGTATCTAGTTAGTATGCCTTTTTAAAATACTTTATCCAGCATCTAGAGTGGATTACAGACCAGGCCAATTATTCAAAGTTATACAATGCATAAACCTTCGTGCATTTTGTTTCCAAATACTTTTGGGGCCCTCTGCATGTGTCCAATACGTTGCTCTATCCATTATGAGAACAGCCAGACTTTAGTTTAATGGCATTTGATTGCAGGTAAATGATTGACGTTTCCTCAGGAAAGAAGACAGATTCTGAGACACACTTCCATGATATTACACTGGTCATATGAGATGTTTTATTTTTTTTTTGTAGTTCTACTACAGTACAGTGGTACTCGCATCAGTGATGGTGGATCAAGACATTTTCCTCGTTGCATTCCATGGGAGGCAGCTGAGCCACATGCCGGACGGTCGAGAGCTTCCTCACCACCTTCTTCAGAAGCCCCTTGAAGTCCTTGTGCACCTCCGGCCTGCAACACATCAGTTAAGAATGCATGTGGTTTTGCTTTGAGCCTGGGCTGCACCATCTATAGCAGTGCAAAAAATCCATGTCTTAATCTGTATTTTTGTCTTGTTTTCCAGTCAAAATATCTGAACATTCTTAACCCTCCTATTCTGATGAAGTAGGGCCGCTTACTTTGCTGTTCACATTCATTTTTGACCTGTCACAGTACAGGTGCAACTTTTTTTTTTTATATGATAACATTTCTTCTTCCCTGAAGTAAAAACAATTAAATTATGCACTTATTTTGAGATTATATGTTGGGTTTATTTAGATCTTATTTTCTCGATTTTATTATTAATTTGCATAATGCAAATAAGCAAATTTTAAAAAAAACTGTAAAAACTTTCACTTTTATAAGTTGAAACGAAGAAAATATGAGAATGTGTCATGTATTGTGGGCAGATTGCTGCTATCTGGTGAAAAAAGATAATAACATGAAAATAATGTTATGACAATAATAGCCAGTAGATGGCAACAGTGTTCATTGAAGCCCCTTACTGTGTAGTAAATCTACATTTTACCACACGATTTGCATTTAGATATATATATTTAGACATTATAAAATAATAATTTGTTAATGTTAATAAATAACTTTTTAATAAAGTGAAGTCACATTATGCTCACAGTCAAACCTGACCTGGTAACATCAAGAGAAGACATAAAATAATCATTTTGTTACCAATCATTTATTACTTAAAACTTAAAGTAAAGAAAAAATAATGTCAAGAAAGTGAACAGTAATGAACTGTGAAAATTCAGTTATGCATAAAACAGAAGTGTAACGAGGCAGGCAACGAGAGAAGATCTAAGTGCAGCTTTTTATTAACACGAAAACTTGGAATAAAGAAAACCACAGGGAACTTAGCACAGAACATGCAAAAACTGACAAATAGACAGAGGGAAACAAGGGCTTAAAAATACTAGGGAAAACAAGGAACACCTGGGGAAACAATCAGGGAATGGGAAACAATCAGGGGAAAACCAATCAGAATAAGAAACTACAAAGGACTACAAAAACCAAACAGGAAACAGGAACAAAACAGGAACTTCAACATAAAAGCACAAAACAAAAGTCACAGGGAATACGTGACAAGAAGGCTCAGACCTTGTTCTTTGTTCTCTCTGTGTGTGTGTGTGTGTGTGTGTGTGTGTGTGTGTGTGCGTGCTTTAATGTGTGCGTGCGTTGTGTTCTTCGTTCTATGTTAGTCTCACCCATTTATTTCTATGTCTGAGTGTGTGTGCTGCATTGTGGGTGTGTTATGGTCTTACTGTGTGTTCTGCACTGTGGCTGATTTATAGATTTTATTTGACAACATAAAAAAATTGCTCTGTGTTATAGTGTCAACAGTTCATTTTTTTGTAAGTGTATGTGTGTGTTGGGGGATATGTTTTGCACTCTGAATCTTGTAAAGTTTCAACCCTTAATTTCAGTGTGTGTTTCTTCTGCAATGTGGCTGATTTCTATATTATATTTGACAAATAAAAAAATTGCTCTGTTTTTAGTCTTTCCCAATTTCCTATGGTCGGTCAATTTTGACCGTGAACAGCAAAGGTGTTGCTTTTCTTTTTTCTTTTTTTTACAACAGCTTATCCAATCAAGTCCAACATTTTTTGTTGTGACGTGTGTTCAGATGGCAAGTGGAGGAAAAGTCACTAAGGCTTGTATCGCTCAGATAAACAAAACCATTTTTATCATCAGAAACATTTATTTATTTAAAAATGACTGAACAGAATAGGAGGGTTTAAACAAGAAACACATACTTGAGAAGCAGAATGACATAAGATATGGAGTATTGTTTTTATAGAAATATAATTTAATGAGGTTTGCACTTAAAACAAGTAAAAATTTGCCTGGGCAATTGCTTTTTTATTTTCTTGATTTAAGCATAAACCTCACTAAATGTTACTAGATTTCTCAGAAAAAAATACTGCATATCATGTCATTATGCTTCTCAAATGTATCTTGTTTTTAGAATTTGTATTGGAAACATGACAAAAACATCAAGAGAATGATTTTTTGTTTTGCTGTGTTGGCCTAAATTGCAGATCTGTGTAAATTAGGCAGTCAATATTATATAGGAAGGGGAAAGAGAGGAAGGTTAGATGGAGCTGAGGAGAAGAGCATCCACAAGGGGTCCTTATTGAACAAAAAGCATCTTGATTATTTCATGAAAACCAAGGTCAATCTAGGCCAATGACACATAAGTATGTCCAAGGGCTTATTTACACTGTCACTTCATGCATCTTTATTGATCGGTTTGCTATCGGACTTGGTTTGTTCATTCCATTTACACTTGATCACATTAATGTGTCTTTTACAAACTGGATACAAATGTGATTTACTGGTAACACTTTATAATACGGTTCCATTTGTTAACATTAGTAAATAACATTATTTAACATGAACTAACAATGAACAATAATTTTACAGCATTTATTAATCTTGGTTGATGTTAGTAGTAGTAATACATTTTAAAAATCAAAAGTTGAATATATTATCATTAGTAAATGCACTATGAACTAACATGAAGTAACAATGAACAATTGTATTATTATGAACTAACATTAACAAAGATGAATAAAAGTTATAAAATATATTTTTCATTGTTAGTTTATGATACCTAATGCATTAATTATGCTAATTAATGGAACCGCTTTAAGTGTTAAATATTTAATATTGGTGCGCTATATATAACACTATGACGCTAATGCAAATGGTTTCCTAAGGTTTTGAAAAACTTCTATACCACATTCAACAATAGGTCAACAAGAGTAATGACTCTGAAAATGTGTAAATGTTGGTGTAACCATCAAGTAATATGTAAATCATGCATACTGTACAAACACATATGAGGGTCCACATCTTAAGCATTATTTTCAAAAACCTTTCCAAATGGTGTTTTAAACAAATATCATTATCAATGTTTTTTTTTTTCGGATCACATGACAATAAAATGGCTTTTTGCATATTGGTTTTACTATACTGACTTGATAAGGTTTTTTAAAATATTGATCATATTTTTAAAACAACAATTCTTCATTTGTTTTTTTTTTTAACTGAAAATAATAATAATAATAATAATCTAAAAGGTTGTGCCATAAATTACCTTTATGATGCCTATTTGGAGCTTGTAAGTGTTGGACCCCAATGACTTGTATAGTACGGTTATATACACATATCATATCTTTGTTTCTGTTCCGCAGAAGAAAAAAGTTATCCGAATCTGAAACGTCTCTACCATTATCCCAAAATGATCATCTTGTATCATCCTAAAAGGGTTTATTTTGTGATAATGACCGGCTGACCGTACATTACATTTACATTTATTCATTTAGCAGACACATTCTCCAAAGCAACTTACAAAATGAAGAATACAGCTAAATGTATTCCTCAATACAGAAAAATGAAATACATTATCCCACTTATTACATGTCTACTCACCAAATGAATAACATAAGATGGACAGGAAACATTGACTTAGATGAAATTATTATGCTTGTACTTGTAGAGATTGCAGAGTGATTCAAGAAACAGAACAAAAGCTACGTAGAAAACATACATTGCTCAGATGAGGCTTCTGTTGTGAATCACAACATTACACACTTTGATTTGAAAACTGAACAAAAAGACAAAAGGTACACGACTGTTTACTTACCATCTTTCATGAGGTAATGAACAACAGTACATTCCCATGAAGCACAGCAAATGACATAATTGAATTAAAAACGATAGTAAAATATTAAACTATTTATTTAAAGTTGTTGATTATAGGGGCATGGGTATCTCAACGAGTAAAGACATTGACTACCACACCTGGAGTCACAAGTTCAAATCCAGGGCATGCTGAGTGACTCCAGCCAGGTCTCCTAAGCAACCAAATTGGCCTGGTTGCGAGGGAGGGTGGAGTCACATGGTGTAACCTCCTCGTGGTCACTATAATGTGGTTCTCGCTCTCAGTGGGGTGTGTGGTGAGTTGTGCATGGATGCCACGGAGAACAGCGTGAAGCCTCCACACGCGCTTTGTCTCTGCAGTAACGTGCTCAACAAACCATGTGATAAGATGCACTGATTGATGGTCTGACGCGGAGGCAACTGACAATTGTCCTCTACCACCTGGATTGAGGCAAGTCACTACGCCACCATGAGGACTTAGAGTGCATTGGAAATTGGGCATTCCAAATTGGGGAGAAAAGGGGAGAAATTTGTTGATGATAAGTATAGAAACAATATATTTTAAGTTTATTGCAAACAATTCAGATATATACAAATATATAAATAGTTTGAGACTTGTTTGTGTCATTCAGTTGGTCAAGTGAGTGGGAGGTCACTCTGTTTGTTTGCCATGATTATCTGATTGGTGGATCTCTGTTTAGGATTATGGGTAGTGTAGTTCCAAACTAGGAATTCCGCTATTTAAACACAATTGTTTTTTAAAAACAGCTGAAATATCGTGGACTGATGACTTCAAGAGAATATGGATAAACTGAATTACATTTTTTACTTCCAGAACCAGACTGTTGCACTCTCTAAGGTTGGATAGATGATAGAATTTTCATTTTAATGCAAATTTCTGTGGAAGATGCGACTCAACCCGATTTTGATTTCACATTTAAAATCCTCTTGGCTCATTAATCTGAGGAAGCACTTGTTCACTCTATTTGAATGGGCAAAATGCTTCAGCACATCAGTGCCATTCAAAATGAAAATACAGATGTGAAAATGGCTGGGAAATACTGGTATAACCATTTCTCCAAGACATGACGTGGAAGCCATGAATGCCATTTAATGTTATACATTGTCCATGCATAACACTACCTCAGTTCTTCATGGCTAGCTGTGCCTCAGCTTTCTTCTGCTTGTATATGGCTATTTCCTCCATCTGCAGGCTGTGGGCCATTTGTCTGAAAGATACATTGAAGACGCCCGATAAACAAGCCAAACACAGCACACAAGCACGTAAGTCCAGAGGCGACCCACTTCACTCCTTGAGAGCCACACATTCATTCAACTCCAATTCATCTCCATGTGGATATAGATGATTTTTCTGTCTATAAACCGACAAGTATTCAGCTGTGCACCAAGAACCAGACCAGGTAAGTGCTATCAAACTGGTTTACAGATAGCCTCCAGGAGCAAGGCTGGCCACCCCTGTGTAGGACTTTAGTGCGGGTTTCTTACCCTGACTTGAGGTTGGGTGGAATCGGCAGTGGTTTGGTGAAGCCCTCTTTGCCCACTAGCCAGTAAGTCTCCTCCATTCCTTTGCCCTGCCATGAGAACGAGTTATAGCAATTTTAAAAATTTAGTATTCAGTTATCACAAGAGCAGTAATAAGAAGAAACCTTCCTCACCTTCAGTTCAGTTTTTCCACGGAGTTCGACTTTATAGCCCTCTTTGAGCTCCAGAAGTATCTTAACAGTGCTGTGGCCGACATGAATTCGGTATGCTGTGGACAACAGATGATATATGAACACAAACGGCCAATTAACTTTTTGCTTCCCATACTGATGGCAATTCTGAACTTCTACAAAAGATGGCACTGCATCTGTGGAATCATTATTTTTAGGTACGTGGTGAGACTGAGGTACCAGACAAGGAATTGCTTGTTTCTCTTAGTAAGCCGCACATACTGTTGTTTGTATGCGATTAGCCTTCAGCGTGACTAAATACCCAAGTAAGTGACATCAAATTTTGTATTATGACTCTGAAAATATTCAGTTTCATGTTTGAGGCACTTAGTACCAAGTACACTAATATACATGAACAGAACTGTGGAAATAGTATGCACTTTCTGTACTGTATTGTACTTAGTCTCTACCAGGGTGGGGCAAAATTCAGCCTTGGCTCTCTTGCAATTCTTAAGGTGGAATTTGAATTGAGTTGGTCATGCCCGGTCATGCCCCACAGGAAGTTGAATTTGAATGGGAATGATAGGAAGTGGAATTTACTGAATTGCAATTCAAAGAAATTCAACACAGTTGTTTATTTATATAGTATATTTATTTCTAGGCTGGTAGAATTAAAATTTTTACCTATTAGACCAATTTTTTCTCTTATATTAAAATGAATGTAAAAACATAATCTGTCTATATCTAACCTATTAAAATTAACATCAAAGCAGATTTTAATTTAGCCATACAACACCAGAAATGGTCGACACATTGTTTTCAGATAACTTCATTAAAATAAATAGATCACAATTTGTATCTATTGATTGTGTAATATATTTCGTAAATTAAAGCTTTCCAGAAAATGAGGTCCACCAGTGTCCATAAAATAAAATTGATTAAATATAGTGAAATAAGTGTAATATAAATGTCAATAGGTGGCACTTCAAACATTATTTATTATATATTTTTTAATATTATTAATTTATGTATAAACACTTAAAATGACTTACAATCTCTTCTTTACATATTTCACAGTATTTATTTTTGTGTGTTTTCTGTGTAATTATATGCAGAGTCTGCCGCAACAATATTTAAAAAAAAGTTTTTTCTTCCCGCGCTAGTTTATTGTTTTAGTAACCACGGAGGTAACCGCGCTAAACGGTAAAACTACCATCTGTGATTGATGGCATTATACGTCAGTCAGACTGTTTCTTCCAGTTGAAGTGGGTGGATGTTGGCTAGAATGAGCTGTAGTACATACCAGAGCTTCTGACGGCCCCACGAGACTAGTATGCAATAGACCGAGTGACTTACGCATCCCAGTGGACTCCATTCTGGAGGCTGTGTTCACTGTGTCTCCAAACAGACAGTAGCGTGGCATTGTGAGGCCCACCACACCAGCCACACATGGACCTAGAGAACAATCAGAGAATGCCTGAATGAATCGACACAGTACAGAAGATGCTCTTTGACTGAACATGGGACTGTTTTAGGCAGAAGCTATTTACACTAAGTGCAAATGAAAATGACGCTATTTACACTAAGGGTTAATTCAACGAAGACAATGTTTGGAATAGCATACTACTTTTTTTTTTAAATATGTAGTATGCATGTTTACTGTGTGCAATATCCACATGTGCTGTATTGCTATTATTTTTGCTTAAATGTGTAGTATGCAACCAGAGAACACAATGCAATGCAGTCAATCTGAACTTCCATTTCTCTTTCTTGACTCTTTATATGATCAGACTAATTTCACGAAATTAAATAAAAAATACACATTTTAATATTTGAGAGGATAACTGGAGACCATTCACTGAATTAAACATGAAACGTGATGAGGTCATGTGACAACAATGTTGGATAATACTGAAAAATTATTGTTGTATAATGCATGCAGTTTCACATACAATTTGTAAAAAAAAAAAAAAGAAAAGAAAAAAGTATGCAATATACAGTTTATGCTGTACAGTGTGTTGTACAAAGTACTGTAGTATTCTATTCCAAACAAAGCCACTGCCATCAAACAGATTTGATTACTTCTTAAAGGTACATTCAGTAATGTTATGTTCTGAATAGCATCCTGTCATACTACTCTTACTATTTCTGCAATATACGGTGGTGAGAACAAGTATGTGAACCCTTTTTTCTGCATTAATTGGTCATAAAATGTGATTTCATCTTCATCAATGTCTCAAGTATAGACAAACATAATGTTCTTAAATTAACAACACACAAACAATTACAATCTAATGTCTTTATTGAACACATCCCATTAAACATTTACAGTGCTGTGGAAAAAGTAATTGAACCTTGGATTTAATAACTGGTTGATGATGTTTTAATTTTGGTATACGGTGCCCTATTTATGCCATACGTAGTACTGTGTGTTCTTCCCAAACAATTCAACCTTAGTTTCATCAGTCCACAAAATATTTTCCCAGTAGTTTTGTGGAGTGTCAAGGTAGTCTTTGGCAATCATCAGGCATGCAGCAATGTTTTTGTTGGAAAGCAGCAGCTTCCTTTATGGTGTCCTGCCATGGACACTATGCCTGTTTAATGTTTTACGTATAGTAGACTCATGAACAGAGATGTTAACCAGTTGCAATTATTCCTACAAGTCTTTATCTGTCACTCTAGGATTCTTGTTTACCTCATTGAGCATTCTGCAGTGTGCCCTTTGAGTCATTTTGGCTGGGCAACCACTTCTAGGGAGAGTAGCCACAGTACTAAATCGTCACTGTTTATTGACAATTTGTCTAATTGTGGACAGATGAATATCTCAGCTCTTCGAGATAACTTTGTAACTCTTTCCAGCTGTATGCAAAGCAACAATTCTTAATCGTAGGTCTTCTGAGATCTCTTTTTTGAAAATGGTTCATGTCAACAGATGCTTCTTGTGCATAGCAAACTCAAAACTTTTAGTGCTTTTTATAAGTCAAAGTAGCTCTAACCCACACCTGCAATTTTGTTTCATTAATTGGATGCCAGGTTTGGTAACTCCTGACTCTAATCAGCTTTTGTTGACCACATTAGCCTAGGCGTTCACACACTTTTTCCAACCTATGAAATGAATGTTTGAATGATACAATATGTACAAGAAATATACAATAATCTGTGTGTTATTAGTTAAAACAGATTTAGTTTGTTCATTATTGTAACTTAAATGAAGATCAAACCATATTTTAATACAAATTTATGCATAAATGCAGGTAATTGCAAAGGGTTCACATTCTTTTCTTGCCACTGAATGGCAGAAATAAAAAGAGTATTATGGTAGTATGTCATTTCAAACATAGCATAAGTTTTGTGTATGTTTTGCAGGCCAATACGTCAATAGGTCTTGGACTTTATACTGACACCTAGTGGTGTGTATGCAGCATCATCCAAAAACAATTGGATTTTTTGGTTACCAATGCTATTGGTACAATCAGGCTATTTGCAATCAGCCATGATTAATTTATCCCAGGGGCATAAGTATCCGATAATAGGAGGATTCCTGAGATAAAATAAGTAGCATTCGGCTTGTGATCTCAACATGATATATGTAAATAAAACAGATTTTTACTAGACTAATGATAAGACTGGATTCTTCAACTCATGTGAGTGTATATCATGTTAAAGATCTTTTTCAAGAGTGCTACTCATTTCTTATATGCAAACCTTTTTAATAGAGCTGTCAAAGTTAACATGTTAACACATACGACTAATTAAAAAAGTTGAACACGTTCATATTTCTTAATCGTGAGTAACACATTTACTATTATATATAAAATCAGTCTGATGCCAATGCGCAGATGGCCGTCATGCCCCCCCCCCAGTACCTTTCTACCTGGAGGCGCATGACGAGTTGACGAGGTTATGGAGGGCACCTTTTACTGCCCGAAACAGAACCCCTTGCTCGTCCATTCTCACTACCCATGATGGCGGGGCGGCCCACGTGTACACGGAGGTCCCCTAGGTGGATTGAGCGGTTGAGATCCACCTGTGTCCCGAAAACGCTGCCACCTGGCGGGATCGCCCAGTGCTCCCCTCCAAGGCCTGTAGGGTGACAGTACCTCCAAGGCCCCTTCGGGCTGCGGTACCCACATTCTCAATAAAAGAGCGATTTCTTCACTCCCTGGTTCATCCAGCCAGTTCCCACAGCGCCCCAGCTCCAAAATCCTACAGTCACAGCTCCCCGGACGCAGTCCTCTTCCTCAGTCTCTAACCTGCCCCCTGCCGGGTGCGCTGAGCAAGGTAAGTGCTTTAAGTCTTTTTTCAGCACCAAAGCCTCGGGACGCGCCTTTGCCTCCCGATGCATTATTACCTGCTCCCCCCCGCCGCGAAGCCCCTCCTGGTACATTAAAAATGATTGTCCCACTAGTGCCCCTCGCTCGGACTCTGGATGTGTGGCTTTCGTGACAGGTTTCACACAACGGAGAGTGGAGGCTCCACCCTCAGGTGGTCCAGCTGATTTGGGGCCAAATCGGCATGACACAGGTGGATCTCTTTGCCTCCCAGCACAACACTCACTGCCCGCTCTGGTACTCCCTGACAGAAGCCCCACCCGGGACAGACGCGTTGGCACACAGCTGGCCCTGGGGGCTGCGCAAGTATGCCTTTCCCCCAGTGAGCCTTCTTGCACTGGTGCTGTGCAAGATCAGGGAGGACGAGGAACAAGTCACCTTAGTGGCTCCTTACTGGCCCACTTGGTTCTCAGATCTCATGCTCCTCGCAACAGCACCTCCCTGGCAAATTCCCCTGAGGAAGGACCTTCTTTCTCAGGGACGGGGAACCCGCACCCAGACCTCTGGAACCTCCACATTTAGCCTGTGGATGGGACGCGGAAGATCTGTGTGACCTAACACTTGCAGTCATAGACAAGATTAACCAAGCCAGAGCTCCCTCCATCAGGCATCTTTACACACTAATGTTTACGAATTGGTGTTCTTCCCGAGCTGAAGACCCACAGAGATGCACAGTTTCGTCAGTGCTCTCATTCCTGTCCCCCTCCACCTTGAAGGTGTATGTAGCCGCTATCGCGGCCCACCACGACGCAGTGGACAGCAAGTTGATTATCAGGTTCCTTATAGGCGCCCGGAGACTGAATCCTCCCCGGCCAAGCTTGTTCCCCTCCTGGGATCTCTCAGTGGTCCTTTCGGGCCTTCAGAGACCCCCCTTTGAGCCTCATGACTCAGTTGAGCTCAAAGCCCTCTCCTTGAAGACGGCCATCCTGATAGCGCTAGCTTCCATCAAGAGGGTTCGGGACCTGCAAGTGTTCTCTGTCAGTGACACCTGCCTGACATTCGGTCCGGGGAATACTCATGTTAACCGCGACCAGACTACATGCCCAAGGTTCCTACGACCCCCTTCAGGGATCAGTTCATGAACTTACAAGCGCTGCCCCAGCAGGAGGCAGACCCAGCCTTTTCGTTGCTGTGTCCGGTACGTGCTTTGTGTATCTATTTGGACAGCAAGCAGAGCTTTAGATGTTCTGAACAGCTCTTTGTCTGCTTTGGCGGACGGCGGAAAGGGAACGCTGTCTCCAAACAGAGGTTAGCTCACTGGGTCGTTGACGCAATTGCGGGTTAGAGCACACGCGACGAGAAGTGTGGCATCCTCATGGACACTGGCCAACGGCACCTCCCTAGCAGACATCTGCAGAGCAGCGTGCTGGGAAACACCTAACACCTTTGCGAGATTCTACAATCTCCGGATAAGCTTCGCTTCCTGGATGTTCTTCCTCCCTAGCCTTCTGGTCTGCGAATTCAGTGGAGCAATTTGTGACCAGACCCACTATAAGCCACAAGTGTTCTGTACTGGGGTAGGGCTCCACATGCTTAATTCCCTCTTCAGGCAACTCCCTGTGATGTATTTTCCATGGTACGGTCCCCCTGTCGGCGGACCCGCATCTCCCTTGGGCAGTCCCACTGCCCCCTGTCGCTGTGTTTGTAGAGCTCCTCCCTCATCAGGTAGGACCAACCACCTCACCACTCCCAAATGTGGCTTGACAACCCACATGGTGTATTAGCCACATATCACCTCCCCCTAGTCTGGGCAGGATGTGGCCTCCACAGGGTCTTTTCCCTCTGAAAGAATAGGACCGGGGAAGACCGCCTTCCCAGGCATATTTTATAGCGTTAAGATAGCCCCAGATGCTTTATTCTGCTGGGCTTGCTCCCATGCTGGTCATGTAGCACCTGTTCCCCCCCTCAGGGTTCTGTATATGACACTTTTTGTGTCAGGGTGTTGGGTAGGTTTACGTGCGGCCGATACAGTTGCTTCCAGCACACAGCAGCCTGCTTGCACCTGTGTCAGCAGTTCACGTAACACGGGCTAGTGCATGGCGCTTTTGAACAGGACACCTTGTGTCACTTCATTCGACATAACGTTGAGTGAGTGACAGAAGGGAAATGTCACGGTTACTGTTGTAACCTCCGTCCCCTGAGGGAGGGAACGAGACGTTGTGTCCCTTCTGCCACGACACTAGACCTACCACTGTAAATGGCCGTACCTTATTCTCTGCTCCTCAGTGCAAAAACCTGATTGACAGACACACGCCCGCTTCCCTTTATTCGGCTCCCGAATTCTGTCTGCCAATTTCTCATTGGCCTTTTCTCAAGTTCAGAGGTACACAAGTCTCCCAAGGAAGACTCCTTGTGTCACTTAATTCGACACAACATCTCGTTCCCTCCCTCAGGGAACGGAGGTTACAGCAGTTCTTTCAATTAGTTAAATTCCCATTTAGACTTCGGGAAACATTCAATGTTACTCATATTGGTGCTATTTTAGAGAATTTCTATCTTTAGACTGTGGAAAGCTTTGTTTGGAAAATGTTAATACAATATTATGGTTACATATTGTTTTGTTTTCATTCCTAAGAAGAAAATAAATGCATTTTGACAGGAAAAGAAGAATATTTTGAGTAAAATTTCAGCACTTTGATTAATCACTATAAACTATGAAAAATAATTAGATAAATCACAATTAAAAATTGTAATCAACTGACAGCACTACTTTTTGTTCACCTGTAAGAGAAAAAAAAGACACAGTGGACATTAAAGATTTATTCGTTAAAGGATGTAATGTGTCCATAGACACATTCTCAACCACAAGTACACTGACCAGTGTGCAGGCCTATGCGAATACGGACCGGTACATCAGGCATGTGTCTCATCTTAAAGGTGCCAACAGCACTGAGGATATCGAGTGCCATGTTTGCTATTTCTGCAGCATGTCGGTTGCCATTAGGAACAGGCAGTCCAGAGGCAACCATGTACGCATCTCCTATCGTCTCCACCTGAACAAAAGCCAAAACGGTGTTGGTGGGATTGTACATAGTACATTTAAAAGTCTCACTCTGTTTTCAACAATTGTCTGTATGTTTTATAAAATTATCATATTAATGTGAGTTAATTGGAAATCATGATCATGTTACTATGATAATGTAAGCAGCCCCTATTGTTATTTATATTTAAAGGTGCACTCAGTAACTTTTGTCTTTGTGTCATCTTGGACTTACGCTGACACCTAGCGGTTTGGGTGCAGCATCATTTAAAATCAATAGTTTTCAGTTTCAGATGATATTGTAGAAATGTAGTGTTCACAGTCAGTCATGATTACTTTAATCAATGAGTGAAAGTGTCCAATAACAGGACAGTTACTGAGATTAAGAGAGTAGTATTCAGAGTCAGACATGATTACTTTAATCAATGAGTGAAAGTGTCAAATAACAGGACAGTTACTGAGATTAAGAGAGTAGTATTCAGAGTCAGACATGATTACTTTAATCAATGAGTGAAAGTGTCAAATAACAGGACAGATACTGAGATTAAGAGAGTAGTATTCAGAGTCAGACATGATTACTTTAATCAATGAGTGAAAGTGTCAAATAACAGGACAGTTACTGAGATTAAGAGAGTAGTATTCAGAGTCAGACATGATTACTTTAATCAATGAGTGAAAGTGTCAAATAACAGGACAGATACTGAGATTAAGAGAGTAGTATTCAGAGTCAGACATGATTACTTTAATCAATGAGTGAAAGTGTCAAATAACAGGACAGTTACTGAGATTAAGAGAGTAGTATTCAGAGTCAGACATGATTACTTTAATCAATGAGTGAAAGTGTCAAATAACAGGACAGATACTGAGATTAAGAGAGTAGTATTCAGAGTCAGACATGATTACTTTAATCAATGAGTGAAAGTGTCAAATAACAGGACAGTTACTGAGATTAAGAGAGTAGTATTCAGAGTCAGACATGATTACTTTAATCAATGAGTGAAAGTGTCAAATAACAGGACAGTTACTGAGATTAAGAGAGTAGTATTCAGAGTCAGACATGATTACTTTAATCAATGAGTGAAAGTGTCAAATAACAGGATGTTACTGAGATTAAGAGAGTAGTATTCAGAGTCAGACATGATTACTTTAATCAATGAGTGAAAGTGTCAAATAACAGGACAGTTACTGAGATTAAGAGAGTAGTATTCAGAGTCAGACATGATTACTTTAATCAATGAGTGAAAGTGTCAAATAACAGGACAGTTACTGAGATTAAGAGAGTAGTATTCAGAGTCAGACATGATTACTTTAATCAATGAGTGAAAGTGTCAAATAACAGGACAGTTACTGAGATTAAGAGAGTAGTATTCAGAGTCAGTCATGATTACTTTAATCAATGAGTGAAAGTGTCAAATAACAGGACAGTTACTGAGATTAAGAGAGTAGTATTCAGCTGGTCATGTGACTCTAACATGGCAGCCCCCATGTGTGGACCCTCTCCATGTAGAATAAAACAGCTTTTATAAGATTACTGATATGTCTGGAGTGTTCATTTTAATGTGAGTGCTCATGATTTCCTACTTAAAATTACAATTCATGTCTTTAAGATTTTAACATTTATAATGAGGAAAGAATTACTGAGTGTACCTTTATAATTTTCTAAGCATATTCACATATGAATGGACATAAAATGATGCATCAAGTATGTGTGTTTTACTGTTTAGCTCTGTCTACAACAGTGTGGTAAGTATCAAGTACCTTGTAAACATCATGGTTTCCAATAATAGCATCGAATAGGGTGTACAGGTCATTGAGAAGGTCAACCACCTCGATCGGCTCACTGTTAGCAGAAATTGTGGTGAATCCCACAATGTCACTGAAGTACAATGTCACACCATCAAAATACTCCGGCTCGACAGTGCTGCCGAGCTTCAGTGCTTCAGCAACAGACCTTTCAGAAGACAAACATAGACAAACAACTGGAAAAGCTTCAGCAAAACAGGATCATCAATGCTTACTTTACGTCATCACATCCTTGATCCCGAATACTGGTGCTCAGTTTGTAAATGGAAAGCTGAACAAACAGGCCTAGTGTGGCCTAACTATTCCTGAACACCAAAGGGCACCAATATAGACTGTTTTCAATAATTTTTGTATTTAAACATGCACAGACAGACATCTTATACCACTTGATACATATCTAGCGCCACTTTTAGAATCCACTCTCTGTCATTCAGTTGCTGCCCGTTGCTGATTTAGCACAAACACGTCTTGGAAGCATTCTTTCGCCCATCTGTGCTATTTTTTATTGTTGGTGGATGACAACATGCACTAGATAGATGTCTTTGACAGTTTAGATGCGTTTCCGGCTATGTGCATTTCAGTACATGATAAAACTGTAAACTGGATATTGATATGTCTTCACCATATTTCAGTACAGATTGTGTGTTTTTTCGGCTCATATCAATGTGGATTGCTTATGAACCAGTCATAAAATTATTCAAGCTTTGCAAAGGAACTGCTATTGAAAGATGGGGCAGATAAAAACACTTGGACCCAATCGCGAAACAGTAAGTGAACAGTTTCATTCATGAATATTTAATGACTGCGTGATCATTTATTTTGCTGACACACTGTTTACACCAGGTGAATCCATTAATGTGATTGAGACTGTATACACCGAGTACATTGACACAAACTTTCTAAACTTATTTGTGTTGTTGGCTGTAGTAACATCAGTGCGTGCAGCGCAAAATGGAATGGGACATCTGTTTACTGTCAGCACAACGTGACATGCCACAATGGACGCTTCCATGGTAGACAGCATCATTGATTATAATGGGTTCTCTTGCTTTTGAGTCTTGTGTCCTGTGTAGACAGGGTTAAAGGTTGTGCATGAGATGTTGTGAGTGTTAACAGTTGTGCATGAGATGAACAGTCAGGATAAAATCATGAACAAAAATGTTCTCTGTCACCCGCTGCAACATAGGCCCATTCTTAATAAATGGAAAAATGCGTAATTATGCCCAGGCAGTTTCACTTTCCGTGAAGCAGTGACCGCTATGGATTATAAACCTCTTTGTGATGCTTTTATTTTTAAAAGATTCAGCATTTGATTATTGTCTGCACACCAGAGCATAAAGGGGAAAAACATTGGCTCACCATTTATAAAGTGCTGAAACTTTACCAGATGAAAAACAATCTGGAATTCTGTGTAACAGTCACATTAAGTCCTCTTTGCAACCTAAACGTCATCAAAATGACGATTTGTGACACCAGCACTGAAAAAGCTTGATGCAGCGCAACAAATGGTGAAACAGAACACAGGAGTTGCGAGATGTATTAATAGATATTGAAATGATTTAAGTTAATAGTGTCAAAATAATGCGACGGTCCTGCCAACGAACTGTAAAACAGAACGCAAGTGTCTTGAGATACGAGTATAAATATGAAAGTTCTTTTAAATTTAACAGTGAGTTGTGGCACAATGATCAAAGATGTCTGTCCAATGCGTGTTTACATTGCCATGACGCACATTTGAACAGCCCCTAACAGCCCCTATAGCCTACTTGAAAAACTGACCTAAACCTGGTCCAAAACCTGTAGGTTTGTTGGGTACCGTTGGACTCAGATCGGGTGGAAGACCTCTAAACACGTGCGGAATAACCGATTAGTGATTTCAGTATTTGAATTTAATAACACATGATTTTGGATTGGTTCATAATTCAAAAGTACAAATAACTGGCTGTGTAATGCATTGCACCAAACTTTTCTTTTGTCAATTTAAAAAATCCAACCAAATCTGACAAGCGTCCTGTAGCTAGCACATACAAGTTAACGTATTCATGTGACACATCATGGGGGGAATCCATGGTGTACCGGCACATGGGCCTCTCAGTTCTTAATCTGTCCTTGTGAACAGTTTAATATATTAGGATGCAATGTATTTGATGTGCTTTATGTGTAAATCCTGAAATGTAGTTTTATAATGTTGTGGAGCTTGTTCATTCTCTTCTGACTGAGTTTCCAAAAATTTGTGAGGCTGCATGATGTTAGCCAATCTTAACAGTGGGCATTTACGTTGAAGTTTTAAGCAGGCACTTATGCAAAAAATGAGCTTTTCAGACAGAGGGCCAGAGACTGTGTGCAAAATGATCATATATTACAAAATTCTGACTTTTTTAATGTACATTTTCTTTTTACTAACATTATCAATGGACCTCACAAAGATAATAAAACTATAAAAAAAAGAGCATTCCTTGACCCCTTTAACAAAGAGATAAAAATAGAAAATGTGTGTATGAAATGCTCACGGTGGCAGCATCTGTGTAAGCAGCTTCTCTGTCTTCTGCTTCTCAATTTCCAGTTCTTCTGTCCTCTCACGGATGAGCTCCTCCAGGTTAGAAGAATACTGCTCCAACATGCGCAACATGGAGTCTATGATGTTAGTCTTCTTTCCCTTATTAATATTCCTAAACTGATGTCAAAATAATGTCAACACTTGAACTCTTTCATAAAAACACAACATTTAGTTTCAGTTGGTTAATATATATATATATATATTAAATGTTTGAGCTCTTAACAAAATCAGAATATGTCTCAGATAGGTTAGAGTCTGGTAGACTCATTAGACGTTGCCATTTTAGCTACTTTTTCTAGCTGTGTTTTGAATGGGTTCGCTGGTTTCTAGCTGGTTCATACAGGTTTTGGTGGTTGACCGGCTAGACTAATCTCTTGGAAAAATTTTGACCAGTTAAGTTTTACAGTCACATATACTGTATTGACACACAGCCTTCTGTTATGTTCAGGAGAGAGAAAATATCTAAGAATTTCTGCTCTTAACAATGAATGAATTTGGGAAAGATTAAGTAACAAAGCTATGGAGTTACATTTGTTGGTTAAAAATAATGTAAATGATGCCACAACCTAAATACTATTCAATAGCAATGATTAAAATATGGTGATTTAACCAAAGACATTTATTTTAATATAATCCCTTTTAGGTTCAGCTCACAGTACCTCTTCATGCACCATTGGGTGTCATTCCCAAGGGTTGTCACGATTTGCATGTTAGTAAAATGTTTAGCTCTAGATTTAGATAAAAATAAATAAATTTTATATATATATATATATATATATATATATATATATATATATATATATATATATATATATAGACTAAAAAAAGTGTCATTCTAAATTATTTTTATATTTATATTTTTAAATCCTTGTTTTACCTAAATGAAAAAATACTAACTGCAGTTATTTGCAGCATGCAGTATTTTAGTTCCCCAGTATTAAAGGTTCACTCAGTATTTTTTTTTCCTCATTTAAAAGGTTTGACTTCTATAGAAAACAATGTCAATTTTAAAACATGTGTATAAAACCATGACCACTCATGTGAGATTCAGTCATATCAGCAAAAGTTATTTTATTCTACATGGGGCAGGGGTGCCTCATGGGGGCAGACATGTTAGGCTACTTTCATTCATGGATTAAATTAATCCTGGTTTATTCTACATAGTGATTTTCTACAATGGCATTGGTAACTGAAAACTGCTGCGTGAATGATGCATCATCCAGGCCACTAGGTGTCAGTGTAAGCCACTTTGATACACTTCAGAAACTACTGAGTGCACCTTTAAGGAAATGCCAAAAGAACATTTGGGTTAAAATTGCTTTTTTTTATGTTATTATTATTATTAATAATATTATTTTTATTTTTTTGGTGGAACGGCTGCATTTAATCTAAATAGCATTTGAAATGTATATGACTTTTATTTATGTATGGATGTGTGGTTAAGTGACTGATCTCAAAAGTATCATCATCTACCACCCATTTGATGACTGAAGGTGCAATAAATTTAATATCAACCTGCTCATAGATGTCATCAAAGTTGGGTCGTTTATCTGGCTGCTCGTTCCAACACTGTCTGACCAGCTGGATGCACTCCATGGGCGCATGATCAAGACTGACTACAGGTCGACACAGCGGAGGAGGTTTCTTAATCTTCTGGATGATTTCTGTAGGTGAAATGAATACATTTTAAAGAGGTATACACACATCAGACATGTTCACAAGTATCAGTCAACTCAAATTTTTAGTTTGCTGCTTAAAGGGGTCATGACATGCATTTTGTATTATTATTTTAATAGGTTCCTTGAGGTTCATTTCTAATATTAGTCAAGTATTTTATTTACTTTTTTTGCACATAAAACAGTCATATATTTGTAAAACATGATAATTTTCCACCCTCATTCTGACCCTCTAGAAACACGTTTTGGTGCTGCTTCTTTTTTAAACTTGACAGTACACATCCACTGTTATGATTGGCTCTCTGCACTTGTCTTGCCATCTCACTGCTCACCACTACTGGGCGGGATAGTAGGCATTGATGTGTAGTTGTGGAGGCGGTCAAATGCAAATGTCTACCACTGTGTGACATCACAATGTGGAAGAAATAGAGAATGAGTTGTTTTTGCAGCTTGGTTTCAACAAATACTCTTTGCAGTGAGGAGAAAGTTTTTAGTTTGGAAATGAACAGTATGTTTTAATAGTACAATGACCTCTTATATGTCAAAAGGTCAAGGAAAATGTGATTCTTCATGTAATGACCCCTTTAAGTCTCCAACCAAGTCTTGTCCAGCAAGGTTTGGCAAAAGTCAGAATTTAAGAACTCTCTTTCTTTTAATTCATGATTTGGAATTTGAATTGAATTGGGCACGCCCCACATAAATAGAACTGAATAGGATTGACAGGAAGAGGAATTTACTGAATTTCAATTAGAAGAGATTCAACACATGCAGGGTTTCCATCCATACATTTGAATGCATCATTTGGGATACCACATAAAAAATGCGGGCTAGAAGCACCAAGATGCGAATAAAAATGCTCTCTTGAGTTTGATAAATTTTTATACAGTACATGGTCGTAAACTACAATGAAAACACATTTACTGAATAAATTCCAAGATGCGCATCATAATATCATCATAATTATTACTGCATAGCATCTCAAATGTTGCATTTAACCTCGTGTGACCCCGCATCCTCCTGCATGGACATTATCTTTAGTCTTCGCTATACACTCTGTGCTGTCAGTAAAGGGTTAAACTTTCATGAGTCATGTGACAAAACAACATGGTGCCGATCTCAGCAGAGTTTGTCTCTGGGAGAAACGCCAGCAAAACTACATCTGGTAAGAAACCTCATTAAGTTTTTATAATGAAACCTGTTAGAGGCAAAAGATTAGAGCCTCTGGTTTTAGCCGATATGACTTTTTACAAATTTGAGTGATATAACATGAAACGCCATGCTGTTAAACACAAAAGCTGTTGCATTCAGAGGCTTTACATGGAGTTAGGATGAAAATAAGGTGCATTTCGAAACAGTCACAACAGAGGAATTTCATTAGTTTTGTGACAAAACATAATTCCATCATTAATTGTAACTAATTATGCCTACACTGACATGTAGTATACATTTCTCTTCAACTGACTAGAAATATTTCTCTAAAACTAAGTTTAATAAGAAAGAAAACAGCACTTGTCAAGCCATTTCATGGGGTCTTCAAGTCAACTTTGGTTGCAAGATAACGTCCTTGTGCCCTGATTTTACCATGTGCAGGAAGATTGAGCATGTAGAATGGAGGACCTCTGAGCACCACCTCCTGAACTATGATGGAGAAGCTGTACACATCACCCTCCTGAGAACCTCCCCGGACGGGGTTTGGACCACGCAAGATTTCTGGAGCCGTCCAAAGAAGCTCTGCAACAGACCTTTATCTGTCAATGGCTGGTGTTAATATTTTGGGGAATTCACTAAGAATCAATTGCATCCACTGATAGCATGGTTTATTTGCAATCATTTATTTTAGCACATAATGTAAGGTGGGTAATGGCATTAACAAGGCCAAAATGTAGTGCTGAATGCAATTTGCATGGCAATTCAACACAGCACGTCTCTTTATATGATGTAACTTAAAGGGATAGTTCACCCAAAAATGAAAATTCTCTCATTATTTACTCACCCTCATGCCATCCCAGATGTGTATTTAAGTTAATGGGTACGAAAATTGTTAAGCTCCAAAAGCACATAAAAACAGCCTAAAAGTAATCCATATGATTCCCGTGGTTTAATCCATGTCTTCAGAAGCGGTATGATAGGTGTAAGTGAGATACAGATCAATATTTAAGTCTTTTTGTTTTTTTACTATAAACCTCCACTTACACTTTCACTTTCAAATTCTTCTTTTGTTTCAATCACATTCATTGTGCCTATCAGCACATACTGGGCAGCGAGGAGAATTTATAGTAAAAAAAGACTTAAATATTTATCTGTTTTTAGTCCACACCTATCATATCACTTCTAAAGACATGGATTTAATCACTGGAGTCATATGGATTACTTTTATGCTGCCTTTATGTGATTTTTGGTGCTTCAACATTTTTAAACTTGCATAGTGAGGACCTACAGAGCTTAAATATTCATCTTAAAATCATTGTTTGTGTTCAGCAGAAGAAAGGAAGTCATTCACATCTGATATGGCATGAGGGCGAGTAAATGATAAGTAGATTTGAATTTTTGGGTGAACTGTTTATTGGATAGAATTCCTACCTTCCGCTGGGGGATCTATGTATGGGAATTTCTGGGTGTCCAAAACCTGATTGTAGCAGTAGTCTGTGATCTTCAGCACAAAGCGTCCATCCACAATACAGTTACGGGACTTGAGTCGGCCATGACACACATCCCTGTGATGTAGGTACTTCATGCCCTAGTACAAACATGTAGATGCAAATTTAAAATGTAATGAATTATTTTGGAATTTATTTTGTTATAAAGGCAGTAAGAGCATGCTGAAAGTCAACATGTAATGGCTTTCAAAACTCAATTTACTTCATAGTGTGACACAAGAAAAAAAGCAGGGCAGGATATCTCAATATTAACACTTATTGTTCCAAGTTTATCATCATTTGCTATATTGCTGTAACATTTATTAAATTAAACAGCATTAAATTACTGTCTAATCTCTTGCCAAGATTTATGAAGGCCGCATTGCATACAACAGTAGCCCGAAACAATGTCCAAATTGTTATTTTGCTATTGGTTAACTGGAACACATGTGTTTGTGGCCTACAGTTGCCTAAAAGTCATTTCAGAAGTGGAGCAAGTTATTATAAAGATTACAAAGACTGATAAGTCATGTAAGACCAGAGATGTGTTGTAGAATGTCAAATCTGGATTCTGGAATACCGTTCTCAGCTTGTTTTGGTTGTGTTGCCTACATAGAGAATATGTCATGCAGTCACACACACAAATATTTCTTAATCAAAAATAATAATTGTTAACACTTTACAATAAAGTTGTATTCCTTAAAATTAGTTAACTACATTAGGTCAAATGGACTAACAATGACCAATCATTTAACAGCATTTATTAATCTTGGTTATAGGTGCTGAAAACAATTTCATTAGCCACACCCCCTCTTTCCAAAACCCCGAACTCCAAAGATGACAAATTTGATTTTTATTTAGCATTTAACACAAAGTAAATTTGGTGTGTATTCTCCTGATTTACCTTTTTTTTTGTGCTTACACTTTTGGTAGCTTTTGCACCTAAAAACATTGCAAACTTGAAATCAGCGATATGCAAGCAAAGAAAGGGTGTCATGAACAGCAAAACAATTAACTACGTCAAATCAATCTGTATGTGTAAATAAACTACTGCAAACAGTAAATGACTTGTTTTTGTGGCAAAATTTCTCACTAAAAAGAGTTCTGCAAGTGTGTGGGGGAAGGCGGGTCTACCTGCTTCTAGTAACCAATCAAATAAGGTTTTCCTTGACCAATTTACTCTGACCTGATTGGTTTAATAACGTGACAGAAAGCTGGTTCTGTGTATCTATTCTCTCTTAAATATTAAACTGAAATATTAAAACATGCACAATTAAATTATATTTATTATTTTTTACATTTTGGTGAATTATTGGAATGAGCTGTTATCACAGAACTCATGCTAGAAAACAAGTTAATAAAGTAAGTCATATAAAACAAAACTCTGTGAACAGATAGATAGATAGATTACATTTTTTCTGGGGGTCTTACTGGGGAAACCAATGTTGGTAGGACTTCAGACAGAAGTCGTTCTACAGCATTCCCTAGCTCTGGCTGCAGTCATTTTAAGACCCTGTTTATAGCTAGTGATAAGACACGTTTCGGATGATCCGATCACAAAGGTCAGCGCAACATATAGTTGTGCGGGATACAAAATTTTTTGTGACTGAATCACAAAAAACACATACAGAGTAAGTAAAAAACCACATTGGATATGAGGTTTAAAAAGGTGTCCTGACATCAGCAAATCACCACCTCTCACCAGGAGAAGAATTTATGGTAAAAACTGACTTAAATATTGATGTTTCTCACCCACACCTATCATATCGGTTCTGAAGACATAGATTTAACCACTGGAATCTTTTGGATTACTTTTATGTTGCCTTTATGTGATTTTTGGAGCTTAAAAGGACTGGTCACCATTCACAAGCATTTTATGGACCTACAGAGCTGAGATATTCTTCTAAATATCTTAATTTGTGTTCTGCAGAAAAAAGAATGTCATACACATCTGGGATGACATGAGGGTGAGTAAATAATGAGAGAATTTTCATTTTTGGGTGAAATATCCCCATGTTAATGAATGGAACCTTGTTATAAAGTGTTACCTAATAATTAAAATTACAATGTCAAGGGAAATGATCAAAAACTATTATTTTGTCATAATCGGGTACCTAATAGGGTAAATTCTGATTTCATTTTGACATTAAATTACAAAAAAAAAAAAAAAATACAAAAATCACATCAAAATAACACAAAAGGTTGTGTTTTGTAACCTTTTTACTAAACAGTCTCACTTAATCATGTTGGTCACATTGCAAATTTAATAAGCAAATAATTCTTCACCACCTTGATAAGATCCATAAGCAGTGATGACTTGAACATCCAGTCCAGTTTGACATCTTCACTTTGAAGTAAGTCCTCCAAACTTCCACGAGAACAAAACTCTGTGACTAGAGCGAATACTCCACAATCATAGACGCACCCCAGGAATGAATTCATGTTTTCATGACGCATGTCCTTCATCTGTTATAACAACCATTATGGTTAGGAAATATGTATTTATATTGGCATCAGTTGGCACAGTAACTGCTGACTGTTGGTTATGGAAGTATTATTCCCATTCATTTTCATCATAGGGAATTCAAATTATAATTCATAAAATAGTTGTAAGCCAAGAACCAAACAAACTAGCTCAGAGATGCATCACAACATTACAAACATTGATGTGAAGCAAAAAATGATATAACAATTCAGAAAAACTATAAACTGTATAACAAGCTGTTAATGTTAGATATACCGTACACCGATGAGCCAAAACATTATGACCATCCACAGGTGACGCGAATAACGTTGATCAACAAGGTCACATGTCAAGGTCTGGGTAGATTAGAAGTGATCAATCAGTTCTCGTAGTCATCGTGTTGAATGCTGGAGAAATGGGCAGAAGTAAATACCTGAGCGACACTGACTAGGGCCAAATTGTTATAACCAGATGACTGAGTCAGAGCATCTGTGAAACGGCAAGGCTTGTGAAGTACTCCCGTTCAGCAGTGTTACCTATCGACAGTGGTCCAAGGAGGGACAAACCACAAACCGGAGACAGGGTGTTGAACACTCAAGGGTCACTCAAGGGTCACTCTAATGTTGCACAAGTCACAGAAAATGATCGTTACGTGAGGAATGTGCCACAACACACAGTGCATCACACACTGCTGCATACGGTGCTGTGCAGCCTAAAACATGGGCATCAGAATGCCCATGATGACCCCTGTCCACCATCGAAAGTGCCTACAGTGGGCACGCATGCATTGGAACTGGACCTTGGAACAGTGGAAGAAGGTCGCCTGGTCCGACGAGTCCCAAGATCTCAGTCTAATTGAGCATCTATGGGATGTGCTGGACCAACAAGTCCGATCCACAGCGGCTCCACCTTGCAACATACAGGACTTGAAAGATCTGCTACTAATGTCTTGGTGCCAGATACCACCAGCATAAAGTTTTGGCTCATCAGTGTATATATGTATATATATAGAGAGAGAGAATTTGACATAAATAAACATACCAATTCAAAGACATCATTAGTCTTTGGATTAATAACCCCAAAGTTTCCAGACGGAAGTTTCTTCAACCAAGCCCAGTCACCCTTTTAAAACAATAACAGATACTAAATTTACCAGGCACACTATATGTAGAAACAAATTTAAAATGAAGTGAAGATCAACTAATTTACCTCATAAATGACCACGTTGGAGTTTTCATAAGTGGGTGTGTTAGCACTGGAGACTGATATAGGAGACTTCATTATGCTGTCTGCACCTGAGACGTGTCTGACTTCAGTTTTACTGTCATCAAAGCTCACCTTCTAGAAAGATAAATCAATAGCATTAAAGCATCCATGAATTTGCTCTTTTATTTGGACATTTGGGACTGACATGATGTCATCAGCATTAGACCGACCTTATGACTAAGGGAAGGGATGATGAAAGTGACATCTTCCAAAGTTAAGAGGACCTTATCAGGACCTTTGACCTTTCGACGGCGACTGAAGACATAAAGGAGATTTGAATACAATGAAATTATACACTGATACACAATTAAAAATCTAGATCTTCACTCTACCTTTCAGTAGAAAATGCGAGCGTCATGTTGGGGTAATTGTGGCATTGCAATGGCGTGCTGTGCAGTTGCTAGATGGTTTGGGTGGTTCATAGCGTCTTGCACCCAAGTAACTGCTTGGGTGTTCTGTGTGGTTGCTAGGTTGTTACTTACTGGTAAATAAAATAAAAATACTCCCCCAAGTTGCTATAATAATTAGTTGTTTGTGAATGATTTAAGGTATCATTCATGTCTATAGCGCAAATGGTGCTAGTCGAGTGCCATGCCAATTATAATTATGAGTTTAGCTTAATACAAAGTTTAAAACTAATATGAACAATAGTAATAGTGACGCTTTCCTTAGCAAACACCACTAAAAACATCAAGTTCTGTGCAATTTTGTTTCATGATTAAATATAGGAGTAGTACAGCTTTTGAGTCTAAACCCCACATATGTTTGACAAATACCTACCGAATGAAATATCCGAGACAAGTAATGAAGAATGTTACTAAAAGTGCAGAAAAGAACCCTTGGAACAATAACAGAGGCTCCACACCTGAAACAGAAAATACGGGATTAACATTTATATGTTAATTGATGAAGCCATCCTTAATATTTATTTAATTTATCTTAAATTATTTTTGTCTGTCACAGTTTAATTAACAAATTTACCCTTGACCCTCATTCACATCTATCGATGACAACAGGTTTTACAAATGAATTAGGCCCTATAAGTCTAATCTTGATATCAAATTCTTATTTTCCTTAATATCTACAAAAACGACTGCTTTAGTAGCTTTCAAATATTGTTAGCATAGGCTAGCAAACATTAATCATGTGAGAAAATAAATATACTGTAAGCAATGTTAGCTGTTCTGGAACTTCATGCTAAGTTAGCCACTGAATTAGACACACCCCCTCTGTTGAAAACCCTATAAAACTACTATTGTACCATCAGATATTTTTTAGCCCAAGATGGACCACTTGTATTAAAATGAATGGGAGAAATTGGAACTGCCAATATGGTGGATGTAGAAAGGAAGTCCTGTCTTACAGGTAAAAGAGCCAATCAATCAATCAATCAATCAGCCAGTCAGTCAATTTGAGAATGCGCATTAACCGTACCAGCCTAAAAAATAGAATTTTTAAGCATAATCTGAGGTAAAGAAGCTCACATTATGATACCAGTGTTGTAAGATTTTACTGCTGATTTAAAATATGTTCTTTGATCATAATCTTGATCAACTGTTTTGGAGATTTCTTTCCCCATTCAAGTATATAGGAGCTGCTCTTGTATGCAACTTGTATCCATAGAAAAATGACTGCTTTAATAACTTAATAATATTGCTAGTATAGGCTAACTTGTGAGAAAAGGAACGTGTTAAATGTGCTGTAACAAAGTCCCTCTCTGTCTACTCAGCGGCCATCTTTGGAATGCTCCTGTGCAGCTATTTTCAATGTAAACAAGCGGTATAAAAGTACAGCTCCTATCTGTATAGGACTGGAATGGGGAAGGACAGAAATCTCTAAAATGGCTGGTCAAGATTACGTTCAAAGAACATATTTCAAATCCGCAATAAAATCTGACAACACTGGAATCATAAATTGTGCTTGTTTAGCTCAGATCAAGCTTAAAAACACTATTTTTCAGGCTGTTTCAGCAAATGTGCATGCTTGTTTTTGAGTTGATTGACTGGTGATATCTGTAACTAAAAGGTGATTGGGTCTTTTACCTGTGAGGCGGAACTTCCTTGGCTACATCCGTTGGCTGTTCCAATTTCTCCCATTCATTTTAATACTAGTGTTCTGTCTCTGCAATGTTTTGCAGATTCTGGAACTTCTGTCAAACATAGTCACATCCTGTTTTTCCAAAACCCCATCTTACAAAGTTACTGTTATAATCAGAGATGGAGCAGGAGAGCAGCATCACGTTATCTCAGTGTTTTCAAAGTTGTCAAAAGCAAAATAGTGTTCTCGCACAATAAGCGAACAACAGACAACTGCTTACTAAGCTGTAAATGATGATTTATTTTAATTAATGTCCCCACTCATCTTACCATATTTGGACTACATAACACGCAAAATTATTAACAGACAGAAATACCTCAAATTCTTCTGATTAGCTATTTAAACAAATAATCTATCAAGCGCTGTCACATAGAGACAGGTGTGATATTTCAGGGCACCAATTGCAGTTATATCTGTCAAATCATTTTCCATGTGTCATTCTATATAAAACAAATGATTAAAAGCACATTTAAGGCGGTCCAATTATCCACTCACCTCTAATACAGAGAGCACCAACTGATTTAAACCAGCATCCAGAGTCAGCTTTGGGCTGAGCCCCCCCTGGAAAATGGATTGGCCTTCCTAAATATTGAACCATGTTTGCCTGTAAATCCACACTGTAAGTAGGATACAGCTCCCAAGAATGTCCGTCTGTATCCAGAACCACAAAATCGATCAAGCTCTCTCCAGAATCATTGGTGCGGATCCTCTGACTGAAACCTTGGAATACCATATTACCGGTGTTGCGAGCCAGGATGGCCCCCGAGAGCCAGGTCGCAGAGTCTCGCACATTCTGCAAAGTGTTTGCTATGAATATGATGGAAGTGTAGATGGTGCCAAAAAGAGGAGATACCTGCATGAGAAGTTGATGCTACAGATTAGTTTGACTGCATTTTAATATTTTAACTAGATTTCATACATTTGAGAAAATGTGAGTGTTGCTCCCCAGTTCCAAATTCACAGACATGATGCTATAAGGTTGCTAAGGTGTTCTGAGCACATTGATTTCCAGTTGCTAGGTTAGTCTTGGTAGTTGCTAGGGTGTTTAGGGTGGTTGCTCTTGCCTCTTTCAATATAATGATATGATTTTTCACACGTTTTATTGTCTGCCAAGCGAAAATCATTCAGTTGCTAAGAAAAGTAATAGCACACTTTTCCTCAACAAGCCTACATTTTTCAGTAGCGTGACAGTAGCTCAGCTATTTTCACAATAGTGCAGCTTTTTTAGTAATGAGCAACATTTTCGAATGAGAATCAATGTACCGTAACAGAACGCTATATTTGTAACATTATATTATAGCAATGGAGCTGAGGGAGTAAACAAACACCTTAACCTAAAGCGCCCTCTTTCTCTCATTTAGTGCTGGAAAATTTTAATAATTTAATGGGATAGTTCACCCAAAAATGAAAATGCAGTCATTGTTTACTCAACCCATATGACTTTTTGTTTTCTTAACACAAAGGGAGAAATTGTGAAAAAAAATTGTGCTACCTCTTCAAGCTTCAAAATGGACACAAAAGTATAATTCAGGAGTCTAATAAATGATTGTATGTGACTGATGCCTGGTTCTGAAGGCATACCACAAGGTTTGGTAAGAAACAAACCAAAATCTAATGTACTATTTAGTGAAACTCTTGACTGACCATTGCGGTACTGTGCATGCTCATGAGAGTGAATGAGAGCAACAGAATACACAGCCTCAACTTGCAAGATGTTCAGATGAAAACTTCTAACACCACAGTGATAGAAACAACAATACACAACACAGCTGTACAAAAACCAGAGAACAGAACTTACATGTCTGTAAGTAACAACAATACATGTCTGAAGAGTTTTAAATCGAGGATGAGATGCATTTCTATGTCCAGCCTTATTTGTTTGAAACAGAGTACTCGGAAATCAAACTGAGAGAGTTTGTTTTGAGACTGATGATGTCAGGATCCTCTCACCTTTGTCAGTCATGTTTATGAGAGAACAAGGCTTCAGAACAAGTCACATTAATTTCTGTATTTTGCATCCTTTTTGAAGCTGGCATTGTATGACATCACTGAAATGTTTTTTTTCCCCCCTTTAGTTAAAGCCAAATAGACAGTTCATGTAAATTAACTGTTTAAACAACGATTCACCTATATTTAGTATTTGGAACTCAATTAGTTTAAGTAAATTAGTTAATTTGGATGGTTCGTGAATGAACTAGTTAACATGAATAATTCACTCTGTTAAGTGCTTCTGTTTAACACTATATTGTGATACGGTGTTCTAGTTTGTATTTAGAGAAATTCATGTACACACAACTTTTGTCTACAAAACTAATATGCCTCATGATCGGAACAGTTTAAAGACCTTGAAAAACTAATTTGTTTAAGTGTGTCCAAACTTTTGACTTGTAGTGTATGTATAACACTTTGTGTGTGTGTGTGTGTGTGTGTGTGTGTGTGTGTGTGTGTGTGTGTGAGAGAGAGAGAGAGAGAGAGAGAGAGAGAGAGAGAGAGAGATTTTTGCAAATATTTGATTTTGCAAAATGTTACAATATTCTATTTGCAATACCTGGTAAGGCTTGACAGATTGAGGTAGGCCACTAGTCTTTACTGCCTCTTGGTATGCTCTGTAGAAAGAATTCTCTGACGAGTCCATGCTAATTGTAAGCACCGCATCGTAGGCACGCCGTAACTTGCTATTGCTGTGCAGGACTGGGTAGTTGACGTTCTTATATGGCAGGCTATAGAGAAGTGTGTCGTATGGCACAAAGACCAAGGAGCCATCTGCCAAGTGCATGTCCAAAGCCGTCTCGAGCACCAACCTCTGCGTTATTCCACCAACCAAGACAGAATGCATGCAGAGGATCACCACTAGAGAAAGTGATGCAAATATCAGCTATTAAAAGTTTTTAATTTTTTTTTATTTTATCCCCTTTTCTCCCAGTTTGGAATGCCCAATTCCCACTACTTAGTAGGTCTGCATGGTGGCGTGGTTACTCACCTCAATCTGGGTTGTAGAGGACAAGTTGCCTCTGCTTCTGAAAACATCAATCCACACATCTTATCACGTGACTCATTGTGCATGACACCGCAGAGACTCAAAGCATGTGGAGGCTCATGCTACTCTCTGCTATCCGTGCACAACTTGCCACACACCCCATTGAGAGTGAGAGCCACGAGGAGGTTACCCCATGTGATTCAACCCTCCCTAGCAACCGGGCCAATTTAGTTGCTGTTATATTTTGTAATAGTGGGGAAATCATGCGGTAACAGGTTTGCATGGAAACAGACTGATCAAATGGTGAATTCAGCAAAGTTCTGCTGCTGAAATCAGCCTCTTATTTCTGAAATCTGAACTGGTGCCCACCTGTGACTAAAGCTTGATATTAAGTAATGTGACCTCATTGTGGTGCCAAAAGCAGGTTATATTTATATTTTAGAATGAAAATGTAATCTTTAAATTGTGCTCACCATCATTTGAGAACACAATTACTACCTGGTGGTCAGAACCCATTTCTCAAAAATTGCTTATGCAAGACTCTTAAGCCCAGTTAACACTGTAAAATTTTCACTACGTGTTTGCTGTCTAAGACAAATTTCAGGAATCCAAATGAATTTTTCTTTTGTCTTATGGTAAATTCAGCAGTCTTACATCGTTTAGTGTGACCTGCTCACTGATGGTCGATTAATTGCCCTAACAATGGTCTTTTAGGGCTGGGCAATTAATCAAATTTAATTTTCAAATACGATTTTGTCTCCCAGTGATTATGAAAACAAGATAATCAAGATAAAATGATTATTGTGCCGCATTCCGTTTCGCAATGAAACACCCCGGCATTATATGTTTATAGCACCCTTTATTAAAGTTCAAATAATAAGGAAGCAGTTTCTGAAATAAACTCCAAAACTGGCATTTCTCTGTGTGGTCAGCGCCACATCTATGAGTTGCGTGAAGTGACCGGGGAAGAGATTGAGTCTTCTGATGCACACACCCTGGCATGGGAACACTCATCACTCGCGCGCATTTGTTGCTGCTAGATTATAACGTGATTGCTTGCGACATAGTGAATCATTATAAATGTGTCATGTTTACTGTGTGTATCTTATCATGAAGAAAATTGGCCATATGCAGCTCTATTAAGAAGAGAAAGTTTCTTTTTTGTGAGTTAAAAATCGATCAAAGTGAACAATGGTGAGAAAGTGTAGTCTTAGCCCATTATACGCTAGAACAAAATAAGTTTTTGATTTGTCTTTTTTTGGCATGTTTTCCAAAATAATATCTAAAACTCCTTTTAAAACAAAGTACATGTACTTTAGGAGCTATACTGCAGAAGAAAAAATTGTTATTGAAGAATGTTGAATACAGTATTTAATCGGGGCTAGATATTAAAGCTTGTCTGGCACAAGTGGATTTTTGAAGGGGCAAGTGAAAGAGAAATTTACAAGCCCGACCGGACAAGCAGACTGATTAAAATAACAATAACTAAAAAATAACCGCCTACATTTGTGATAGACTAGGCCAGAAACAGTCAAATACATTTAAGAATTCTGCCAAGATGCCCGTCTTGGTGAGGTATTCGTGTGAACACAGAGAGTTACATCGAAAGTGAATGTAAACAGCGGAGAAAAAAGTGGATTTGTATTAAAATGTCAGGTGTAAGTATAAATGTAAGCTAATAGACTTGCTGCTGTCTAGAGTGTCATTCTAATAATCAAACAACTATAACAAGAAAATGAGAAAACACTGACTGCTCTTGACTGAGTAACTTTAATAGTTTAAAAAGTATTAATGTATTATAATCATACAGTAAAGATCAGTAGTAGTTTTATGTTGAATTTCATTCTGAATGTTTACTTGAATACTTTAAAAAGCTGTTAAAAAATGTTGTTGGGGTGTTCCTCCTAAAGTCCACAATCATTGCCACCATTTTGAGCTCCAGGTTGTTATGATTGCAAAAGTGTGCCATCCATTCAACCTCCTTTCTGTTTGCAGACTCATCATCATCTCGGATGAAGCCGATGACAGTGGTGTCATCTGCAAATTTCAGGAGCTTGACAGAGGGGTCCTTGGTGGTGCAGTCATTGATGTAGAGGGAGAAGAGTAATGGGGAGAGCACACATCCCTGGGGGGCACCAGTGCTGTTTGTAGAGGTGCTGGAAGTGAATTTCCCCTGTCTCACAAGCTGCTGCCTGTCCATTAGAAAGCTGGTAATCCACTGACAGATAGACATGGGAACAAGGATTTGGTTTATCTTAGTCCAGAGAATAGCTGGGATGATGGTGTTGAAAGCTGAACCGAAGTCCACAAAAAGGATCCTTGCGTATGTCTCGGGTCTGTCCAGATGTTGCAGGATATGATGCAATCCCATGTTGACAGCATCATCCACAGACCTGTTTGCACGATATGCTAATTGAAGGGGATCTAGAAAGGGTCCAGTGATGTCCTTCAGGTGGGCCAACACCAGTCTCTCAAATGACTTCATGACCACAGACGTCAGAGCGACAGGTCTGTAGTCATTAAGTCCTGTGATTTTAGGTTTCTTAGGGACAGGGATAATAACTGAGCGTTTGAAGCAGCATGGGACTTCACACTGCTCCAGTGATCTATTGAAGATCTGTTTGAAGATGGGGGCCAGTTGGTAAGCACAGAATCGAAGGCACGTTGGTGAGACACAATCTGGGCCTGAAGCCTTCCTCGTATTTTGCTTCCAAAAGACAATACACATATCATCTGCAGGTTGAGTATCAAGAGAGGGGAAGAGGAAGGTTGTAGGAGGTGTTGGTGTTTGTGTGTAGTGAAAGTCAGAGTGCGTGTGGGGTGTGAGATTAGACCTTTCGAATCTACAGTAGAACACATTCGTTGGTCCACCACAGGGTTGGGGGTAGGAGTCCTGTAATTGGTAAGTTGTTTTAGGCCACTCCACACTGATGCAGGTTCATTAGCTGAAAACTTGTTTTTCAGCTTCTCAGAGTAACTTCTTTTAGCCATTCTGATTTCCTTATTCAGTGTGTTCCTGGCCTGATTGTACAAGACTTTATCCCTACCCCTGTAAGCATCCTCTTTGGCATGACGAAGCTGTCTGAGTTTTCCTGTAAAAAATGTTTTATCATTATTGAATGATAAATAAGTCCTAGTAGGGTTGCATATATCCTCATAGAAACTGATGATGTAACAGTATCTGTGAGATAATCCGGGTCTGTAGCTTCAGCTTCAAAAACACTCAGATCAGTGCAATCGAAGCAGGCTTGTAGTTCCTGCTCTGCTTCACTGGTCCATCTCTTAACAGTCCTTACTACTGGCTTTGTTGATTTTCATTTCTGACTGTAGGTCAGGAAAATTTGATCAGACAGTGATCAGAGAGTCCCAAAGCTGCTATAGGGACAGAGCGATATGCATCCTTTATTGTTGTGTAGCAGTGATCCAGTATATTCCTGTCTCTGGTGGGGCAAGTAATGTTCTGTTTGTATCAAGTGTGAGATTTGCTTTGTTAAAATCCCGAGGAATAATAAGTAAGTCCGGGTATTGTTGTTCCATGTCTATGATTTGAACAGCCAGCTGTTGCAGCGCTGTGTTCCCACACGCGTTTGGAGCTATGTAAACACACACCAGAATAAACCTAAAAAAACTCCTGTGGTGAGTAGAATGGCTTGCAGTTAATAAAGAGCGATTCCAAATTAGGACCGCACATCCTCTTTCACATCCATCCATTGTTACATCCATTGTTACATCTGTACACCAACTTTCGTTGATGTAAAAGCATGTTCCACCGCCTCTCGTTTTCCCCGATAACTCTGCGATGCGATCCGCTCTGAACAGTTGAAAGCCTGGCAGACGTAACGCGCTGTCCTGAATGGCTTCACTCTGCCAGGTTTCTGTGAAGCACAGTGCAGCAGAGTTTAAAAAGTCCTTATTTGTACACGTGAGGAAATGTAGTTCGTCAGTTTTGTTAGGAAGAGAGTGGACATTCGCTAGATGAATGCTCGGCAGTGCTAGTCAAACGCCGCACTGATGGAGTTTAACCCGCGCACTGGCTTGATTCCCTCGCCTGCATCTCGTAAGCATGTTTAAACAACACAGCTAAAATGTCCAGCAAATGTCCAGCAAAACGTCAGAATATTCAAAAACCGGGAAAAGATTATCTGGTATGTGCTGCCAAATGTTCAGCAGTTTGTCCCTGGTAAAACTGACTGGATAAAGATAACTAAACACAGGACAAACAAACAAAAATAACAAACGAATGGAAGAGCTCCGCCGAGGCGGCCATCTGCGGTGCCATCATGAGATTATGACACAAATACATTTGATCATCACCTAACAAGGCCACACGTCAAGGTCTGGGTAGATTAGATGGTAAGCAAACAATCAGTTCTTGTAGTCAACATGTTGAATGCAGGAGAAATGGGCAGGAGTAAAGACCTGAGCGACTTTGACAAGGGCCAAATTGTTATGGCCGGACGACTGAGTCAGAACATCTCTGAAATGGCAAGGCTTGTGGGGTGCTCCTGTTTAGCAGTGGTGAGTACCTACTGACAGTGGTCCAAGGAGGGACAACCCACAAACCGGCAACAGTGTGTTGGGCACCCAAGGCTTATTGAAGCACGAGGGCAACAAAGGCTATCCAGTCTGGTCCAAACCAACAGAACAACAGTAATGTGGCACAAGCCACTGAAAATTTTAATGACCGTTATAGGAGGAATATGTCACAACACACAGTGCATTACACCCTGCTGCAAATGGGGTTGCATATCTGCAGACCGGTCAGAGTGCCATGATAACCCCTATCCACAGTCAAAAGCACCTACTATGAGCATAGGAACTGGACCTTGGAGCAGCGGAAGAAGGTCGCCTGGTTCGATGAGTCCAAATTTCTTTTACATCACATGGACGGCCATGTACGTGTGTGCTGTTTACCTGGAGAAGTTATGGTACCAGGATGCACTGTGGGAAGACGACGAGCCGGTGGAGGGAGTGTGATGTTCTGGGCAATGTTCTGCTGGGAAACCCTGGGTCTGTCCATTCATGTGGACATCAATTTAACACGTGCCACCTTCCTAAACATTGTTGCAGACCAGGTACATGCCTTCACGGCAATGATATTCCCTGATGGCAGTGGCCTCTTTCAGGAGGAAAATGCGCTCTACCACACTGCACACATTGTTGTGGAATGGTTTGAGGAACATGAGTGTACATTACATGTGCTATCAAGGATATATATATATATATATATATATATATATATATATATATATATATATATATATATACTGTATATTGATCTGTTTCAGTGAGGTATTTTTTTCCTCGCAGCAGCCATAGTTGTGACCATCAGCGGGAGGAAGCGATGGCAGTGAATGGAAAAACACCAGTGAAATGAAGGTGAAGATTTTTCAGGTAGTAAGGGCAAAAGTCACAATTTTAATGGGGAACATTTTTATTTATTTAATGCTAGCTACTTTTCATTGTATGTTAGCAACAAAACAACATGGAATTTTTTTTATGGAATGTATCACTTAGTGCCTTGGTTTTTGTGATACAATACATTTACTTTTACTGTGCACAGTTTTAGGTAACATAACCCCTTTTAGATGCCTGCAAAGAGGTAATGTCTGTAATTGATTGGCACAGATTTATTATACTCATTTACTTTTAATATATTTAAACACTGAGTAACTGATACGTACTGCGCAGGTCTTCCATATTCCTGATCTTGGCCAAGGTGTGACGTACACTTGCAGGGTCATTACTAGTAGAAAGTACCATCCTAACTGGGAAACCATGGTTACGTAGGCCATCAGCCACCTTGTTGGCTGTGTCTACCCACACGTCTTCAGCTGATGCAACAATAGCCATGTTTGCCCAGCGAAAGTGCCGGGAAATGGTCAGCAGGACCCATAAGGGTGAGGGCATGGTGCGGATAAAGGTGGGGTAGCGCCGTGTGTTCTCCAGTTCGTAATTGATGCAAGCCCAGGAGAATAGAGCCTTATTCCAGTTCTTGGTTAGCAAGGATGCTGCTTCACAGTATCCAGGGTTCAATGGACCCACAAAAGCTGAAGCTCGGGTGTAGTAACCCATGAAGCCCTTCAAGGCCATGGAGGTCTGGCAGTCTTCATCCAGAATGACATAGTCGAAGGTGGTACCCAGGGACAGTGTGGGGTCTCGGTTTACCCTCTCTACCGCTAACTGAGCTGCAACTCTGGGCATGGCCTTTGCAAAGAGGGGGTCGCAAGACCATGGTCCTACCACCCCGACTTTGAAGACTGAATCCCTGCACATGCAAGGCAGATTGAGGGTGACCAGGAGGAACCAGAAGAACCAGGCTCCATGTGGCAGATGAGGCGTCTTGGCCTTCTTCACCACCGAGGTTAGCATGGCCAGCCAAACACACAGTGGATAAAAGTGGTTTTGTGAATCAAACATTGTAAACTTGAACGAACTGCCTTCCCAATGTCCAGTTGTCCTGCGGAAAAGAGCAAAATGTTTGCTCACTAGATTTATTTTAAAGGAATATTCCAGGCTCAATACAAGTTAAGATCAAGCATTTGTGGCATAATGTTATTTATCACAAAAAGATTAATTCAACTATAGCCCCTTGATTTCTTAAAGAAGCAAATATCGAGGTTACAGTGAGTCATTTACAATGGAAGTGAGTGGGGCCAAATTTTGGAGGGTTTAAAGGCAGAAATGTGAAGCTTATAATTTTATAAAAGCACTGACATTAATTATTCTGTTAAAACTCATGTATTATTTGAGCTATTAATTTGTTCTAATCATTGCTTTTATGGATGTTATGGGTTATAAAGAAAATAATAAAGAAAAAAAGGTTTGGAAGTGATTTTATCACTCTAAAATAATATTAACACACATACGTCTTGTGGCTATACTTATAAAAAGTGAATATTTTAATGTTAAAAAGTGTCCCCATTCACTTCCATTGTAAGTGCCTCACTGTAACACAGATTTGTCCTTTTTTTAAAGAAAAGGAGGGACAAGGTTTTTTATACAATGTGTTTTCTGTGGTAATTAACAGTATGCCACAAATGCTGTTGATTGAGCTTAACTTGTATTGACTTGTATATTTCATTAAAGATAGCTTTATTTCTAGTCCGATAATGGAATATTTGTAATACTAATCCAATCAAATAAACAGGATTCTGATGTGTATATATTACAAGTCAAGCTCAATCGACAGCATTTTTGGTAGAACGTTGAATCGATGTCATTTTTGGATTTGTTGACATTACATCATAATGGCAATGAAGTTGCTACTGAGAATGTGCTAACTTTACACAGAAAAGGATAGTAAGTGATTTTATTACACTAATATTGTGTTAACACACATAGTTGCTGGGATTCCATCCAAAATGTTTAGCATTTTTTAGTGCATTTCTAAAGATTCGTATTAAAAAAATACTAATTGTTGAGCATTTCCATCCACTACGTAATGCGCATTATCACGAGGGAGCCGCTGTATGACCTCTCCCTGCTTTGAGGTCAGATTTATTTGCAAGATTGTAGCCAGTATCTCATTTCTTAGGGCAGTATTTTTTTGGGTGAACCATACCTTTAACAAATCAAGGTAAAAAACAAAAAGGCACAACTTAACATCACTTGCAGTGCCTTTATCTAGCTGTTTGAAGAGTTGTGTACTGTATTCTCGGTGGCGCAGTCAGTTGTACATGTACTGTACATGACACCTGTAGTTAATATTTGTCAGCTAAGACAGACAACGATACACACACACACACACACACACACACACACACACACACACACACACACACAGTAGGCTACATAGATAGATGTAAGATATGTGGAGTACTCCTAAATTAATCGATTTATCCTCCTTAATTTTCAGCGAAACTAGGGCCCACCATTATCAACCTTGAATGTGGACCACTTCCGGTATCAGCCACTTCCAGTTATTTTAGCGATACAAAAATACTACATTATGCAGCATTATTTTACAAACTGGCAATAATCGTCTACATAATTTTATTATTAATTATGATATTCATAAACTCATTGGTTTTAAGCACATATAGTTTTACTGTTTATCGCATTAAATAAAACAAATTAAATCAGGCACTGACAGGACAGTTCTCCACAAAATGTACACAACCAGCAGAGAGGAGAAAGATGCAGGGAAAATGATGCTTCAACTTTCTTTGCATTAAAACTGGATCTTGTTTCATCTTGGCAAATTAATAAACACATTTTACTCTCAATTCTTTTCAGGGCATTCTCTCTTTCTTAGCAGTGTATAGTAAACAGACACAGCTTATGAAACATCGCTATTGGAAATAAATAAATAAATAAAGACATCATCGGAGGTTATGCAGACACATGAGAATGGAGGTTTTCATGGAGACATGAAAGACTACATCGTCACGATCTTGGAAAAGTAAGAAGCAGATTTTATTACTGTCTCTTCAACACAAAACAGCAACAAGTCAATGATTTACTTACTCTTTTACTATAAATGCTGACGTTAGAAATCATTCTGCTGTACATCCTGCGGTTGTGTGATAGTTTATAAACCCATATATTACTAGATTCTGGGATTATAACCTTCAAGTTATTTACACTGCGGTCAATGCCAGTGGAACTTTGCCACATTCACTGGAAATGCAGCCGCTGTTTACTTTCGCATTGCAAAATAAGGTGGATACTGGCATGTAAACGCTTAAATAGCATTTCTTCCACACAGACTAAAGTGCACCTGCACAAGTGATGTTCAATTCTTGAACGAATCTTTGAGTCGATTCTCAGCAAGTAACCAGTCAAGCCAATTCACAACATTGAACTGAATCAAACTTTAATTCCGGGTTGATGATACAAGACACACAGCTGAAGTAAATGTACTGGCTACGGAGCACGTCGAACTGACCGACTCAAAAAGAACCAAACGAGCTGGTCCGACGAACCATGCGTTCTATGTTCACATTGGTTGCGTCTCTTCTGTGAGAAACAGCAGAGCCTCTGAGCAGAAAATTAAGTTATCTATGGGGTCCTACGCCAAAAAAATTGGTTTAATAAGATGAGGTTATTGCTGCTTCAAGGACAACAGCTGGCAGTCACATGCACTTGATTTTTATCAGCACACTTGGTTGTGAATGGTGAATGTTGTGTCTATACTGTACACCTATATAAACAGAATGGCAAAAGGTACTTTTATTTATTAGTAGTTTATTAATTGTTTCCTTTATTAGTTATTTTATTGTGTTTTCTTTCATGCAGACATAAAAATTGTAGTGTACTATAGGCTTGGTTTGAATAATTAGGGCCCAAGCACTGATAGTACGGAGACCCTATTGTTCTTCTAAGGATTATTATTATTATTTATTATTATTATTATTATTAGAGCCCATGCACTTAAATTTTACAGGCACTGTTGTTCTTCTAAGGAAGATTAGGGCCCAAGCACTGAAAGTGCGGAGGCCCTATTGTTCTTCTAATGATTATTTGTATATTATTATTATTATTTTCAAGGTTTCCAGTGCTTTTGGGGCACTTAACATGCTCAAAAACTCACACACGCATCAGAGTCATTGGCCATTGGCTTGGCAAAAGTTCATGCATGAGTGTGTAGAGGGGGCTCTGTAGCGCCACCTAGAAGATGGGCATGTTCAGGGGGCTCTGTAGCACATCCCTTTTGAGCTACAGTCACCAAAGTTTGGACATATATAGATCTCATCAAGCCGGACAACTTTCATGCTGATAGTCATAAGCACCACCCAACCAGAATTCGGCCATTTTGGATTGTTTGAAAAATGCATGTTCTGGAATCTGAAATACTCCTAGGGGATTCATGTTACAGGAACAAATTGTGCGTGATGCTAAATTATGAACTGATTTTTTTTTATATATCGAGCAGTGTTGCCATGGCAATGCGGGCTGATCACATTGTGGCTTTTGCGGGTCACAGTCATAGCGCCACCAACTGGTGGAAGTGTGGCACTTTAAACAGACTTTGAAATATCCCTCTTAAGTTTACCTGAATTGCTTCAAATGTTTTTTTAATAATGCCAAGACAGTGCAGATTTAAAATTCTGAAGGGATTGTTGAAATCTTAAATAGTGTTGCCATGGCCATGGTTGCCATGCATTTAATGGCATTCATTTTTATGTATATTCACATATTTTTTTGGTACTTGGCATGCTTGAATTTTCATGATATTTTGAACACACATGAGAGTTGTCAGCCATTAGGCCTTGGCAAAAGTTAACACATGGGCATGGATGGGGAGATCTGTAGTGCCATCTTTTGACAAAAGTGGTGGGGTCATTTTCTTCAATGTTCACAAAACTTGCTACATATTTTGTTCTCATCAAGCTAGACAACTTTCAATATTACAGTCATTAGCTCAATCCAACAGGAAGTCAACCATTTTGGATTGATTGTGCATTTTTTTTATTGCAGGCTCTGAACTTTTATATACCATCCTCTAGGGTATTCATGTAACTTGCACCAAATTTATGCAACATCATGCCAAGACATTGTAGATGCTAAATAGCGAGCAGATTTTTTTATATTTTGAACTTTTTAGATGTGTTGAAATGCTTCACCATGTGTTGAAATGGTGAAGCAATACATTTATGGTGAAAAATGGTAAACAGGAAGTGCCTTATATCTTCTGTGTGCATTGTGTGATTTTTATGAAAATTCAGCCGTATGTTTGGTAATGGAGGCTGATCACATTGATGCTGCTATTATGTGTCACAGTCATAGCACCAGCACTTAGCATAGCACTTTTAACAGACTTTGACATAGCCCTCTTGTGTTTACATAAATTGCTTAAAAATTCTTAAGAATTATGTCAAGTCACTTCTGATGTAAAATTTAAAGGGATATTTGATATCTTAAATACTGATATCTTAACTGCAATGCATTAATTGTTGTTATTACTTTCTTCCTATATTTGGGTGTTTTTGAGACACTTGGCATACTTAAAATTTCATGAAATTTTGCACACACATCAAGAGTCATCAGCCAGTAGGACTGGGAAAAATTTCTGTAGCAACCCCTTTAAAATGGTTATGTAACAGGGTTTCTGTAGCACCCCCATTTTCACCTAGAGTCACCAATATTAGTACATGTATTGTTCTCATCAAGCCAAACAACGTTCATACTTAGTCATTAGCACACCCAACAGGAAGTTGGCTATTTTGGATTTTCGGAAAATTGCAGGCTTTGAACTTTTTTTTGTTGAATGGTGGTGCTATGGTGAAGCGATACATTTATGTTGAAAAATCGGAAACAGGTAGTGCCTTATATCTTCTGTGTGTATAGTGTGATTTTGATGAAAATTCAGCTGTATGATAGGTAATGGGTGCTGATCACAAGGATGTGGCTATTATGGGTCACGATCATAGCACCACCAACTGGCAGCAGGGAGTAAGGCATTCTTAACAGACTTTAAAGTAGCCCTCTTATGTCTACATGTATTGCTTCAAAATTCTTTAGAATAATGTCAAGACACTGCTGATGTAAAACTGTCAAGGTATATTTTATATCTTAAATAGTGTTGCCGTGGGGTTATGTTCTGTAAAATGTAAGACAGCCTCTGAAGCACCCCCATTTTCACCTACAGTCTCCAGAATTGTTACATATAATTCTCATCAACCTGGACAACTTTTATAATTATATTTATTAGCTATGCCCAACATGAAGTCAGTTATTTTATAATTTTTCAATATTGCAGTCTCTGAACTTTTAAATACTCCTCCTAAGGGATTCATTAAAGACTGTCACTTGATTTAGAAAACATTATGCCAAGACATTAAAGATGCTAAATTGTGAACATATATTTGATATATTAAACGGTGTTGCCATGGCAAGCCATTCTGTTAATGGTGAAAAAGGGAAACAGGAAGATTCTTCTGTGTGCAATGTATGATTTAGATAAAAAATGTAGATGTATGTTTAGTATTTTTGGTCATGTCATAGAGCCACCTGGCAGCAGGAAGTGTGGATCTTACAACAGGCTTTAAAATAGTCCTCTTATATTTACCCAAATAGCTTAAAAAGGGTTTAGAATAATGTCAAATACCAAATGCATGTGTTGACCTTGCATGGTTTTCCGAAAGCCACCGGGTGGAAATGGAACCATGGTGCTTGGGCTCATCATCGCTGGATTACTGTTAACATTCTAAAAGGTTTCAGAGGCTTTTGAGTCCCTTAACATACTCAAAAACTCCTGAAAATTTGCACACACATCAGAATTGTTGGGCATTAGAGCTTGGAAAAAGTTAACATGGGGGGTCAAGGGAGCGGGGCTCTCTGGATTTTTGGGAGGCTCAGTAGCACATGCCTTTTCACCTACAGTCACCAAACTTTGTATGCCTATAGATCTCATCAAGCTGGACAACTTTCACCATTATAGTCATATTTATATGTTTTTGATTGCACTTGGTATGATTGAATTTTTATGATATTTTGCACACACATCAGAATCGTTGGCCATTAGGGCTGGGCAAAGGTTCATTCATGGGCAGCTAGAGGTGGTTCTGTGGTGCTAAATAGAAAATGGCCATGCTCTGGGGACTCTGTAGCACATCCCTTTTCAGCTAGTCACCAAACTTTGTACATACTGTACGTAGATCTCAAATTCCACACCACAGACATTAGCCCGCCCAACAGGAAGTCAGCCATTTTGGATTGTTTGAAAATGGCATGCTCTGAAATTGAAATACTCCTCAGAGGTAATTCATCTGACTGGCACCAAACTTTTTTTTATGTCTCAAACAGTGTCTCCATGGTGACGTGATAAAATAATAAAAAAATATGAAGAAAGAATTGTCTCATATTTTCTGCTGCATCGTGTAATTTACATCAAAATTGACCAGTATGTTTAGCCTTGAGGGCTGATCGCATTGATGTATCTAGTGTGGATCATAGTTGTAGCGCCACCAACTGGCAGCAGGAAGTGTGGCCCTTACAACAGTCTTTGAAAAAATCAATTTACATTTACACAAATCGCTTCAATAAATTGTATGTATTGTTTAACTAAAGCCGCCAGTAGGAAATGGGTTCACGGTGCTTGGGCCCATTGATTGCTGCTTGCAGCTATATTTTGTATTTGCTTTTGTGTCTTTTTAACAGTCTCCTGATTATTTTAGTGTTTCACTGCACCCAGAGCAGTTGATCTCAGCGTGAGCCGTGCGGAAAAAATAGGCTCAATGCTGAAACTATTCGCTCACTGCCACATATGGGACACATCACCTCGCGACTCACGCTTGCAGTGTGAAAGGTGTTATCTGTTAATATGGGTGACAAAACGAAAACGCAATGTGTGAACCTGCGATAAGTTTCTTTAATGACAACCAAAATGTACTGGAAATATTCTTATGACTAGTTTTATTAAATAAACTTTAAGACGCATAGAGAATAACTGCATTTGTGCATCAGTGTCTGTATGGGTTGCTTTAGGTGCGAAACGTATCCAAGATGTTATCAGTATCAGTCATATATGACATGCAGGATCATAGAATTAAACCCTGATGACAACAAACACCATTATTATTATAACTTAACTGAATAAAAGGTAATAATCAGCAATGTGCATTCACATATGGCTTTATTTAAATGTTTGAGCATGAAAACCATGACTGAGGATGTTAGAATTATGTGCTAGAAATGTCATTACATGATGACATAAAAGAACCGCTGAATCATGGAAACAAACAGTCCGAAATGAAAATGAATTGGACTTCCCCTCCCTATCCTGCACCAGTGCTCATGTTCCAATCAAGCACAGGTTCAAAAACATTGCGCATTGTGCACTTAATTTTCGGCTTCATGTAAAATGGCAGTTCCATGCACTGTTTTCCAGCACTGGTGCTCCCCTATCTACAGCCCCATGGCAAAAGAAAACCTATTTTCCCAAGTTGTGGTTGTAAGGTTGCAGTCTGAATGAATGTTGGGGAGATAAAAAGACTATATGCTGGTAGCCATTATCATAATAATATTCTAATATATTGTGTTTAATGTGGAATGACAACAGCAGTCATGCTTCGGATAGTTTGTGTCACTCTTAGGGAGTTAGAATGCTCAGGAGGACTTCTAAGCTGTCATAGGTTTAGGAGCTACTTTACTTCATGAATTACTGTGAGTCCTAAAATTAGTGAGTGACATGCCCCTAATTTTTAAGTGTTGCACCTAAATTTCAACGTTAGGAGATACTCTTAGCCTTATTCTACAATATTTTTTGTGAACACGGCCCAGGTTCAATGCAAGTTAAGATCATTTGACAGCATTTGTGGCATAATGTTTATTACTACAAAAAATTATTTTGTGTCTTTCCTTCAAAAATCGAGGTAACAGTGAGGCACTGAAAATGAATGGGGCCAGACCATTAAAATAAAAAACATTAAAATACACATAGTTTAAAAGTATAGCTACAAGATGTAAACATTATACATGTTAACATGATTTAGTATGATAAATCAGGGATTTACTGGTGTAACAATATATACCAGATTGCAGGGTTTACCAGCATTATGGTGTCATGACTGCAAAGTTATAATATTGGATAAAACTTTTCACAGATGAGGTTAGTAAGCGATATTAACACAAATAATGTTTATGTCTTTTGGCTATACTTCTGAAATGGTGTGCATATTATTGTTGACGAACTGGCCCCATTCACTTCATTTGCAAGTGCCTCCCTGTTTTCAATATAAGAACAACTTGGGATTAACAGTTGTGCATCTTGCACGCTGTAATGTCTGTTATCATTATTTTGATATACTTACTATGTAAGGTATGAAAGTTGTACTATGAGAAATGCATAAAATCCATTGTGACCCATAATGCAGGTGAAGTCCTTTTGTCTTGCAATATTCCATTAAGGAAAAAAAAAACTCTTGCATCTACAATTACTTGTTTGTTTATTTCTGTGTTTTTTTTAACAAAACAAAACAAAAAAAGTTTTACTATGCAAAGCATGGCAAAGAATGATGTACTGTCTTTCGCATGTTAAGTCAGACTGTAGCAGGTGTGTGATGGCACTGCAGATTTACTGTGCGACCTGAAGATTATATTAATTCCCTCTTATTATATCTGCCAGCTCTCCCTCTTATATTCAGTGGCTCAAACGTCCTGTTTGAGAGTAGTGTTTAAATTGCAGAAATGTTGTACAGAGTTCAAGCCTATAAAATGTGGATTTGTCTCATTAAGCATTAAATAATTTAAATGCATCCAGCATCACAGAGACGAATGCTATAAAACAACAATTAGTTATTTCAGAAGAGAAATTTAATATACTGAACATGTGCAAATCTACAGCAATACATTTTTGAAACAGTCATTGAAATACAACAGCAATAGGCTGCTCAATAAAATGCTGAACTCATTTTGGAAGGCGAGAAGATAAGAGCCCAATCACAACAAATTTTATATTTCAACATTCAGTAACATTATGGCAAAAACTAACATTTTCTCAGGAAATACTATTAAAACATTCATATTTACTTTTACATATAAAGTTATATTTTAATTTACTAATGAGTAATCATAATTTAAATTGTTCTGCTCTTACTGACTATGATGGAAAAAACATGATACATGTTCCAGAAAGATATGTGGTTTGAACAACTTCAGATGCTATTCAAAACAAAAGCAAATATTTACTAGCCAATTTTTGATAATGATTATAACTGCTCCACAAGCTTTTAATGTGGCATTACAGTGACACATAAATGTTGGATATAAAAAACTATTGTGAGAGTTCAAAATACAAAAAACAAAACAATTTAAGGACCATGTGACTGTACATAGCTATTTTTGCAATGGGTCATGTTTGCTGCAATGTTAGCGGATGGTTTGGAGCTTCTGAGGAGCTCTGTTGCTGATATTTTTTCACCACAACCAGCCTTGGCACTTCTCGTCCTTCTCAGGAAAGCCATGAAGTTGTCATTTTGAGAACTGATTTTGGAACCTCCTCCCCCAAGTGGCTGTGTGCCAGGATCACCCTGCTTGTTTTCAAAGGAGTCTTTACGACCCAGGAGCTTTCTTTTAGATCTGCAGAGTGCGAAAACGATTTGAAAGTATAGAAAGTACAGAATGTGGAAGCCAACTTAATAGCAAAACAAGAAAACACTGGAAGCACCTTTGTAACGAATGTACTGCATGGTCAGTGAGTGTGTTTACTTATTGATTATGCTTAATAAGATGGCAGTTTGTGAAGCCATGTATTGTAAAAGCCTTAATTGGCTTTCTTTTATCAGGGAAGGATTATAAATGGCATAAGCAAAAATGCCCATGTAGCTTTTTGCCCATTTTCCCGATTTCGTGTTGCATGTTAACACCTTTACCGGCATTCTATCTGCTTATTTAGTGTGCACAAGTGTTGTGTGTATGCTTGTTTGCCGTGAAAACCAGAGAAAAACATGATGATATAAAATGTCATGTAAATGCGGTTATCTTAAATTAAAACTGCTTTATGGTAGATATCAACATAATGTTATGCATGTACTCACTGTGATTTTGTAGCAGTACTAGCTAACCTGTGGATGATGGTGAACAAGTCCTCCGTTGTGTGAGATTTGGACTTGTAAAGAAATACATCATCTTCTTCTCCCACTAATTGTAGTGGTCCAAGGTCTGGCATATGGTCATTTTTTTCTACATCATATGAGGGATGATCTGTTGAAATGATTAATTGGATATTATGAGTCATGGAGAAACCAACTAAACACTACGGCACGTAGCAATTTAGCAAATCAAAAGAAAAGATTAAATTCTGTCTAACTTCTTGCCCATTACAGTTCTCTCACCTGGTGCACTTGAGTGTTGTTGTTCAACAGCCATAGGGTACGTTGGAATCACACCATAGAGAGTTACATGATACTGACTCGCAGAGGTAGGAGATTTTGGAGACTTGCAGAGCTTAGATGGAGACTGAATATTGTCTGAGTTCTTCAGGGCTGCTGAGTTACCTGAAGGTGAGTTGTCCACACATGGAGTCTTTGCCAGAAGTGGTGTTGGAGCTCTTCTCTTTTTCTTCTGAATTTCATGTGGGTTAGAACGGGAGGTTTTGTTGAAGGGAAGCACACTTGGGTCCTGTGGTTCAAGAGTGCATGGGGGCTGTGGCCAATGGGGCTCCCTTATTGGTTCCAGAGTGTGTCCATCAAAAAATTGCTGCTGCCTCAGATGATGTCCTTGTCCAAAACTGGCAATATTTGGGGATGGTACAGTCACTGCAGGCTTTGCTTTGTTAACCATTGCGTAAATGTCTTCCTGTCGTTCGCTGGCTATGACTGTTGAGGGTTCTGGATATGAAGCTGTTCCAAAATGTGGCTGCACCAAGGTATTGTTTGGCCATTTGTTTCTCTGGGGCTTTGGAGCCACTGGTGGTTTGTTTCTTGGGCTGTTTGTGGGACTTAGAGAGTTTCCACCCCTTTCAGCCTCCTCCTCGATAACTTCTGTTGTAGTTTCCCGTGCATTCTCTAGATCGGAGCTACTGACTGAACGTAAACGCACATTGTTTAGGTCTTCCTGAGTCACAACTGGCATGATGAACATGCTGTTACTCAGCCTTTGCTTTGGTCTGGTGGCTTCTGTGCTGTCTGAGTAGCGACGGTTTACTTTCGGTTGAACTGTAGAAGGTTCTGGATCACGGGTGCACTGTTGAACCTCAGGAAGCTGAAGTGATAGCCTTGCATTTCGGTTTCTTGCCCTTTGGCCAGGAATTGCGCTGGAAGGCTTTGGACCCATCCTGCAGCCCAACTGAAAAGGTCCCATGTTAACTGAGGTCTGGAATGATTGAGTGGGTGTATCACATTGGCTTCCATAGCCACTTGATGGCGAGTTTAACCCAAAGGGTTTGGATGGAGAAGGAATGGATGGCTGGGAGTTGGAGGAGTGAGAAGAGGATGGGGAAGTGTTTACTTCAGAATTACCAAAGGTACCATCATTTGTTGGAGCAGCCACAGATGGACCTAAGCCAGACTTGCATGGTTCACTGGACCGTAGCTCATTTAGTGCTCTGTGAGAAGAGATAGATGGTTTCAGTGCCACCTTTCCAGGTGCTTCGGTTGCAGGAGTTGATTTCTTACACTTACCAACTTCTGGTTTAGGTGTTGGAATAAGATCTGGCAGTAGTATGATATTCTGGCCATCTTTTTTTAAGTGTGCCTGCGTTTTATGCTCAGAATGCTTCCCAGCTGCAAGCATTTGTAATGACACGGTTCGTACTGGTGGGGCTGGTTTGCTTTTGGCCTTCCTCAGGACAATGCTTCGGGACCTAGACCGTGGCACCGCATCCGGAAGGCGATCTCCCCGCCTCGCAGAGGTGCTGTCACTACCACTATCCTCCGAGCTGCTGCTGGGATATGACAGGGCATAGCTTACACACCGGCGCCGGGTCACACATGGGTTGGAATTCACAGCTGTGGAAAGGGACAAGGAGCGTCTGTGGACCTCTATGTTACTGGTTGGTCTACTCCTACGCTGCTCCCTCAGGGCGTTTACACAATCTTTATCCCCTCTTATCACAACAGCAGAGTTAGTCTGTGATGCCTGGCTTGGCTCTTCTGGATCTTGGAACTGTGGAGGGGGTTTGATCACATCAGGTGCCATAAGAAATGAGTTCACATTATCATCCCACTCCGATGAGAAGGTTGAAACATTAGGGCCACACCAACCCTGGGCAGAACAGACCAAGGTGGTGTTTTCCATCTTTGATTTGATTTTAAGGTCAGCACTTTTTCATAAATCAGTTGTCGAGAGATTCCATTGGCTCTTTTAAGTTATTCTTCAGCATATTCTTGGAGATACACAACCTTAGGTAACAGAAAAAAATTATACATTTTATTGCTGAGATGTTATACAATGAATCCTAAAAATTCAATCTCTCACTCAATGGCTCACTGATGCTCAAAATACCACTTGGTGACATCACTCTCCAAATGCTTCAAACAGAGTGGACTAAAACTGCAGGAAGGGAAAATCAGCCCATCTTGGTCTTTGTTTGGCTCATGAGTGGGTGTTTGCCATGGCAACAGTTACCTGTTCATCCATATAGAGACAGAATCCGAGAGAAATCGCAACTGTATTTGCACATGCGTTTGTGCTCTCAGAAGCAATCGTGAGCGGAGAAAGAAAACTGAATGGAGTTACATGCTAAATGGAAAGGATAATTGCTTACAGAGTACCAAAGTTAGTTCTACACCTATGTTCTCTGTATTATACATTCTGGATTTAAAATATGTTCCAAATTTAAAGAAAATACTGTATTACTAGTGTGTGCGAATTAAAAAGGCCCTCAGAAACAAGATGACATATATTCCCTGCTAAAAAAAAAAAGATTGCATATGGTCCACCAAATAGACAAGCACCAAACCATTACTAAACAGTATAAACCAGAGTAGACCAGCATTGTTGGTTGAGAATGGTTGCTATCTTTTCTCTAAGATGCAGGGAGGAATTCACTAAGAATGTATTTTGCCTGGTAAAAGCACCATTATTTGCACACGCTATCTGCTCTGGTTTAGTGCCCAATTCACTAAAGGGATTTTGCACCTGTTGCGGGCCAGTTCTGAGCACTGTATAGTGAAGGATATAGCATCCACTGTAATCTGACAAACTCTGGTGGGACTGTGGGACTCACTCCACTGCTGTGATCCAGACAGCTGAAATATCTCTTTAACATGCCAAAAGTGGGCTATAGTACAATGTGCATCTGGATATATGCCAGTTTATAATGCTCTTCTGCATCATTTGATCATTATTTGATGAATTAATACTGCCATGATTATAGAAAATGTAAAAACAACAACAAAAAAAATATTTAGTTTACCGCCTGCTTTTAATTCACTGGTACTAGCGTGATGTTAATTGTGCCAGGCAAATAGTGCAGAGTTTTGTGAATTAAGCACAATCCATAATGAGTCAATTAATCCTTGAAATGAATTACAAAATGAACATATGGATTCAAGAAAAGTGATGATGTCATGCTACCTTATTGCTGGAAGCAAATTAAAAAACTAAATTCAAAACTCTTCCAAAGGTTTTTAGGAATAGGCCATGAAGAAATTGAAGACGCTGTGCACATCTTTAAAGTGCAATGTGTATCAATTCCATCCTTTGGATTGATTTAAAACAGACTCAGGCCACTGTTAATCAAATATTAAAATGTTACATCATGTCAGAACATTTGTCAGATTTCTGTAAGAATACATTAAAATACCTTAAATGAATCAATCCTTTCATTGCATCTTTTTCCATCCAATAAAAAATGTATGGTGACTGAGGTTGTCATACTGACTAACATTTTTTTTTTTCCATGGAAGAAATAAACGTCATATGGGTTTGGAACAACAGGGGTGAGTAAATGATGACAGAATTTTCGGGTAAACAATCCCTTTGAGAGGCAAACCAAAGGCTTGAGGAATACAAAAAAGAGGAATTGAATCTAAAACCATAGTGAATTGATATTCTACCCAGCGCTCATGAAGGTTTGCATCAAAATGTGACAAGTACATTGTCAAGAGCTTCTTGCTGATGTTGAACTAATTATTGCTTTTAAAAATTATGCCAAATGTTCTAAATTCTATAAATGTTCTATATATTTGGAACCCCAATCTCAGAGAACCTGCTGCTCTACTGAGTGAAAGTTGCCATAAAAACTATTGCTAGATATCTTTCAGATCAACAAAACACAGGAGGACATCTTGCCATTCACGTGCACTTGCGTGTGCATTCACAAAAGTGTGACGTTGTTTCATTGCAGCACTGCAGCCAGAAAATAGAGGTTTTGTAACCACTCTGATGTGTATGATACATATTACAATCTGTCATGTTGGAATAAATGCACAAAATAAAAAGCTAATGCAAAACCAATTAAATTAAGCTGACGATTGTCATTATGTAAGCAAAAGGGAACCTCATACACATAAGAAGCGACAAGTGGCATTGCCAAAGTCAGAGATGACTTTGTCAAAATATAGAGTATTGCTACAAAGGACAAACATCATAGACACCATGTGCATGAAATAAACAAATCTTTAAATACAGTAAAGAACAATTCTCAGTGATCTAAGGTGATTTAACCTAAATGCCCTCAAAACAGCCCATATTTTCCCCTTCGTCTTACCTTTCATTCGGCTCTGGAGACTGAGCTATGTCTTCTGATGCTGTTCCCACTCTCTCTCTCTCCAGCTCCCCACTCAGTGTTCAACGCATTCACATGCTGTTACCATGACGATAGGAAGTGGGCTGCTTGCTTCCTCTCTGAGTTCAAGTTCGTTGGATGCTGAGAGAGGGATAGAGAGAGAGAGAGAGAGAGGGGCATATTATATAAACACCAAATCCTCAGAGATGCTGCAAAATTCACGGTGCTGCTGTCAAAAACAGCTACATACCCCCTCAGAAGTCAGAATGTGCAATGCCAGCATAGTTCCTCAGCTAAAACAACACAAAATCACATTTACACTAAAATCCATAAATTGACACAAAACACACTGTTACCTTCATTATGAATCTAGTAATATGTTTCATTATATGTTAGCTACAGCTATTCTGATTAGTGCGCTTGTCTTAATCATTAGCAGTCATAGGCAAATCGAGTCTATTAACAGAATATAGAGATGGTGCGTTCACAACATTTGATATATTAAGAATAATGTAATGCGGGGCCTGGGTAGCTCAGCGAGTAAAGATACTGACTACCACCCCTGGAGTCGCGAGTTTGAATCCAGGACATGCTGAGTGACTCCTGTCAGGTCTCCTAAGCAACCAAATTGGCCCAGTTGCTAGGGAGGGAAGAGTCACATGGGGTAACCTCCTTGTGGTCGCTATAATGTGGTCCGCACTCGGTGGGGTGCATGGTGAGTTGTGTGTGGAGAATAGCATGAAGCCTCCACACGCGTTATGTCTCCTTGGTAACGTGCTCAACAAGCCACGTGATAAGATGCGTAGGTTCACGCGGAGGCAACTGAGATTCGTCCTCCGCCACCCGGATTAAGGCAAGTCACTACCCCACCATGAGGACTTGGTGCACATTGGGAATTGGGCATTCCAAATTGGGGAGAATAATGTAATGTAATAATTAAGTCTATATGAATTAAGAAACTGCCTTAAAGGGATACTTCACCTCTGGGAAGATGAATGTGTATTTAAAATTGGTCATTTATATAGTGTAAATGTGAAATTATTTTTGAATTTGAAGCATTCTAGACTGAGAAAAGGCAGAAAATGTATTTTTTACACATGTGGCTGAAAGACAACAACTCCCAGAATGCACTTGCTTTGCTGCCCTTACGAGGCCACTCCCAAACCACGCCTACCGGTTACAGGCGGCAGTATCTGAAAATATGATACAACTATGCTACATCGTGACTCTATAAATCGTGAGTTAGTTGATAAATTGACTGACTACGCGGGAAGAACATTATAATTCTGGGTGTCCAAACTCTGTACATGACGTCTTAGTAACAAAAAAGAAAAACAAACAAAATACTCACTTTACACTAAGCCGTCCGTTTGTCCCTGCGGGCTTTGGCTGGCGTTTCCAATTTATCTTCGGGATCCTAAAATAAGTTTCCAGGACTCCCCTGTCCATGTGTGATACAAAACTTGGGTGCTCAGTTATACATGCTCATGTTATCGGTGCAGTTTCATCAGCGGATTCAGCGATCTCGTCCAGAAGAAAACGGCATCGCTGAAATTCGCGACAGCAATAGGACTCTATCCGTTTCCATAGGCGCACAGCGAGAGCACTGACACCACCAGTCCACCCCAACTCGAGTCTGAATATAATTTAACACTCTCTTCCTCCTGACCACCAAGCAGGTTTTGCTCCCCTGCTACAGCAGCTGCTCCAGCCTCTGTTCATCGCTGTATTGCGGCTCGTACAGGTAGCCGCGAGCATCAGATTCTCGCAACAGATCTTCGAAATCCCCTTCTGCCATTTCAACTTCAAAACTACCTTCCGCCATCGTGATTAGCCTACTTGTATACAAACTTTCTACACAGAGCAAGAGCCTGTTTTCTTAGCTTCTGCAGAAAGATGGCTGACATTATCTTCACATTCTGTGAGTGAGATCCCGCCCCATATGGGCGTGGTGAAAACATGCAGAATACTGGCTGTAGTTTTAAGCCTCTGGACCAAAAATCCTCCGATGACGCAAAATGACGATTTTTGCGTCATTGGAGGATTTTTTCCAGACTAAAAATAAATAAATCTCTCGTCTCAGGGGGATATGAGGGGGGGGGGAGCTTGGTAATTCGAAAATACTACTGGTTTTCTACTGATACAAAGCTTAATGCTAAATCCTGAAGTAACCCTTTAACAAAACGAATAGGAGCAATGCATCAACAAACAACAGTATGAACTGTTCATAAAGCATAGCATGTCAGTACCTGCTGTGAAAAACAGCTTAAAGGTGATTAGCTTGTCTCCTAAAATGGCTAGGCTGGTCTGTTTTGTTGGTTTTAGATGGGTTTTGGGATTTTGTTCGCTGGTCAGACTGGGAAACCAGCTGGCCAAACAGCTAAACCAGCTAAACACTAGCTTGGCCAGACTGGGAGATGAGCTAGACTAGCTGAAGACCAGATTGGCCAGGCTGGGATACCAGCTAAACCAGATTAAGACCAACTTGGCCAGACTGGGAGATCAGCAAAGAGTTAAAGATCAGCTTGGCCTGGCTCAGAGACCAGCTAGACCAAATGAAGACCAGCTTGGCTAGACTGGGAGATCAGCTAGACCTGCTGAAGACCAGTTTGGCCAGATAGCGAGACCAACTAAACAAGCTGAAGACCAGCTAGACCAGATGAAGACCACACTGACCAGGTTGGTAGACCAATTTAACCAGCTGAAGACCAGCTTGGCCAGGTTTGGAGACCAGCTCGACCAGATGAAGATCATCTTTGCTAGGCTCTGAGACAAGTTAGACCAGCTGAAGACCAGATTGCCCAAGGTAGCAGAATAGCTAAACTAGATGAAGAATATCTTGGCCATCAGCTAGATCAGCTGAAAACCAGCTTGGCCAGGCTGGAAGACCAGCTAGTCCAGAAGAAGACCAGCTTGGCCAGGCTGTAAACCAGCTAGATCACATGAAGACCAGCGCGGCCAGGCTGGGAGATCAGCTAGACCAGCTGAAGACTAGCTTGGCTAGGCTGGGAGACCAGATAGACCAGCTGAAGACCAGCTTGGCCTAGCTGCAAAACATGGTAGACCAGTTGATGACCAAATTGGCCAGGCTGGAAGACTAGCTAGAGCAGTTAAAGACCATGTTTGCCAGGCACAAAGACCAGTTAGACCAGCTGAAGACCAGCTTTCCCAACGTAGGAGATCAGCTAGACCAGCTGAAGACCAGCTAGTCCAGATAAAGACCAGCTTGGCCAGGCTGGAAGACCAGCTAGACCAGATGAAGTTTAGCTTGGCTAGACAGGGAGTGCAGCTAGACCAGATAAAGACCAGCTTGACCATGTTTGGAGACCAGCTAGACCAGTTGAAAACCATCTTGTCAGGCTGGGAGACAAGCTAGACTAGACGAAGACCAGCTTGGCCTGGCTGGGGGACCAGCTAGACCAGCTAATACCAGCTAAGACCAGCAAACCACCATTTCAGCAGGTTAACATATCAAAACAGCTCAGAAAAGAGACAATAACAGTAAAACATCTCATGTGCATCACTGCAGTTGTTTCTCTCATGAGTGAGTGAGTGAGTGAGATGGAAGTCAGATCGACTCAGTTTGAGAAACCCTGAGAACCAGGCATTTACCATTGTTGTGCAATTTCCACATTTTAACAACAGAGGTGGTGCATGAGTGCATTTTTGAAGAGGAGTGAAATATATAATCATTCTGTATTACACAATTCTGTTGCATAACATGTACAGTTGATAGTGAATCCCATGTGGGAATATTCAGTGTAGCATTGCTTAAGTGCCCAGAAGCATACCCTGTCTAGAGAGCTTAGAAAGGGAGGTACTGTTGTGATGCATTTACTATAAGATAAAGACTTAAATTAATTATTTACTCACCCAAACGTTGTTCCAAATTTGTAAGACTTTCTTATATGGAACATGAATGGAGATTAGGCAGAATGTTAGGGACTGACAGCCTCTGTGAATTGTGACTGCAACCACAAAAAACAAAAAAAAACAACAAAAAAAAACACAGTTACATCAATTACATCTTCAATTATAAAGACATTTGATGCTCATATTATCATAAACCAATGCCATGCTTATTATATTGACCTTTTTGTTTCAGCTAAAGTCTAACATAAATGCATAAAACTTTAAAAGCTTTCAGATATTGTATTATTGCACTCAAATGATGCCATGCATCAAGAGAATATTTGATTAGAGATAATCCATTTTTGTACAATATTGAAAACACACACAATTGCATGTTTAATCTTGTAAACACTTTACTCCTCTGTAACATCATTATGAAAGAATAGGAGAAAATAATGCTAATGTTTGTGTGGGTGTCAGTGGTCAGTACCTCCAGGCGGCCAATGTTCTCAGCTTCAGTGAATTCCTAACTCTCCCGACTGGGATGCCTTCAGTGACAGCTTTTTATGTGGATGTGATATTCTTTGTGCATGTGTATCCTCATGCCTGATTATGATCCACCCCACACCCCTTCATGCTCTGTCCCACACCCCACCCTCGACCATTTCTCATAAAACTCACACCAAAACCACAAATAAAGCATGAGGCACTCCCTTTAAAAAGAGGAAGCTTCTTTGCTCAAGCAGATAGTGACAGGAAACACGAAACTTGGTTTCTAGATTGCTGAAAGATTGAACTGATGCAATGGCCAAGGTCAGCGAAAGTACTGTACCAGGGAGGGATTGCAACATGCCTTCTTTGGCACCAACCGCACTGCATGAACTGAGGGCAACACCCAAGAAAAACAACTTCCCCTTGGGTGTTTATCTAATTTAGTGTTAGTTTAAAAATGGAAATTGTCAATGAAAAATCTACCCAGGTTATCTGTGCATCTTACTAAATTTTAATAAAAAAATGCAATGTAGGCATTGGAGAAACACAAAACATGAAAGCTTTGACAAAAAAAATTCAAGCAATTTCTAGAAGCTTTCACATGCTGTGTTTTAGTTTGTCTATGTGTCATAAAGCTAGAACTGTTTCATATGGCAATGGTGGTGATATTTCGATAAATGGACAGCTGGTAATAAAATAGGTTGCATACGCTGTTGTATGCGGCGCTTGCCCAGTCAATGCATTAAAGGGATAGTTCATCCAAAAATGAACATTCTCTCATAATTTATTCACCCTCATGTCATCCCAGATGTGTATGACATTCTTTCTTCTGCAAAACACAAATAAAGATTTTTAGAAGAATATTTTAGGTCTGTAGGTTGATGCTCCAAAAAGCACATAAAGGCAGTATAAAGGTAATCCATAAAACTCCAGTGGTTTAATCCATGTCTTCAGAAGTGATATGATGAGAAACAGGGTGAGAAACAGATCAATATTTGTCATTTTTTGCTAGACAGCAGGGGGCGATATGCAGAAAAGAATGTGAATCACCAAAAACACAAGAAGAATGTGAAAGTGATCTGATTCTCTGTTTCTCATCCACACCTATCACATCACTTCTGAAGATACTGATTTAACCTTTAGACTAGAGTTTTATGGATTATTTTTATGATGACTTGTGTTTGTTTGTTTAGCTTTAAAATGTTGCCACCAGAGTATGTGAGTGGAGTGGCAACAATTCCCCCTCCTCGCTCAATGCATTCTTTAATCACTCCACTCCAGCTCCACTCTGGGTTGTCCATTTCCCACTTCCCGCTCCTGGATTAGAGAAACCCCGCTCCGTGTTCGCTCCATGGCAAAATTAGTAGCTAACTACCTTTCCACTGTAAAGTTATATCACTATGCTTTTTAATATCACAACCTTACATGCAGAAGGTGTACTAAATAAAAAATAAATACACAATACTACAAGAAAAGCTACAATGTGTTTATTAGAGCACTAACATTAGCCCAAGACTAAATTAAATAATTTTTATAGCTTAATTTTGAAACATATCGGCAGCATTCTCTGGGTTTGATCAATTAAATAAGTTGCTAGATGCAAAAAAACAAATAAAAAATAAAAAACATTAAATTAAAAATATAAATTACCAAACGAAATATATATATATATATATATATAAATTACCAGAACAAAAACAAAACATTAAATTAAATCAAATTAATAATTTACCAAAAAAAACGAAATATTATTAGGTCTATATATTATTGCCTAATTATTGCCTATTTTTTTCTATTATTGCACTTCTTTTAATTAAACTTGCCCTGTAATTCTGTGAAAAAAAACATTCTCAGAATGGTCTACACTTTTTTTCATCAAAACTAGATTTCTAGTAATTATTACAGTGAAAATGTTCCACAAGGACATTGTATACAATACTGAAATATAATGCCTTCTTTAGCTATTTCATAGCTTTTAAAATCCTGTGTGGATCCTTATTTCAGTGTAGTTACAGTTTTCAGTGTAGTAAGTGTTTAGATCGTTAGTTCTGTACAGCAGTACCACCGCTCTCTAAATGCAGAGAACGCAGCCTACGTAGGGCACCAACTCCGGTTGTGGAACACTCACTGTGTCTGAAACCGCCCCTATCCATGATATAGTGCACTATTTTGAGTTTGCGCTATTTTGTCGGAGTGTCTGAATTCTGAGTGAGCCACTCTTTCCTACTTTTGTTCACTCATTCTTACCCACAATGCACTCTAATTTCAAGTGTACATTTCAAGTACAATCGATGATGGTTAATTTCCCACAATCCACCATGGGGAAGACGTACGAGTTAGGAGTTTACTGCTTCCTTCACTCCTGTAATGTGAAGGATTGCAGGAGTGCAGTAGTCCAATATTTTGCAAGAATATTAAAGAACATTATATTTAGCAAATGCTAAATTGCTGCAATGTAATCATGAGGGACATATGTACATAATACTGGATTAATGTATATTATTGTTTTTGCTGTTATCCTGCCATGCTTTCGTGTGTACTGATACCAGGTAAACAAAATAAATTTAGCTAATAAAATTACCCCCACTCTGTCTGAGCAGGTCTATCTTTTTTGTCAAGAGCTTTGGTGTAGGATTTCTTCTTCTGTTTGACTGGCAGTTGTCATCCTGGTGAAATCGGTCACTGCAAACACGATGGTCTGCAGGGTGCAGTGTACAGACAGGAGTGTTTTCCTCCATTTGTAGCACAACTAGCCACAACTTCAGTGTGTCCCTGTCCCCCAATGTTTGTGAAAGCTTTTCCCATGATGCTCTTCATTCTGTTGCCACAATTCGGAAATGTGCAAATTTACATTTACATTACATTTATTCATTTAGCAGACACTTTTATCCAAAGCGACTTACAAAAGGGGAAAACATAAGCGAATCATCTTAAGGAGTCATTTGTATGAAAAGTGCCATACTACAAAGTTTTACTAGCATTTTTTTAATAGCAAATTTAAATAAACAAAATTTTTTTAATGACTGGTTAAGTGCTCTGGGAAAATATGTGTTTTTAGCCGTTTTTTGAAGACAGAGTCAGCTTCACGAATGGAGTTGGGACGATCATTCCACCAACGTGGTATGTTGAAACTGAGAGTCTGGGAAAGTATTTTGGTGACTCTTTGTGTTGGTACAACAAGGCGACGTTCCTTAGCCGACCGCAGGCTTCTGGCAGGAGTGTAGATCTGCATAAATGATTTTAGGTATGCTGGACCAGACCCAGTGACTGTTTTGTATGCCAGCATCAGAGTCTTGAATTTAATAAGTGCATGAACCAGCATCCAGTGGAGAGAGATAAAGAGTGGTGTAACATGTGCTCTCTTTGGTTCATTAAAGACCAGAAAGTGCTGCTGCATTCTGGTCATTTGCAGAGGTCTAATAGCACATGCAGGAAGGCCTACAATGAGAGCGTTACAGTAGTCCAGTCTAGTTATGACAAGTGACTGAACAAGCAGTTGTGTGGCATGTTCAGAGAGGAAAGGTCTTATTTTTCTGATATTGTAGAGTGTAAAGCTACATGATCTTGCAGTCTTTGAGATGTGGTCTGTGAAATTTAGCTTGTTATCGATGGTTACCCCTAAATTTCTGACCGTTTTGGAAGACGATACTGTAGTTGAACCCAGCTGCATGGTGATGTTGTGTTCAACAGCAGTGCTAGCTGGAAAGACAAGGAGTTCGGTCTTGGCTGGCTTGAGTTGCAGGTGGTTTGCAGTCAGGCAGCGATTCAAGCAGTCACTGTGGTGTCATTGGGCTGAAAAGACAAGTAGAGTTGCGTGTCGTCAGCTTAGCAGTGGTAAGAGAAACCATGTGACTAAACGATGGGTCCCAGTGATGTTGTGTATATGGAGAAGAGAAGTGGCCCAAGCCACTGATCCCTGAGGTAACCCAGTAAGTATCTGATGTGGCTTTGAAACCTCACCTCTCCAGGCTACGTTGAAGGACCTATCTGAGAGATAGGAGGTCAACCAGTCAAGCACAGTTCCTCTGATGCCAAGAGTAAAGAGGGTGGATGGAAGGATCTGATGGTTGACTGTGTCAAAGGCTACACTTGAACCATTTTTGTTTTTTAATCTTTTAGGTAACAGTAAACTACGCTTCCTCTAATTCATCTCTGAAACATTATTCCACACTTCCTCAGACGGGTCTCACTAACTGTCACTCACATTTACACTGTTGTCTTCCTGCAACAGCTCCCCTCACCTGAGATTTCAGAGCGAGACTTCTCCTCGAGAGAGGCTTCTGTTAGACACATGTCTGTCTCGGTAGGGATTCTTTCCATAATGTTGTCAGACATTAATAATAACAATAATTAATCACCGAGCCATCAGTGGGAAAAACAAGCACTTTTAGTGGACGAACTTTGAGTATATGTTCACATGCCCCGCATGATTACATTGCAATGTGGGCATTACACACTGTGCATGAGAAACTGTTGTCAGAAGACTTCAAACTGTCTGTTCACTCTCACCTGGCTGATGGGTCCTACTTAAATACCCCAATTATCCACCTATGGAGAAACAGGCATTTGTTTAGACAATCCATGCAAACCTTTTGGCATTTTCCAGACAAACATTCATGAGAGACAGAAGTGTTCATTTTTAATTTGAAAGTTGCTTTTTCTTTTCTTATCACATATTACAGATAGGGCCTAGGCCACCCTAAGATGGAAAACACTATAAAAATATGGGAATCTGTAATTAAAAAAAGCTTACACATCCACCATCCAGACTTGAAGTTTGGCCACTAATGTCTTTCATTAGCTTAACTATAGTGTCTAAAATTTTACATTAGCTTGAAAGCAGAAAAACAATGAGAACAAGGCTGTTTTGCATGATAATGTTATGATGCACTTAACATTAGCTACATTTCTGCACTGCATTTATAGATCAGTTAGCTTTAGCCATTTAGTTTTCCTTTAATTAATCTTGGTTGACAATCAGCTATGAAGTTGCAGCAGGATGGGTATCGTTAGGATTTTATCGATACTACTACTCTTATCGATACTTCATGTTTATTTAAAAAAATAAGAAATTCAGAACAGGATTAGAATATATGTTTGAAATATATTTGTTTATATATTTTAAATATAACTAAATTTTGTTTCTAGTGCAGCAAGAGTATTGTTTACAACAGCAGAGTCACTATATAAACTCAATATCTCACTGGAAACAAATCTAAAATGTCAATAAAATAATATTCCTGATATCAAAATACTGAGTAAAGTTTAGAAAGAATGAAGAACACATCAGCCAGTATCATTCATTCCTCCTGTTCTCCCTCTGCTGCTTTCATGAGGCTGCTTTGTCTCAACCAGCAGCAGTTACATTTAGACTACATATAATCTGTACCCATTTAATACTGTGTTTCAGTACCCATCCCTAAATCAATCATACAAATTGGACCCTCTCCCACAGCAACCCACATATCATTAGCATTTACTTGCTAAACAAGAGTTATTTGAAAATTAAGATAATTGGCTTAACTGTGTTTAAGACATTGAAGATTTGCCTTAGTAGACTTGCCAATAATGTTAAGGTTACATGGCTATTTTACAAGCTAACGATAGCTAACGGTACTATAGCAATTTATCAGAGGACTGCTAACATTAACTTCAAGACTGTCAACTTGACAACACAAAAGTGCAGCCACACAGTATGATATCAGATATCATTCACGTGTTAACTGAGACACTTCCTCAACCGGTGATCGGTTGACATGTCCGCTGTGGCTTTGATAACGGTTGCTATGTTTGTGCTGTAGGCACAGCACAGCAGACTTGCTGCTCTCTTTCAGCGGTTATGACACATCCAACGTTGGTCGTTGTGTGCGTGACGAAGCAGACTGGAAATTGGTGGCAAATTTGAATCTGCGTTATCTGATTGCAGGATGGACATGCGTGCGCACGTGTGTTGTTGATTAAAAGTTTGAATTTTAAATTGATATATGGAGTTGAAATTAGAATAATGTTGTTTCAATTATGCTTTGGAAAAATTCTGATCAATGTCAAAATGCACAAATCTTTGAACATACTATCATATATATATATATATATAGTATCTCACAAAAGTGAGTACACCCCTCACATTTTTGTAAATATTTGATTATAACTTTTCATGTGACAACACTGAAGAAATTACACTTTGCTACAATGTAAAGTAGTGAGTGTACAGCTTGTGTAACAGTGTCAATTTGCTGTCCCCTTAAAATAACTCAACACACAGTCATTAATGTCTAAACCACTGGCAACAAAAGTGAGTACACCCCTGTGTAAATGTATCTTCATGGTTACTGTTGTAACCTCTGTTCCCTGAAGGAGGGAACGAGACGTTGTGTCGATTGTAGTGACACAAGGGGTCTTTCTTGAGAGCCTTGAATACCTCTGGATTTAAGAAAAAGCCAATGAAAAATTGGGATACAGAATTTGCCTGTTCCGCCCCTGGACATATGGGTATAGATGGAAGCGGACGTACATCTGTCAGTCAGGTTTTTGCAAAGAGGAGCCGAGAGTAAGGTTCGTCCATTTACAGTGGTAGGTCTAGTGTCGTGGCAAGAGGGACACGACTTCTCGTTCCCTCCATCAGGGAACGGAGGTTACAACAGCAACCATGATTTCCCCTTCTGTCACTCACTCAATGTTGTGTCGATTGTAGTGACACAAGGGGTCCAATTTAAAAATGCCATGCATTAAACCATGTTACGTGAACTGCTGACACAGGTGCAAGCAAGCTACTGCGTGCTAGAAGCAACTGTATTGGCCGCACATAACCCTCCCCAATGCCCCCAAAAAGTGTCATATACGGTTCTTCGGTTCCCAGTACCCCTGAGGTGGGAATAAGCGACATGACTATCATGGGAGCAAACCAGCCAGCCTTGGCCATTTCTCTCTCTATGTTTCTCGTCATAGAGCATAAAGTGGCTAGGGCTATCTTAATGCTATAAAACGCGTCGGGAAGGCGTTCTTTTCCATTCCTATTCTTTCAGGTTGAAAAGACTCTGTGGAGACCACATTCTGCCCAGGCTGGGGGGAGGTATCCTGTGGCCAATACATCACATCAATACAATACATCATGCTGAAACTTTCTAAAAATGCCAAATCTAAACATAACATACTATGAAATAGTGTTCTATGGACATAACAGTTATTGAGGTAGCAGCCAGTTATAAAGAGACAATGAATTAAGTGCAACTCTGGACATGTGCAAAAGTTGGATGGTGTACAGGTGTGTGTGTGTGTGTGTGTGTGTGTGTGCGTGTGCGTGTGTGTGTGTGTGTTTGCATGGCTATCTTTGTGAGGACCAGTGTGAGTTTTTAACCTTTGGAGTGAGGACCTTTTTACAAAGTGAGGACATTTAGGCCGGTCCTCACTTTGTTTTCACTGTAATGGCCTCCAGTGGCTAATTATAGGCTTCCCTCAAAGTTTCAGAGAGGTCCTCGGATAGTCGGTAGAATGAGAAAAAATGAGATAAAATCAGTGTGTGTACGTTCCATGCATGCACACACTTTTTGCTCTCTGTCGCCCCCTATGCTATTTCCAATCGGAAATGCGATTTCTCTGGAATGCCTTGATGGAATTTCTTGAAATTTGACACAAATATTCACTTGAAATCAAGAATGAACTGATTAGAGTTTGGTGGCCAAAGGTCAAGGTCACTGTGGCCTCACAAAACACTATTTTTGTAATAATTCAACTTGTGAACACAGTATCCCAGGAACGCCTTGAGGGAATTTCTTAAAATTTGGCACAAATGTTCACATGGACTCAAGGATGAATAGATTAGAATTTTGTGGTCAAAGTTCAAGGTCACTGTGACCTCACAAAACACATTTTTGGGCATAACTCAATAATGTATATACTAATCATGACAAAATTTCACGCAAATATCTAATAAGATAAAATGATGAAGTGATGACATTTTACATCCAAAAGGTCAAAGGTCAACTTTACTGTGACATCATAATGTTCTGCAAAAACACTTTTTGCACCATTATTCAATGCCATTCAACTCAGGAACAGGTTGGATAAGGCATACAAACGCAAGGCGGTAATTCTAGTTGTAAGTAAAATTAAATACATTTTATAAAATTTCATCCAGGTTAATTAAATGTACCTTTATCTTATACTTTTAAGATAATGAACAAATTTTGTCAGTATTAAGTACATATAACATTAAATCTGAAATCTACTTTAAATGTAAATTGCACTTGTTGATGTTATGGTCCTGGTATACCCAAGTAGCATTTTCCCCCAGAGGAATATTAATATGTTAAGATTATATGCAGACATGAATACTGAATTTAAGGATGGTCTTAACTCCACTAGTGGACAACTGTTTTTTTTCTCTCTCAAATAAAACTGTGTGTTGGCAGTGTACATTTTAAACATGCAAAGCCCATCTGCTAAGTTAGATGTATCTTAAGATCTAAAGACACTTTTGGGTGTATTTACTGTCTGCATGTATTTACCTGAAGCATAAATAATACAAAAACTGTGAAAGCTAATTTTCATATAATAATAATAGCAACATACTGTACATATTGATATTAATATATCAAAGAATGGAGACTAAGAGACCAAATTAATACCTCTATATATCTTTGGTCGCATGATTTACTGGGAGTCAAACTAGAAATTGGCTGGTGCACAGGGGTTTCATCACTTAATCTGAGGGTTGTTTAGAGATTATGAAGGTCATATTTCTGCCTTCTGCTTCTCATTTTAGGTCTGCTATTTTAGCCACACTAGTGGCAGTGTTCTAGGAATGGCAATGTCAGCCAGTAGGTTGATCACTTGGTCCTGACTGAAATATCAAAAAAATTAACAAATGGATTGTAATGAAATTTTGTACAAACATATAAATTCAACATTATCAAATATTTAATAGACTGTTTAGCAAAATGTGTTACATTCATGTTCCCCTCAGGATGAATTGTAATCAGATATGAGATGATCTGACTTTTTTTAGTGCCATATACATTTCATGATTTTGAGTTGTCCTATACTTTGGTTGGTTTGTGACAAACTATTTGCAAAACTAATGACATATCTGGAGCATGTCAAATAAATTGTATGTGGGACTGTCCTGCAAGAATCAGTCAAAACACACTCAAATGTGGTGCAAAGTCTTGCTTTATACGAAAAGCCTATGGAAATGAATGGAATAAGTTGCATGTACTGTTAGTCTGGGGCCCCCAAAACAACATATTAAGCAGACAAGTTTCTATAATGAAGAGCAATATTTTCAACATTTTATGTAAGAATCTCCACCACAGACCTCTTGCTCCGATAGCCAGACAGAGCTGCTTGTACGAATCAAGTCACTGAGGGCAGGGGTTAAATTTAGGAGCTGAATAGAGGCACTCAGGAGGCAGCAAGAGGACTGAGTGACACAGGGCTGAGGACTACCAGGATACTGAATTTCGAGGTCATATGGAAATTGTCTTTTTCTAGAGAAAGGTCTGACAGGCCCCAAACTTCACATGCTCAGTTCCGTCAAATGTCATACGAAGAGGACAAATCTCTAGAATGAAGGAAAAGCTTTTTTAGCTTCAGTGCAAGAATAGGTCTATTTCACAACGTGATGTGAGCAATCTGAATGTAGGGAAAACTCTTTTCTGGTTATACTATACTTGCTGAACAATGGCAGAGTCTAAAAGCAGTCAGGTATGTAGTTTGCCTTTTTTGCTCTAATTCCACTAAGTTGAGTTTGATTTGGGCCATACAAAGAGAAGGGGGTGGGGGGGCATTTACTGTGAGGAAAGGCAGCATTTTTGTGTGCACTTTTAAGACTCTGCGTCCACCCAAAGTCCAGTCGGAATTACCCTAAACCGCAGGCTGTCCCTTCCAAGTTTCAGTGGAACAACTGGGGAGAAGCTAAATCACCCCAGACACGGACAGCAAAAAGAAGTGTTTATGATTTGAAGGAAGCAGCGGATGTTTAAATGGAGAGTATTGATGCGGCACTGCTGGTGCAGGAGCACGATTATGACTGCTGCCCTTCCCCAGGTGAGTGAAGCATGTTGTTAACCAACACAATAACCACACAGTGTTGACAATGATAGACATATTAAAACAGTAGATCATTTGTTAATATGCTATATTTTTTAAAAGTATCAACAAATGTTTTATCAGTAAATGAATTGTAATGAGAAAAAAACAGATGTGTCACATGTTCAGTCAACATATAGAGCAAGAAACAGATGGCCATTGTATGCATATAGATGACTATTGAGCAGAAAATAGTTGTTGGGGTGAATAAAAGATTTACAGTGATGTTCTAACTGGTCCATAACTGCATAGGTAATAGTCATTTACCAAATAATAAGAATGAGTTTTCATAAAAAATTAATTTTGATTAAAAAGTGTAATTTTTTTAACACAAAATATTAAAAGTTATTGTTTGCTTCTCTTTAATTAGGTGCACTTGATGAGGCATTGGAACAAACACAGGAGCCAGAAGAACTAGACTGTACTTACACCGGTTCTGGAGTGATGCTCTGACAAATATCTTGCACTATATTGCAATCTGATTTCCACATGTCATGCACAATGAAAAAAACAATTGTTAACCATTATCAAATTAAAACTATTTTAAGTGAGTTATTTCCTCTCGTTTTTTTATTTTTTGTACCTGGGTGCAGGGCCTGTGCCAGTTCTGCTGTTTGCTTGTGCAAGCAAGGGCAGCTGGAACATTTTTGGTTCCCAGTAAACTAAAATATGCTGTCTGGTGAAGAAATGTTGTGTGTATTAATCCTAACATTTAATTTGCATCTATAAATTCATGAAGCCTTGTGTTTCTTAATGTAATACATTCTTTTTGTTATACATTAGTAATTTCAGAGTGTAATGTTGTTACTAACCTATTTAGCTGCTGTTGCTGTATATTGAGACAACAGATACCTTGGGTACCACCCGGTTAACAGAAACCATGTACCACTCAACATTAGCTAAATACAGTACATGTATTTACCTCAAGCTGATGTGGCTCCTCACGCTTTCTTAATAGCCAATAAAACCTGGTCCTATTTACCACTTTCCCTGAAAACTGTCAACAAAACGGACAACATCTGCCATGGTTACTTTTAGCAGATAAAGTGGTCACTGGAAGAAAACAAGCTGTTAGCAGTCCATTGTGACAATGACTGACGATCGTAGCAGCGTGACAGTAGGTACCGCTTTCCCTACTTCCAGTCTCTTTCGCCATATTGTGAAATGGGCAGCGCGACAAATTCTCGTGTGAGTAAAACTAGAACCAATACACTTTGCTAGGCAACAAACACAGGAAGAATACATATATATCATAGCTGTCTAAATAAGAACAGTTAAGGTACTTTGCAGCAATGTACATATTAATCCCTTATGTGGCTGTGCTACAAGTGTATTTAGGAAGCTTCTATAGCCTTCAAACTTCGAGACCTGGCTTGAAGGCCCCTGGGCGACCACAATACCAAATTTCAAGCTCTTGTGACGCCTCTCTTGCAGACATCCAAATTACCCATTAACATTTTTTAACTGTTTTTGATTAAACCACCATTTACGGCACTCGTCACACTCAATGGAATGCTTTCACCTGAATTAAAACTCATAAATAAGTATAATTTGCCTAAAAAAAATGACTGTACATGAACCATGTATTTGGCAGCCATTAAATAAATTGCAACAATCTGAAAATAACATTAAATGATGTGCTAAGAGCTTGAGGCATTGAAGGCTTCATCATTGGGACATCAGGAACAACATATTGAAATTTCATAACCCTCAGTGTTTGAAAAGTACTTAAAAAAAAAAAATTGGGAACAAATATTCAGGAACAATTACAAGTAAACACGTCAGCTAATTAAGCACTTAACGAGGTTCTACATACTTCAAACTTTGCACACGGTCTGCAGGGCCACTGAGGGATCATATATTTTAAATTTGAGTCATTTGGACCTTTTGGAGTGCTACAGAAAATTAATGGAATAAATTGTATGAGGAAAAACTGTTTTTTTTTTTTTTTTTTTAATATTTTTCACAGATCTCCCTGTCTGCCATAGGATTCTATGAGACAGACCGCATGGGAAGCAGCAGTACATTCAGGGAAGGGTAAACTGATAAAGGATGAGCAAGAGCCTTCAAATTTGGGGGTGTAATTCAGTGGCCCATGGCGGTCGATAATCTGCAACTTTAGATTATACAAATTATTATTAACATAAAATACAATGTGTTATTTTAAGATAAAGACAAAGACAAACTTTATTGATCCATGGGGAAATTCACAAGCTACCTAGCAATATACAGTTTAACATATAAAATTAGCTCCACCTATACTATCTGAAATTTTATAAGGATTGTTTTCATTAATGCAACAATAATTATAATCCAACAATATAATTATTCTGAATTGTGCATAATGCATACTAATACTTTTGGAACTAAGTATTTTTCAATGCTTATACTTTTGTATTTTTTTACTTAATTTAAAAATTAACTTCAGCACTTTTAATTTTACAGAGTGTTAAAACACTGTGGTACTACTTTTTCACTACTGATATACATAGTGAAGTTTAGGTGCAAGGTTAAATTTTACTTTTAAGAGTGTAATTTGAGTGTGTTAATTGATATTGTGCAGTTAACTGTTGTAAAAAACGTAAACCTTCCTTTAGTTACAACACTGTAAGCCTGTAATACAGGCCTGAGCGTCAGAGGTGAGAAGTGGAGAATATTGTGGTGCACTTCAGTGCAGCCTTAATTGATCACCCCTCCCCCTCCCCCCAGCACCTGCACCCCTCGTGCTCATTAAGCGTCACCTTCAGTTGAACCCATGGATGTGCGAAGCAGCGGCCTCGACAGGTTCAGGAGAAGACTGGAGCGATTGAGAGTTCATCATAATCGATCTGAAACACGATTTTTACAAACCTCTTCTGTGCAGGTAAGATTTTAAGATTTATGTGCCTCGTCCTCACGCAACAGCTAGCTTTTTGGCATTTCGTCCACATTTTAACGCAGTTTTAGGTCACGGAAAACCGACAGCAAAATGAAAATGTCAAGTAAATATTAGCTAGTAAATTAAGAACACGATTATATGTTTGAGTATTAAAGTCACAGTTAGTTGTACTGGACTGCATTCCCAGTTGTTTGAATTTAATGGCAGAGCTGTTGTATTAAAATGAGGCAGGTTTACTTATCAAAGTGGCTACAACCGAGATATCTGGTAGTCAAGGTTTATATTCACTAAATGCATATCTGCACACACACAGTTTATGATCTTCACATACATATGACATGGTGTCCAATGCCAAATTCAGTGTTTAATATTGTCATTTAACCAGAAAATATATATAAATATGTATGTATGGATGTAATTTTTAAATGTAGTAAATAATTATTTGTAAGGTCTTAAATGTTATGTTAAAAGATAAACGAGGTACTAAAACATTACTGTCTATATATACACTGTATAATTTTGTTTAAACTGATATGTGATTTTTTTTCAATCTTCTCTTTGGTGTTAGGTCCAAGAAGTGATGGGAAGAAGGTCAACACAGGTGTGTGTGTCTTAAAGGGATACTTCACCTCTGGGAAGATGAATGTGTATTTAAAATTGGTCATTTATATAGTATAAATGTGAAATTATTTTTGAATTTGAAGCATTCTAGACAGAGAAAAGGCAGAAAATGTATTTTTTACACGTGGCTGAAAGACAACAACTCCCAGAATGCACTTGCTTTGCTGCCCTTACGAGGCCACTCCCAAACCACGCCTACCGGCTACAGGCGCAGTATCTGAAAATATGATTTAACGTGAAAAACGCTTAATGTGGCTTATTGTACTAAGACAGTGATATTAAAAGACCAAACTCAGTACACATCATATTAATAAACCATACTATGTATAAAAAAATAAGATGAGTCCAAAATATGAACGCAATGCATATGATACAACTATGATACATCGTGACTCTATAAATCGTGAGTTAGTTGATAAATTGACTGACTACACGGGAAGCACATTATGATAATTCGGGGTGTCCAAACTCTGCACATGACGTCTTCGTAACAAAAAAGAAAAACAAAATACTCACTTTACACTAATCCGTCCGTTTGTCACTGCTTTTGCTGGCGTTTCCAATTTATCTTCGGGATCCTAAAATAAGTTTCCAGGACTCCCCTGTCCATGTGTGATACAAAACTTGGGTGCTCAGTTTATGCTCATGTTATCGGTGCAGTTTCATCAGCGGATTCAGCGATCTCATCCAGTATCGCTGAAATTCGCGACAGCAATAGGACTCTCTTATCTGTTTCCATAGGCGCACAGCCAGAGCACTGACACCACCAGTCCACCCCAACTCGAGTCTGAATATAATTTAACACTCTCTTCCTCCTGCCTGCCAAGCAGGTTTTGCTCCCCTGCTACAGCAGCTGCTCCAGCCTCTGTTCATCGCTGTATTGCGGCTCGTACAGGTAGCGCGAGCATCAGATTCTCGCAACAGATCTTCGTAATCCCCTTCTGCAATTTCAACTTCAAAACTACTTTCCGCCATCGTGATTAACCTACTTGTATACAAACTTTCTACACAGAGCAAGAGCCTGTTTTCTTAGCTTCTACAGAAAGATGGCTGACACTATCTTCACATTCTGTGAGTGAGATCCCGCCCCATATGGGCGTGGTGAAAACACGCGGAATACTGGCTGTAGTTTTAAGCCTCTGGACCAAAAATCCTCCGATGACGCAAAATGACGATTTTTGCGTCATCGGAGGATTTTTTTCCAGACTAAAAATAAATAAATCTCTCGTCTCAGGGGGATATGAGGGGGATATGGGGATATGGGGGGGAGAGCTCGGTAATTAGAAAATACTACTGGTTTTCTACTGATACAAAGCTTAATGCTAAATCCTGAAGTAACCCTTTAACAGACTATTTTGAGCAGTTGTTAGTAATTGTAACTTTTAAATTGTGGAATTTTTTTTGAAGGAAACAACACAACGTGATAAAAGAATCTAAATTAATTCCAGATTTAAGCATGAGAGAATAATTAATTCTTAGATCCAACAACATTCTTTGTAGAACGTACTTAATCTGAATGAATGTTGCCAGATTACTGCTCACGTCTGCAGGGCAGCTACATTTATGTAGGCTACAGTAGAGAAGTTACATTTTGCAAGAAGTGGGGATACAAATTGTCAGGATTCTAGAAAGTGCTAAGTCAACTATATAGTTTCATGGCAGTTATTTGTCCATGCACATTAATACAGCTAGGTTCAGAATACGCCAAGTCCAGTGGTGGGCTGTGCATTTGAAGTCTAGGCCTTCAGTGTGATTCATGCCATTAAGAAAACACAGTTTCCCAATGAATAAGACACCCTATGCTTTTGGGCATCATACATTGTTGTCACTATGGTTCAGAACAAACAGATGATCTTTTAACATTCATTTTCAATTGATAAACGGTAATATATTTTTATATTTTGGTAAAAGATCCCGCAGATCCCCCCCCCCAAAAAAAAGTGTGCAATGTGTAAATGTATATCATGATAAATATCGATATCAACAATATGAAAGATTATCGTGATAACAGTTTTGGCCATATCACCCTGCCCTAGTGTATGATTATCTAAAGGGATTGTTTTATACACCTGTTTCTGCAAAAAAAAAAAAAAAAAAAAAAAAAAAAAAAAAAAAAAAAAGCTTTATCATGTAATGTGGAAATAAACTAATTTATCAATGTTACTTAAAGTGAATGTTCAGGGGTCAGGATATCTCTGCGAGTATTGACGCTATCACACCTGGAGTCGTGAGTTTGAATCCAGAGCGTGCTGAGTGACCCCAGTCAGGTCTCCTTAGCAACCAAATTGGCCCGGTTGCTAGGGAGGGTAGAGTCACATGGGGTAACCTTGTGGCCGCAATTAATGTGGCTCATTTTGAATGTGGTCGAGTGAAGCCTCACACGTGCTAGATCTCTGTGGCAACGCGCTCAAGCCACGTGATAAGATGCACAGATTGACGGTCTCAGACGCGGAGGCAACTGGGATTCGTCCTCCGCCACCTGCATTACGGTGAGTAACCGCGCCACCACAAGGACTTAAGAGTGCATTGGAAATTGGTCATTCCAAATTGGGAGGAAAAAGGGGATAAAATAAAGTGAATGTTTATTACTTTGTAGAGCTCCCTGAGTGTGGACATGTTTGTGACATCATGCCCTGCATCTCGCTGAAATTGAGTTGAGAATTTCTGCATGAGCTACAAGTTGTAATTCTGACTTCAAGATGCATCCATTTCACTTTTCCTAGCAGGAAGTTGTAAAATCCGACTTTCCAAGTTGAATGGAATGCAGCACTACTTTTCAAAACTTAATCTGACACTGAATGCTCCAGCAGCCTAATTTACAGTTAAACTCCTGATGTTTCTATAACAATGCAAAAAGCTCTAACAAATTTACTTGAAGTGAAAATCACACTTTCATCACACATCTCGTGTTTTTAAATCCATAAGGATCTGTTTCTTATTGGTGATTGCGGCAGTGATGAAGATCTCGCACTCTTCGCATTCAAATTACGTCACTTAAAGTGTGATTTGTGTTACTCAAGGCCAGCTAGAAGGCCTCGACCGGGACATATCCTAAACATCACACCCAATTTTTTGAATGTGTTTTTAATTTGTCATAGTATCTTGAGTTTCAAGCATCTGGCTTTTATTTTGAAACATGCTCGTAATTTGACGCGTTTTGTCACTGGAACCTTCGCAGTCCTGGAGAAATGGTTTGCTAAATCCCCAAGTGTGACTATAGTGCACAAGTGCTGTTTTTTAAATCAATTAGCCGTACACTTAATGTGATGCATGGTTAGCCATGGATGAGTGCTCTGCTCTGTCATTAAATCTGTGATTTAAATGTTGTACATTGTCCAGTTTCGTATAAAGGAGTGCATGCACTCTGATATGCGTTTTTGCATTTAAAAGCAGTCGTGTGTCGGTCAAACTGCAGACTTGTACTAGATATAGTGGGTGTTCTGTAGTACCGGTACTGCTGTGAAGCATGGAAATCATTGTTTAAACCTTTTTACAGTAAAGATTTGAAAGTTATTTGGATTTTTACAAATTTATCTTTAAAATACAGTGTCCTGAAAAAGGGACGTTTCTTTTTGCTGAGTTTATATGCAGTGCTTGTTAAAAATAATCACAATTTTGCAAAGTGTTAATGTTACATACTTTATATCGCTAACTGGAGTAGGATTAGTTTAAAATGTTTTTGACTGGTAAAGGAAGGTTTGGGCATGTAATTCTTCTGGTAGTGTAAAGTTTAAAGGTAGCAACTGAAAACAGCTCTTCATGTGGTGTTTACCGAATACTACATTTACTAATGGAGCTTTTAATCAAAATTATGTACTTGTGACTTTTTTTGGACACTTAAGCATTAATATTTGATTGTGTTTTATAGGTGAAGGTCCCACATCGACTTCTGAGCGTGTCCCACAGAGTCAGAAGAAACAAGGAAGTGAGGTGAATGAGGGTAAGTTTTACATTTTAAACTTGTACAAATAGACACTTAAACTTTGCTATTAGAAACACCTCTCAGTAAAATGCAGTCCAGTACAAAACCACCACTATGTCCTTTATACTAAACATAGAATTGAATTAGGAGAATGATGTGTTACTTTTTAGTTTGTTCTTGTTTTTTAAGATGGATGTTCTGACCTCTTCATCCCTAAAAAGAGACACTGCAGTGAGGATGGAAGGTCAAATGTATATGGTGAGTTAAAATATTCATCATGAAATCTACAAAAACTCATGCCTTTTGGCAAAGCACCCGGCAGGTTGTTTTTCATACTTAACCCATTAGTTAAAAGGCAAGTAGAGTCTTGAGTAAAGTGTTGCAGTTCTTACCACCTTTTCATTTATTTGAGATTGGTACACACACTATACAGATTTAGACATTGTTAAATACTGGCAAGTCGTGCAGCAGATGTCATTTACATAAGGGGTTGAACTGTAGCATATTTGCAGCCCCTGTCCCTAGTTATAGGACCCTAATTTGTGTATTTCATACTTCAATTAGTCTGTTACAATTCAAGGATATTTTACAGTGATGCTGATCATTTAATCTCTTTTCAGTCATTTCATGTAGCATAACATTTGAGAATTGGGACCAACAAGCAGATGAAGCAAGAGCAGTTTAGGGAAAATTATTCACTTTTTCAGCAAGTTTAGTGCACATAATATCAGAAGCAGTGAGTGGAGGCAAACCAGAAGAGCTGAGAGTCAGGCCAATATCTGAAACAAGCATATGTAGGTAACAGAACTCAAACATTTTGGTTGTAAGGCACAATAGAAGACCTTGCAAATGGCCAGTGCTGCTGGCCTGTTACAGTAGCTGTATTATGTTCAAGGATAGTCTGCTGCTTACAGTTGTGAACTCTGTCAGGTCTTGGTAGTCTGATTTCACTGTCAGCACTTCAATACACATGGAATATGAGAGTCCACAATACCTAACAAGTACTAATGCTTATCTGTTACTGTTGTAGATCAAAACCCAGGAGAAAGCCTGATTAAGAGCCCCTCCCCGAAGAACAACTGAGAAAAACGGACCAAGAGGGGGAAGCAAAAGGTAAGTTATGTTAATGTCTGCAAACGTGCATCTGGTTGACAACACCATTTTGTTAGCTTTGATATTTGCATAGCAGGGACAGTGGGTATTCCATAGTGGGCTTGTTGGGCTACTCATTGGTGGTAAGGGACTCGTATAACCTGAGATGGTGACAATGCATCAAACTCATGTAATCAATAATTGTAGCCCTTTTTACAGATGCCGTTACTTGTTTTCAGTATGTATCCTTAAAGGAATAGTTCACCCAAAATGAAATTTACTCATCCTCAGGCATCCAAGATGTATTTGAGTGTCTTCATCAAAACAGAATAAGTTATCTTCAATTCTGTTTTGAAGAAAGAAATTCCAATACATCTTGGATGGCATGAGGTTTAGTCAATTATCAGCAAATTTTCATTTTGGGTGAACCATTTTTTTTAAACTGCAGCGAATGAGGTGTTTGTTTGTTTTTCAGATGGAGGTTCTGACCTCTTCTCCCCTGAAAAGACACTTGAGCCATGCAGTGAGGATGGGAGTTCAGATGTAGATGGTGAGTTAAATGGTGTTTCATTAATTTATTGTACAGTGCATAATAATTTATAGAACTCCTTTAGCACTTCAGTACACATGAATGACTGTCCACAATACTTGAGGTTCACAATACTAATTGTTGTCTGTTGTAGATCGAAGCCTGGTTAAGAGGCCCCCCACCAAAGAACAACAGAGGAAAATCGACAAAGAGAAGGAAAGGGCAAGTTCCATAAATTTGTGCAAAAAAGCAGCGAGTAGTACATGACTATTCTGACTGCAAGTCAGTTGTAATTGTATAGCACTTTTCACAAACATGGTTTCAAAGCAGCTTTACAGCGTTAAGTTGGTGGTAATATGAAAATCATGGAAGATGACATTTATGATTTGGAGATATTAGTCTTAACCCCCAGTAAGCAAGGCCAAGGTGACTGTCCAGGAACACACAACTCCACAGAATTTTGATTAGTGGAGAAAGTAAAAATAAAAAAACCTAGGGGGAAACCAGGCTCGCCAAGGGGAGGGAAGCTAGTTCCCCTCTGGCTGTATTACAAGTATATAGTGCCAATATTAGTTAGCCATCCATTAAACATATTTTAGAATAAGCAAATATATGTTTGTAGTGTTCGGGAATAAACGAATAAATGATTGAAGTCTTAAAGTTGATCTTGAGAGTGCACAAAATAAATGTGTACATTGTGGCTTGGGATAATTGGAGGATAAAGTCGTGCATATGACTCAAATTAAACTGGCAGAGGACAGTGAGGTGTGCCTTGTGCCATCTTCAGTGAGTCTATCCTAAAACTGTAGTTGACTGTTTCCTCATCCACAACAGCTCTAAATGCAGTTGATTGCATATCCCTCTGTATAAATACCCCTCTGGTTCATTAGGTTTGCTTGAGAGTCAATGTCTCTTATCTATCTGAGGGTCAATGTCTGTGTCTATCTATCTGAGGGTCAATGTCTGTGTCTATCTATCTGGGGGTCAATGTCTGTGTCTATCTATCTGGGGGTCAATGTCTGTGTCTATCTATCTGGGGGTCAATGTCTGTGTCTATCTATCTGGGGGTCAATGTCTGTGTCTATCTATCTGGGGGTCAGTGTCTGTCTGTATCTATATCTGAGGGTCAATGTCTGTCTGTATCTATATCTGAGGGTCAATATCTGTCTGTATCTATATCTGAGGGTCAATATCTGTCTGTATCTATATCTGAGGGTCAATATCTGTCTGTATCTATATCTGAGGGTCAGTGTCTGTCTATCTATCTGAGGGTCTATATCTGTCTATCTGGGGGTCAATGTCTGTGTCTGTCTGTATCTATATCTGAGGGTCAATATCTATCTGTCTATCTGAGGGTCAATATCTATCTGAGGGTCAGTGTCTGTCTATCTATCTGAGGGTCAATATCTGTCTATCTATCTGAGGGTCTGTGTCTATCTATCTGAGGGTCAATGTCTGTGTCTGTATCTATCTGGGGGTCAGTGTCTGTCTATCTATCTGGGGGTCAGTGTCTGTCTATCTATCTGAGGGTCAATATCTGTCTATCTATCTGAGGGTCAATGTCTGTGTCTGTATCTATCTGGGGGTCAGTGTCTGTCTATCTATCTGGGGGTCAGTGTCTGTCTATCTATCTGAGGGTCAATATCTGTCTATCTATCTGAGGGTCAATGTCTGTGTCTGTATCTATCTATCTGGGGGTCAATGTCTGTATCTATCTATCTGGGGGTCAATATCTGTCTATCTATCTGGGGGTCAATATCTGTCTATCTATCTGAGGGTCTATATCTATCTGAGGGTCTGTGTCTGTCTGTCTGTCTATCTATCCGAGGGTCTGTGTCTGTCTATCTATCTGGGGGTCAATGTCTGTCTATCTATCTGGGGGTCAATGTCTGTCTATCTATCTAGGGGTCAATGTCTGTATCTATATCTGGGGGTCAATATCTGTCTGTATCTATCTGGGGGTCAGTGTCTGTCTGTCTATCTGAGGGTCAATATCTATCTGAGGGTCAGTGTCTGTCTATCTATCTGAGGGTCAATATCTGTCTATCTATCTGAGGGTCTGTGTCTATCTATCTGAGGGTCAATGTCTGTGTCTGTATCTATCTGGGGGTCAATGTCTGTCTGTCTATCTATCTGGGGGTCAGTGTCTGTCTATCTATCTGAGGGTCAATATCTGTCTATCTATCTGAGGGTCAATATCTGTCTATCTATCTGAGGGTCAATGTCTGTGTCTGTATCTATCTGGGGGTCAATGTCTGTATCTATATCTGAGGGTCAATATCTATCTGTCTATCTATCTGAGGGTCTATATCTATCTATCTGGGGGTCAATGTCTGTATCTATCTGAGGGTCTATATCTATCTATCTGGGGGTCAATGTCTGTATCTATCTGAGGGTCTGTGTCTGTCTGTCTGTCTATCTATCTGGGGGTCTGTGTCTGTCTATCTATCTGGGGGTCTGTGTCTGTCTATCTATCTGGGGGTCTGTGTCTATCTATCTGGGGGTCAATATCAGTCTATCTATCTGGGGGTCAATATCAGTCTATCTATCTGAGGGTCAATATCTGTCTGTATCTATATCTGAGGGTCTGTGTCTATCTATCTGGGGGTCAATATCTGTCTGTCTATATCTGAGGGTCAAAATCTATCTATCTGGGGGTCAAAATCTGTCTGTATCTATCTGAGGGTCTGTGTCTATCTATCTAGGGGTCAATGTCTGTGTCTGTATCTATATCTGAGGGTCAATGTCTGTATCTATATCTGGGGGTCAATGTCTGTATCTATATCTGAGGGTCAATATCTATCTGAGGGTCAATATGTCTGTCTATCTATCTGAGGGTCAATATCTGTCTGTCTATATCTGAGGGTCAAAATCTATCTATCTGGGGGTCAAAATCTGTATCTATCTATATCTGAGGGTCAATGTCTGTCTATCTATATCTGAGGGTCAATGTCTGTCTATCTATCTATATCTGAGGGTCAATGTCTGTCTATCTATATCTGAGGGTCAATATCTGTATCTATCTATACCTGAGGGTCTGTGTCTATCTATCTGGGGGTCAATATCTGTCTGTATCTATCTGAGGGTCTGTGTCTATCTATCTAGGGGTCAATGTCTGTGTCTGTATCTATATCTGGGGGTCAATGTCTGTATATCTGGGGGTCAATGTCTGTCTGTCTGTATCTGGGGGTCAATGTCTGTCTGTCTGTATCTGGGGGTCAATGTCTGTCTGTCTGTCTGTATCTGGGGGTCAATGTCTGTCTGTATCTGGGGGTCAATGTCTGTCTGTCTGTATCTGGGGGTCAATGTCTATATCTGGGGGTCTCTGTCTGTCTGTATCTGGGGGTCAATGTCTGTCTGTCTGTCTATATCTGAGGGTCAATGTCTATCTATATCTAAGGGTCAATATCTGTCTATCTGAGGGTCTATATCTAAGGGTCAATGTCTATCTATATCTGGGGGTCAATGTCTGTCTGTCTGTATCTGGGGGTCAATGTCTGTCTGTCTGTCTATATCTGAGGGTCAATGTCTATCTATATCTAAGGGTCAATATCTGTCTATCTGAGGGTCTATATCTAAGGGTCAATGTCTATCTGAGGGTCAATATCTGTCTATCTGAGGGTCTATATCTGAGGGTCAATGTCTATCTATATCTGGGGGTCAATGTCTGTCTGTCTGTATCTGGGGGTCAATGTCTGTCTGTCTGTCTATATCTGAGGGTCAATGTCTATCTATATCTAAGGGTCAATATCTGTCTATCTGAGGGTCTATATCTAAGGGTCAATGTCTATCTGAGGGTCAATATCTGTCTATCTGAGGGTCTATATCTAAGGGTCAATGTCTATCTGAGGATCAATATCTGTCTGTATCTATCTGAGGGTCAATATCTATCTATATCTAAGGGTCAATGTCTATCTGAGGGTCAATATCTGTCTGTCTATCTGAGGGTCAATATCTATCTATATCTAAGGGTCAATGTCTATCTGAGGGTCAATATCTGTCTATCTATCTGAGGGTCAATGTCTGTGTCTATCTAGAAAAATGTGCAAAATACCTAAAGCAATTTTTCTGAAGCCCAAGGTGTCAGTCTCTGTTCAAAAAATGAAATGGAGAGGTGGTCACTGGAGATGGCATCTCTTGCAGTTTTGTTGGATGTTTACAAAGTTTAGTTTATTAAATCCGTAATTGCACAGTAACACTACCTGTACTTTTGTTCAGTAGTCTGATCAATTGTTCAATAATTGACACAATTTAAATCTGTTTATGAACCTCAAACTCTGCAACTTTTGCATTATTTGTCCACACTAAAACAAAGAATAAGTGCAAGCTAAAAAAGTAAGCTAAAATAATTCAGTCAGAAACGAACCCAATAGCGCCCCCATGAACAGGACCTCACTCAGCTGGTAAAACGCTGGCTTTTCCCTTTGTTTTTTTTAAGGATCTGAGGTGAAAACTAGAGTCAATGAGACACCTAGTGTTGAAATATAGTATACATTTATCTGAAAATGTAGCAGAAACAGTGGCCCTCGCTTCGCAGGTTAATTTACTCGGTCCTCACCTTGATAGATGTACAGGAATGTGTGTGTGTGTGAGAGTGTGTCAGTCCAGTCTCCGAGTTTTGAGGAGTCTGATGGCTTGGGGGAAGAAGCTGTTACACAGTCTGGCCGTGAGGGCCCGAATGCTTCAGTACCTCCTGCCAGACGACAAGAGGGTGAAGAGTTTGTGTGAGGGGTGTGTGGGGTCATCCACAATGCTGGTTGATTTGCGGATGCAGCGTTTAGTGTATATGTCTTTGATGGAGGGAAGAGAGACCCAGATGATCTTCTCAGCTGTCCTCACTATCCTCTGCAGGGCTTTGCGGTCCGAAATGGTGCAAGTCCCAAACGAGGCAATGATGCAGCTGCTCAGGTTACTCTCAATATTCCCTCTTTAGAATGTAGTGAGAATGGGAGGTGGGAGATGTACTTTTCTCAGACTTCGATGAAAGTAGAGCCGCTGCTGGGCTTTCTTGATAATAGAGCTGGTGTTAAGGGACCAGTTGAGGTTCTACGCCAGATGAACACCAGGAATTTGGTGCTCCAAAGAGGAGCCGTCAATGTTCAGCAGAGAGTGGTCACTCTGTGCTCTCCTGAAGTCAACAGCCATCTCTTTTGTTTTGTCCACATTCAGAGACAGGTTGTTGGCTCTACACCAGTTTATTAGCCACTGCACCTCGTCTCTGTATACTTACTTGTCGTTCTCGCTAACGAGACCCACCAAAGTCATGTCATCGGTGAACTTGATGATGTGGTTCGAGCTGTGAATTGCTGCACAGTCGTGAGTCAGCAGAGTGAACAGCAGTGGACTGAGCACACAGCCCTGGGGGGGCCCCAGTGCTCAGTGTGGTAGTGGTGGAGATGCTGTTCCCGATCCGGACAGACTGAAGTCTTCAAGTCAGGAAGTCCAGGATCCAGTTGCAGAGGGAGGTGTCCAGGCCCAGCAGGTTCAGCTTTCCAATCAGGTGCTGAGGAATGATTGTGTTGAATGCTGAGCTGAAGTCTATGAACAGCATTCGAATGTATGAGTCTAGCTGGGTGAGCGCCAGATGTAGGATGGTGGCGATGGCGTTGTCTGTTGAACGGTTGGGACGATACGTGAACTGCATTGGGTCTAGTGATGGGGCAGCTGGGTCTTAATGTGCCTCATGATGAGCCTCTCGAAGCACTTCATGATGATGGGTGTGTGCGACGGGAATGTAGTCGTTGAGGCAGGACACTGAAGACATCTTCGACATAGGGATGATGGTGATGGCCTTGAAGCACGTTGGAACGATGCCGCTGCTCAGAGAGATGTTGAAGATATTGGTAAGATCATCTGCCAGCTGGTCTGCACATCCTCTTAGCACTCTGCCAGGAATGTTGTCTGGTCCAGCAGCCTTCCTTGGGTTGACTCTACGTAGAGTTTTCCTCACATCAGCCGTGATAAGACCTGCACCTGTTCGTTGGAAGGAGGTGTGGTCTTCCTCGCCACCACGTCGTTCTGCACCTCAAAATGAGTGTAGAAATTGTTCAGCGCATCTGGAAGGGAGGCTTCTTTGTCACAGGCAACTGATGTTGTCCTGTAGTTGGTGATGTCCTGGATGCCCTGCCACATGCGCTGCGTGTCGCCGCTGTCCTGGAAGTGACTGTGGATTCTCTGGCCATGTGCATGCTTTGCCTCTCTGATGGCCCGGGACAGTTTGGCCCACGCTGTTCTTAGGGCTGCCTTGTCACCTGCTCTGAAGTTGGAGTCTCGGGTCCTCAGCAGTGCACGCACCTCTGCAGTCATCCACGGCTTCTGGTTGGAGCGTGTGGTGATTGTCTTGGAGAAAGTGACATCATCAATGCACTTGCTGATGTAGCTGATCCCTGATGCTGTGTATTCCTCCAAGTTGGTAGAGTCGCCATATGTTGCAGCCTCTCTGAACATGTGCCAGTCAGTATACTCAATACAGACCTGAAGAGCAGAGATGGCTCCTGCTGGTCAGGTTATCACCTGCTTCTGAAGAGGTTTTGTGCGCCTGACGAGCGGTCTGTATGCTGGGATTAGCATAACAGAGATGTGGTCTGAGTAGCCGAGGTGGGGGCGGGGCTCCACCCGGTACATGCCTGGAATGTTTGTGTAAACAAGATCTAGCGTGTTCGCCCATCTCGTTTTAAAATCCACATACTGATGGAATTTAGGGTGCACTGTCTTGAGATTTGCATGGTTGAAATCTCTGGCGACAATAAACAGTCCATCAGGGTGAGCGTTCTGCAGTTCGCTAATAGCCCCATACAGTTCACAGAGCGCTTCCTTAGCATTAGGACTGGGGGAATGTAAGCTCAGGTTATAATGACAGTGGTGAATTCCCATGGTAAATAAAAAGGTCTGCATCTAACAGTCACAAGCTCCACCAGCGATGAGCAGTAGTTAGAGACTAGCATAGAGTTCTTGAACCATTCCATGTCGATGTAAAGCCACCACCGCGAGTCTTACCACACAGAGCTGCATTTCTTTTGGCACAAAACGAGGTGAGCCCATCTAGCTGAATGGCGGTGTCCGGAACTCTGTCGCTGAGCCACGTCTCCATCAAAACAAAGACGCAGCAGTCTTTAAACTCATGCAGCGTAGTCTGCTGGAGTCGGATAAAGTCCAGTATTGTGTCCAGGGAGCAAACATTTGAGAGTAGGATAAATGGGAGAGCCAGCCGTCTAGGGTTTGTTTTTAGCCTAGCATGGACCCCTGCTCTCTTGCCGCACTTCTGCTTCCTCAAACACTGCTTACGATGACCCTCCTCCGGTCACCGGCATCAGGCAACGTCAAGGACTGGAGGCCTGGTCTCTGCAGCAAGCTGAGGTCGCATAGCTTTTCCTGCAGATCATCATGCAGCTTGGTTGTTGCATGAATCTTGTATTTGAGCAGTGTCTGGCGATGGTAAACACAAACACCATTTGCTCCTAAGACACAAAAATAGCAACAAAAATAGCACCATTTTGGATCCGGAGCGGCTGCTGTGTGCTACCGTGCCGCCATCTTGGATCAAACCAAGATGCCAAGAAAATAGATGCTCTGAACTGGGCAAGCTTGCTCTTTTTCCAGTTGACCTGAAGCCCTAGACAGCTGAGATGCCTGAGCACCTGGTTCCTGTGAGCACATAGTAACTCTCGAGAGTGAGCTAGAATGAGCCAGTCGTTGATGTAATTGAGTATGTGGATGCCCATTTCCCGTAATGGGGCAAGGGCTGGCTCTGCGACCTTGGTAAAGACGCGAGGGACAGGGACAGGCGGAAGGGGAGGACCTTGTACTGATACGCCTGGCCGTCGAACGCGAACCATAGGAGGGGTTGATTTCGAGGCGCGTCCTTCAGGTCTGCTGCTGCGAACCAATCTTGATTCCGAATGCAGGTTAGAATCTGTTTCTGCGTGAGCATTTTGAATGGGAGTTTGTGTAAAGCCCAGTTGAGAACTCGCAAGTCCAAGATTGGCCGCTGTAGAAACCCTTCATCTTGGCTGTAGGGACAGGTTCTATCGCATCCTTGAGTAGCAGAGTTGTAATCTCTGCACGTAGGGTGCTTGCATTTTTGCCCGCGCATCGAGGTGGAGCGAAAACCGCTGAAACGAAGCGGGAGCCTGGCATATTGGATCGCATAGCCGAGTCGGATGGTCCTGGCCAACCAGCACGACGGGTTGGGCAGCGAAAGCCATGCATCCAAGCTACGTGCGAGGGGCACTGTGGGACGATCGTTTTTGACATACTGGGTGGGACTTTGCAAGGGGGGGAGTAGGTAATAATGCGTCGGGAGGCAAAAGTGCGTCCCAAGGCTGGGGTGCTGAGAAAAGACTCAAAGCACTTACCTTGTGGAAGGTAACTCCTTTCAGTACTCATCAGTGCCGGCCCGCCGGGGATGGACAGTTGCGGGTCCGGGGTTGTAGGATTTTGGTGCCGGGGTGCCGTGAGAACACTGTGCGCCGGCTAGATGATCCAGGAAAGGAGGAAATCAGTATTTTATTGACAATGTGGGTACCGAAGCCCAAAGGGGGTGCTGAAAAAGAAAATAAGGAAAATCAGTATTTACCTCCCGGTCCTCCACCGGGGGATGGGGTGATCTTGGTACCAGCTCCGGAGCGAAGATCTGACTGGCTGGGTCTTCCCTCTTAGGAGTGTTTAGAAGCCTTCCGGGTCCTAGAGGATGTGCTGGAGACGGGGGGGCGTTCGCTGCCTGAGAGGCGCTCGATGCTGGGGCTTAGATCTGGGCCAGGGTTGAGGTGGAGCTGTCTTTTGTCTGCTTGATGAAGCTGCAGGGGGATACCCTCGGCAGGCAGATGGGGCGCTGGCTGCGCTGGGTCTGCGCCGCAGCATGATGTGAGAGATTGCTTCTAATCAAAGTCGTCAACGGTGTTGCCGAAGAGACCAAGCTGGGAGACTGGAGCATTGAGGAAGCAGGCTTTGTCAACGTCGTGCATCTCGACCAGTTTTAGGTTCCCGCAACTGCAACGTTGCCATAGTCATATTCTCGCAGTGAGTACATGTACCATCCACAAACGCTGCCTTGGTGTGATCGCTGCCCAGACACGCGAGGCAGCGTCTATGACTGTCAGATTTGGAGAGATATCGACCGCATCCAGGAACTACACAGAGGCGGAAGGGTATCTTTAAAAAGACTGCTATGTTTTACCCTTTTAGAAGGAAAAATACTTCTCTTTTAGAGGGTATGCACTCTTTACAGAAGCACTGTCGAAACGCCATGGGGCGTTAACTGCACAGCATGCAGAGAAGGCGAAAACCGCTGGAAATGCACTGTAGATCCAACAGCAATGCTCTGGTAGAGGTGAGTGGAGCAGTAGTGAATCAAAAAATCTGACTGACAGACGCACGTCCGCTTCCCTTTATACGAGTATGTCTGGGGGCAGGACATGCAAATTCTGTCTGCCAATTTTTCATTGGCCTTTTCTCAAATCCAGAGGTATGCGAGGCTCTCAAGAAAGACCCCTTGTGTCAATACAATCGACACAACGTCGAGTGAGTGACAAAATGGGAAAATTCTGCATGTAAAGATTCTGTTGGGTGTTTGTCCCAAAGTGTATAGCTATAATGACTGAGTGGACCCCATACTTCACAATATAGCGCAATGGGCTGGTTGACACTATGAAATAAGTTAGGTTTATGGCAATCGGGGGCAGACCATAATAAACAATACCTTACCATAACAATTACAGGACAGACCATAATTACAGTGCAGAGCCCATAACAACCATAAGATCTCCCATTACAATCAATATCTTGCACACAGAAACCAGGGAACATCCCATATTTATCAATACAGAGCCTATAGCATGCACAAAATATATGCAGCACATCAAATGAAATGACCTTAATTACTATTTCATCAATCTGGGTCCTTTACAAAGCAGATTTGAATTAGTGAATTAGCCTTTGATTCAAAGCACTGTCACAACCTTGTATGTGGTATCTCTCTCACAATTTGTCACTGTATTAAATAATTCAACTATTTAAGAAAATAAATTATAAAAAAAACAGTGCTATTTTTTTACAGGGTACCATGACAACTATTCCCCATCCACAAACTATATAAATCCATAAAGTCAAGTTTCTGAAATTTTACATTCATTTCTTTGTTATCACGAACAGGAAAAAATCTATAAAATATTACTTCACATTTTATGTCAAATTAAATTTTTTAATCTGTAGAAGTATTATAAATTGTCATTAAAAAACAAAATATTGATTTATTTATATAATATTAAATTATGGCAAATATTCATGTAAACAACAGGCATTTTATTGTTTTATGGAAAAAAGGTCAAAAATAAAATTAATGTAAAAAAATGTTTACAGTGCAGCTAACATATTTGTAATCTCAGTGATTATTTTATTTCTGTTAGCATAAATGTATTGAAATTTTAAATGTAGCCTACATTAGATTTTCCTATACCTTGTCATAACAGGGTGGTCAGGTTATGCCTGACCAAATTTGACTATCAACACAAAATTAGAAAACAGAACAGTGTAATATTTCACAAATAGTCTTTATTCTTTAAACGCCTATAAAATTTGTAATCGGTTGAAATTTAAACATTATAAATACCATAACTTGTACAGAGACTTAAGTCACCAAATTATAAATGACCCATAAAATGAAGGTAAATGTTAAACGATAGTTAGATGTCAACATGTGTTCATTTGACATCTATTTGACATTTATTTCCGTTGACATTAAACTGTGAATTTCAAAAATAAATCTACCCAGAGAATTACTCACTGAATTGAAGTTTCAATACATAAATAAATAAAACCACAAGGCCAACGTTTACCAATTTACCGTCACCAAAACAGAGTGACTGCTCTGTGTGGTTGAGTGTGCTGCCATCTGCCGTCAACTCCATAAACAACATCAGGACCATGGTCAGCTCTGTCCCATCATTCCATACTGAACCAGAAGTTTTTAAGTTGCTAAAACATCTGAATTAGCAATACCATCCTAGGTTTAATCCTCTTAAACACACGTAGGCCTACACACGTTTACATTTAACACCACTATGGAAGCAAGATATAAAGTAGAAATGGTGAGATGTAATGTGTGAGATTTATATTGGCTTAATATATTTCGCAGTTACTATATAGCTTAAGTTAGAATAACCATTTAAATTTTTCCTCTGGCACCATGCTGTGTCTGTATGTTTTGCAAAGTCTTTGTAGTTCATAGTAGGCTTCCTTTCCTGTATATTCTGTAGCCTATTTAGTTTAAGGTCAAATTGATGTTTATGTATTATGTATTTATTGTCCTGCCATTAGTAGTCTATTTCTTGTGGTCTGCTTATAAATACATAATTTAAAACAACTATAAATAGTACGGGAGGTTTAAAAATATCTTTCAATGCAGCTCCAGTGGTTGTAACGGAAGCGTTCTAGCGTTGACTAGGTGCTGACGTCATGATTCCGTCCACAAGGCTCATATACGTGTCACGTCCTATTTAATGTGAGTGCGCTAGCTTTGTAGTGTTGCGTCACTTTTTCGCTGTGTTTTTAAGGTGTTTTATGACTATGGCGTGAACTCCGTGCCAAAACCCATGCGCCTGACAGACCGACCTAACGTCTGACCATAATGGTAAATTCACATACAACAAAATTTGACAGCTGGACTATAAATGTGTTTAAACTCGCGAACCCACAAGTATTCCCTCTTCTCTTCCGGAAAAGGATAGGAGGATGGGCTTCTACTACTTGTTTCATAGTTAAATACAACCAATAGCTGGAATCAAGTAGACGCGCATATTTTCAGAACTTACCAGGTAGTCCAACTTCCTTTCTCACTTTCCTCCAAGTGATGTCTTTTTTGTCTGCTCTCTGTACATGTATGATGTTGTGTCACAATTCTGGGTGCTCACACACCGCTACAACAATTTTTTCATAAATTCTTCCGGATTTCTTAAAGAAAAATATTTAAACTCGTATACGGGAACGTCTACTCTTTGAAGGGGATCTTACTTTAAAAAAAGCAGTTACAATTGCAAGCCAAATAGAGACGGCAGTGGCTGAGGCGAGAGTTATGAGCAAGCCAGCAGATGACACGGAGTGATTCAAGTGATTCAACAGTCCCAGCATCAGCACAACAAACTCAGCCATGGAATGGAGAAGAATTCACAGCTGCCGCAGGGAGCAAGAAAAAGCATGCTATAGGTGCGGTTCCAAGCAACATACTGACAACTTCAAAAGATGTCCTACTCAAGAAGCTCTCTGTAAATCATTTAAAAAGAGAGGACATTTTGCTAAAGTGTGCCGTGTAGATAAACGCATAAGTGAGATTTCAATTCCTGATGTGACTGTGCTTACTATAGAAAGCCCTTATCGTGATTCAAACAAGATAAAGTGTACTGTTCATTTCAGCGCATGTAGTTAAACGCAGAATGTTAAATTAATGCTGGATACTGGCTCAGCTGTTCATTACAATGTCAGTGTGCACACAATATTTCCCTACTGCTACTCTATCAAAACCAATGATAAATTTAGTGACCTATGGTGGTGATGCCATACCTATAAAGGGATGCTTGCAAGCTGTGATTGCATACGATAATCGTGTGATTACGCACGCCCGGTCCCGTATTAGGCTAATTAAGCCGTCAAGAGGGATAAAGGCCACTCGCAGACGGCGATCGAGAGAGAGAGCTTAATAACGGACGTCCGTTATCTTATGTGTTTGTCTTTTGAGTTTTACATGAAACCTTTAAGTTATACGTCAAGCCGGTTTCTCGCCTCTTCCTTGCCCATGAATTTGATCTGTGTTACATTGGTGCCGAAAACCCGGGAAGGAAGAGGGATACGCCGTAGCGGAGTTCTCGCCACTACCCCAAAGAAGCAGCCGCGGCCATCTGCCGGGGGACGAGGAGCCCAGCCACCTGGACGCGGAGGAATGGCCGCCGACCGCGAGGGGAGAAGGGGCTCCTATAGCCGACCGCCTGGAGCGGTCAGGGTCGAGGGAAGACCTGACGGATCTGCCTGGAGAGGCACAGCTGCCGTTCGGTAGAGGGTGGAGGAGTGGCTGAGGAATGAGCTACGGCGTATCAGAGAACCGGCGAGTAAGTTTTTTTTTTCTTTAATCTCTCTCTCCTCTCTCTCTCGCTACCGCTCTGCGTTGGCCTTTTCCCTCTTTTTTTAAATTCTGGTGTTCGTGGGAGGGGAGGTACCGCCCAGTGCAGGAACCCTCCCCCCCATTTTTAATTGTTGTTTTTTTGTTTCCCTCCCCTTGCCCCTCCCTCTTTTTTAAATTATGGTGTTTGTGGGAGGGGAGGTACTGCCCAGTGCAGGAACCCTCCCCCCCCATTTTTAATAGTTTTTTTTTGTTTCCCTCCCCTTGCCCCCTCCCTCGTCCAGGTTGATGGGGATGACCTGCCAGCAGACCGCGCGGGAGGCGCCCCCCCCCCCCCCCCAGGGGATGTACGTCAGGCCGGGGGTCCCCAGCCTGAAAGAACGGGGGAGGAATGTGGCACGGTGTAGTGCGGGACCGGCGCGTGATTACGCACGCCCGGTCCCGTATTAGGCTAATTAAGTCATCAAGAGGGATAAAGGCCACTCGCAGACGGCGATCGAGAGAGAGCTCAATTACGGACGTCCGTTATCTTATGTGTTTGTCTTTTGAGTTTTACATTAAACCTTTAAGTTATACGTCAAGCCGGTTTCTCGCCTCTTCCTTGCCCATGAATTTGATCTGTGTTACAATGTACTACAACAGAACTGTTCATAGTAAATACTTGCACTGCAGTGTTAGTACGAGATATGTTTGCTGCCTTAGAACTGCAGCTGTTAGATGGCTGTATTGCTACATTGCCGTGCTGCACAATAAATACAGCTACACACATATGGAACCTGAGAAATTGGGTTATGCAAAGGATTCACACACTTAGTTAAAGTCCATGCTGATGTGAAACCGGTACAGCAGAAGTTATGTCGTCTTCCATTTGCAGTGCGCAAAACTGTATCACAATAGCTAAAACATTTTATACAACAGGATGTGATTGAACCGACAGAATCGTCGGAATGGGTCTCACCGATTGTTGTCACTAAGAAGAAAAACGGTAACATACAACTTTGTGTGGATTTGCGAGAACCAAATAGAGCAGTAGTGGTGGACAGTTTTCCACTTCCTCACATCAAAGAAATGTTCGCAGAACTGAGGTGGTCAACTGTTTTTTTCAACAATGGACCTTCAAACTGCCTATCACAAAGAATTGCTTCATGAAGATAGCCGCAGCCTAACTTCATTCATTACTCATGAAGGCTTATTCCGTTACAAAAGAGTACCATATGGACTGGCGTCAGGGCCAAGTTGCTTTCAGAGACTGATGTTAATGTCTAGGTTACGGATGTAACCTCCGTTCCCTGATGGAGGGAACGAGACGTTGTGTCGAAGAAGCGACACTAGGGGTCTCTATTGAGCGACTTTTGCATCTCTGATCTATGAGAAAAGGCCAATGAGAAATTACCAGACAGAATTTACATGTCCCGCCCCCGGACATACGGGTATAAATTCAGTATTTTTCTGAGGAGCCGACAATGGTTCGGCCGCAACAGTGGACCGGTTCAGCGACGTGGCTGGGAGGACACAATGTCTCGTTCCCTCCATCAGGGAATGGAGGTTACATTCGTAACCTAGACGTTCCCTGCCTGTCACTCATGTCGACATTGTGTCGAAGAAGCGACACTAGGGGTCCAATTTAAATCACACCATGCGCAGAGCTGTGTACATGTACTGCTGACACAGGAGCGGGCAGGTATTTGACGTGCCAAAGCGACCGGCTGTGTCAGACTGCACGTACCCTTCCCCAACGCCCCATAAAATCATCAGAGCCTTCTGGTTCTTTATCCCCGACAGGCAGGAACAAGGTGACGTGCTAAGCATGGGATCTTGTTGAGTGTGCTCGGACCCGCAAGGAGGGGGCACGGCCTGGTTGTGATAAGCCAATGTAATGGCGTCCACTACCCAGTGGGAAAGCCTCTGTTTGGAGACAGCGTTCCCTTTCCGCTGTCTGCCAAAGCAGACAAAGAGCTCAGAACGTCTAAAGCTCTGCGTGCGGTCCAAGTAGGCACAGCACGTACCGGACACAGCAATGAAGGGGCTGGGCCTGCCTCCTCACGGGGCAGCGCTTGCAGGTTCACTAGCTGGTCCCTGAAGGGAGTGGTAGGAACCTTGGGAATGTAGCCCGGTCATGGTCTTAGGATCACATGAGTGTCTGCTGGACCGAACTCCAGGCAAGTGTCGCTGACAGAGAACGCTTGATGGAGGCAAGTGCGATCAGGAGGGCTGTCTTCAGGGAGAGGGCCCTGAGTCTGACTGATTCTAGCAGCTCAAAGGGGGGGGGGGGGGGTCTCTGAAGGCCCAAGAGGACCACTGAGAAATCCCAGGAGGGGAACATGCTTGGCGAGGAGGGACTTAACCTCAGAGTGCCTCTTAGGAACCTGATAATTAAGTCGTGCTTACCCAAAGACTTGCCGTCTACTGTGTTGTGGTGGGCCGCGATAGAAGATAGAAGAACATACACCTTAAAGGTGGAGGGGGACAGGCCCCCCTCCAACCTCTCCTGCAGGAATGAGATCACTGACCTAACTGCGCACCTCTGTGGTACTTCAGCCCAGGAAGAACACCAATTCACGAACAAGTGCCACTTTAGGGCGTAAAGTTGCCTGGTAGATGGGGCTCTGGCTTGGCTGATCGTGTCTAAGATGGCAGGTGGTAGATCAGCTAGATCTTCCGCATCCCGTCCAGGGGCCAGACGTGAAGGTTCCAGAGGTCTGGGTGTGGATGCCAGAGCGTGCCCCGTCCCTGAGAAAGAAGGTCCTTCCTCAGGGGAATTCGCCAGGGAGGGGCTGTCGTGAGGAGTACGAGATCCGAGAACCAAGTCCGAGTGGGCCAATAGGGGGCCACTAGAGTGACATGTTCCTTGTCCTCCCTGACCTTGCACAGCACCTGTGGAAGAAGCTCACTGGGGGAAATGCGTACTTGTGCAGCCCCTTTGTGCCAGCATGTCTGTCCCGAGGGCGGAGCCTCCGTTCGGGCGTACCAGAGCTGGCAGTGGGAGGTCTCTCGGGAGGCGAACAGGTCTACCTGAGCCTTGCCGAACCATTCCCAAAACAGCTGGACCGACTGGGGGTGAAGACTCCACTCTCCGCTGGGCAAGTGTTGTCGTGATAGCGTGTCCGCCACCACGTTGAGGTTGCCCAGTATGTGAGTGGCACGCAGCGACCTGAGTCGAGTCCAGATGCGTCCCGAGGCACAGGTGCTGAGAGAAGACTCGAACTTACCTTGCTCCACACACCCGGCAGGGGGCAGGTTAGTGACTGAGGAGGAGGTCCCGTGGAGGCATTCTCTGGACTCGTAAGAACCGGCCGGCTGGGGAACAGTCATGGGGCTGATTGCGAGAGGTCTGCGTCCAAGATGCCGGGACTGTTGAAGTGTGGCGGCAGAGTGCCGTGAGAACTGCATTTGCAGGCCAGGTGATCCAGAGGAAATAGCTCTTTTATTGAGAAGGTGGGCAAATGAAATAAATTCAACAAAGGATTCACTGCATACACAACCATCGGCTCTGAAGAACATTTCTGAATGAAACAGATGCATTTCCCTCCCTTTATACCCATATGTCCGGGGGCGGGACATGCAAATTCTGTCTGCCAATTTCTCATTGGCCTTTTCTCATAGATCAGAGATGCAAAAGTTGCTCAAGAAAGACCCCTAGTGTCGCTTCTTCGACACAACGTCGAAGTGAGCGACAGACGGGGAACCATACTTAAAGGCCTTACAGGTATTCAATGTTACCTTGTTGATGTAATTGTTTCAATAAAGACTGTTGAGGAACACGACAGGATCTTAAACACAGCAATTCAACGTCTTGAAGCAGCTGGACTTAAGCAGGGTATTGTGCCTGGGCTGGAGGATGACATGGAAGTGGTTGCACTTACTTCAACCCTCACTGCTGTATCAGCTGATGAATTCAAGCAAGCATGTGCTGCCTGCCCAATTCATTGTAAGTTACATGAGTTACTGACATCTAGATGACCAAAATCTTCCAAGGGCCTATGTTCTGACCTACTGCCATACTACAGACTTCAACATGAGCTCTCTCTTCAGAATGATTGTGTGGTAAGTGGTACACACAGACTGTTAGTACCAGAGATGTTGAGACTGCAGTTCATTGCCTTGGCTCATGATATACACCAAGGTATTGTGAGAACAAAGCAGAGACTCAGAGAACTATACTGGTGGCCGGGCATGGACACCCAGGTTGAGACTGCCATCAAGTCGTGCATCACATGGAAATCGCATGACAAGTCAGCGGTCGTTCGCACACCGGCACTCCAGCCTGTACCCGTTCCAGATGGGGCTTGGGAGAAACTTGCCATCGATATCGTGGGGCCTTTTGACAAAGCCCCGGCAGACTGCTATTTTGCTGTGACCTTAGTGGATTATTTTAGTAAGTGGCTGGAGATAGCTTTTATGCCCCTGGTAACCTCTAAAACTGTCACTCAAGTTCTTGTGACTGTGTTCAGCCGTGAGGGTAACCCGAAAGAACTAATTTCAGATCATGGATCTCAGTTCATGTCATATGAGTTTGAGATGTTTCTGCAAAACCGAGGTATCATTCATCGAACGTCATCTGTGTACTACCCTCGTGCAAATGGAGAAGTCGAAAGCTTTAACCGTACTCTTAAGCACATGTTGCTAACTGCTTCTCTGGAGGCCAATGGATGGAAAGAATTCACAAGGATCCTACAAGCATACCGTGCTACACCTCATTCGATGACTCAGCAGTCACCAGCTGAACTGTTACATGCGAGACAAATGCGTACTAAATTTAATATCTCAGGGCTCCAGACTTTGCAGCGTCTTCAGTTATTAGGCACGCAGAAGGTTGCAGATTGTGTGGTACATACACAAAGGAAATCCAAAATGTACACGGATTACAAGCGTGGAGCGAAAGGAGTAACGTTTCAACAAGGATCTTTTCTTCGAGTGAAACAACCAGGTATTTTTCCTAAATTACAATCTGCATTTTGAAACCACTGAAAGTACTGGAAAAAGTTGGGCAGTACACTTACAAACTGTCTGATGGATGTACTTGGAACGCTTCTCGCCTCACTCCTGTCTCATATTAGAGAGAAGTAAAGAATGTTCATGTAAGAAGTTGTGTTGCTTTATTCTCTGCCTACACAAATATTCTTGCATATACAAATTTGTATTCCTATAATCAAATCAAATCAAATTTCTTTAAAACATCAGCAATGTACACATGCAGTATATACGTAGATCAATCAGCCCGTTATAGCAGTGATCAATAAATATATAACACACATCAAAACAATCCAATTAGTTATTCTTACCCAAATTACTCATATACTGTAATTATCCAAGAGTCCCACATTATACCATATTCATTGAATCTACCCTTTAAATTATATGCAACTTTCTCAATTTTAACATGATTAACGGCTTCCGTAACCCATTCTTTAAAATAAGTCATGTCCTTGTCTACATACATACTTTTCAATATAACTTTTTTATTGATTATGCAAATAATTAAAAATAAATACTTTCAGAGTAAGTGCCGAAGATTTTCTTCCTCCTTTTGACATTTATTACATAAACCATTATCATGTCTTCCCATCTTCAACAATTTAGCAGGTGTACAATAAAGATGATTTAGAATCGTACTTCTCAGTAGTTTATTGTTTACCATTCTGAACGTGTACCTCGCATTTCAGCATATTATCAAATTCAATATATGTTTCTTGATTTAATAAATCATAGAATATATGCCTTTTATTAATACCAAAGATCATCCAATTGAATTTTATTTTTGTACTTTGTAACTTCTAATTCAAAAATGATTTTTTGGGCAACAATCTCTCCTCTACTAATTGTTGAAAAATAATAATTTGATTATCACTAACCACATCTTTTCTACAAGCAATACCAACTTGTTACCATTTACCCCAATTTAATGTTTCGATTTGACAGAAAATTATGGATTTATCCATAATGGTTGATTTATGGTTTAAATGCAAGTAACCAATGGTATGCCTGTATACAGTAAGATTAAATGAGGTTCCTACTGGTGATTCTAAGACTGATTTCGAGCATAGCTTGGTATAAAGAAGGCATTCTAAAGAGATACCCAAATTGTTCATCATGTCTTGTTCAATGTTCACCCAGTCTTTTTTTCCCCTCAGGTCTAAACCATTCTCTAATTTATGAAGACCCAAAGGCAAGATAATGGTAATACAAATTTGGTAAGTTAAGACCCCCTTTATCTGTCATGTTTTTGGTGCAGCTCAAACCAATTATTTGGTATAATGGCAGGTAACATGCGTAGTATGTAGTTTACTTTAGGCAAAATCATCAATTTCATTGTTTATTCTTGTCCAATGTGTTATGGTCAGATAGTTTCATCTAACAATACTTGCAACTAACTGACTCATTAAATATTTGAGATTTATCTCACATGTAGTTTATTTCTGTTTTAGCAATATTAATTATAGCCTCCTGCGGTGATGTGGGCGTAGCCAAGCGACATTTGTGGCCAGGAGAGGAAGAACGGTAAGGATTGACACCTGTGGGAAATTATCAGCTATTCTGTTACAGTGAGAGCTGGAGAGTGATAAAAAAGGGAATCAGACGAGAGAGAGAGAGAGAGACACGGGACAGACGAGGAGTGAGGATCCAGATGCAGCTTTATTGAGAAGGTGCACGGAGTCAAGCAAACGGTGAACACAGGAACAAATAAAACATCCACGAGGGGAAAACAAAGGTACAAACACAAGATATGAACACAGGGAATCTTCCAAGGAGGGCACAGGCAGGAACACGGTTGAAGGCAGGATTAACATGGAACATCACCAAACAATAACCAACAAAAGGGCAAGGTAAACATGAGGGCTTAAATACAAAACCAAAGGGGAAACAAAAGCCAATGGACAAACAGAACTCTAAACAAGATAAGGCAATTAACTAAAACCAATGACAAAACTAGAACTGATAATAAGGCAATCAAACAATGAACCAATGAAAACCAGACACATGGACATGGAGGGAAAACAGGACATGACAAGACAGGGAAACAGGAACATAAGAATGATTTCAAAATAAGAGTGCATAAACAAAAGACGATATGGAGTATAACAGGTGCCAGAAACTTAAAAATAAAAGTACATAAACAAAAGATAATATGGAACGTAACAGAGAGAGAGAGAGAGAGAGAGAGAGAGAGAGAGAGAGAGAGAGAGAGAGAGAGAGAGAGACGCACGCAGCAGGGATCGTGTGTGCCTTTGATTTTGTTGTGCTGAAAAGCATACTTATGTATGAAACTAAAAAGTGTGAATAAAAAAATTACGTGGACTGTTCACCTGACACCCGCTTCCTCATTCGTAGAAGAGCTAGAGACGGAGCTCTGTCTTCAGCTTACTTCCATTGAGCACTGGACAGGCTTTCAATGTGTTGCTCAGTGCATCTTCAGGAAATGCCATAATTAAATTCAATAATTAGCCAACTCTGGAGGCAATTACAGAGCCTTTTCTGCCATCTTCAGGACAAAATATGTTACAGCATTTTGGGATGTTTTTTGGGACAAGCTTATACACATTTTCGAAAAAAAATTCTATTCCCCATCTTCACACCTATAAAGAGCAGTACAACCAGAATAAAAAAAAAAACCTTGCTGAACAATACATGAAGCTAACAATGCTATATCAAAAAGATAATACATTGTGTGGAAAAAACAAATGAGGTATTTATTTCTGATGAAAATTAAGAGATTAAGATTCAACTTTATTGTCATTGTGCAGAGTACAGGTACAGAGCCAATGAAATGCAGTTGTTTTCGCATATCCCAACTAAGCTGGGGTCAGAGCGCAGGGTCAGCCATGAAACAGCACCCCTGGAGCAGATAGGGTCAAGGGCCTTGCTCAAGGGCACAACAGTGGTATCTTGAACACCTGACCTTTCGGTCAGTAACCCAGAGCATTAACCGCTGAGCCACCACTGGCCCCAAAATGCCTCCAGTTAAACTGCATTGTCCTATTTTTCTCACGTGTTTGTCTTTGATGATTTTATAATATTATTGCTTAAATCTTGTATCAAAGAGTAGATCCTGAAGTTAAAATATCAATTAAATTCCTCCCGCTGATCATACATACATGGCATAGTAAACAACTCTTTATCTGATGCTAAATATAAATGTCGGAGCACATTTTCCTAAAAGATTACAATAAAAGCACTATACTCCAGTGTAACATGTACTGTCACTGATTTCTACAACAAAAACTCACCTCTGCTGCAATCTTTTCATGGACCTCTGGACTGAGAGACAGACGCCTCTCCACTGGCTGAGAACCACCTACACAGCTTTGGTCAACCATGGAAAGGAGAGAATTTTGCTGGATGCTGGTAGTCTATGGGCCACTACTTTATCAAGAACACATGTGCGCTTGGGTGATCTGGAAAAAAAAACTGGCAAATCCACCATGGTGAGAAAACAATCTTCTCACTATAGCTAAGTGAGAAGTGGCCTGTTGCATAATCAGATTGTACTGATGTGCATAGCAGTGGATGTACACATCTTGTATCTTCCTCTGAACACCTGCAGTGGCACCCCATATCACGCCAGCTCCATCATATGCCTGGCAGATAATCTTACTCTTCTGATTCTCAGGAAGGATGGCAGCAAGATTCTCTTTTAGTGCAGTAGCAATAGAATCAGCTGTAGCTGACTGCAGAGGGATAAACTCCAATATCTTTCCTGCACATTGTTTTTGGCATCAATGTAGCACAGCACAAGCACAAGTTGGCACTGTGTGGCAATATCCATCATCTCATCTGCTTGGGTTGAGAGAAAAATGCTGCTCTGTGCTTCTTTGATTTTGTGTTCCCTCATAACAGTCCAATAGCTCATTCTGCACAATTTTCGAAGTTCCCTCAAACACAGTGGCATTCTCAAGGTGCTCTTTCAACACTCCATTAAGGGAAGCAACAAAATCCACCAACCCAAGGAATATCACAGGCTTATCCGAGCTCTCACTCTCATCATGGCCACGCAAAGCCAGCTCAAAGGCGCCACAACATTTCACACAGTCTATTATTCTAGACAGGATGCGCTGATTTTTTTGTCACCTCTTCATTGTGCTTTCTAATGCCAATCCTTGCCAAAAGTTTAAGGACCTACATACACACTCATTTGGCTGGCACCCTGTATATGAAGTATAGCCTTTGTATTCACACAGAAATTAACCAAATACATTTTTTGTTTTAATAAAATGCTAACACATGCATAGTATGACAATTTTCAAAATTATTTTGCAATAAATAATTAAATTATCTTTAACATGTTTAAGTAGCCTTCTTCTCTGGTTAACTTGAAGGGGGCCCCAGCACCCCCTATTGACCAGCTGCCACTGACAGTGGTCTATAATTCCCACAATCTTGGGGGTTCTTAACTTTCTTGTAAATAAGTGTTATTATTGAGACTCAGAGAGAAATGGGAGAGAGTTTAGAAGTCCCAACATCATTATAAGTTTCTAATAATTTAGGAGCAATAATTGTGTCTAATGTCTGATCAAATTTAACTGTGTAACCGTCTGAGATTTATTATGAGTAAAGGATTGAACAATGAACAATGACAAGATGAACAATTTGGGTATCTCTTTAGAATGCCTTCTTTATACCAAGCTATGCTCGAAATCAGTCTTAGAATCACCAGTAGGAACCTCATTTAATCTTACTGTATACAGGCATACTATTGGTTACTTGCATTTAAACCATAAATCAACCATTATCAACCATAAATCAACCATTAAATCCATAATTTTCTGTCAAATCGAAACATTAAATTGGGGTAAATGGTAACAATTTGGTATTGCTTGTAATGTTTGTCATATTCTATTAAACTCAATGACTTTTTGACCTAGAGACATGAAACCAACTGTAAAACACTCAGAATATTATTCTTCCTACAGCACAAGACTTGATTTTGGGAGTAAATGTTCAGTACTTTTTCTACAGATTCAATTATCCATATAAATCTATTAAACTCAATGACTGTTTGACCTAGAGACATTAAACAATTGACATTAAACAACTGTGCTATATAAAGAATAATATTCGGAGTGTTTTACAGTTGGTTTCATGTCTCTAGGTCAAAAGGTCATTGAGTTTAATGGAATTAGAATATTACAAACATTTACACTATATTTATTTGAAAACAAATAGAATGTAATTTCCACATATAAAGCCTTTGTCATGAAAGGGATATTTTTAAGAACATTTTATATTTGTTGTGATTTCATAATATCAAATGGTTAAATAGTTTAATTGATTTATAGAGCTAATACATTTATATAAAATAGAATTCAGCTTTGTGCTAGGCAAAGAAAAAGAGACTGCACTATATCTTTATATGACAGTCCTAATTCAAAGTAAAATGTTATTTCATTAGTCAGCTGACAGCTGTAGCATATGGTTACAGTGACGGATGTCGTTCCCTCAACATAAGATCTCGAGGCCACGACATAAGGATGTCGTTACCTCGACAAAATTATATGGTGGCCACGACTAATTATCACGTTCACACAAGTTAATATGACGTTCCCACAATTTAATATCTCATGGCCACAGCATATTATCACGTTCCCATGAGTTAATACGTCGTGGCCACGACAAAACTACGTGAACCGAACATGTCCCCTCCCGGTCACCGTACACAGGCAAGCGCGCGCAGCTTTCTTTGAAAACTGAACCTTAGATCCTTTTGTCATGGAATGTGTTATGTAAGTTTCAATCAAAATTCTCAGAGAAAGTCATGACATATAGTTGGTAGTTTTTTATAGCTCACTATATCAGTTCATCACTCAGAATGAATTAGAATAGCCTAAAACACCTTCCTCTAAATGCTGATAGAGGGAAGTACAGCAGGACGCAGGAAAAATGATTGAATATTGTTTTAAGTATATAAAATCTCGTGCCTGTATTGTCCATTTCGTTATACTTTCCAGCTTACCTAGTTAAAAACCAGCTATTTTTAAGACGTTAACTTCACGCAAGGTCATCAGGTGGGTCACCCGCTCTATAAAGCACAAGACATATGGTCGGTCTGTCGGACACCTGGGTTTTGGCACGGAGTTCTGGCCATATCTGTCAGGCTGCATTTTTCTCAACCACAGACTCTGAATGACAGCTCCAACGACCGACCGAGTCACCTCAACGACAAATCTGATGCAAATAAGCAGGTGATGCTGAAGTGAACTTCCAACGCGTCATGAGCGGAATGACAACCCAAGGCTGAACTATCTCCAGGTAGGAAATCTTGATACCAATAAACGGGAGAGCGAAGATGCGTGAGAGCAAATAATAAAAAACAGAACCACGCCGGTATAGTTTGTTCTAGTCACGTCTCCATCTTTACCCCGGCTCGGGATGCCTTGCTGAGGATCAACATGAATTCTTTATCCTCACATAATGGAAGAGGGATGAAGACACGTGCCTATTCTGTGGTCGGTGGCAATCTTTTTATTTATTTATTTATTTTTTTGTACAATTTCTAAACATTGATCTATTATTAACAGTAATGCTGTCACAAATGCTACATATATATCCCCAATAGTTAAAGAGAGAAGAAGTTATCATGTCAGATGTGGAAGAGCTTCAGACTTCATATGAATTAAGATTACTTCAATTCATTCATAGCTTGGGGTCTAAAAATGGAATGTGTCTATAAATAGATCATTCACTCCACTCATCATTGTGCTATAAACTATATATTAAACATGCTCAAGTGGAATGAAAGCTATCAGTTTTATCTAATTAATTGGGTTAGTATATGTTTACTACTGGCAAACTTTCTAAGCAAATGTCAACTTAAATGGGGCAGTTTTGTTTAGTTTTGTTTTTGTAATGCAGACATGAGTCAGTGTATTTTTATGTGATTAAGTAAATTGTGTCTGGCTCTATCTATCTGTCTGTCTGTCTTTCGTCTACTCTTATCTCTCTGACTTTCTCCCTTACAAAGATTCACTTTCCTGCTGCATCAATGAGTAACCTGCTCCAAACACCTCTCTTTTGAACATGGATGTATTGGAGGGAAGGAACTCGTCTTCTACCCCATCCTGGGAGCTGGAGCCGGTGCCCATCATCATCAACCCATGCGACGTGCTGCTGTGCGTGACAGACACACTCATGTCCAGTTAGAATACACACCCTCTTTGAGAGCACCCGTGTTCGTCCTGATCGGGAGTCTGGCATTCGCCGACCTTTTGGCCGGCCTGGGCCTCATCCTCAATTTCAGTGTCACTAACATGATCAAATCAGGTTTAGTTTCATTACTGTCTGTGGGGCTCCTCATAACTGCATTCTCGGACTCTGTGCTCAACATACTGGCGATCACCGTGGATCGTTACTTGTCACTGTACAACGCGTTGACCTCCCACACCGAGCGCACTGTGACTTTCACCTACATCTCACTGATATTTATGTGGGTCATCAGCCCCACACTTGGCTCGCTCCCAGTCCTTGGCTGGAACTGCTTGGAGGACGAGACCACATGCAGCATCTGTCGCCCGGTGAAAAAGTACAATCTCGCCATGTCCTTCTTCCTTTTATTCGCTCTCATTCTGCAACTGTATAGTGTGTGTGGAACCACATTATTGTGACCACGAGTAGGTTAACCCAGCATGCCCTGGAATAAAATGTATTGTTAAACATCGAAGTACGTGACATGAGTCATCCAGGAGTAATGACCAATACACATGTAGAAACATTTAGAGACTTACCCACACAAGCACCAGGGTAACACACGTGACACTAAAATAATGCAGTAAACACTAAACTACACCTAAACTACATAAAACATAACATGAACACCCCAATATACATGACTGATATCATAAAATAAGAAGAAACATTACAACCCATACAAATGTGATGGGTCACACAGGGACTATTGGGAACGCTGAATTATTTTTCTTCATCATCATTTTAATAATAGATTACTGTAAAAAGTATGGCTTCTCCGCCGAGAAAATACAATTTTTCTACAGTTAATTAGAAACTTTTTTGTTTTTACAATATTTTACTGTATTGTCTCATTTTACAATTTTTACTGTATGTGTTACCTCTGATATATATCAGTGTATGTTACCCAGTTAATGTTTGTTTTTACTGTAGAATTTTTACATTCTTTAAAAATTAAGGACTCTTTTTACAGTGATAAAAATTCCCCACTCAGTTTCATTAATGAAAAACACAAAATATGTATGTTTACCCAACACATATGGAATAAGTAAACTTGCATTTTACAAATCTAATTGTATTTCACTTTTCACTTGAAATTTTGTTTCTTTCATTTTAATGAAGTAAATTGAATGAGCAGCAAAAAGCATTTATGTTGGGTTTAATAAACTCCAGATTAATGTTGAATTGACTCAAAATTATTTGTTGAGTTTCTTCATTATTATGAGTACAGCATAAACTCAATATCTTGTGTCGCAAATTTAACCTTAAATTATTTAAAGTTCAATCTGCTTTCTGAGCAATATTTGCAGAAAAATTTAAATCTGGTGTGAAAAAATTCCTTTTTAGGGGAACTGTGAAATGAATGTTAAATTATACTCTATATACTGTACAGTATATATTAACATCACCATCTCAGAATAGTATTGTGAGTGGTTATCTGAGTTACTGTAGACTTTGTCAGTTCAAACCAGTCTGACCATTCTCTGTTGACCTCTCTCATTTACAAGGCATTTCCATACGTAGAACTGCCACTCACTGGATGTTTATTCTTTTTGACACCATTTGGAGTAAATTCTAGAGACTGTTGTGTATGAAAATCCCAGGAGATCAGCAGTTAAAGGAATACTCAAACCAGCCCGTCTGGCACCAGTAATCATGCCACAGTCCAAATCACTGAAACTAAATTTTTTCCCCATTCTGATGGTTGATGTCACATGTAGATGTACAGGTGTTCTGACAGACATATTTACAGACATCTCAGGTTAAAATGACATTTTCACATGAGAAAATCATGATATTTACCTTCATTTAAAGGGTAATGCCTGTTTGTTTCAGTAACACAATCACTTAAGTAACATTGTGTGTGTGTGTATATATATATATATATATATATAATTATTTATTTTCACTTAGTTCAAGTTATTTAGTAATTAGTAATTTGTCCTTTAATTTTGGGTATGCACTGAAACAAGATATCTTTAAAACACATTCAGATCTTAAAGTTACAAATTACATTTGCTGTGAATAAATGCACTTTCAGGGGAATTTAACACTTTTATGGAAAAATTTGTAATGAATGTTAATTTATACTGCATTTTCTCTGTAAAAAATATGTATGTAAAAATACATGTATTTTTACAGTGTAATCAATACAGTCTCAAAAGCAAATGTGAGAAGGAAAACAGATGAGGTTTTCAAGGTTAATTTGAGTTTTAAATCAACAAAACTCTCATATGTAGTGTAGAAAAATCCAAATTATTTTAGCATTGGGAACTACAATTCAGTTTAGTGAATCAGTTCATTCAGACGGTTCATGTAAATTAACTAGTTAACATAAATGTTTCACTGAATAATTTTAAGCCCGTGCAGCCTTAAAGGGACTTTGCTTTCTTTTTTGAAGATAAATATTTAGTGAATTGCCACTGTTTATCAATATATTTCATTCAATTTTTATTAAATAAGTTGTGTCCGAGTTTTATTCATTCATATTTATAAAAAACTGATATGGTTTATTTAATATTGTCCCCCTTTATTTAATGTCATCATAATTAAATGTATAGCCCATAATTTCAAAGTTGTTTCCACAATACTGCCACACACACACACACACACACACACACACACACACACACACACACACACTTAAACAAAACTTCAATGTTTGATAATAAGGCACACTTAAAGGCATGAGAGAGAGCGCGAGAGAGAGAGAGAGTGAGAGAGAGAGTCTCATGAATGGCGTTATGTGACTTATCGACATGGGGTAAACAGGTAGAGCACTTCTGATGTTTGTCAGCTCTCTCCTCCGAGATGAGTCAGTGGAGAGCTGGCAGAGGTATATGGGACAGATGGAGCTTTGCTGATGGAGGGGAAGAGTGACATCACAGCCTAGGAGGGGAGCTGTAGATATAAACATGATCCTGCCCATCTCTTTCGCTCTTTTGCATCTGATCGCTAATTTAGCATGCTGCTTATAGAAATACAATACACTTCAAAGGTGACGCGTTCTCCATGGCACGCCCTGCCTTTTGAAAATCAGAATTTTCTGGCACTTTCTTTGACAAGAGTTCGAGATTTCATGATGTCCCTGTGCTGTTTATTCCTAAAGAGAGAGGTCACCAAACAATAATATTCTGTCATCATTTATTCACCATCATGTTTTTTCAAAAAGGAGGAGGAACACAAAATGATTTGTTAGGCACAGTGTAAGGCAGAATGACAGCCTAAGTCACCATTCCCCATCTGTTGCTCACTTCGACGTTGTGTTTTTTGAGAGCCTCGCGAATCTCTGAACCTGAGAAAAGGCCAATGAGAAATTGACAGACAGAATTGCATGTCCCTCCCCCGGACATACGGGTATAAAATGAGGGAATCATGCGTCTGTCCATTCAGATTTTGGAGCTGAGCGGTTGTGTGCTGCAGTCACTTACTGTTCCACTCATCTCTGTAGAGCATATGCTGTTGGATCTACTGTGTATATCAGTGGCTTTCTCCTTCTGTGCACGGCAGTGCAGCTTTGCCCCTGGGCGCTTTGACAGCACTTCTAAAAGAGAATATTTTCTTAAAAGAGTTTAATTTCTCTAAAAGACCAATACACAGCGGCGTTGAACGTCCTTTTCACGGTGCGTCTTTATAAAGATGCCCTTCCGCCCCTGTGTAGTTCCTGGATGTGGTCGATTTCTCTCCACTCCTGATGATCACAGACGCTGCCACGTGTGTGTGGGCAGTGATCACACCGAAGCAGCATTTGTGGATGGTTCGTGTTCTCACTGTGAGAACCTCAACATGGCAACATTGCGGTCATGGCGTTCCTTCTTAAAGAGGAATGGCACTCCAGGCACTGCCCGCGTTTCTCCTGGCGATGGAGGCGATTTAATGATGGCAGCGGATCGGTCTTGTCAGGTAGAACCACGAACCACCCGCCCCCCGGCATGCTCGTTGACATCCGCCCAGGCTCAAGGTGAGAGTGGCTCGCCTCATGGCATACGTTTCGGCGTGTTCCGGAGTCTGACGCGGAAGACTGGACTGGACTGCCGCTTTCGGGTCTGCACGCCCAGTCTGAGGCCATGCTCCTTCTGCTTGCCGAGGGCGTCCTCCTGCGGCTTCCAGACAACAGACAGCTCCACCCCACCTAGGCCCAGCTCTAAGCCCCAGCGTCGAGTGCCCTTCAGGAAGCACATGCCCCCCGTCTCCCGAACGTCCATGAGGACCCGGAAGGCTCCCAAACATTCATGAGATGGACGACCCAGAGGACGAGACGTTTGCTCTGGAGCTGGTAGACAGATCACTCCGTCCCCCCGGTGGAGGGTCGGGAGGAGAATCTTTATTTCAAATTAATTTCTTTGCCGCAGCCCGAACCCACATTTTCAATAATAGAGCTCTTTCCCTTGGTCACCTGGCCTGCAAATGCGATTCTCACAGCAACCCAATGCCACACTTTAGCAGTCCCGGCACCCCGGATGCAGACCTCTTGCCTCCAGACCCACGACTGCTGCCCCCCGGCCGGCAGGTTCTACCCAAGAAAGGCGGCAGCTTACGACTGATATTGGACTTGCGAGTTTTCAACCGGGCTTTGCACAAACTCCCGTTAAAAATGCTCACGCAAAGACACATTCTAACATGCGTCTGGCATCAAGATTGGTTCGCAGAGGTAGACCTAAAGGACGCGTTCTTCCACGTCTCTATCTTTCCTCGACACCGACCCTTCCTATGGTTCGAGTTCGACGGCCAGGCGTATCAGTACAAGGTCCTCCCCTTCAGCATGTCCCTGTCCCATTGTGTCTTCACAAAGGGTGCAAAGGCAGTCAATTACCTTGATGACTGGCTCATCCTAGCCCATTCTCGAGAGTTACTGTGCACCCACAGGAACCAGGTGCTCAGGCATCTCAGCCATCTATGGCTTCAGGTCAACTGGGAAAAGAGCAAGCTCGACCCGGTTCATGAAATGCCTTGCCGTATTCAAGTCAGGCACAGCGGTTCCTCTAAAACAATTCCAGAGGCTCTTGGGGCATATGGCATTGTCTGCGGCAGTCGTGCCACTGGGGTTGATGCATATAAAATCGGTTCAGCACTGGCTCCAGACTCGAGTCCTAAGATGGGCATGGCGGCATGGCATGCCCTGTGTGCTCATCACCTCTGCCTGCCGCCAGACTGTCAACCCCTGGACAGACCTCTGTTTTCTTAGGACAGGAGTCCACCTACAGCAGGTGTCCCAACATGTTCTAGTCACCACAGATGCCTCCAAACAGGGTTGGGCAACGGGCATGCAGCTGCTGGTTCCTGGATGGTGCCCCGGCTGGGTTTGCACATCAACTGCCTAGAGTTGCTGGCTGTAATACTTGCCCTGTGGCGGTTTCTCCCGCTAATACGGGGCAAGCACATCTTGATTTGATCAGACAGCACAGCTACTATAGCGTACATAAATCGCCAAGGTGGCGTGTACTCTCGTCATATGTCACAACTCACCCGCCATCTCCTCTTTTGGAGCCAGCAACGACTCAAGTCATTGTGCGGCACTCACGTCCCGGGAAACCTCAATACGGCAGCGGATGCACTGTCACAACAAGGTATGCTCAGCGGAGAGTGGAGGCTCCACCCCAATGTGGTCCAGCTGATTTGGGAGCAGTTTGGCAAAGCCCAGATAGACCTGTTCGCTTCCCAAGAGACCTCCCATTGCCCGCTCTGGTACTCTCTAGCGGAGGCTCCCCAGTGAGCCTACTTGCATGGATGCTGTGCAAGGTCAGGGAAGACGAGGATCAAGTCACTCTGGTGGCCTCCAACTGGCCCACACAGACTTGGTTCTCGGCTCTCATGCTCCTCCCGAAAGCCCCTCCCTGGCGAATTCCCCTGAGGAAGGAACTCCTCTCCTTGAAGACAGCCCTCCTGATCTCACTCGCTTCCATCAAGGGGTTGTGGAACCTGCAAGCATTCTCTGTACTCAGCGACACCTGCCTGGAGTTTGGTCTGGCAGACACCCATGTCTTCCTAAGACCGCGACTGGGCTACATGCCCAAGGTTCCTATGACTCCCTTCAGGGACCAAGTAGTGCACCTGCAAGCGCTGTCCTGGGAGGAGGCAGACCCAGCCTTTTCGTTGCTGTGTCCGGTATGTGGAATCTACCACTGCACCATTCCCACATGTGGACTAAAAAAAAAAAGTGAAGTACTCCGCCACTCTTTACCTCCCCCCAGCCTGGGCAGGTGGTGGTCTCCGCTGGGTCTTTTCTCCCTGAAAGAATAGTAGTTGTAAAAGAATGCCTTCCCAGATGCCTGTGATAGCGTTAAGATGGCCCCTCCCATGCTTGGCATGTTGCTTTTGTGCCCCACTTCGGGGTGCCGGGAACTTTAAAAGTTTTTGACGATTTTTATGGATTTTTATATACACAGCCTGTAGCCATGGTTACGCAACTGCCTGCCCGCAACTGCATCAGCAGCACACATACATGGTTCAGCGCATGGCGTGATTGAATAGGGACCCCTAGTATCACTTCATTCGACACAACGGCAAAGTGAGTGAGAGACGGGGAACGTCTAGGTTACTGTTGTAACCTGCGTGAGCGGAGTTTAAACCACTGCAATTAGATGGGAAATCCTGCATAGCGCTCGAATGGGCAAGCCCACACTGCAATTCAAACAGGAGAACCTTTGGCCAAATTGCATAGGCTCACACTGCGTCCGAATGCAAGACCCACACTGCATTCGAATGGCAGGTGGCACAGAGTAAAGAACCTTGCCGAATTGCGGTTTGTGATGGGTATATATTTATGAGCTATGACTGTGTATAACTGCAGAGAGCTTTGAAATGGTCAGAGCGAGTGCTGCGCAGCAGCAAGCTTGCGTTAAAATGTCTGCATTGGTTTTGAAAATAATTTTTCATTAGATTATTGGTCAATTGAAAGGAGTTCTGTGCTACATGATGCCCCTGTGTTGAGAATTAAATAAATTATGCTCCGAAGGGCACTTTGGTTGGGAGAAACAATCGTGATATAAATTTTAGAAGATGATGAACAATCGCTGGATAGAGCACGCCCTAAACAAGCTGAGGCAAGGTAATGAGGCTGACGGGCATCACCTGGGCAGAACCTGATCAAAAATGCTGGGGGTTGAAATGGTAGTTGGATTGAATAGTTTATCTTTGTTTCTCTCGCTTTCAAAAATTTTGTGGCATGAAGTCGGAACTGCTGACACTGCTTTCTGTGTGGAAAGTTTAGATAAGACAACATATGAGCAGTCCTAGAGCGCTGTTCCACATTTTTAAAGTGCAGGAGCAGCCAGTTTGTGGCAGCAACTTCACGCTATAAACTTCTTTGTAAAATGGAGCATAGAAAGAAAGACAGGGTAAAAAGATATATATATATATATATATATATATATATATATATAACACTTAATGTGGTAGCCGTCAATACTGCTAAAAACAAAGGGCTGCTAAGGCAGCTTCTCTTGAATAACAAGACTGTTTGGATGGAAGATTTGTTCTGGTGGAGCCGAATGCTTTGCAGGGTAGTTGCATCCTATAATCCATCTGCCTGAGTCTCTTCTTGGGAAATGGGCATGGCCAAATGCCGGAAAGACTCTCATGTCAGGAGAGTTGTTACAGGATGCAGGTAAATACCAGCTTATGCCTCCTGCACACTACACGACTTTCAAAGATGTTGGATTGTGGTACCGTTCAACTGTATGGAAGTCGTAGGATTTTCAAATTACACGAGGAATCAGCAACAGGGGTGAACACAAAATATTTCACTATTGACGAATTCCTGTCGACTCTGCCTGGACTCCAAATTACGTTTCACAACAGAGTACACTCGAGAAGTGATACAAGAATTACATAAGATTATGCGTGAGTAGGCGTTCTCGTGCTTGTCCTGGCGGAGTTTTGAAAATGGCGAACCGCAAGAAGCTTGCAATACACTTTGTTTGTGCACTGATTTACAGCAAAAAGTCAAAAAAGAAGAAGAAGAAAAGACTATGGAGACTATCATCTCATTTACAAATGTTTTCTGTGTAATACCCCACCCTATCTAAGATCATTAATTTCCAGAGCAACCCCCTCTATGAACCTTTGTTCAAGCAGGTATATCACTCTGATGCCTACTAAAGCCCATACTTCTTTCGGCCGCCTTTCTTTTCAGTTCTCTGCTGCTAATGATTGGAATATACTTCAAAAATCTTTGAAGCTTGAATCCATTGTCCCGTTAACTACCTTTAAATTACTGTTAGCAAATTTATTGTCTGACCATTGTACATGCTAACATTGTACACTTTTTGCACTATTTGTACAAAATTGTAAATGTCTTGTAATTTTTTTAATTTCTTTGTTTGTAATTACATGTGCAACTTTATGTTTTTTGTACCTCAACGCTTTTATCTTGGCCAGGTCGCCATTGTAAATGAGAAAGTGTTCTCAATGTGCTAACCTGGTTAAATAAAGGTTAAATAAAAATAAAAAAAAATAAATGGAGAAGGGAATTTTTGGGGAGACGTGGCCGGCAAGGATTGTCTGTTCTGCAGAGAGACTTGGAGGTAAATAAGAAATGTTGCAATGAACGCAGGAAACTGCCTGCTGATGTTTTTTTTTCTATTTAAATTATTGAAAAAAATTACATGAATGTTGCAGGTACATCAGACTCCTCCCACTGAAACCCACTGAGCCATCCCAGATGTGTATGACTTTCTTTCTTCTGCAGAATACAAATAAAGATTTTCAGAAAAATATTTCAGCACTGTAGGTCCTCACAATGCAAGTGAATGGTGACCAGAACTCCAAAAGTTGAAAAAATGAGATAGAGTTTTCAAGCTCGATTACAATTCATAGAGCGCCATCTAGCGTTCTACGCATGCGCCAAGCATTAGGAAGTGTAATCAAGCAGTGTACAGTGAAAAAATAAGTTATGTTTTGGTCTGTTCTCAACCAAAACCAACTATATCATTCAGAAAACATTTATTAAACCATTGAGTTGTATGGATGACTTTTATACTGCCTTTATATGCTTACTTTAGCTTTTGAAGTTCTGGTCACCATTCACTTGCATTGCATGGACCTACAGAGCTGAAATATTCTTCTAAAATCTTTGTTTTTGTTCTACAAAAGAAAGAAAGTCATACATCTCTGGGATGGCATGAGGGTGAGTACATTTTAAATTTTGTGTAAATTATCCCTTAGTCAACATCATTGAATTACATCATATATCCACATTCTATACCAGCAGAGCCTGTCTAAAGGGATAGACTACAAAGTTAGCATTCTTTTTGAATAGTGTTATACACTAAAACATTTATTGAACTAAAAAATGGAGTGAAAATGTGTGGAGTTTACTATGATAAAATTGCTGTTTTATAAGGGAAGTATTTTTGCAACAGGTAAGTGTCAGTTTACGGCTCTCCCTATTATGTTATCCTCAAATTAAATGTAGCAGGTTTCGGGAAAGGAGGAGGCGGAAACCGGATTAACATTCAACAAGAATTTAATTATAACTTAACATCGAACTGAACTGGAACATAATAACAAACTTTGACGACACACACAGAGTGTGTGTGCCTCTCTCTCCCTCACTGATGTAAGATTACATATGCAGAAGAATTCCAGCAACATGATTTGAATCTAGGAAAACCCAACTTAGAGTTACATAGAGAAAGTTGATGACAACAAATATCATGATTAAATATGCACTATTTTAGAGCGGGAGATTTTTAAGACTCTGGAACAAAGGGCCATAAAATCAACTGGAAAGGACAGCCCAGTCGACCATGTGACTCTGAAAAGTCACTTCTGATTGGCGCAGGACACCTTGGGGGATGCGGCCAATTTCAGTTAAAATATTTCCAAACAGGAAGAACACGCTCTCTTCTCTCTTGTCTCTCGGCTCTTCGCTCTTCTCTCTTCCTCTCTTTTGCCTGCTCGTGCTTCATCTGGTCGCTGACTGCCAGGTCCATGCCATGTCAGGCCGAAGGAAGCTCGGGACTCGACGTCCAGGGAAAGCTCATCACTCTCTACGGTTCACACACCCATGAGAAGGCCTCGCTTCAAAGCTAAAATCATCATTCATTCATCATTAAAATCAGGTCAAAACATAGACGGAACTAACTTTCGACCAAGCGCCAAGAACCAAGCAACACAAAGAATGCAAGGAAACACCGCAAAGACACGCAAGAACATCTCCAATATTGTGCTCAAAGTACTTGTGTATTAAACCAATCATTTGTGAAATCCGATAGCAAATCGATGTAGACTCAAAGAAGGATAAATGGTTCTTAAACAGACTCCATAAAGTTCATTTTCACTGTACTGATCATTTATTTCACATTCTGTCATTTTTCACCAACCTGTCTTATGTATATGTGTGTTAGATTAGATTTATGTTTAGAATAGTAATAAAGCTTGCCTGTGTTCAAAGACAACATGACTGTGGTAAATTTTCTCATCCCTGTTTCTAAAAGATTTCATGTGATATTAGATTCAATAAGCCATGAGAATAATATCACTCCAATAAGTGAATTAATCATAATTCAATTATTAAAGCTAATTCCTTACAGTAGAAATTGTGAGCACTCAAGGCCAGCTAGAAGGCCTTGACTGGGACATATCCTAAAGATCACGCCCACCAAGAACAAATAAATCAATCTGATTGGCTGATGAATCTGACAATCTGACTTTAGTTGCCCATTCATTTGTACTTTTGAGGGATTCTGAAGAAATTCTAAAGACCTGAGGGGGTGGAGCTCAAACTAATGTGCTGGTTCTGGCATGCGATTTGTGAAACTATTGTCACAATTTGCTTGTAAGAATCAAGAAATAAATTCTGGCTTGATAAAATTAAATTTTTTCTCTTTTTGTTTGTAGATTCATTAAGAGTGGAAATGATGAAAAATACATTGGCAAAAAGGTGATTGAGAATGAAAGGATGAAAAATATTTATTTATTTGTCATGTTAGGTCAGCAGAAAAGGCTTTGCTGGACCTGAGAAATCACAACTGTTCATCATTTTATCCTTTGCCATTTTACCACACGCTAGGGTTTTTCAGCTTTTCTACTGTTTCAACTGTGTGTATTTTACCTTGCGCAACCGTTTTTTTCTATTTTTTCTTTTCCCGCTTGTCTACATCTTGCATTTCGACTGCATGCATTTGTTCTCTCCACTGTATTTTACATGGATTATTGCATCAGCCACAAATATCTACTGATCAGGAACCACATTGATCTCACACCCTCGCCGCTCAAGAACAACCATAACAACAACAACAACAAACAATTGCTGTAAGTCAAGGCATCTGCTCATGTTATTTCTTCCTGCATTGTATGCCACATGTTTACTATAGTGTCTCCCGTCAGCTGTGAGGCATTTCTATATGTTAAATGTAAGTAATTATCAGGCTGATGAGAAGGTTAAAGAGTTAGAGGCACATATCTGAATACTAATGGAGGTTAGTGAGAAAGAGAAGCCGGCAGATACTGTTTCAGATGCAATTAGTACAGCGAGCAACACACACACTTTGGTTCCGGTTGTAGAGCCCCTGCAGCAGGGCGTTTGGGTGACATCTCGGTGGCAAACACACTCAGCAAATTGACACCACTCTCCTGTTCCTGTTAGGGTTTCCATTCGATTCTCCCCACACAAGAATCTTGGTCATAGGTGATTTTATTGTAAGGAACGTGAAAATAGAGACTCCAGCCACCATTGTTAAATGCATTTCGGGTACCAGAGCATCTGACTTTACAAGTGCTGGCTAATGCTAAATGTAAATTTTCTAAAATTGTTATTCATGTTGGCACTAACAATGTCTGGATTTGCCAGTCGGAGATCACTAGAGACAATATTAAAGAGTTATGTGAACATGCAAACATGATGTTAGACATTGTAATATGCTCTGGCCCCCTCCCTCCTCATCATAGTGATGAGGTTTATAGTAGATTAGTGTCACTGAACAGCTGGATGTCTGAGTTGTGTCTGGAGACTAGCATAGGATTTATAGACAATTGGAAGAGTTTTTGGTGTAGACCTGACCTGCTAAATAGAGACGGAGTCCATCCCTCCAGGGAAGGTGTCGCTTTCCTCTCTAGTAATTATAATACCTGGCTTAAGCCAGATTGTGACAGCGGGGGCATGGTCAAGTGCCCATCCAGAGAGAGAGAAGTGTTAAGGGCACTTACACCTGAGCTAAATTATGTCTAACACCTGTCTCTATTTCTAGTGAGCACGGGGAAAGCGGATAAATCGTCCCACGCCACTAGCAGTCAGGAGAGAGAGTCTGGGGCCTGACCTATTGTGAAGCTGTATACATACACATACAGATATATGAGAGTAGTATTGTGTGTCTAAACCATTATTGTGAAGCTGGAGAGTGTACTGTTGTGAAGCCATGAGCACTACAGTGGGTCGAATAAAAGTCTTTACCTGAGAGGAGCACCCCGCCTTCTGTGTCCTCCTTTCCAAACGCTTTACACAGATGAATATATTAGTTTAAATTAATATATAATACATATTCCTTATGTTCAGTTAAGATGGATAGTCTACTTAAATGGTGATAATATTTGCTTTTAAACCTCCTATTGAAGGAAGCTGCACTTAGACAGTTTGGGACTTTCATTATAGTTATTTTGTACATGTTGGAAGATTTTTGGTATGTTTGGTATGTGATCATCCAAATTATTATTTTTATTTTTCTCCTCATGTTTGTTTATGGGTTAGGAGGGATGCAGTGTATCTTTCTAGTTGTTACACATTGTTTAGACCTGTTTTCTTTTGGATATTCTCACAGCTCTTGACTACAGAATGTTTCAAAGTGTTTTTTCAAATTGTTTCAAACCCTGCACCCTGCACTAAAGTTAATTCCTTTAGTTAACATAGGTGATGAGGATAGAGGCCATCCTGTGAGATTGCTGTCATGGAACGTTAGTGGGCTTAACAGCCCTGTTAAAAGACCTTACATTTTTTCCCATTTTAAGTATTATAAACCAGATATATTGTTCTTACCAGAAACTCATTTAAGACCAGAGGACCATAATAGGTATAATATAATATGGGTTAGCCATGTCTTTCATTCCAAATTCAATAGCAGATCAAGAGGTGTGGCAATATTAATAAATATGAAGTGCAGTTTACACTATCTGATTTACTCTGATTTACTGATTTACATGAATGTTTGTTTTGTTATTGTTTCTGGATCTCTTTTTAAAGTGCCAGTGGTCTTAGTAAATGTTTATGCTCCTAATTGGGATGATGTTCAATTTGCAAATAGTTTCTTGCCATTAACTCCCAAGCTTAATCAACACCATTTGATACTCTCTGGGGACCTGAATTGTGTTATTGACCCACTGCTTGATAGGTCTAACTCTGGTAGTGTCGCTTCTGACATGTCCAAGTTTTTGTCTACTTTCATGCAACAAAATGGGTGTGTGGACCCTTGGAGATTTTTAAATCCAATGGCCAAGCAGTACTCTTATTACATTCACGTTCATAATTTCTTTTCCAGGCTAGATTATTTCTTTAAAGATAATCTGTTTATATCAATGGAAGGAATTGCAGGCATTGTCACAATCTATACTAGGTTTAGAGAGACAATATTCTGACACACCTAAAGCTGAAATACGTAAAAAAAAGAGTTGATCTACAGACAAAATTCAATCTCTTATCTACAACACAAGCAGAACAATTCATTTTTAGGACTCGTGACCTTTATTATGAATATGGAGACAAATCAAGCCGGCTTCTGGCTCACCAGCTGAAACACCAAGTTGCTTTGCATCTTATTCCTCAGATAAAGGATTCTAACCAAATTATAACAAATGACCCAAAGGAAATTAACAGAATTTTCACATCCTTTTATTTATTCATTACATACTTCAGAATTCCCTTTAGACACAACAGATATGAATGATTTCTTAAATAATTTAGACATTCCGACATTGCAGTTAGATGAGGTAGAAGATTTAGATCAAGGTCTTGAATTGGAAGAAATCAGTACGGCCATCATGGCAATGAGAAGTGGTAGGTCTCTAGGCCCTGATGGGTATCCTATTGTGTTTTATAAGAAATTTTAGGAGAAACTTGCACCAATTCTTCTCGAAGTGTTTAAAGAATCTTTGGAGTCTGGTTCTCTGCCACCAACTTTTTCACAAGTTCCCATTTCACTTCTTATAAAAAATAAGGAACCCACTCAGTGTGGGTCATATCGTCCTATTTCCCTTTTAAAAGATGGCATTAAAATACTAGTAAAGGTTCTAGCATACCATTTGGAACATGTCCATCCCACAATAATTTCAGATGATCAAACAGAATTTATTAGGAATCATCATTATTTCTGTAATATTCGAAGATTAGCCAACATGATGTATGTGTACGTTCCTTCTCCAGATCCAAATGTTATCGTCTCTTTGGATGTGGAGAAGACTTTTATTTGAATTGAATGGCCATATTTGTTTGTGGTTTTTAGAAAAATATGGTTTTAGCAATATATACAGGTATAAACTGTATATATCTTGGGTTAAATTACTATACCATTCACCGCTGGCATCTATGCGGACCAATTATTCTCCATATAATTATTTCCCATTAACGCAAGGTACTCTTCAAGGATGCCCACCATCCTCACTTCTTTACGCAAAGGCAGAGCTGGAGAGGTGGTGCAGTCTTCCCCTTACTTTAGCTGGAACAATAAATTCTGTAAAGATGACAATACTCCCCAAGTTTCTTTATTTATTTCAGTCTTTTTGCATTTCTGGGGGGTGAAGACACTTAAAAAAAAAAGGAAAGACACTGTAAAATACTATGCTTTACACTGAATTGTTTTATTCTTTCAATAATTTTTTTTTAAAACTTACTTTTGAAGTAATAATGTTTAATGTGACACCATCGGATATAAAAAAAAAAAATCTCTGGCATCTTTTGCACTTGCTATAGTATATAGATCATCCGGGCCGTGCTCAGATTTATCATCTGTATTTCTCTTCTAGTGCTTTTAGATCTTAGTGCTGCATTCGACACCATAGATCACAACATTCTCTTGAATAGGCTGGAGAATTATGTTGGCAGTAATGGACTTGCATTAATATCATTGATGTCATTTTTCCAACATACCAAACACTTTTACACAAAATATTTTTTTTTGGTGTAATTGTTAATTCATATTTTATAGCAAGCTTGAGATAAAATATGAGATATGTTTTAACAAGACTTTACTTTCTAGAAGTTCTCAGTGCTAAGTGTCAGAAGTTGAAGAAACAACCCATTAATATTCTCAATTTCAAATGACATACAGTGAATACAAATTATGAAGACATGACGCAGGAAATCGCTTTCGTTTTATTTGTTATACATGCATATTAGACAAAATTCTTACAACGTGACAGACAGCCATCAAAACATACAAATACGCCAATTTCATCTTTCAAGCAGTGTTACAAAATTCTATTCAACAATACATTTTAAAACACCTTGATAATACACTTAAATTACAGACAATTGTGATAACTTATATAGTCTATATTTTACATAGCTCAACAGAAAATTGAGTTCTGTAAAAAGTTATTGTCATTGAGGTGTATGTGTGTGTGTGTGTGTGTGTGTTTATGAGGTGTGTGTGTGTTTGTGTGTGTGTGTGTGTCTGTGTGTGTGTGTGAGGTACACAAATACACTTCACAAACACACACACACACACACACACACATACACCTCGTAAACACACACACATATATACACTTCACACACACACAGAAAGACACACACACAGACACACACACACATACATACGCACGCACGCACGCACGCACGTACACACACACACACACACACACACACACCTAACCTAACCCTCACAGAAAATGTCTGCATTTTTACATTTTCAATAAAACATAATTTTGTATGTTTTTTAAGCGATTTGAATTAAGGGAACATTAGAAATGTCATTAACCACATTTATAGCATAATACCCTTGTAATTACCAGTTTATAACCTTAAAAAAAAGTCCTCGTAAACCACTTAAAACTGCCCCCCCCCACACACACACACACACAGACAGACAGACAGACACACACACACACAGACACACACACACACACACAGACACACACACACACACAGACACACACACACACACACACACACACACACACACACAGACAGACACACATGCGCGCGCACAGAAACACACACACACACACACACACACACACACACACAGGCAGACACACAGATACACATGCGCGCGCACAGAAACACACACACACACACACACACAGACAGATACACACACACACACACACACACACACACACACAGACACACATGCGCGCGCACAGAAACACACACACACACACACACACACACACACACACAGGCAGACACACAGATACACATGCGCGCGCACAGAAACACACACACACACACACACACAGACAGATACACACACACACACACACACACACACACACAGACACACATGCGCGCGCACAGAAAAACACACATACACACACACAGACAGACACACAGACACACTGTTAGTAAATTGCAAGCAGTGATAAATTAATGGCCATAACTGTTCATTAAATGGGAAGTGTGTCATTTCTGAGCCTAACAGGTTTTCAAAACACTCCCCGGTCAACATTTTGCCACAAATGCTGTCGATTGAACTTAACTTGTTTTGAACCCAGAATATTCCTTTAAGTTGGGATAGGAGAAAGTATTTTAACATCAAAAGAGTTACACAGATCACCTTTAAGAAATAATAGTAATAATACAAAATAATATTGAAAACATCAATAAATGTACTCACTGTTAAACTGGGATATAAATATTCATCACAACACTGTCCACAATTGACCAAAGTGACAACATTTTTGATAATGAGAGCTGTGATAATGAAGGACAAATGTAACTAGTACTTTGAGTTGAACAACTTTCAATATTTACTAAAGCGATGATTTGATTGTCCATACCAGAGATCCAGCAAAGAAATTAGTGTAAAGTTAATACAAGTGCTAATATCACCGTTGACAATCATTCTGGTGCCCCACCAAATGTAGATGTATTTCGCAATATTCATGATTCTCTGAACCGATACCAAAAGATACAGTATAATCAAAATCACATACAAATATTTTTTAATACATATTTTCCTGGCAAGTCTGAAAGAAAAAGCTAACAAGTATAATTTCATACTTTTATTATGAGATACACTGTTTGGACAGTTCCTGTGCTTACCTCACCAAACTTTCTTTCAACCTGGTCCCATAGAATCACGTTACTATACCTACATTTATGCAAAATGTTTTTTACATGCATTGTTGTGTGTATTGTGGCAGTTTGCTGGTAAAATGAACACTAGAGGCACTAAAACAACATTTACTTTTATTCACTTTCACACAAATCACGAGTAAAACAGCAGATTATCAGTTCATAAACACTTTCTTTTCACCCTGTTCTACACACAATGTTATCTTATGACATCTAAACACTTTTAATAATGTATGACTTGCATATAACGCATTACATAACCAACTACATTTACAAGCTTGTTCAAGCATGTTTAAATTGTTTGGTTGCTGAACTGAAAGTGCAGGGTATGAGTCCTGAAGAGCATGCGAGTCCACGTGTGTGCCGAAAGTGTTATAGGCCCCATTTACACCTTGCATTAACATGCGTTTTCAGTGACTGGATCGCTATCGCTATTGGACGCATTAAATGACAGGTGTAAATGCACCCAGGACGCATTGTGAATGAATCGTGATCGGATCATTGAAACCACATTCGGAGCTGGTCAGGAACTTTGACCACATTCAAAGAAGGTGTAAATTCAGTTTTTGTTATTCGGATACAACTACATAAGTAATGAATTATGTGATGAGCTAGCGCTACAGTCATCCGTTGTTAAAGCACCGTGTTGTGGATTCTTGCCTTTTTCTTTTAATTTTGCCATTGCATTGTGAGGAACCCAACAGACACTGCCGTCTTGGAATCTTGTCACCTGAACTAAGCAATATTCCACAAATCATTCCATTGGAATACACTTGGAATATGTTGTCTCTCTCCTCAAAAACCCCCTTGCTTGCATCTCTTTGTTTTTTAATCATGCGCATCACACGTGAAACCAGGCTTCACGCGCGTTTCCAGATGAGAAGAATATTTAACACTTACAAAGCGCCAGAACGCAAGATGTATATCATTCATTATATTTGCTTCAGCGACCCAAAATTTTGCTATAAGTTCAAAACAGGTTCAATGAAGGAAAACCCCTGACTGTTAAAGTGATAAAAAGCATTTGGATTATCCATCAATGTTTTTAAAAATAGCTAAAAAAAACTGAATTTTCAGTTACCACAGACTCTAATGTAATGTGTAAGTAGCGTTTTCCATTTTGCGTAGGATCGGATCTCTATCCAATCACAGTGGAGACGCATTTGACTGCAAGGTGTAAATGTAATCCAGCTAAAGAATATCTAGATATTATCCGGATCTGAAATACATGTTAATGCAAGGTGTAAATGGGGCCATAGAAGCACCACAAAATTACGTGGTTCTCTTTCTCATCTCACATTTGCTTTTATGACACTTTCGGTTAGGTTTAGGGTAGGGAGCTCAGTTTTATTGATTTAAAACTTGGTAGAACATTAACCCTAAAAACCTAATCTGTTTGGGAGAACATATAACTTGCTTTTAGTGTCACTTAGTGGAAATTTCACCTCTGAACTGCCGAGATACACATAATGAACCATGTAAAGTCATTTTGCAAAAATGTTGACACAATAATGTCATTTTCATGAGATCATGCTCTTAAACAAATAATCATCCCTCTATTTCTGCACTTGCCTGCATCCTTCCACTTTGTATTGCACAAACTATTTTTCCTCTCTTGTACCTGTCTCTCTCTCTCTCTCTCTCTCTTTTGATCTCTGTCTCTCTCTCTCTCTCTCTCTCTCTCTGTTATGGCCTCTGCAGCATTCTGATACTCTTACTGTAGTCCCATACACCCGAGGACCATCTGACTATATGAGGTGTGTGTAGGTGCAGGTATGGGAATTAGCAGCATTAGGTAGGTGAGTGGTGGCACTTCAGTCAGACCACTCGTTCTCCTCTGGCTCAGAGTCCTCGTCTGATTCACTGTACTCCACGGCAATGCGTCGGGACAGAATGGTGGCCACGTCGTTACCCACCGGCTCTTTTTTGGCCTCTTGCTCTCTCTGTTCCTGCACCTTTCGCAGCTGGATACCTGCAGGAGAAGACAATTCATCACACCTGCAATTACATCTTAGTAAAGGAAGCAGTGACAGAAATAAACCTTGTATTGAAGGGAATATAAATGATTACTAAATAAATAGATTATAAATGAGAAATTATAGATACAAAAAAATGGAAACATTTTCACTGGAAAAATTAAATTGGTCAACTTCCCCCCAGATGGCTCATCTTTCCCAATGATTAGGAGCAACTTACCCCTAACCTCTTTGTCTAATATCAAGTGATAACAGAGACATTGAAATAGAGGAACACTAAAGAAAGTTGTTGACAGATAGTTGTATCAAGGCACTTAACATACAGTATTAAGTTCTATAAACTGCTTCTTAAGTTGAATTAACAAGTGTATTTGTCACCTCAACTCGATTAACAAAGTTGTCTGATCAAACTAAGAATTGCCAGCTCCCAGCATGCATTGCGGCATGATAAATAACGAGGTTATTGTCGCAGGCTAATTTTTTGTTTGTTGCTATTTGCAGACACTATTTGTGCTGCTGTTGTTGTTTTTGTCATTACTGTTGATTGACAGTTGTGTGGTAACGTTAAGAGCTCATTTTTTTCTTGATGTTTGTTGAGTATATCACCATTACTGAGGTTTATGTGTCAAGTGTTGACATCTGTGTGCCTCCAAAAAAAAACTATTACATGTGAAACCTGCGTCTCTCAAGAAGAAACCATTCTGCAGTGGAAATCTCGCAGGGTTTACTTGTCAATTTTAAGTTAGGTTCACTGAAGTTGTTATAACTTACCCCGATTTAAGTTCAACTAATTTAAGTGAAGTTTCCACAACTACATTCAATCAATTCGGATTACTTTTTAATCTGTAAGAAAAACGTATACAATTAAGTTAAACAAAAAAAAACAAAAAGCCCAGGCACAAAAGGCACTAAATATAATTTGTTGAATCAACAAAATATTTTGTGTATGCAAAAATTGTCCCATCTTAAAAATGATTTTTGATACATTTTTGATGTCAATAATTACATTGTTACTAGTGTACGTAAATGCCCATTCCTAATATATTCAATGGAATGACGACTAGTAAAAATCCTAGTTTTGAAATCTGTCATTTGTTTTTGGTTTAATTTCAGATGTCTTTAATGTTCTTGTAACTAGTAAGAAAGGCTTTAAGATATCTTTAATTACTCTTCATTGATATTTGAAATACCATATCTAACATGTAGGAGTACATTTACAGATTTAAAAAAATTGCATTTTCACTCATTGTAATTCAGTTGTTGATATCAGAGAACAATATTTTTACTAGTAACAATGTAATTATTGGTATTATTATTGGTACATGTTATTCTTATTTTATTATTCTTGTTTTTTTCTTTTTAATTTCTACTATGTAAAGCACTTTGAATTACCATTCTGTATGAAATGTGTTATATAAATAAACTTGCCTTGCCTTGCCTATTAAGAATGATCATTTTTACTAGTAAGAAGTGCAATGCTGATGTGTGTCTGATGATGTGAATTTTAACTAGGAAGAAATTAATTATTGATATCTGTAATTGTTTTTAGAAAATCTACTAGTAAAAATCCTGTAACAGATATCAAAATGATGTTTTTCTAGTTTGATATCAAATTGATTTTTTTCGTGAGTAATGAGATAATTTTTCTTATCAGAATTAACAGTTTCATAATTCAAATGTAATAAATGTAGCATTCACTAGTAGTAATTTCATTGCTGATTTTATGAATGAGCATTTTAACTAGTGAAAATTGTATTATAGATATCTTAATTCATATCCTGCACATGATTAAATGTCAAATATTTCAACACAAATCAATTTTTGAAAATTTCATATCTGTTTATTTATTTGCCATAAGTAACTATGTAATAAGTCCTGATCACCCAATAAGGGTTTATTCTGCAATAATGTCCAGCCAGCTGACTGAATATTATACTTTACATATTTGCCCTTTGAAGTATATGTGTAAAGGAAGATCATAAAACATAAGTTTTAACACATCAACTACCTTCTCTCTGTCTATTATCTTCCTTTAACGTTCCCTGTTTTGCATCTTCTGTAGCCAATTTAGTGAAAAGGGAGAACACAACATGCATCAAACAGCACTCTATACTCACTAACCTCTGCGGATGGCGGCCAGCAGGTCGCTGCGGGCGTCGCTCATGGGGATGAGAGGCACCTGGCCCTTCCTGGGTAGAGTGGACTCTCCGGACAGGTGTGTGACCCGGGCTGGGGATGGGGCGTGGCTGGGCAGCCCTGGTGGAGGAGGAGGCGGGGCCACCGGTGGGCCGCCCATTACAGGATGTGAAGGGGAGGGGGCGTAGGCAGAGTGCGGTGCTGGTGGAGGAGATGGGCTGTATGGACGTGAGAGAGCGGCTACTGTACCCGGAGTCAGTGACGGAGATCCAGACGTGCTGTCAAAGGCGGTCTGAGATGACGGGATGAGCGGAGGAGGTGGAGGAGGTGCAGGTGGGGCAAAATGTTCAAGTATTTGATGACCGCTGTAAAGTGTGGGACATGATGTTAAAGGAAATATACATTCAATTCTTTACATCCTATCATTGACTTAATCATTTTAACTACAGGAATAGTTCACCCAAAAGTTTAAATTCTGTCTGCATTTATTAATGTTGTTCAAAACCTTTTTTCTGCGGAACTCAAAAGGAGAAATTTTGAAGTCGTTATTCAGCGCTATGAGCCACGACCGCACGCAACATCTTATCCAAATGTTCGTGAGAGCAATTTTCATGCCAGTGCAAAGTGCAATGGACGTGGGAGGGAGTGTTTGCACCATCTGTGGGTGTGGGCACGCAAACTGAGGGTGTATTGTATGTAAACGAAGTGGCGCAAAGCGCAATTAGCTATTTTCCTAAGAAATATTTTATACAATAAGATGTTTACATACCACCTCCTACCAAAGTCCAAATTCAGTTCCTGCACTTTCAGCATGGAGATTTCACCAACAGGTGGAAATAAAGTGTCACAGAAAGTGTCAGGAATGAGAACCCAAAAGCAGGAATGTGGCAAAATAAAGATTTATTAAATAAACAATACAAACAGGGAAAACAAAACACTCACAAGGGAGAAAACAACTGGAGAGAGAAATAACAAAGAACTTAAAAACTGAAAGACAAAATGACAAACCAGCCTGAGGCTGAGCAAACAAAACACAGACTGAACATGGGAAACAAAATGATCCGACAAACACAAGAGGAAGGAGAGCACAGTACATACAGGTAATGCACATGAGGAACAGGTGAAGACAATTTACATAACAAGGACTAGACTAGGGGTGAGGCCAGAGGAAACAAGGGGGCACAGATTCAGCCACGTGCTCATACACACCACAAACACACACAGACAGGAAACAGACAGGGAACGAGGGGCAGACGGAGCAGGATCATGACAGTACTCCCTGTTGAAGCTAAAAATGATTCAATTTGTGTTAAACTTTCTAGAGGATCATACATCCAAATTCTGACGAGTATCACATTTTCCATGCGTATAAAAGGAGCGTGTCGTTGTCATGGAAATACGCCTGACATTCATCAAGGACGCAGTTAATGCACAAAAGAACGTAATGTTCAATTCTTCTATTTCTTTGTTCATTTACACTAGCAACTTCATATTAATGTGCTTGTTTAAATTTAAATTGGTGCTTGTGGGAATACACTCACCTAAAGGATTATTAGGAACACCATACTAATACTGTGTTTGACCCTCTTTCGCCTTCAGAACTGCCTTAATTCTACATGGCATTGATTCAACAAGGTGCTGAAAGCATTCTTTAGAAATGTTGGCCCATATTGATAGGATAGCATCTTGCAGTTGATGGAGATTTGTGGGATGCACATCCAGGGCACGAAGCTCCCGTTCCACCACATCCCAAAGAGGCTCTATTGGGTTGAGATCTGGTGACTGTGGGGGCCATTTTAGTACAGTGAACTCATTGTCATGTTCAAGAAACCAATTTGAAATGATTCGAGCTTTGTGACATGGTGCATTATCCTGCTGGAAGTAGCCATCAGAGGATGGGTACATGGTGGCCATAAAGGGATGGACATGGTCAGAAACAATGCTCAGGTAGGCCGTGGCATTTAAACGATGCCCAATTGGCACTAAGGGGCCTAAAGTGTGCCAAGAAAACATCCCCCACACCATTACACCACCACCACCAGCCTGCACAGTGGTAACAAGGCATGATGGATCCATGTTCTCATTCTGTTTACGCCAAATTCTGACTCTACCATCTGAATGTCTCAACAGAAATCGAGACTCATCAGACCAGGCAACATTTTTCCAGTCTTCAACTGGCCAATTTTGGTGAGCTCTTGCAAATTGTAGCCTCTTTTTCCTATTTGCTTTGCTGCTCAGTTGTAACCAGCTTGAATCAGTCGGCCCATTCACCTCTGACCTCTAGCATCAACAAGGCATTTTCGCCCACAGGACTGCCGCATACTGGATGTTTTTCCCTTTTCACAACATTCTTTGTAAACCCTAGAAATGGTTGTGCGTGAAAATCCCAGTAACTGAGCAGATTGTGAAATACTCAGACCGGCCCGTCTGGCACCAACAAACATGCCACGCTCAAAATTGCTTAAATCACATTTCTTTCCCATTCTGACATTCAGTTTGGAGTTCAGGAGATTGTCTTGACCAGGACCACACCCCTAAATGCATTGAAGCAACTGCCATGTGATTGGTTGATTAGATAATTGCATTAATGAGAAATTGAACAGGTGTTCCTAATAATCCTTTAGGTGAGTGTAGACTGTATAATAGGATGGTGGATGGTGGAATAACCTGAGAAGAACCACAGAGTTAAATTGCACATGGTCCATCCCATTCAGTGGGCAATTTCACCAAACCCACTTGTGCCTAGACTTAGTGCATGCTTGCATGAAAATACCAACACTTTTTACTTTTCTATTATGACTTAAAGCATTGCCTGGCTTGTAACTCTTGCACTCGTTAAATAGGTCCCACATCTTTTTACATTTACAGGATCTTATATTTAACTGAAACTGGGCATTTCCCAGCATGCTTTGCATGGCACTCAACATGGATAGTAAATGTACAATAAAGTGTTATATAATGTGTCTTTGTGCAAGATGAATGTAAAGGGGGAGACTTATTAATGTTTTGTTGTGTTATTTAGAAGAGTTTTTGGGGTTATCATTATAGTATCTAGTGAAGCTTGAGCTAAGGTTGAGGACAGGTACAAGTTATGAATATTCTATATTGCTTTACTCATTGAGCAATTGTTATGCTAATCAAAGCATAGTGTTACCAACTAGTGCAAGCATTCACTGTAATATCTAGTTCTAGCTAGGTTTCCTCAACTTGAAGTATTTAAGTTAAAATTATTTGTTAATTTAATGTTCAGCCAAAGAGTTAAGTTTAAATTTAAGTGCAATCCCAATGTACAGTATGAGTAAGCTTACTCAATATTTCAAGTTAAGAGCAATTAACATGCATGTTTAGTGCTAAATGAAAATCTGAACGTTCTGTTAACTTAAACTTGGGAGTTTATAAATGTTAAAAAAATTTGATTTAACTGATTGCCTAAATTTTTTTTGAGTTCTGCTAACTTATTAGTGTTTACAGTGTAGGGGAAATAATAAACATCCATTATGAATGAATCTAACATAGGGACCTAGCAATTATTTGAAGAGTGTTCAAGCACAACATTTATTGTGTTATGATATCTTGTGCTATATGAGATCAGTATTTATGTCCTCATAAAGGTAAAGATGCATTTTAAAATCATAGAAATAGCCTCTTAATAAAAGGAGTAATATTTGGTTAATGAAAAATTGGTTTTGTTAACTGTATCAATCCACTTATTTGAAGAAACACCTGAAAAAAATTAGTTCACAAATCGGACGTTGTTAATCATGAACTCTCGCCAGGACAGATGTAAAAAAAATCTGTTAATAATGACTTAAGTGTTGGTCTGTTCCTCAGACAAAGCTAGAGTGTCATATTACTTCAGGAGACTAACACATGAGTCATATGGACAACTTTTATGGTGCTTTCATGGAATCATAAAATGTAGTCCATAATTTCAGTTATTTTTATATCAGTATAAAACTAGTATACTGGAATACTAAAATAAGTATGCCAGTATACTTAAATACAGTATAAAATTTCTCCTTTTGTGTTACACAGAAAAAATAAAGTAATAAGTGTTTGGAACAACATGAGGGTGATTAAATAATGACTTCTTTTTGTGTGAAATAATTTAGACTACCAACAACATGTTGCTCAAAAATAAATAGAAAATGTAGCTTTGTAAATTTAATGCAAGGTCTCATTACTTCTAATAATTATTCAATAGAGCCAGGGCTTTCAAAATGGGGGTCCTTTAATGTGCATACTAACATATTCTATATATTTAAAAGTGTATTTCTAATTATAGCTGTTCTATTTATGGACAAAAGGAACAATCTCTTATTTCATCTTTGGTTGATTTGTTTGCTTCTATAGACCATATAAACAAAAGTAAATCTGTATTTGTTGGACAATACGTACAAAATTTGGTGTCAAAATGCATTGATTCATCAATCTGACAAAGAAAATCTAATGCATCAATAAAATAATTAAATTATGAAATATAAGCAATATCACATGCCACAGGTAATCACGGCCTTCTTATATTCAGATCAATAGCACGATCAAAATTTTACGTTCATTTTAGGTACAATATGGCCAATTATTTTACCTATATCTGCTCTGCTATCAAATAAAGTCCCAAACGAATCCAAACAGGATCAACCGTTGTCTAATTCTATTTAAAAAAGTCATGGGACACAAAAATATACTTTTGGAATTTGTCATAATGCATTTATATTCCTATTTTCAGATAAGAGAATTTTCAGATAAGATAGATTTTTATAATCAAACTGAATCTGACATTCAAATTTCAGATTTTATAACGCATAGCATCATTCAGTAAATAATCAAATCAAACTGTTGTCAGAAACATTTACACCAATAATATTCATTATATTGTTAAGAGACTAAACTGTTATGATTGTACATGTTTGTGTAGTATTGATGATGCATGTTAAGGTGGTAGTGAAAGGCATGCCTGTATTCTTTGGCAGCTGTTGGGCGTGGTCCGTTGAGGGAGGAGTCTGCCGGCGGGGGTCCGTGATGCGCCTGCATGCGGCCCAGAGAATGCTGTCGGGCTGCAGCAGATGTGACTGAGGTGGGGGGCCGGTACGCTCGGTCCAGAGACTGAGTCTGTGCGGGGCCTGTGTCTTTCCCATCAACCCCTGCTCCACCTGCCTCCAGTGGGTGGTTTGGACTGGCCGGGTACGAGTGCTCATCTGACATGCCAGATCTGGATTCCATCACACAACACAAACATTACACATGCAAAATATGGAGACTCTATATTGCACATACTGTATATTTGTATAAAATTGTCCAGAATAGGGCAGTGTAACTCTTGTGGTTGAGGGAAATCTTAAAGGGGTATTTCACCCAAAATGTAAATCCACCATACAGGTCACATTACCCACCTATCAGGTGACAGAGACCCCTCTGAGGACATGCCGTGGTAAGGAGATGGTGTTAGGCGAGTGTCCGGGCGAAACTCCTTGTCGTACGCCATCATATTCCACTCCTGACGTCGGTTCCGGGCTTTACGGACTTTCTTGACCTCACGAGTGGGATCCTCCGTATGTTTTTGCTCTTGCTAAGGCAAAGACAAAGAGGTTTAAGCTGAAGCAATATATAACTTTGCAAAGCAAACATGTTAGGATTGTAAATGAATGCTGACCTTTCTGATTAAGAAAGTTACATTTGGGTTATTCCACGTCGAACCAAAAAAATCTCAGAAACTTCCCTGGCTGAAATTTTTTACATTTGTTCAAACTTTTTCTGAACAAAGACACACATAAATTATGATGAAATCCAAAATATGAAATGCCATTGATCAATATTATTTTGTAGAGGTCAAATTGACCATTTTCACATTGACAAAAACATAACCTTAGAAAGGTGGCAGCAGCAATTTATTGTCTTGTTGGCTGGAGTATCGCCAGTGCATGCAGCACAAAAATGGCCTTTTACAGTCGGAGTGAAGCGACTTACATGTAGAGAGCATTACTGTTCATATTGGGAGCGATTTGCTTTTGTCGCGTCGCACTGGTCATGTTTGGTGTAGACGGTGTAAATACCGATAAATCGTTTCTATTATTCAGTATAATTTATACCACCAATGTCTTTCACTTAATACTTCCACTTTCTTGTTTTGTTGGTTGCTGTCACAACACACACTCTCAGATGAGCACAATTAAAGGGCTTATGCTCAGTCTGTCTAGATGAGTCATGCAGTAAAAATGACGGAGCTAACCATGAAGAGAACTAGTGAGAGAAGAACAAAGGAAGAGTGTGATAGAAAGACAGATCAGAGAGGGGTGTGAAAACATTATGAGTGTATAGGGCTCATTGTTTATTATGTTCTTAGTAGTATGACCCCCACAACACACACACACAAACAGACACATAAACACCTTTTGCCTTCGTTTCTCTTTCCTCTTGTTTTCTGTGGCTTGAAGCATCTTTTCCTTCCAGAGGATGAAGAAGTAGGAGGGATCTGTGTAGAATTTGAGCCCATCCTTTTTGTCATCCCTTTAACACAGCAAAAAACAGCAGAACACGAAGTTAAAAAGATATCGGATGGCTTTAACTTAAACTTGGATGGATTTTTGGGCTGCTGCCCGCAATGTGTCTCACTTAAATCTAATTTTTCAGAGCACCGCACAAATAAAAATAAAAAACTCCAAGTATTCATAAATAATATTGAATGTATTTATAATCTCTTGATAAACAGAATTTGTTTGGAATTTTTCTTGTAAATATGTAATTCTGGTTCTGTTCACTCAACCTCACTTTGAAAAATCTCGTTTTATTCCACTAAGTGGCAGAAAGCACTAGAAAAAAATATTTTGTTGTCTATCACATTCCATCAAAATACAAATCTGAAATGAAGGTGGTGCTCTAAGGCATTTTAGCCCTCAAAGTTGTACCATAGACTTTCAGTTCAAGCACGACCCTTGATGTTTCATTGAATATCTTGGCCTCTGAGTGGACTAGAAGCTCAATGTAATGTGGTGTCATTAGAAAGCTGAGATCCTTTCCTTTGCGATGGTATAAACATTTTGTCATCAAAAGTCTAAAAAAAATATTTCTGGTTATTTGTTTGCATGCTTTTCCTTCTGGATGGCATATTTTGTTCTGGACATCTAAAATATAACATTGGATTATTCACACAAGCTCACAGACAAGTAAACAATGGATATTTTTTTAGAGAACCTCCTAAGGTAAACACACATATACATTTTTTTAGTTATTTGGGGCTTAATAGCAGCAGTTCTCGGAGCATAAAAGAGACATTTGTATTTGATGACTTAAAGAAATCATATTTCACTTTGTGATTCTTTTGAAAATCTTTCAAATCGTGGTATTAGTGCAACAAAATTAACTGTACAGACACATTCCTGAGAGTAAGAGCTTTCATATTTATATGATTTGTTTATTTAAGTGCTATGTGAAGGACTTATTTTTATATAAATATTTATACCCCATTACCTCTAGGGGGCACTACGTTTCAACGCGAATGTTCTGAGGCCTTATTTTGTTATTTTAAGTAATATACATGCAGAATTGATGGTTATATATGAAAAGATCAGATTCTAAGATTTCCTATGATACCTCATATGCCTGACTTATGTATACGGAGACTTTTACGATTTAAGTGTAAACTTTTTTTTGCAATATAGCGCCCCCCTAGAGTTTAAGGGGTTAAGACATCTAACTAAAGAACATGTGAGTATGTGAATGCAGGAGTGGCAGGTATCTTCACCTGTAAGGTGTAAGGATGTTCAGAGGGGGTGGTTTGTCACAGCGATGGTACATCTCCATGACAGGGTTTGGTATGGAGTTTCTGGACACCACCTGCTGGTCTTGGATGGTGGAACTCTTGAACGCCTTTCGCATGTTGATGTCCTGTAGGGACACTGTAGCGCAAATACACACACACACACACACACACACACACACACACAGGAAAATTGTCAAACACTACTGCAGTGTTTTTACTAGGGCAATTTTTACTGTCAATTTTAACATGTTAATATATGCAATTAATTAAATATGTTTGACAGCATGCGGTTGCGATTAGCTAAAAAAGTGTATAGTCTTTTTAGCTGTTTAAAGTCTAGGGCTTTAAACAAATAGTTGTTATCTTTCAGTGCATCTTCTTTCCATACAATGAAAACAGTAATATTTTACATTAATGTTCCCTTTGCCAAAGGGTTCATTAATAGTGTTGGATGTAATCTGAATAAAATAAATAATTACAGTAATCTAATTAAAAGTTGTATTGTAATCAGATTACAGTTAATGACCTTCAATTACTTATGAGTAAATTGCTTGGGTTACATATATTTCTACAAAATATTACATATGTAAAACATTTAAAACATGAATAATATTAATATGTATATCTGTTTGCATTTCTGTGAAAGCTGAAGGGTTTGACTTTGTTGAGTAGAAAAACAAAATGATTTCTGTGAAATGTGTTTTAGAAAGTAACTAAAAAAAATTAAATTAGTAATTAGTAACATGAATACTTTTTGATAAGTTATGAGTAGTCTTTGAATCATATGTAGTGGATTGTACTGGATTACTTTTTTTTAGTAATTTACCAAGTCAGTACTAAAATAAAAACGATGTAATGATACCAGCGATTCTACAGTACCGGTAGTACCGAGCATCACGTCTTAGGGCGTTCTCACAACTAGTCTATTTCAGCACTCCAAGCACTCTCGGAGCGGTATAACATATATATTTGAACAACCCAAGTCATCTCAGAACCCCCTAAAAGGACCCAAAAGCGAACTGTACTTAGACCAGACCAGTTCGTTTATGGGTCCTTTTGTGGTTCGATTGATATGTGCGATGTGAAAGTGAAGAGGTACCAGTCCGCATTGCATTTTATGACATAAGTACCTTGTGGCTTACAAAATATAGCTGCATGACATACTTCATATTCCAGTCACAATTTACCGTCAACATTTGGGAATTATAAGTGAATATAGATTATACCATGATTTCCATGATATGTCTCATATTTCGTTCTTGTATTATCTGAACATCTAAAATTAATGGACCAGCCGCATTCAGAGCAGAGCAGCGCATTAAGTTGAACTGCTTTAAAGTGCTCTGATGGGTGTACTGTCTACAGAGGTTTGCACCAAACAGTACTCCCACGAAATACAAGCAAGGATTTTTAAAGTTTCACTTTAATTTTATATGCGCAATTGCAAATGTTCTTGGCTCATACACACCATGTAAATGACACGCTGGAGGAGATGCTTGCTTTCTCTATTACTCTCGAGATGATAGATAATGAAACATATTTTCAAATGCACTTAGAATTTCAAATGTTTTCCTTCATGTGAAATAAGGGCTTGTAGGAATTATCGGAGAGCCTTAACATAAAGTGAGAGAGTGAAGAATTTAGGACAGAAATACAGTATACATGATTACTATTGCATAATGTAATATAATTAGCGGTGCTGTATGGGTTTCATAAATTATATAACAAATAAAATAAAACCTTTCATGTAATTCTAACCCTGTGCAATCATTTTTCATGAAAAATGCTATATTTTTTAAAGCCTTAAAAGTAATTATATAGTGGCGGCTAGGGTAGCTCAGCCAGTATTGACACTGACTACCACCCCAGGAGTAGCAATTAGTGGTTCTCGCCCTCAATGGGGCATGCGGTAAGTTGAGAGTAGCATGAGCCTCCACGTGCACAACAAGCCATGTGATAAGATGCGTGGATTGACTGTCTCAGAAGTGGAGTCAACTGAGGGTTGTCCTCCGCCACCCAGATTGAGGTGAGTAACATTCCAAACTGAGAGAAAAGGGGCTAAAATTTATTAAAAAATTTATATAGCCCCATTTTATTATATGATTTCAAGTTAAATATCAAAAAATGACTAATTAAGGCCTTTCAGTAATAAGCATACGTACACCTTAAGAAGTATGACAATTGCATTTCATAAAAATCGTAAATATTTATGAGTAAATGATGACGGGGGAAGGCTTCTGAGGAAGCTGATACCATTCCCCTCTCCTCTCTATATCTAGCGAGAACGTGATGCAGAGCGTGGACTGTGCTACATTTTGCGAGGGGGCTGCCTTGCTTCAAATTCCCATTTTTGATTTGAGCCACTTGAATCGGACATTTGCAAAGTTTCTTTCCAAAATTATTACTCAGAAGCAGATTCTGTCTCATATTCACCCTATAGACTGGTTTGTGTCAATCAACCTGAAAGATGCCTTCTTTCATCTGCACATACCCCCTCATCACATGCCATTCTTGAGATTTGCCTTCAAGGAGACTGCTTACCAATTCAAAGTCACACAAAATGTGTCGATGCAGTTGATGGCTGAGTGGCATTCGAGTTATGAATTACCTCGACAACTGGTTACTTTTAGAAAAATCATAGGAACAAGCTTGCAAACACAGAGACCTGTTGCTTGCACATTTGGAGTGTTTGGAAATCAAAGTCAACCGGTCGAAGAGCGTTGACTTTGACGCCCAGGTACTAGATTTTATGGGGCACGAAACTCGACTCTGTCTCTATGCTGGTGCACCAGACAGAAGAACGCATTCATTCCATTGTCCGGTATTTGAACACATTCAAATTGAAGAAAAAAAAAAACTAATTCCATTGAAGCTCTCTTGCCTCATGGCCTCCGCAGATCAATCCCAGTTCATAGGTGGCTCATCACTCATGGTGACACAGTCGCTTACATTTTGTCATATTACGCTACTGTCTAACCGCGTTGACCGTTTGGAAAATTACCATATTCTACCAGTACTCGGTCAAGTATCCAGATGCAAATTGGTCATGATGGATGCTTCGAACACAGGCTGGGTGAGCACTTGATATGGATGGAATTGGTTTGGGGAAGCATTAATAGATCTATTTGCATCACTGGAGACAACAAATTGTCACCTATGGTATTCCCTGACTCATGTTCCGCTGGGCCTGGATGCTCTAGCCCACAAATAGCCAGCGGGATGCAAGTATGTGGAAACTTCACGTGTGGCCCCTTCTGTTTGAAGCAGGAGGGCTGTCACAACCAGTGCATGACACCATATTACAGACCAGAGTCACTTTGATGAGACATTAATACACTTCGAAATGCAGAGTGTTCGCTGGTTGGTGTTGCTCTCGAGGAAAGGACCCTGTACAATGCGCTGTCACAGACCATACTTCACTTTCTATAAGAGCGCTGAGACACGGGTCTATGCTTCTATGCTTAAAGTGTAATCTTCCAGAGCAACCTGACATGTCCCACTGAGCTGTCTGTCAGTAGGCAGACATCCTTTGATTGTGAAATTCTTTCGGGGCGTGAGGCAGTTGACAACGTCTCACACCATTACTGCTCCGGTTTGTGATACTCACAGGCTCGTCGTTCAAGCCATTGGATACAGTGAGTTGACGTATACTCTCATTAAAGACTGCAGTGCTTCTTGCTTTGGCTTAAGTGAAATATGTCAGGGACTCGATGACTCTTGTTTAGAGTTTGGACCAGGCTTGTCAAAAGATATTCTCAAACCTAGAAAAGGCTACATGCCAAATATTTTGACCTGGCAAGTTATTACCCTTCAGGCATTCTCTCCTCCTCTGATTGATTCGGGTGAGGCGCAGAGGCTGCATAAAGTTGTTGTCCTGTAAGGGTGTTACGTGCATATCTTGATCGTATGAGGCAAATGAGGCTATCAAATTGTGTGTGTCACAGGTCGCTTTAAGGGTTTGGTCATTTACAAACAAAGACTTTCACATTGGATCATTGATCCCATTGCACTCGCATATGACTTGCTTGTCATACAGAGCCCTATTGGCGTTATAACTGACTCCATTAGAGGCATGGCCTCTTCATGGGCTTTATGCAACTTCTAATGGTGTTTCCCTTGAAGACATCTGCCTAGCTGCATGTTGGGCTTTCCCCAGCACTTTCACCTAGTTCCACAACCTGGTTTTCTCCTCTTTCTTCCTCTCTTCTAATGGTGAGAAAGAGCAAGACGGAGTATTCTGCTACTTACCACCAGCTTATTTGTACATTGTAATTCCATAAATCAGCTGTCACCTAAATTGACCCTACCCATTCGGTTAATGCCTTCATAATACATATTCACACATGTGAGTGATTTCAATCATCCTGTAATGCTGTGTTGCCTGAATCGGCTTGCATCATTACCATGAATATCCATCTATTCATCATTTTACTTCTCCCTTCTTATTATGATATGAAGAGAAGATTCTGTAGGTGTCTTTAACTATCCAATTGGCATTGTTGCGCATGTAAATCAGTGGCATGACATGATGATATGCATTCCCCATAGCGTCAGCAATGACGCAGCATCGAGATGACTGACTTGAAAGGGGATGACTGTAACCATGGTTCCCTGAAAAAGGGCATGAGATGGTGCATATGCTGGCTGCATTACTGAATCTTCACTACCAGGGCTGAGTATCGCTCTGTACCCTTCAGTAGAAAATTCTGAGGAGATTGCGCTGTGCATCGGTGTATATATGCCCAACGTGCAGGGAGGTGGTGGGCAAAGCACTATCTGGCAATTCAAATTTGTGAGATTTTAAGTTTCAGAGATTGGTTACGCCTGCGGAGATAACCCATAGCATCATCAATGACGTAGTGTCTCATTCCCTCCTTTCAGGGAACCATGGTTACAGTAGTAACCTTATTGTTATAGTGCCATCTTGTTGAACCAAGGAAGTGCGTTCTCCACAAACATTGCCTCCCGTTAATTAAGTTCCCTTGTCAGTTGTCTCTTATTCAACCAGACTACTCTACTATGCTCTAATGTAACAGTTAGCATCTAGACATCACATCCACTGCTAATTACTGCAGCTGCAGAATTGAGCCCCAGCTGCTCAACTCTCCTCGCTACACAGCTTCCTGCATTATACATGCTCAAATTAAGTCCCTGCACCATTATACAGTCCTATCAAAAGCTCTGTGTTTGTATCCTGTTGTTCGTTCATGCTGTCACACAGGATCAGGTCAGCAGTGGGCATGTGTTTGTATATGCAATTCATTCTCACATACCCTCTTCCACAGTGGAGTCCAGTTGTGTGACCTTCACTGCCAGCAGGTCGACGCGCTCTTGTAAACTGTTCATGCGCATGTAGAAGCCGATAGCCTCTTTAAACAGCTCCCCAAAGATGTCCTCCGCATGCCGACCTGAACCAACAAACACTTGGATTTCTAGCACAAGGACATCTGACCATTTTTCAAACAATCATGCACAAGGTCATTTTTACACCCAAAACAGTTCACCCAAAAATGAAATCATGTATTTACCTCTATGTCATTGCAAACCAATATGACATACAAATATGACATTTTGATAACTGTGATTTGATAACTTTATTCAATTCAACTACATGGTACAGTATTTGTAAAGCATTAGTTTATAGTTAGTTAATCATTTATAAATCATTGTTCCAACACTATTAATATATCAACAGGCTATATAGAAATAGTATATTATTCATTTATATTTACTGTAGCAAACCTTTTTATTATTGTTTAATAAGTTTATATATAAACAGGTTGATGTTTTTTCAACCTTATTAAAAAAAACATGTTAACCATATGTAAATAATGCATTTCAGTTGATGCAAACCAGTGGTAAAGAAGTGTTTATGATAAAATTATGAAGGCATAAAATCATAGTTAATACAGAATTTCTATATACATTTCTACTGTATATAAGTGATGAATTGGATATGCATATATGCTTAAATTATTTGTTTATTACCGTTTTATGAACACTTAGTAATACAGCAATTAATGCTTAATAAAGGTTGTAATGAAGCACTGACTAGTTATTAGATAAGTATTTTGTGAGATCTAATCCAAAGTATATGTGGCTAATTAAACATTTATTAATGATACATTACTCTTAAAAGTTGTTTACTAATGATCAAAAATATAGAGATCTGTTTATATATTAACTTATTAAACAATAATTAATTGTTTGCTACAGTAAAAATAAATGAATAACATATTATTTGTAAATACTCTATTCATGTATTAACAATTTCATACTATTTGTATATTCTCTATTAATGTATTTAAAATGTAGGAAGAATTTGTTATAATTAATTAATTAACTAACTATAAACTAATGTTTTACAAACACTTTATACTGTGTATTTATTATAAAGTGTTACCTCCATGTCTTCTGAAGCCATACAATAGCTTTTGTAAGAAACAGATGGGAATTTACACAGTTATTCACTGATGATCTTCCCCTGTTGAACATTTACTATTAACCACTGAGAACAAATAAGTGAACCATTGAATTGAACTTGAGAACCGGTACAGTGCAATTCACATATTCATTGAAAATTGTAAGCAATGTTCATGAATCTAGCATTAATGCTTCCTTCATGAATTTAAACGAATACACCATGAAGAGTTAGAGTGGATGTCAAGATTATCAGTGAATAACAACTTAAATTTTGGGTTGTTCCTTACACAAAGCTTTTGTATGGCTTCAAAAGACTTGGAATAAAGCACAGAAGTCATTTGGACAACTTTTATGATACTTTTAGCTTTTAGCTCATAATAATGGCATGAAAAAGAGCATTGAAAACCATTTGCAAAATTTATCTTTCTGTGTTCCAAGAAGAAAGTCAAATGGTTTGAAATTACATGAACGTGAGTAAATGATGACAGACTTTTCATTTTTGGGTGAATTACTCCTTTATTACTATGTATTAGTCTCCTTGAAAACATTAAATCTAGATAGTCAGTTGGTGTAAATCAGTGAAAAAAGTTGACTTACTAAGTCCTCCCAGCTGTTTGATGATGGCTGCCAGTGTGCTGTTGGTGACACACTCCAGCTCATTGGTTACCCCGTCAGGCAGAGCTCCTCTGCACAGATGCCTGGGCTCGATGGTCCTCTTCACAAGAGGCATGACTGCCCTCAACTACTGTACACACTCACCTGTCAGGAGATAACAGGTGGGGCCTTCAAAACATTGTTCTAATCAGAGTAGGATGGGGATGTTAATTTATTATTAAATTTAAAGAAATATATGGGATTTCCACAACAACACGAGCAAAAGAACAGGTAATAGGTTTAGATTCTTATGTTAATATTTAACTTCTAAAACATATCTTCATCATCCGCAATATTAACAGTGGCAGATTGTGGCTATCCACTTTGTAACAGCAATTATGAATCAGCATTTTTGATTCATGTCAGCGTCAGTGTCGCTTTGAACTCCACATGAAAAGCGCCTGCAGACAAAAATGTCTCATTCTGCATTTTGGTGATAATTAAGACTTGACGTGTTTTTAGGTGGTAATTAAAATGTGTCTTACTTAAGCTTGTAATGAATCCGGGTGGACGCATAGCAAGGTTCCATCCTTCCAACCGAATGTTTATATATATATATATATATATATATACACACACATGCAGTATTTACACACACTGAGCACTTTATTAGGAACACCTGCACATCTACTTATTAATGCTAATATCTAATTAGCCAATCGTGTGGCAGCAGTGCAATGAATAAAATCATGCAGATATGGGCCAGCAGCTTCAGTTAATTTTCACATCGACCATCAGAATGGGAATAAAATATGATCTCAGTGATTTGGACTGTGGCATGATTGTTGGTGTCAGATAGGCTGGTTTGAGTATTTCTGTAACTGCTGATCTCCTGGGAATTTCAGACACAACAGTCTCTAGAGTTAACTCAGATTGGTACCAAAAACAAAATACATCAAGTGAGTGGCGGTTCTGTGGATGAAAATGCCTTGTTTGAGAGAGGTCAACAGAGAATGGCCAGACTGGTTCCAATTGACAGAAATGCTACGGTAACTCAGATAACCACTCTGTACAATTGTAGTGAGCAGATTATCATCTCAGAATGCACAACACATCAAACTTTAAGGCAAATGGGCTACAACAGCAGAAGACCACGTTCGGTTTCATTTCTGTCAGCCAAGAACAGAAAGCTGAGGCTGCAGTGGGCACAGGCTCACCAAAACTGGACAGTTGAAGACTGGAAAAATTTAGTCTGGTCTGATGGTAGTGTCATAATTTGACCCCAACAGCATGAATCCATGGACCCAACCTGACTTGTGTCATAGGTCCAGGCTAGTGGCAGTGGTGTAATGGTGTGGGGGATGTTTTCGTGACCTAATTTGGGCCCGTTAATACCAATCAATCATCGCTTGAATGCCACAGCCTATTTGAGTATTGTTGCTGACCATGTAAATCCCTTCATGGCTAATTCCAGTATGATAATGCACCATGTCACAAAGCAAATTTCGTCTCAAACTAGTTTCATGAACATGAAAGAATTGAGGCTGTTTTGAGAGCAATATGAGGCCCTACCCAGTATTGGAATGTGTGTGTGTGTGTGTGTGTGTGTGTGTGTGTGTGCATGTGTGTGCATGTGCGTGCGTGTGTATATGCGTGCATGTGATGATATAAGTGGTGGTGGCGTAGTGGGCTAAAGCACATACAGTGAGGAAAATAAGTATTTGAACACCCTGCTATTTTGCAAGTTCTCCCACTTGGAAATCATGGAGGGGTCTGAAATTGTCATCGTAGGTGCATGTCCACTGTGAGAGACATAATCTAAAAAAAAAAAAAATCCAGAAATCACAATGTATGATATTTTAACTATTTATTTGTATGATACAGCTGCAAATAAGTATTTGAACACCTGAGAAAATCAATGTTAATATTTGGTACAGTAGCCTTTGTTTGCAATTACAGAGGTCAAACGTTTCCTGTAGTTTTTCACCAGGTTTGCACACACTGCAGGAGGGATTTTGGCCCACTCCTCCACACAGATCTTCTCTAGATCAGTCAGGTTTCTGGGCTGTCGCTGAGAAACACAGAGTTTGAGCTCCCTCCAAAGATTCTCTATTGGGTTTAGGACTGGAGACTGGCTAGGCCACGCCAGAACCTTGATATGCTTCTTACAGAGCCACTCCTTGGTTATCCTGGCTGTGTGCTTCAGGTCATTGTCATGTTGGAAGACCCAGCCTTGACCCATCTTCAGTGCTCTAACTGAGGGAAGGAGGTTGTTCCCCAAAATCTCGCAATACATGGCCCCGGTCATCCTCTCCTTAATACAGTGCAGTCGCCCTGTCCCATGTGCAGACAAACACCCCCAAAGCATGATGCTACCACCCCCATGCTTCACAGTAGGGATGGTGTTCTTGGGATGGTACTCATCATTCTTCTTCCTCCAAACACGGTTAGTGGAATTATGAACAAAAAGTTCTATTTTGGTCTCATCTGACCACATGACTTTCTCCCATGACTCCTCTGGATCATCCAAATGGTCATTGGCAAACTTAAGACGGGCCTTGACATGTGCTGGTTTAAGCAGGGGAACCTTCCGTGCCATGCATGATTTCAAACCATGACGTCTTAGTGTATTACCAACAGTAACCTTGGAAACGGTGGTCCCAGCTCTTTTCAGGTCATTGACCAGCTCCTCCTGTGTAGTTCTGGGCTGATTTCTCACCTTTCTTAGGATCATTGAGACCCCACGAGGTGAGATCTTGCATGGAGCCCCAGTCCGAGGGAGATTGACAGTCATGTTTAGCTTCTTCCATTTTCTAATGATTGCTCCAACAGTGGACCTTTTTTCACCAAGCTGCTTGGCAATTTCCCCGTAGCTCTTTCCAGCCTTGTGGAGGTGTACAATTTTGTCTCTAGTGTCTTTGGACAGCTCTTTGGTCTTGGCCATGTTAGTAGTTGGATTCTTACAGATTGTATGGGGTGGACAGGTGTCTTTATGCAGCTAACGACCTCAAACAGGTGCATCTAATTTAGGATAATAAATGGAGTGGAGGTGGACATTTTAAAGGCAGACTAACAGGTCTTTGAGGGTCAGAATTCTAGCTGATAGACAGGTGTTCAAATACTTATTTGCAGCTGTATCATACAAATAAATAGTTAAAAAATCATACATTGTGATTTCTGGATTTTTTTTTTTTTAGATTATGTCTCTCACAGTGGACATGCACCTACGATGAAAATTTCAGACCCCTCCATGATTTCCAAGTGGGAGAACTTGCAAAATAGCAGGGTGGTCAAATACTTATTTTCCTCACTGTAACTGTTAATCAGATGGTCATTGGTTCGACCCAAACGGCCACCACCATTGTGCCCTTGAGCAAGGCACTTAACTCCAGGTTGCTCTGGGGGGATTGTCCCTGTAATAAGTGTACTGTAAGTCGCTTTGGATAAAAGCGTCTGCCAAATGTAAATGTAAATGATCATCAAATTTGTGCTCAGGTCATCAGAATAATAATATCATCATTTAACGTTTATTAAAATAATCTTGGCATGCCTTAACTATACTTTCAATATAATGTATTTCAAATGCCCACATAAATGTAATTTTCTAAATATAGATAATTTTAGACACAACTGGAGCATCTAAATAAAGCAAAACTGCACCTGTCATTGCTGCATGATAATCATCAAATAGATTTTTTGTAAAAGAAAAACAATCTTTTGCACTGTGTGCATGTACTATAAGAACAAAGATTATTTAATGCCATACAACCATCAGTGGGAAACTGAGATTGAGCACATACACACTAATTCCCATACAACAACAAACAAATATAATATATATACTGTATATATATAGTACTGTGCAAAATTCTTAGTCACATAAGATGTTTCACAAAAGCATTGGTCTTAATATTGTCATTTATATCTTCAGCTTTAGTGTATCAATAGGAAATATAAATGTTAGACTACCAAACATTTATTTAGCAAACAGAAAAGATTAGAATAGAAGAATGTAACGGGGTTCAGAAGACTGACGAGGAGGGTGGACACAGAGGCGGGGGTGTAACTCATAAAGGTAAGCTTTTAATTAATATTTAGTGGACAGTGAACATGAAACAATCTATACAGAGCTCTCTCTCAAGGCCAACACTGGACTGGCATTTCTCTCTTTAACTTGCGGTGCTGTGGCTCTTTTATGCCGCTCTCCCCGTGCTCACTGAAATTAGAGACAGGTGTTAGACATAATTTAGCTCAGGTGCAAGCACCCTTACCGCTTTCCCTCTCCGGACGGGCGCTTGACCACGCCCCCGCTGCCACATACCCCCACTGCCCGACTCAGGCCGGGGCGTCATCCGGCCTGCCTACCACTCCCCCCCCATTCCTGGAAAGGAAGTCGGCGACAGCCATCTGCACCCCCGGTCTGTGGACCACCTCGAACTTAAAAGGCTGGAGAGCCAGATACCAACGGGTGATCCGGGCGTTAGTATCCTTCATGCGGTGGAGCCACTGCAGTGGGGCGTGATCCGAGCAGAGAGTGAAGGCCCGCCCCAGCAGGTAGTAGCGGAGCGTGAGGACCGCCCACTTGATGGCCAGACACTCCTTCTCTACAGTGCTGTACTTCGTTTCCCTCAAGGAGAGCTTTCTGCTGATGTACAGCACGGGACGCTTCTCCCCCTCCACCACCTGCGAGAGTACGGCCCCCAGCCCCCTGTCTGAAGCGTCCGTCTGCAATAAGAAAGGGAGAGAGAAGTTGGGTGAATATAAGAGCGGCCCTCCACAGAGTGCGGCTTTAATTTGTGTAAATGCCTGTTGGCACTGCTCCGACCATTGGACCGGATCTGGAGCCCCCTTTTTAGTGAGGTCAGTCAGCGGGCTGGTGACATCCGAATAATTAGGCACAAATCTCCTATAATAGCCAGCCAGCCCCAGGAACTGCCTCACCCCCTTTTTGGTCTTAGGTCTAGGGCAAGTCGCAATCGCCGCGGACTTGTCAATCTGGGGACGCACCTGGCCATGACCCAAGTGGAACCCCAGATACCGTACCTCCACACGCCCAATCGCGCACTTCTTGGGGTTTGCCGTGAGCCCCGCCCGCCGCAGCGACTTCAGGTCCGCCCTCAAGTGTTGTATATGCCGCTGCCAGTCATTCCTATAGATAATAATATCATCTAAATAGGCAGCGGCGTAAGCGGAGTGCGGGCGGAGGACACGGTCCATTAGATGCTGGAACGTGGCTGGAGCCCCGAACAAACCGAATGGAAGTGTCACAAATTGGTGTAATCCGAACGGCGTGGTGAAGGCGGTTTTCTCACGGGAAATTGGTGTCAAGGGGATCTGCCAATAACCCTTTGTTAAATCCAGGGTTGAATAAAAGCGAGCAGTACCTAACCGATCGAGCAGTTCATCAACCCGAGGCATTGGGTACGCGTCAAATTTAGACACCGCGTTGACTTTTCTATAGTCCACACAGAACCGGACAGACCCGTCACTCTTGGGAACAAGAACGACCGGGCTAGACCAGTCACTGTGGGACTCTTCTATTACGCCCATATCGAGCATGGCATCCAATTCGTTCCGAACAATTTTCTTTTTATGCTCGGGGAGGCGATAAGGGCGGCTACGAACCACTACCCCCGGCTCGGTCTCGATGTGGTGTTCGATGATGTTCGTGCGACCCGGTAGGGGAGAAAACACATCAGCAAACTCCTTTTGCAACTTGGCAACCTCTGAACATTGGCACGGGGAGAGGTGGTCTCCACAAATGACCGGGGCATTGAGATCAGGTTTTGGGTTCACCTCCGGTCCGAGCTCCGCCCTCTCAGGGACCACCATAGCCAATGACACAGGGACCGCCTCCCTCCATAATTTAAGGAGATTGAGGTGGTATATTTGGCGCACGTCCCCCCTATCGGTTCGCTTAACCTCATAATCGAGATCCCCCACTCGTCGTGTGACCTCAAAGGGCCCTTGCAACTTGGCGAGTAATTTGGAGCTCGATGTGGGGAGCAATACAAGAACTTTGTCTCTTTGTCTGCAAATTCCCTTAGCTGAGTACCCCTGTCATACAGCCGGCGTTGGCGTGCTTGAGCCCGGAGCAAATTCTCCTGTGTTAGTTTCCCCAGTGTGTGGAGTTTTGCTCGAAGATCAAGAACGTACTGAATTTCATTTTTACTACTCGAAGGTCCTTCCTCCCAGGCTTCACGGATGACGTCCAGCACTCCGCGTGGGCGCCGCCCATACAGCAGCTCAAACAGGGAAAATCCCGTGGAGGCTTGCGGGACCTCTCGTACTGCAAATAACAGGGGGTCAAGCCATTTATCCCAATTCCTAGCGTCTTCGTGTACGAACTTACGAATCATATTCTTGAGCGTTTTATTAAATCGTTCCACTAGGCCATCTGTCTGCGGATGGTACACACTAGTGCGAATCGATTTAATGCCCAATAGTTCATAAAGTTCGCGGAGTGTTCGTGACATAAAGGACGTGCCTTGATCGGTGAGGATTTCTTTCGGAATCCCCACCCGGGAGATTATTTTGAAGAGTGCCCCTGCAACACTACGTGCAGAGATATTGCTTAGAGGCACTGCTTCCGGATATCGTGTTGCATAATCCACCAGGACTAATACAAAACGATGTCCGCGTGCTGTCCGATCTAATGGCCCGACGAGGTCCATTCCAATTCTTTCAAAGGGAACCTCGATTAATGGAAGGGGGCGCAATGGCGCTTTTGGGGTGGCCGGCGGATTTACCAGCTGATATTCGCGGCACGCCGCACACCACCTGCGGACGTCGCCGCTAATGCCCGGCCAATAAAAACGGGCTATTAGACGGAGCAGTGTTTTCCTTTCACCTAGGTGACCCGCCATGGGATTATAATGAGCCGCCTGGAACAGCATTTCCCGACAGCTCCGTGGAATTAACAATTGAGTTATATTTTCCTTTGTCTGAGTGTCCTACGTCACTCTATACAACCGCTCATTTATAATCGCGAAATAGGGGTATGCGAGAGCGATGTCCGGCTGGAGACGCTGACCATCAATTGTTTTCACCTGATCAAACGCGTGCTTAAGGGTTTCATCCCTCGACTGCTCCAAAGGGAAATCTACGTCAGGGAATTCCCTGCGAAGGGGAGGGGCGGAAGGCCCGCCCCTTCCCTCGTCATCCCCATTCGGAGCAGCCGAGGATGGCCCCGGCTCCGCCTCCCCTGCCAAAGCATCACACAACGCACATCTCCCCATTTTAATGCAGGACCCATCCTTCCCAGTTCCCCCCAAAACATCCTTAAATGCAGGCCAATCGGTCCCCAAAATCAGAGGATGGGTGAGGCGGGAACTAACCGCTGCCTCCACTTTATGTTTTTCCCCTCGAAATTTAAGCAGCAAGGTCACCATCGGATAGCTGTGAACATCCCCGTGCACGCACCTCACCCTTACCCGCTTAGCCGTGCCCAAAGCCTCGGGTTGAACCAAGCGTTGATGGATGGTGGTCTGATTACAACCGGTATCCAGCAAAGCTTGGTGTGTACCCCCCTGGATTCTTACCGGAACCCGGTACGCTCCAGCCTGATCGGGGGCAGCATGTGGGAGATCGGCGACCCGGACCCCCGCCCCCACCTTCATCAACGGACACCGCTCGCGGAAGTGGCTCGGGTCCCCAGACCTCCGACAGGCCGGCCCAGACATCACACCCGTACCTGCTTCGACGGACGCCCCCACCTGAGGGGGAGAGCGGCTGTAGGTTATGGAGGGGGAATGTGATGAGGCTGTCCTCTGGGATGTTGAACTCTGCCAGGCTCCTCGCCTGCGTGGGGCAGCAACGGGACCTGGAGAGAGGACAGAGGAAGAGGGTTGGGGGGAGTGGGGAAGAGCGGAAGTAAACACAGGGGAAGGGGGAAGAGAGGGAGAGAGAGAGAGAGAGAAAGTGAGCTCGTCTGCCCTCGGGATCACTGCGATATGGTCCTCCGCCAACTGGACGGCAGCTTCCAGCGACGCCGGGCGGTGGCACTGGACCCACTCCGCCGTTTTCTGGGGCAAGCGTTGGATGAACTGCTCCAGCACCACCTGATCGACAAGACCCTCGACGCCGCGGTCCCCCACTAACAGCCACCTCCGGCAGGCATCACGGAGCCGCTGGGCAAAAGCAAATGGGCGGTCGGACTTCTCTATCTTCATGCCCCGGAAGCGTTGTCGGTTTTCCTCGGGGCTCCGACCTACCCGCTGCAAGATGGCTTTCTTTAAATCGGCGTAGGCCAGGAGGCTTGTTGTCGGCAGTTGTTGCGCCGCGAGTTGGGCTTCCCTGGACAAGAGAGGAATAAGGCGGGCTGCCCATTGGTCTTGCGGCCAGCCCCAGATTTCCACCGTTCTCTCAAACAAATCTATAAAGGCTTCTACATCGTCGGCCGCCCCCATCTTCTGTAACGTGAGCGGCGGCAGCATGGCACGGGCGTCCGGGGTCGCGGCTGTGACTGGTGAAGCCTCCTGGCTGAGCAGGCTCCGGATGACGTGGCGATCCTCTGCTTGAGCCCGTATGATCTCGAAGAACCGCCGATCTTGGTCCTGCCTGAGCTCAAGCAGGGACTGTTGGTGGCTCTGATGGAGGGTAGCGAGGGACTGGAGGACTTCGGCCAGCTGGGAGGACTCTACGGGGTGACCCTTCTCCATCGTTGGAAGTGTTCCCGGGTTTCGGCACCAGTGTAACGGGGTTCAGAAGACTGACGAGGAGGGTGGACACAGAGGCGGGGGTGTAACTCATAAAGGTAAGCTTTTAATTAATATTTAGAGGACAGTGAACATGAAACAATCTATACAGAGCTCTCTCTCAAGGCCAACACTGGACTGGCATTTCTCTCTTTAACTGGCGGTGCTGTGGCTCTTTTATGCCGCTCTCCCCGTGCTCACTGAAATTAGAGACAGGTGTTAGACACAATTTAGCTCAGGTGCAAGCGCCCTTACCGCTTTCCCTCTCCGGACGGGCGCTTGACCACGCCCCCGCTGCCACAAAGAACATGTAGACATGCAACAGATTTCATGGCCCAGAATCCCCCACTGAACATTGTGTCAGTCTGAGATCACATAAACAGACAGAAGAACTGTGGTGAATTCTCCAAGACGTTTGGAACATCCTATCTGCCAACAACCAAGAAAAACTGAAAAATAAATGTTTTTTTATATTTTTTTTGTCAGCACAGTTGGGCATGGAAATACATTTCCAGTATGAATATTTATTTTAACATTTTAAATAATTGCAAATGGTTGTGGATAAGAACAAATGTGTGTGTGTTTTTTAAACCACAAAAGCAGTTTCTGTAGCTCTAATGGTAGAGCATGGCACTAGCAATGCCAGGTCATGGCGTTTATTCTCAGGAAATACATGAAGTGATGCCTTGAATGCATAGTTAGATGCTCTGGATACAAGCATTTGATAGATGCATAATTGTAATATAAATGAGAGGGTGGTAGATTGGTAGATACGGGCTGTAGATAAAAGGTGAGTTGAACACAATATAAAATCAATACAATTATTTTATCATATTTTAATAATAACTATGTGATGATTTATAGCTCAACTGTCGTGAGGGAAAACAACAATTTTCTGTTCTCTCTGAAAATAATATATATTTATATTAATATTTTAATATTAAAAATAATAATATTTATATATTTAGATTTTAAAATATACAAAAATATTCTTATAAATCTATTTTAGATACTATACTGTATATAATCCAGATATATTTCAGAGTAATTATTATGAAACTATGCTTAAACCATGGCAGTGATTAAAGTTCTATTCTTGTACAAAAAAAAAAAATTACAATGGATTTAGTTTTTATTTAGATTTTAAAATAATTTTCTGGTAAATGTATCATTACTGCAACATGTCCAAATTCAAATTTAGGACCATTAAATGTAGTATAAACAAAACAAATAATGCTTGAAATAATGTATGTTGTACCCAAGACACCAAGATAAAAATAATTGATTTGACATTCCAAACATCACTATCTGAAAAATAAAATGAAATGTTCATCAACACATTTTTCTCGACTGCAACACTTTTTTTGTTTTTTTCTATTTTCAATTCTTTATGAAATGCATTTTTGTTCATTTATTTTGTCCAATACTTACATATTTTTATTTAAAAATATATTCATATAAATGTATTTATAAATGTATAAAAATGTCTAACAGCAATATACAGTATTTTCCTGATATATACAGTATATATATTTTTGATACAAAATCTATATTTTTTGCCATTTGGGCTCATTCTGACAGACACTCTGAATTCTACAGCCATTTCCATGACAACCACCCAAGGCCCACACTCATGCTCCATTGCATACTCGACCTTCTAGAGTCAGCACTGTGTAATGTGAGGAAGTGTGTTAGTCAGAGACTATTCTTCTCTAAGCACACACTCCTTTCTCACACTCATCGTGATATGTTTGCTTTGCCATTTCCATCAAAACAATAATTTAATGATTGCTAGTTTCCATATTTTTATCCAGGGCTGAAAATTAGGCCTCAGCGCTTCCTGGGGCTGTGAACTCTTTTGCAGCTGTTGGAATTGTGATAATTTGGCATGGTGAAATGTATGTACAAATGTACTTAAACATCCTCTAGGGGGGAGCCACATTCTGTAGCACACGTGACATGGTGGCCTCATTCACTAAAGCCCATTTCAACAGAATACACACTATATTATTTCAGCTGTGTGGGTATCCAAGCAACTAGCCAGATGAGATGCATGTGTGCTTGTGAACATATGCTTAAAGAGAACTCACCCCTCTTTATAATACAGACCATTGGCTGAGGGTGATTTTTGAAAAATTTACTTAAAAAATTTAGCTTTTGGTTAACAACACAGAACTAGGGAAGTTAAGTTCATCAGGACAAAGATTAGGTTGGCTTGAAAAAGCCTAGTCTGAAAATGTATTGATAGATAGAATGCTTAGCTAGGTATTACTAACATGTTTTACCATGTTGCTAACATGTTTTAACACTTATTTAGACATGGCTAGTATTTTTTAGCACTTTGCAAGGCATTGCTTGCTTGAGACTGAGTCAAACAAGCCAAACAGGAAGTTTCTACATTGTTCTGGTGCAGAGATGTATATTTTGCTACTTGGTTGCTAGGGTAATCCCATGTGGTTTCTAGGCAGTTGCCAGGGTGATACTAAGAAGGCTGCTTACTGTCTTGAGTCATATAAACCAATAATGAAGTCTCTACAACATTCTGATCCTAAGCAATTTTGAATGTAAGTCAATAGGGTTTGGTTGCAAGGGTGCTCTATATGGTTGCTAGGGCGCGGATAAGTAGTTTCCATGATGATACTTGAAGACTGATTGCTGCTCACCCAATTAAAACAAGCCAACTCTCATGTCTCTAGGACATTCTGATCCGAATATATAACATTCAGCCATTTTGAATGGCAGTCAATGGGGCAGGCTGCTAGGGTGCTCTAAATGGTTTCTTGGGTATGGCTATTCCATTTCTAAGGTTATACTTAAAGACTGATTGGCAGTCAGAGTGAAATGAGTCTGCCTCATGTCTATACGATATTCTGATTGGGAGATATGAACCCACAAAATTCGGTGTTTTGTCATAGTAGAATAAAAAATATTGATTTCATGGGCAAGACCCTTGCCAAAGTATGCTTATGGGGCATATTTGGGCCGGTTTCCCCCCCCCCCCCCTTACCCCCAATCTCATGTAATGCTCCAAAACTGCTTGCTAGGCCATATGAAATGAGTCCACTCACATGTCTACAAAATTCTGATTTGGAGATGATCCATCAAATTCGTTGCAATACAAAGTCTATAGGATTTTTCAGGACATTTTTTGCCCGCCTGGGGTGCACCGTAACCACTATCCCTTAGAAATGTCATAGCACTGGTGTTGTCAATAGGCCAGTCGGATTGACACCTAATTTGTGGGTCTATGACAAACAGTGTGGGATGAGTTAGTTGGTGAATTGTTGTATGGAAGAAGAAGTATGTGAGATTATAATTGTGATGCTTTGCTTCACAAGCACCACTAATAATGATAAGTTTAAATAGTAGATCAGTAGGTTGACTCTTTCAAGCCAACCTAATAAACTAAAGGCATGAAGTAACCAAATAGCCCATGTTGAAGACTAAACATTCAGCTATTCTGAAGAGTAAATGAAGCGTGCAATGTAAAGAGACTCCGCACATTCAGTTTTACTGTTTCTTCCACTGGAATTCACAAGGTTCACAAGTGCAAGCGGCACAAGGGTGAATCGTTCATTTCTTCACAATTTATTTTCAATATAAATTCCCTACATTGTGCCAAACAATGTAATGTAAACATCAGTGTAACAATCAGTGTAAATATAGGCTAAATGTTACACGTTTGGCTGTTTTAGCCATGTAGTGACTTTATTCTGTAAGACTTTCTGAAAAATGCCTTACCTACATTCCAAACGATACAATGCTTCATATTTATTTACCATCCTATACTTGTATGCACATTTCATGTATACACTAGTAGTCTAAAGTTTTGATGCACTTTGATGCAATTTATGTTTTTCACTGTACCATTTAAGGATCGAAAGGCTCAAATGTTTGACATTTTAGAGAAATATAAATTGCGCCTAAGCATGAATTTCTTTACAAACTATTATATTTAATATAAATTAATAACACTTTACTTTAAAGGTGCTGAAAAGATTTCAGCCGTTCTACTTCCACGAGACTGAGATGTCAGATTAGCCACGCCCCTCTTTCCAAAACCCAAAGATAACAAATTAGCTTTATTGAGACCAACATCGTGCAGAAACGAATGTTTAAAACAACAGCTGCAATATAGCACCCTCAACTGACAACTGTTATGAACAACATGGCATAAAAATGCATATTACCACTAATCTCTCTCTCTCTCTCTCTCTCTCTCTCTCTCTATATATATATATATATATACAGTGAGGAAAATAAGTATTTGAACACCCTGCTATTTTGCAAGTTCTCCCACTTAGAAATCATGGAGGGGTCTGAAATTGTCATCGTAGGTGCATGTCCACTGTGAGAGACATAATCTAAAAAAAAAAATCCAGAAATCACAATGTATGATTTTTTAACTATTTATTTGTATGATACAGCTGCAAATAAGTATTTGAACACCTGAGAAAATCAATGTTAATATTTGGTACAGTAGCCTTTGTTTGCAATTACAGAGGTCAAACGTTTCCTGTAGTTTTTCACCAGGTTTGCACACACTGCAGGAGGGATTTTGGCCCACTCCTCCACACAGATCTTCTCTAGATCAGTCAGGTTTCTGGGCTGTCGCTGAGAAACACGGAGTTTGAGCTCCCTCCAAAGATTCTCTATTGGGTTTAGGTCTGGAGACTGGCTAGGCCACGCCAGAACCTTGATATGCTTCTTACAGAGCCACTCCTTGGTTATCCTGGCTGTGTGCTTCGGGTCATTGTCATGTTGGAAGACCCAGCCTCGACCCATCTTCAGTGCTCTAACTGAGGGAAGGAGGTTGTTCCCCAAAATCTCGCAATACATGGCCCCGGTCATCCTCTCCTTAATACAGTGCAGTCGCCCTGTCCCATGTGCAGACAAACACCCCCAAAGCATGATGCTACCACCCCCATGCTTCACAGTAGGGATGGTGTTCTTGGGATGGTACTCATCATTCTTCTTCCTCCAAACACGGTTAGTGGAATTATGAACAAAAAGTTCTATTTTGGTCTCATCTGACCACATGACTTTCTCCCATGACTCCTCTGGATCATCCAAATGGTCATTGGCAAACTTAAGACGGGCCTTGACATGTGCTGGTTTAAGCAGGGGAACCTTCCGTGCCATGCATGATTTCAAACCATGACGTCTTAGTGTATTACCAACAGTAACCTTGGAAACGGTGGTCCCAGCTCTTTTCAGGTCATTGACCAGCTCCTCCCGTGTAGTTCTGGGCTGATTTCTCACCTTTCTTAGGATCATTGAGACCCCACGAGGTGAGATCTTGCATGGAGCCCCAGTCCGAGGGAGATTGACAGTCATGTTTAGCTTCTTCCATTTTCTAATGATTGCTCCAACAGTGGACCTTTTTTCACCAAGCTGCTTGGCAATTTCCCCGTAGCCCTTTCCAGCCTTGTGGAGGTGTACAATTTTGTCTCTAGTGTCTTTGGACAGCTCTTTGGTCTTGGCCATGTTAGTAGTTGGATTCTTACAGATTGTATGGGGTGGACAGGTGTCTTTATGCAGCTAACGACCTCAAACAGGTGCATCTAATTTAGGATAATAAATGGAGTGGAGGTGGACATTTTAAAGGCAGACTAACAGGTCTTTGAGGGTCAGAATTCTAGCTGATAGACAGGTGTTCAAATACTTATTTGCAGCTGTATCATACAAATAAATAGTTAAAAAATCATACATTGTGATTTCTGGATTTTTTTTTTTAGATTATGTCTCTCACAGTGGACATGCACCTACGATGACAATTTCGGACCCCTCCATGATTTCCAAGTGGGAGAACTTGCAAAATAGCAGGGTGTTCAAATACTTATTTTCCTCACTGTTTATACAGTATATATATATCTATATATATAAAACATAGATCAGTGATATTACCTCAATAATTCACTGCAACGACAATACTATGAGAACACACAAAATGATTGATAGACAGAATGTATCATTGTCTGCGGATTGCTGATACATATTTATTTGCTTTTACAGAGTCTAGAGCTGCCACAGAGACAGGTGAGATATTTTATGACACTTATTTCATTAATATCTTTCAGATAGAAGGACATTTTTTTTGCATACCTTTCCATGAAAAAAATCACTTACAGGATGTTTAAGGGTCCATTCGTTAACATAGTTAAATGCATTAGGAATCATTTGAACTGACAATAAACAACGTGTTTTTTTAGAGCATTTATTAATCTTCATTAAAGTTGCTATATGTAATATTTTACTGTACTAAATCATAAAATGACCATAAAATGTCATTAGAGAATTAGGAAACATGCTAAGTTTAAATACTGGCTTCTCTGATAACAAAGCTACAGCCAGTATATTTTACATTGAAGTTTCCGTTCCAGGCCTGAAGTTCTGTTTATGTTTTGGCCTGTGTGATCTGTGAGACAGCTTAAAGCCCAGAAATCCTTTAAAACGGATGCTGAGTTGGCTAATTTGCGTGTCAACTTTCTGGCATCCCGCATGAGCTTTGAGTCTGGGGCGGGCAGACAACTCTCCAATATTTTGAATTTGGACTGCAGTACCCATTTCAAACGCTTGTTGTGAATCTTACATATACCACCTTTAATGTTAGTTAATGAAAAGAGGTTTTTTTAAGGTTAGTTCATGTTAGTTCATAGTGCATTTACTAATGATAACATATTCAACTTTTGATTTTAAAAATGTATTACTACTACTAACATCAACCAAGATTAATAAATGCTGAAAAAGCATTGTTCATTGTTAGTTCATGTTAAATAATGTTATTTACTAATGTTAACAAATGCAAACTTATTGTAAAATGTAACGTGGCTCCAAAAAAACTGCTTTTGTTTTTTGTCATCTGTAACTAAGTAAAAGTTTGTGTTGATACTACAAAGCAATCAAAAGTTATATCATTGCAAATATTATTTATCCTTGTGTCCAAAAGCCTCTCCAAACAAATAAAAACATAATAATTGTACAGTCACAAGACTGATTTGTTTAATACTCAGACATGAACTCTCATCAACATGGCAAAAAAAGAGCTACTGTAGGGAGAATGTTATGATATTTAGTAAATAACGTATTTCTGTTCCTTACACAAAGCTATAGTATGGCTTTAAAAGGCTTGGAATATAGTCCAAAAAGCCATGCTTTTTTCCAGTTTGGAGCTTGACAGTCCCAGTCGATAAAATATACACCTTAATAAAGTTCTACATATTTGGAACAACACGAGGGTGACTAAATATGAATATGAGTAATATAAATGGCAGAACTGACATTGTTGAGTAAACTATTCCTTTAATAGAGAAGATTATTTGTCCACACAGCTGAAGTTTCTCTCACTTCTGAGTGTAAATACGCAGTGTGCCTCTACAGTGAGAGGCAGAGAGCACATTCATGAGAGGAAACCATGGAAACGCCTCAAATATGCTGGTCGTTCACCAAAAACACATTTACGCTATCTCTTCCCAGTGCTACATCCTGGAATGTGAATTAAAGCCTCATTCCCTCGCATGCAGTTGCTTACAGTTCGCATTTACCCTAATTTGAGGAAGTGTGGTGGATTATGGGATGGGAGCTATAACAGTATTTTGAATGCAACGATTAGAACATATGGGCTTTTTATTTTATTTAAAATTTTATTTTAAATGTAAGACATTGTAATCTTAATGTAATTGTATGCCATGAATAAATCTGCAACACAGTAGAATGATGAAGTTTATCCTGAATGTTGTTGAATTTCATTTATTGACCATTTACTAAAGCAGCATATTTTTCATGAAATGAATGAAAAAACAAAAGTTAGTCCAACCCGGTCTCATGACAAGTTGTAAAACTAGTAAGAGATAATGAAAACATTAGAAATCATATAGGCCTAAGTTGGCTTGTATAAACTCGTACAACATTTACTCCCAAAGAGAAAAATAAATGAACCAACAAATGATGCAACGATGCCATTGTTTAAGTTTAACCCCTAACACAAACTTAAACCTAAGCATAAAGTCTTACCCCTTACACAAACCCTAAATCTAACAATGATGTTAATAAGAAAATTACTTTTGTGCACCACCAAGGAAAGAAAACATTGGGATTTGCACTGAGACGAGGGAAGCGTATTACAGGTTGTTGACATCAATCGTTTGAATTGCATAAATAAATATGGAATGAGTAAACCAAATTTGTTCATTGACATTTTCTTTTTTAAATAAAGTATTGAAGAGGAAGCTAGCTAAAATTTGATTTGCCTGTATTGTATCGATTTGAAATTCTTCTTTGGATTTTTCAAACGAGCCAAGTCATCCAATATCTTACGATTTCCCCATATCGTCCAAATTACTACCAGCTGTCATGAGACTATGTTGTAATAAAAGTCTGACATTTGTGTACGAGCCAAGTAATATGATATCTTACAATTTTGCAATCTCGTACATATTATTACGAGACGTCACGAGACATATGCCATTTTGTACATATTTTTAAGAGGTGTCATGAGACTGTGTTGTACGAGTCAAGTAATACGATATCTTATGTTTTTTTCATCTCGTACAAAGTATTGCGAGTTGTCATGAGACTATGTTGGTTAGTCAAACAATCTTTTTTGTCTGCTGTTTGTAACAAAACTAAAAACGGCACAAATATTTTTAGCAACATTTTTCAGATTCCCTCGAGACTGTTTTCCTGCAATCTCCAGGTGTGCCAAAAGGCAACTGGCACCAGCCCAAACTAACCCCATCAGCCAACCTTAAAACTGAGATGATGAATAGAAAGAAAATGATCTGTGCACCTCTAAAATGTAACTATAATACTTCCTATGATCTAGCCTAATAACAAATACATACTTTTATAAAAGAACTAATAGGAATATATACCCCATATAGACTTTTTTTTCATCTCAGGAACATGCTAACAGTAAAATCATTTTCTAAAGCCTTTGATTAATGTCTACTCTGGGGGTTTTGAACCACAGTGTAATTTAAGTTGATGGAATAGTCAGGATATTGTGCATTATTGATGAATTATTAATCATCTCTGACATGCATATATGATATCTATGTCCTCTAAGCAGCAGCCTGGACTTTATTTATCAATGAAATACCCTGAATTATTAATGAAAACGGAAATACAATAAAAACCGTGAGGTGGTTAAGAGGGTGTTCAGTCACTTTGGTACTAGAAAGGATATTAATATACATTTTATAATGTAAAAAGGACCACTTCATTTCTTAAGAGTTTCAGACATGAACACACTTTCTGTCAACCAATCACCAGCAGACAAAACCTTTAAGATATGATTTCCTGGTGCCTTTTTTATTTGATTCTCAATTTATGTTTTCCCCCAACGACCAATGTGTAGCTCTTAACAGAAGTTCATTGACTCTCTGTGGCTGCTGAATATGATTACGTCACTCATTCACGCTACTATATTGGAATGACATCACTCATTCACACCACAGTATGGGCATGACGTCACGCATTTACCACTGTGCTGGCATGTGATGTAATAGCAGGTGTATATATGGCCATAGGGAAAATGAAAGCATGAAATGATGATATTAGCAGTAATGTACTGAATTACCCCGACATACTGATTAAAGATTATTATTACAGGTGCGTTTACAAATGATGCACACCGCCAGCGCAGTCATATCTGAGCATCTGTCATTCATTTGAGTATTTTGAGACAAAATGACACATTGTAACTGCGGTTAAAAGGCTTCATCACAAAACAAGTATATGAAGTCATTCAACGCAATTAAACTTTGAATTGTGCGCCATTTAGCAAGACGTCTGCAATACGCTTTACTTACGAATAATCGTTGTTGCCTCCTCGTGGTCTTATTTTACGCTGTCCTTTCGCTGACGTCGTTTTCAAGGATCTATTCAGTGTTATATGCTGTTAAAGGCGTTCATTCGCGGTGCCATCGTTGCGGATGTGTTCTTGCCCGCTGGACGGCGGAGGTGGTGCTGAAATCTTGTTGCCTTGGAAGCGTCGCTCCTCTCAGCACGCGCTGCAGCGGCGACGCCACTGCGCATGCGTGCGAATGATTCACGGACCACCACCCTGTATGTGTACGAGGAAAACACCGAGACATGATGAGTGAAAAATGAGAATCAAAAATGTGCTACACCATACTCGGGGTGAAATGGTGTGTATCACGTTTAATCATAAAAACAATATATACGCGTTTGATATATAGTATTAAACCCTCTCTGTCTTATTTATTATGCTAATTACCCAATTCAACCATGACAGGACTGGCTCTTTAACTGTTTGTCAGGCTTGGAACAACGAGGATCCTCTTGTGGCCACTGTGGGAAAAAGTTTGAGTGGTGGAGAGCTATTGTTGGATGGTGAGTATAAGAAAGCCCCATTCATGGCGCTGGAAGACAACATCATCCAAAAGCTCAGTACAGCAGCTCTGTCACACACCTCTTTAAAACTCACCCATCACCCTCTCTCTTGTGCTTTTCAACCCATGTTTCCGGAATACATTAGAGTGCAACACAATAAGACATTGCTTATTTAAAAAGAGCAATGTGTTTTGTTTGTTCCTGGCAAATGCAGCCTGGGAAGTTGCTTGAAATGTCAAGTAGTAACAGCAGGATACTGTTTTATGTCATGATAAATTAATTTTTATTTACTTATTCAGTTTATTGTAAATTGTTTGTAAACAACTTTTTTTTCTTCTTTTTTTACGGTAAAAAAAACTTGTAATAAAATTATTATTACTTACATTAGATAACGTCATATAATTTTTAACCTGAAATCTTATTCTGGAAGCTAATTCACATTATTATTGGTTATCTATCCCTATTATCCCTATACTAAATAGTATATTTAATAGTTGTAGATAATATATTTTCTGAAAGTAGTTATTATTACAATTTACTAATAATACTGTAATATAATAATATAACATATATATTTAATAATAACATATAGTATCTAATATAATTATATATTATTAGATTATATAGCAAATATTTGTATATGCGATTAATTAATCGGGACACCATGTAATTAATTCGATTAAAAATTTTAAGCCCTAATAACAATATATACACTGGTGGCCAAAAGTTTGGAATAATGTAAAGATTTTGCTGTTTAGGAGTATGCATATAGCTCTGGAAAAAATGAAGAGACCACCAGTTTCTCTGGATTTACTATTTATAGGTAAGCACCCCCAGTTCATCATCGATCCTCCTCCGTGCTTCAGCAAGGCTGGGATCGGGCAGATTTGTCTTTGTGAAGGACGCATGAATTAAGCCACGTACAAGGTTATCATGGATGAAAATTGCTTCCTTCTACTCAAACAATGTTCCCCAACTCTGAGGATTGTTTTTTCCAGCAGGACAATGCTCCATGCCATACAGCCAGGTCAATCAAGGTGTGGATGGAGGACCACAGGATCCAGACCCTGTCATTGTCAGCCCAATCTCCAGACCTAAACTCCATTGAAAACCTCTAATATTGTGTAGGCCCTTCTCATGCTGCCAAAACAGCACCACCTCTCTCATTAACAAGGCATTTCAGTCCACAGAACTGCCACTCACTGGTTGTCTTTGCCTTGTTGATGAGAGAGATCAACAGAGAATGACCAGACTGGTTCAAGCTGACAAAGTCTACAGTAACTCAGATAACTGCTCTGTACAATTGTGGTGAGAAGAATATCATCTCAGAATGCTATTCGAGATGCTGGTTGGCACAGTTTTGGCAGCACGAGGGGGACCTACACAATATTAGACAGGTGGTTTTACTGTTGTGGTTGATCGGTGAATATATATTATTAGAAAATATCATACATTATTTCTATTAAATTAAAGATAGTATTCTAATGTCCAACAGTGCAAATCACTGCAAACCACCAACAATGTTTGTTCCACATTTTCTATCTTTATAACAAACTCTTGAAAGCCATAAAAGACATATGTATACAGTGCAAACATGCCTCAAACCCAACTAAGAATGTAATGAAATTATCTAGATTATAATGTTACATTGATATATAGAAATACTCCTTTTAGATATTTTAAGAGTACCCATAAAATCAGAAATATGCGTTGAGCACAGACACATGAATTACAGGTATTATTTCTCTCTTTATTTCAGTTACAAAACTGTGCCATCAGTGTACAAGAATACAAAAATACAGTCAGTGTTGATCTGTGTGGCTTCATAACATCATCATCTTCAATGCAGTAACCCACTAACCACACATTCATATCCTCATCTAATGGATCTCACCACTTGGTGGAGTTGTGGCACTAGAAATTGTACTGTTTTGTATTGACAACAGGGCTTGGTCTAAACAGTCTTTAACTGAAGTACAAGGCAAACATACTTGGTCCAAACTGATTAAGGAGAGTACACAGTAATACATGCTGTTAAATTGGTTGTGCATTAAGAATGGGAAAGACAACATAGTAGTGTGTCTGTTTGGGAAAAGATTGCTCTTCTCTTTACCATTAAGTAACGCGGTTAGTGTTTTCTGTGTCACGTGCATTCAAGCCAAAACATTGGTTAAGAGAGGCTTCACAAGACATAAAGGTACAGGGATGCAAAAACAATGTTTTTCTTTGAACTATAAACAAACATAAACCATTTCAGTGTTTAATATTATTTAGTGAAAATCATTAGTATAATGAACAAAAAATTAATTTCCATCAGCATCATTTCCAACAAAGAATTCTTTTACACACAATAATGAATTTGAGATGTGATGGAAAAGACACTGTGATGGGAATTTTCATGACTTTTAGAAAAAATGACAAAAATTACACAAATCATGCAAATGGCGCATGTTCATACACTGCTGGACTATTTGTTGTTAGTGGACAAATTAAATGAATTATTGAGAGTGTGAAAAAGAAAGTAAACTAAAAGTGAAGATGAAGTTGAAGAAACATACGTATAATTCAGTGCATATATATATATACATATATATATATATATATATATATATATATATATATATATATATATATATATATATATATATATATATACACACTGGTGGCCAGAAGTTTGGAATACTGTACAGATTATGCTGTTTTGGAAGGACATTGGTACTTTAATTTAGCAAAGTGGCAATCAAATGATCACAAAGTATAGTCAGGACATTACTGATGTATAAATCAGCATCATCAAGTCATTTTTGCTCAAATCTAGACATGCCCCATTTCCAGCAGCCAACACCCCAACAGCTTACCCTTGAATAATCATAGTAAATTGATCATTCGGTACTAGAAATTCACTTGCCATTATATAAAACACAGTTGAAACCTATTTGGATTGTTAAATGAAGCTTAACCTTGTCTTTGTGTTTGTTTTTGAGTTGCCACAGTATGCAATAGACTGGCATATTTTAATGTCAATATTAGGTCAAAATGGCAATAAAGAAACAGATTTCTCTAGAAACTCGTCAGTCAATCATTGTTTTGAGACCAGATGTACAACTAAACAAGAGGATAAGTACATCAGAGTCTCTAGTTTGAGAAATAGACACCTCACATGTCCTCCGCTGACAGCTTCATTGAATTCTACCCGCTCAACACCAGTTTCATGTACAACAGTAAAGAGAAGACTCAGGGGTGCAGGACTTATGGGAAGAATTGCAAAGAAAAAGACACTTTTGAAACAGAAAAACAAAAAGAAAAGGTAAGAGTGGGCAATGAAACACATAGACATTGAACAACAGATAATTGGAAGAGAGTGTTATGGATCTTAAAACCATTGAGCTTTTGTGGGATCAGCAAGACTGTAAGGTGCGTGAGAAGTGCCGACAAGACAGACACATCTATGGCAAGTGTTACAGGAAGTGTGGGGAGAAATGTCACCTGAGTTTCTGAACAAACTGACAGCTAGAATGTCAAGTATCTGCAAAGCTGTCATCGTGAAGGATTTTTTGATGAGAACTCTCTGAAGAAGTTCTTAATGTCCTGACTATACAATGTGATCAGTTGAACGCCACTTTGGTGAATAAAAGTACCAATTTCTTCCCATAAGAGCAAAATCTGTACATTATTCCAAACATTTGTCCACCAGTGTACATGTGTGTGTGTGTGTGTGTGTGTGTGGTGCAGAATAAGATTATTTCTGTTTTTGTTTTTTTAAACCCATGATATTTTAAGATATCAAAATCCCATTATTTCTTGCTATTTATTTAGAGAAAAAAATCCCAAAAACAGAAGCTGTTATCTTCACAGTTTTGTTGTGTTACAACCATTTGTTATATCTTGCTGCAATATGTTTACTCAGGATCAAAATTCAGAGTTGATGTTTATTTGATTTTACAGGTAACAGCCAATCTAATTTTCTGACTGACAATTTAATACAATGAATTGATTAAATATTTTGACATGAAATGGTAAGGAATACAGTATGCTCTTATTAAAAATCACCCCCCATAAAATCAAAACCAGGGGACAAATATTATTATTATTATTAAAAAAAAAACACTCATTCAGTTAACCACTAAAAGGCATGCAGCACTTTTTTAAAAGAGGAACAGTCAAAAGTGGTGCTAACATAACATATCTTTCTGTCTCCTTGTTTCCTTAGTTTAAATGTCCAATTTCTTGGTATGCTAACTTCGATTTCGGTCATCGCACTGGTGGACATGACTGACTTTACCTCACAATACGATGTTTCTTCTGTGACACGTCTTCGCGATATTTGCAGTGCAGGAAGCGAACGAAGGCTTGACGATACGTCTTGTTGAAAAGGGTGTAAATGAGAGGGTTCACTCCAGAGGATATATATCCCACCCACACAAACAAATTAATAAGCATATAGAGATACTTGCTGCAGTTGTCCTGACAGATGGCGACCAAAACATTGGTGATGAAGAACGGACACCACATCATCAGGAATAGAAAGAAGACAACACCCAAGACTTTGGAGGCACGTTTTTCATTTTTGATAGCTTGCATCATGCCTCGTCTCTTTTGGCCTTGTGAAGCTTTAAATAAATGTTTGCCAGGTCCAGATGTAGGCTTCTTGTTCACCGCGGCATTCTCGAGTAGACTTGAGTCACTTATCTCAGCAGAAGAATCTTTGGATTGGCTCTTTCTCTCTGTGGGAAAGGAAGTGCTGTGCTGCTGAAGAACTCGCAGGGTGAGGTAGTAGCAAACCACCATGATGACCAGGGGAACGAAGAAGGCCACGAACGAGCCGACAAGGACGAAGCGAGGCTCGTTTAGGGTGCAGGTGCCATTCACAAACACCTTCTTCTTATCCTGAAAACCCATCACTGGGATAGGCAGGGACAACACTGAAGGAGGGGAAGAAGAGAGAGACAGGAGAGAGCATGTTTTAATACCTGGGTTGTCAAGCAATTACACATTTTTCTATAATTATTTGCATCATGTGACTAAGAACTAACTGGACGATTTTGCCTGTAGAGTAAGTTCATCAATATTATTTCCGTGTTTGTTGAACTGCTGTATAAAAGCAATATGACACCTGCAATTGTGCTGTTGTTCCATATAACAGTGCGGCTTTGATTACCTGCTGACTACAGCCAAATCACAGCTGTGCTGATATACAGTCCAACAGCAGGAAGCTTCACTTTTTGTATCACTCTGCCTCTCAATGTCCGTAGATTTCCATGGGTGGTGGGGATTTTCATTCATTCTTCATTTTGATTTAATTCAATGATTTGTTCAGTCACCATTTCTGGAGATTGTATATATACACCAGTAGGTGGCGTCTGTTATGTTATGAGTAGGGCTGTCGATTTAACACTTTAATTCTCTGCGTTGAATGATACCGTGATGAAAAAATTCAACGCGTTATAAAAAGTAACACAATTAATCATGTCCCCGGACCGTAATAAGAAATATTCCTCTTTCAAATGAGCAAATCAAGCTTGAAGTACCACCTGTTATCTCCAGGGGGCAGTAAGCCAAACTTGCTGTATAGGCAACACACAGATAATACTGACAGAGAACACACCACACTTACAGAGCGCAGACAACACAAGCTGAGAACTCGTTCTTGCATTCAAACACAGCTTGATGAAGCACAAATCCGAATGCAGTGATCTCAAGATGGGTTTTTCTAAGTTTCAAACTTTGTTTAACTTGACACAGAGACCTAAAAATGGTATGTTTGTGACACTACACAACCGAGACACTCCAAAAGTGTCCGTCTGATGCAGGAGTACACTGACGCGTCCTTAGAAAAGACTGTATTGAGTTGAATATGCAAACAATTTTAGATTTGCTACCTGTTTGATCAAAGCCATAGTTAGACTTGAAAAACTGCTAAATAAACTCCTGAAGACTTTCTGGGTTTGAATCCAAACCATAATACAGTTTCAAAGGGAGCTATGCAAAAACATCAAACTTCATGTGTCTGAACTACTAAAAACATGATCCAGTATGAATGCTGAATGTGGCAGAGCCATGTGGTGTAAGGGCCTGATGCAACCGTAATGGCCATCACTGTCAGTTCCTATTAGCGCTGTTTCTCTAGGTAGAGATGTCAGATAGTCTCTCACAGCCCAAGGGAGCTCAGAGGAACAGGGACAGATTATTTGCCTGGCATTAGCTACAAGACTGGGATCACATAAGACAAAAACATTGGCATTGTGGATGAGTAGAGGATCAAACTAATCCTGCAGTGTTTTTATATAGTTGTTATGCAGAAGCCGCCGGTGTTTGTTGACTTTTAAGTCTGGAGTATAGTTGGTTTGTTTTCAGTGCTGGGTAGTAATGGATCACATTAAATATGGATGGGTCAAATAAATTCTGTGCGACATCCAAAAAACTTTAATTTAGTCAGAAGTAATCAAAATATAATCCAAAAACAATCAGATTAGATTACCATAAAAATCCAAGAGATTACATCACTGACTACAATTTTAGTAATGTAATTTATAATCAGTACCAGATTACAATTCAGAAATAATCTACCCAGCACTGGCTGTGTCAAGCGCTGTTTAACATCAAGGAAATTCTAAATTTGTGGATTTTTGTGAGGCCTATATTCCCTGAGCTGAGTTGATGATTAAATTTAATACGCATTGGGAATTGGGCATTCCAAATTGGATGAAAAAGTGGAAAAAAATCGCCCCCAAAAAAACACTACCCCCCAACACTCAACCTAACCGTCAGTGGATAAACAATGTAATATTAGAGGTAAACAGAGCTTATGTCTATGAAGATGATTATGGGCTTATTTACTTAAAACTAAGACATTTTAAGTTTTGCATCTATTTCCTTTCAAACAAAGGCTATATAATACTATTCAATGCAATGTTGTTGTCATTGCAGCTGTGAACACTGTATACTTCATTCTCACCTACAGACACTGTCCAGACAGAGATTATTTTGAGCATGGCTTTAAAATGTAGGTTGCTGCGGCTGTATTGGATTGGATTACGGATGCCGATATAGCGGTCGAGAGAGATGGCGCACAGGTGCATGATGGAGGCTGTGGAGAAGAGCACATCCAGGAAGATCCAAATGGGACACAGAGCTTCAGGGAGAGGCCAGGTGTAATCTGGAGACACATTTCAGAGGTGCACACACACAGTTTTGTACAAGAAATGTGTTTACACTGCAAAAATAATTGTCAGTCTTATGTATTTTTGTTACTTTTACAGTAGAAAGAAATATCTAAACAGCCTTAAAACAAGATACATTTTCTTGAGACGCAAAATAATATAAGACAAATTAATTCTTGTATCTTGCAATAGCTAGAAAGTTAAATACCTAAAAACTTGAAAATGTGAAAAATGTATAATTTACTTAACCCTCAAAGATCCAGAATAGCAGAACTGTATCGTTTGTTAACAGCAATTAAACAATACCTATTTTTTTTTAAGTAACATCATTACTTAAACAACAAACCATTTCAGCTTACATAGTACAAGCTGTTTCACACAGCAATATACTGATATGAAAATATATGAAAAACTCTTTAAGATCATGAAGTATGTAGGTTGTTGAAAAATATCTTTTGGTTAGTACTTACTGTACAGGATGCTGATTAGTGAAATTGGCATGACCAGAAAGCCCACCAGCATGTCTGCCACGGCCAGAGAGCAGAGGAAGAAATTGGTTGCATTGTGCAGCTTGTTTTCAATGGACACTGCCATAATCACAAGTATATTTCCTGCAATGGTGAGGAATATAAAGACCAGGATGAACAGGGCTGGCCAGTTCTTCCCAGTGGGTTGTATGACCTCTGACTCTGAGAAGTTGGATTTGAAATAGCTGTAGTTGAATTCCAAAGAGACATTCCTTTGGGTATCACTCAGTGAGGCCATTGTGGTAAAAGCAGTAAAATCAAAGTCTGAATGAGCCTTTAGCAGCTGTCAGTGATGTTGTGTAAAATCAGATATCAACTGACTTCGGCCCGTCTTCGTTTCAACTGAATCCTTTTGTGGTGGTGTGTGATCCACCTAAAAACACACATGAATAGGAAGATTTACTTCATTTTTACAAGTCAATTTTAATGGTATAAAATCAAGTAAAATCTACTTAAATTCATGACAAAATATTGATTAAAGTGAGTAAATTTAGCTTAACCGTTTTAGTTAATACTGTAACTTTCCCTTACAAATCCAATGTACATTTGGTCAAATTTAATTAACATTTTATAAGAACACATTTCTTTATAAACACATTTTATCATGTCCCACATGACATACGGAAGCCTTCCACAGGATAGTTGAATGCATATTATCTAGTCTATTAGACAACAACACCTTGCAATAGAAGGTGTTTTTAACCAGCTTTCTTCATTTTTAAAGGACAATGGTATTTTGGATTCATATCAGTCTGGCTTTAGTCAACAGCATAGCAAAGAGTCTGCTTTGCTCAAAGTGTCAAATGACTTTGATTCTTGCTATTCTAATTTTGCTGGATCTCAGTGTAGCATTTGACACTCTTGATTATGGTTTTCTTCTGAAGTGCTTACAGCAGTGTGTTGGGATCCAGTGTTGTGCACTAAATTGGTTCACCTCTTATATAAAGGATAGGACTTTTTCAGTGGAGATTGGAAACTATACTTCATCTCGTGCACCAGTCTCATATGGGGTACCACAGGGCTCAATTCTGGGTCCAGTTTTATTTTTACTATACATGCTCACTTTGTACACAATTTGTCGGAAATGTAACATCTCATTTCATTGTTATGCAGATGACACTCGCTACGCTATTTTCCCCTACTTTCAAAGGATATTTCTAGTTTACAGTGTCTGTTTGATTAACTCATGGATATTAAAAGTTAAATGTCAGCCAAACTTCTTCAGCTTAATGAAGCAAAGACAGAAGACAGAAGTCTAAGATTTTGGCCACCCTACTTCCACAGATACGGTTGTCAGTCAACTGGGACTGTTATCTGGAAACTTTCATACACATGCTAGAAATGTAGGTGTTATTTTTGATTCAGCCTTGAATTTTGACAAACAAATAAATGCTGTGGTCAGAAGCTGTTTCTATCAAATCTGGAGTATAGCTAAAATGAAGGCATTTTTCTCATTGAAAGGTTTGGAGTCTGTAGTATGTGCTTTTATTTTATCCAGACTTGATTGTTGTAATGTACTTTACCTGTGTGTTCCACCATCTTTACTGTCACACCTTCAGCTTGTCCAGCATGCTGCTGATAGGCTTTTGACTGGTATTAAGAAAAGGGAAAGTATTTACTTCTTTTATTTAACTGTGGAATTTACTCAAATTAGCAAATAAATATGTCAAGGTTTTCTACTTTAGGATTGATATATGATGACACATTGTTAAGATAACAATCAATTATTAGCGAGAGCGTTATTTATACATGTGTGAATTGAGTACAAATGTACGTTCACGCTTTAACTAATTTATTCAATGTAGAAAGTACTTAATCTTTTCTCCTTCTTGGTTGTGCTTTACTTCACCGCAAAAAAAAATTCAGTGCAAAAAATAATAATAATGTTTAGATAAAAGGTCAAGGAGTAAGAACAAACAACACGTGCATGTTGACAGAACAAGGACTTCCAAGAATACAGTCAACAACAAGGTTTTAAAAAAACAAACATTTTGTATCCCATTTTGGAATGCCCAATTCCCACTACTTACTCACTACTTACGGTTACTCACCTCAATCCGGGTGGCGGAGGACAAGTCTCAGTTGCCTCCACTTCTGAGACAGTCAATCCGCGCATCTTATCACGTGACTCATTGTGCATGACAGCGTGGAGACTCACAGCATGTGGAGGCTCATGCTATCCTCCCCGATCCACACACAACTTACCACATGCCCCATTGAGAGCGAGAACCACTAATTGCGACCACGAGGATGTTACCCCAAGTGACCCTGCCTTCCTTAGCAACCAGGCCAATTAGGAGACCTGGCCAGAGTCACTCAGCACATCCTGGATTAAACCTCACGACTCCAGTGGTGGTAGTCAGCGTCAATACTCGCTGAGTTACCCAGGCCCCCAGTCAACAACATCGGTGAGATAATTCTACAGCTGTAAATTCAGCATAGGAATTTATACAAATTATGATTATTGATTTGATTTGTTTTTTAGTTGTTGATGTTTTTCTCTCCCATACATTTCAGGATTATTATATAGAGTAGATAAAGATTCCAAAGACAAAATACAAAAAAAAAAAAAAGTCCTCTTTCGGACAAAGTTTAGCTCTTATATTTTATAAGGTTTTCTAGAGAATGTAATTTTAAGAGGAAACAAAAGACTATTCTACAGCGAATAAAAGGGATTTGGTAAACTGGTGGCTACCTTACTATGTACGATGAAAAATTATATTTTATATAACAAGACTATACATGTATACTATACGTTTACAAAAACAAAGTATGATTTGCCTTTTAGTACCTTATGGTAAAAACAAGACAATACACGTACACTACCGTTCAAAAGTTTGGGGTCACATTGAAATGTCCTTATTTTTGAAGGAAAAGCACTGTACTTTTCAATGAAGACAACTTTAAACTAGTCTTAACTTTGAAGAAATACACTCTATACATTGCTAATGTGGTAAATGACTATTCTAGCTGCAAATGTCTGGTTTTTGGTGCAATATGTAAATAGGTGTATAGAGGCCCATTTCCAGCAACTATCACTCCAGTGTTCTAATGGTACAATGTGTTTGCTCATTGGCTCAGAAGGCTAATTGATGATTAGAAAACCCTTGTGCAATCATGTTCACACATCTGAAAACAGTTTAGGTCGTTACAGAAGCTACAAAACTGACCTTCCTTTGAGCAGATTGAGTTTCTGGAGCATCACATTTGTGGGGTCAATTAAACGCTCAAAATGGCCAGAAAAAGAGAACTTTCATCTGAAACTCGACAGTCTATTCTTGTCCTTAGAAATGAAGGCTATTCCATGCGAGACATTGCTAAGAAATTGAAGATTTCCTACAACGGTGTGTACTACTCCCTTCAGAGGACAGCACAAACAGGCTCTAACCAGAGTAGAAAAAGAAGTGGGAGGCCGCGTTGCACAACTGAGCAAGAAGATAAGTACATTAGAGTCTCTAGTTTGAGAAACAGACGCCTCACAGGTCCCCAACTGGCATCTTCATTAAATAGTACCCGCAAAACACCAGTGTCAACATGTACAGTGAAGAGGCGGCTGCGGGATTCTGGGCTTCAGGGCAGAGTGGCAAAGAAAAAGCCATATCAGAGACTGGCCAATAAAAGAAAAAGATTAAGATGGGCAAAAGAACACAGACATTGGACAGAGGAAGACTGGAAAAAAGTGTTGTGGACAGATGAATCCAAGTTTGAGGTGTTTGGATCACAAAGAAGAACGTTTGTGAGACGCAGAACAAATGAAAAGATGCTGGAAGAATGCCTGACGCCATCTGTTAAGCATGGTGGAGGTAATATAATGGTCTGGGGTTGCTTTGGTGCTAGTAAGGTGGGAGATTTGTACAGGGTAAAAGGGATTCTGAATAAGGAAGGCTATCACTCCATTTTGCAACGCCATGCCATACCCAGTGGACAGCGCTTGATTGGAGCCAATTTCATCCTACAACAGGACAATGACCCTAAACACACCTCCAAATTGTGCAAGAACTATTTAGAGCAGAAGCAGGCAGCTGGTATTCTATCGGTAATGGAGTGGCCAGCGCAGTCACCAGATCTGAACCCCATTGAGCTGTTGTGGGAGCAGCTTGACTGTATGGTACGCAAGAAGTGCCCATCCAACCAATCCAACTTGTGGGAGCTGCTTCTGGAAGCGTGGGGTGCAATTTCTCCAGATTACCTCAACAAATTAACAGCTAGAATGCCAAAGGTCTGCAATGCTGTAATTACTGCAAATGGAGGATTCTTTGACGAAAGCAAAGTTTGATGTAAAAAAAATCTTATTTCAAATACAAATCATTATTTCTAACCTTGTCAATGTCTTGACTCTATTTTCTATTCATTTCACAACGTATGGTGGTGAATAAGTGTGACTTTTCAGGAAAACACAAAATTGTTTGGGTGACCCCAAACTTTTGAACGGTAGTGTACGTTTACATTAAACTCTTTGACCGTTTCCAAAAGTCCTGAAAACAATCACATTTGATTATATTTCATTGAAATATATATATATATATATATATATATATATATATATATATATATATATATATATATATCGTCCTTTTGATATCAGTTATGTACATTAGGGTGTTTAATGTATTATTGTATGTAGTTTAGTTGATGTTGATTGCATTATTTTAGTGTCTAGTGTGTTGTACATATAGTGAAAGAAAATGATGAGTAAGGCTGTCATTCTGCCTTACATCTACTTTTGTGTTCCATGGAAGAAAGAAATTCATTCCGGTTTGGAAAAATGTGAGGGCTAGTAAGAGACAATTTGGGCTATTTATCAGTGTATACAAGTATATAAAGAGTTACTGGGTGAGATTTCTTTAGACAAGAACATGAAAAAGATAGAAATTATAACAGGTTTTAACCACTGCTAATAAAACTATCCACAAGAAAGAACTTTTCTTTTGACAACTGGCTTCATCAGAATAAATTCATTTTGAGAAAAACTCACTGTGTCACATCCAAATGAATTGAACTACTGGCATTTTCCTGCCAGTAGTACCTGCTACACCCCCCCCCCCCCCCCCCAAAATAAAACAGAACGAGTTGCAAAAAAATTACAAAGTAAAGTAACCTAAAGTAATCCCTTAAAATATTCCTTTTTTAAAATGATACTTTTTTTAGGCTCTTTTGTTAAATGTAAACAGTAAAACACAATGAAAAATATGAAATTATTTTTTATTTTAATTCTTATTAAATTGTATAAGTGTGCTTCTTCATCTTTGGGCACTTTCATGTCCCAAGGGTTGATTTCCCAACTTCCCTATGTGACAACAAGCCCCAATCTCCCCTATGTATATTAAGGAATTCTGTACAAAACACCCACCTGTGTGTGTGGTGATGTACTGGAGTCTGTTTCTGATCTTCTGATGGGTCTGAAAGATCTCTCTCTTGTCAACAGTGACTGAGACTGGAGCAGTTTCATCAGTGCAGATCCGTTCTCGATCTTCTGTGTAAGTAAATAAGGAGAGAAATGTCACTCAGCTTTTGTTTCAAGCCTGGCCAGTTGAACTCGGCCTATTCTTTTGAAGCCTTTATTAACAAATATACATGCAAGCAAGCGTGTAACAAATATTGACACATGCAAGTGTCTGTTTAAACTCAAGTAGGATGACTTCAAATTCTTTTTGCGGAAGGTTTAGATGTGAAAATTTGGAGCGTTAATGTGTAAGTTTCTCAGATATCTTTAGCCCATCCCACAATATCTTCTTACCTGTGCAATGTAGAAGATACTGGAACAAGGCCAGATAACCTACAGCACAGACAACAACTCTGTCACACTACCATCTCAACCTTCTGTTGAATTATTCTTTGTTTCAACGACCTCAGTAGAATGATTCATTTATCACTGTCACTAATGGCATTAAAGATGTTACACACTTACAGTGGTCTAAAAAGTATTTGGACACTTAAAGGAATATTCCGGGTTCAATACAAGTTAAACTCAATTTGATTACAACATAAAATCATTTGGACTTGTCCCTCATTTTCTTAAAAAAAGAAGAAGCAAAAATCGAGGTTACAGTGTGGCACTTATAATGGAAGTGAATGGGGATCATTTTTTGGAGGGGTTAAAGCTTTGATTGAGCTTAACTTGTAATGAACCTGAAATATTCATTTAAGCCGCACTTAAAAATGTGTGTCATTGAATTGCATAACAAAACAAAACATCAAAGTGGCTCTTATTTTATTTAAGACACTTTTTATTGAAAGACAGCACAAGCACACTTTTCAAGCGAAACATTTCTCAAAAAGAAATTTGTTAGGTTAGAAATGATAAACAATATATATATACTGTTTAAAATGGAGATAAATAGTATCTTTATATTTATTCTTAGGCTGCTAAATGTAGCTTGCGCTTGTCGTTGCTTGACATTTCATTTCTCTTGTAACGTGATGCACTGTGATTCTGGAAACGCTTTTTTTTTCACACCTAGACGTAGACAGATGTAAATAGACTTGGCTTGATGTGATTTCATTTTCATGTTATCACTGATAAAGCCCTTACTTGTAGTCAAATGTATTTTTGTTGTTCCACTGTTTGTCTGTTGCAAAAGATGACAATTAATGTTACCAAAAAAAAAAAAAAAAGGATTGCAACATCCCTTGTAGAGGTGTAAAATGATTAAACATAGGACATCTTTAAAGGGATTGTTCAGACAAAAATGAAAATTCAGCCATCATTGCCTCATGTTGTTCCAAACCTGTATGAATTGTTTTCTTCCATGGAACCAAAAACGGAGATGTTAAGACCTTTTCACTCCAACGGTGGCCCATTCACGCCTTTACGCTAATCTACAAGCAATTTTATCGGGGTCCGATAGGTGGCTCAATGCACTTTTCATCCCTCGGCAAGCAGATAAAAAAATTAAAAAACACATCCCTCTACCAGCAGAAACAACGATGATGAGAGTGTTGTTGATTTGCTAAACGAGATAGAAAGCTTTCGAGACACTTCACAAGCTATTTGAGTTGACTGACAGTATTATCATGTACGCACTGTCTGAGGGGGGATTTGAAAGAATCAAGCATAAAGGTCAAGGTCAATGCTTTTTGTTCCCAATCATGTCAACTGTGTCTGAGAAAAAATTTGTGTTGATATGACAAAGCAATCAAAAGTTATAGCATAACAAAACTAATTTATCCTAGTGTCTAAAAACATCTTCATGTGTCCAAAAGCCTCCCCAAACAAATAATACATCATAATTGTACATAAGAAGTAATTACACATGCAAATACAACAATAACTGAAGGTTGGAATAGCATTGGACTGATTGCCTACATAATTGTCAAAGACATATACTTAGCTATTACTCGATATATTTTTGTCTGTGAGTAAAACAAATAGACTGGTTGTATTCTACTCATTGAGAGTACATATGACACATGGCTATTCGTTCAGTTTGATGTTTTTACTGATTGCAATGTGTACATAGCAAATGTTTTTATAAGTTATGAAAATGGAACACTTCTGATTGTCTGCAAATTTTGGACATAATGCCAGCATGCATTGGAAAGTAGAGCTTCTACGCTTTCAAACAACACCTATTTTGTGTTGGTCAAGACTGTAGTTGTTAATAATTTTATGGTTGTTTTTTCTCGCAGGTGGGCCAGGCCAGCCGGCGGGCCAATCAGAGCCTAAAGGGTTAATGGTTAAAGCATGTTATCATTTGGTACAATATTAATTATGTGCACTGACGCATACTGTATTCACTTGTGTTAAGTGCATTTGTTTATAAATCACTGCATAATGCACACTCAAAATGACTGTTATTGCGATGTACATCTACTGAACAATCCTCAAAAATAAAAACTCAAAATTCTGCGTGTTACTAATTAAACGTAATGAAATTGAAAAGGTTCCAAGAGTGTGAACAATAAGTCAAGTAATATTTATTTGTACATATTTGTATAGAGCTTTTTACAACACACATCATGTCTGAGAGTCATAATTGTGCAGTTTGATAAAAAAACAAACAATCATTTGTATTTAGACCACCAGTGAGCGATCTCAACCAATAAAACCCATCTTCAGTCTGGCCCAGTATTAGATACTTTAATACTGCTATGGACAGACAAGGCTGTTAACAAATATTAAAATGAGCACAGCAATAACTATTATGTTTTCAGTATTCAAAAGCACACAAAGTGCACTGCAAGTCACAGCAATAGTATTAATATTATTCATATTTGGTGAAGATATACAGAATAAATTATGAAGACAATCCACATAAGATCAGATCATTTTTAAAGGGTGTGCAAGACAGTGCTGCAGCCATATCATTACATGTAAAGAGAACCCATATGAGAATAATATTTTTCTGATTTGAAGATAAAAACAAAAAAAATCGACACTGCGATTCAGCGAGAATGTTCACTCCTGGTGACAATGGCTCGTTAGGAATCCATTGTTTCGATTCAAAATGTTGATTGCGCCGTGAAATCGCGCCCAACATTCGCGTTTGGTGTGCAAAGGCGTTTAGGCAGAATGTTAGCCTCAGTCCTATTGAATTTCATTGTATGGCAAAAAAGATACAATGGAAGTGATTGGTGAATGAGGCTAACATTCTGCATAAAATAGGCCTTAGGCTCTCATTCTGAATATGAACTGATATTTTAAGGGAAATTAATTTAAGAGGCATCGGTAACACTTTACATTAATATTCCCTTTTTAAGGGATTATAAGGGGGTTTATTAATTACTAATAATTTGTTTACAAATGTCTCCCTTACTCCACCTTTAAGTCATTTTATGTTTTTGATTAATGTATAAATACATGTATTTATTAAGATTTTATAACATGCAAGTTAAAATGCTCACCATCTGGCAAATATTGGATACAACATGCATGTTGCAATAATTGCATATAAATAATTCTAGTAATGCATTTGTAAATTACATAAGTCAATAATTCAATTGATAATTAATTTACCAAAAAAATCAAACCTCATTGTTTCTCAAACTTATTTCTTCTTGTGAAATGACGTTTGGTCACAAGGATGTTTGGTGACTATGTACCGGTACTGCCCTTTGTACTGGAAAAAAAAACTTTCCTTTTGTGTTCTGCAGAAGTGAGTAGTTTCATCTTTTGGGTGAACTGTTCCTTAAATTGAATGACAGCAAATATTTCACAGTACACTTTTATGTAAATTTGACTGAACCCTCCAGCAAGAAACTAGTTTAGTCAGCTCAGCTTACATGAGTTAACAAATGCAAAGTAGCACTTGTGCTCACCACCATCAAGGAAATAGCACACATTTATTAAACAAATATTTAAAAACAAATATGCTGAGTTAAACTTGTGATATTTGCAGGTGTAAGGTGACAGCGAGTCTGGGCTACCCCTCGGGAGAACAAAAGGCTCTCATGAGAATCAACATTTGAACTGTCTCTTGCGTAACAGCAACATCGGAGACACAGCCAGCAGGGGCTCGCACCTCAATTCTACCATCTGATTACCTCCCCCGACTCCCCCCTCTCCTCCTCACTTAGAACTCACTAAAAACCTATACAATGTCAAGTGTGTACAAAAAAGTAACTATAACATGTTTGGTATCATTTAAAGTGTCTCAGTGTGCCTGGTAAACTGGTCTCATCCTCCCAGCCACAATGAAAAGCTAAAAGAAGTTATAGAATATGAGAGATGTAGTGTGCCTCTTAAAGGTGTGCCCTCCCCCAGATCCTCTATATGTAAATGTACAGGAACCTACTCAATGGGGAGCCAAATCTAATTAGAAGGACAGACACACCATTTGGTTAGCCTATTGAATTATCTGGGTTTATAAGGAGAAGGGGCAAAAGGTTCTGGGAGTCTGTAGGTAGACTTCCCACATGATCGCTGTGTGTAGTTTTTCGTTGTCAGGTAATATTACTACAAATTCCTCAATTTCCGTATTGTTGTGATTATATTGATTGTTCGATGATTTTGCCTTATGAATTGGATTTTGAATTATTGTTCTATTACCTGGTCAATAAATTGTAAACATTTGATTTTATTCTGACTGACTCTGAAATTGTTTTTTCCCAAACAGATTGAGCGATTCGTATGTTACCGCAAGTCTGCGTCAGATTAGTGACTACTAATATTTGGCATCAGTTCAAGTGTACTTGGTTTGCAAAGACAGAAAGTGTATTTCCGTTTAGAACAGCTAAATGCTGCTTGACCAATCTAAATTCGGGTGTGTCTTACCTCTGTTTTGACTTGAGGTTTCTTCAGATAAGTGTATGTGGGAAACCACGCATGGCCAATCCAAAGCTATTACAAGAGAAGTTATGTTGGTCAACTTATATCTGTAATAGTGGCCGTGACCTCTACTGAAGAAAACGTTAAGTTAAATTCAAGTGTATGCAATTCCATGGGGGCTATACTGAAGTATCTTTGATTGTGTATACGTGAACGTGACCGATCTCAGGTATATAGCAATTACCTCTGTTTGATGATCCAATACTGGCTGCTTGTGATCGTGAGACCCGCAGTGTAGAGAAAACACGCAAGGACCTCAAAGCGACATAGTTTCCTAATCTGAACGGGTAAAATATAATTAAAGGAGTTAAAAGAATAATCAAACATTCGCTCACTTTTAATGATCCTCAAATATCATTAAAAACCTTTTTCATTTATGGAGTCAGATGAAATAACGAGGTAATACATGAGAGAAAATGTATTTCATTTAATCTGGTTGTGTTGCGTAAAAGAAAGTCAGTAACGCGCAGAGACCTTCACCCGTATTATTGGAGAACGCCATTGGACCGATAGACGGGCTTACACAGGCAACATATGCACATAAAAGCTAAGGAGGAATATTGCTCTAGAAAGTTACTGTATGATCTGTTAAACACAATAAATCATGCAAAGAGATGAAAGTCCCTGTGCATTGTACTGTATGTATGTATTAGGTGTGGCAATATTATCCTTTCATGACAACTGTTTGGGAACATTTGGGCATTATCACAAAAGAAGTAAAAAAGGATGACTTCAGGAGTTTTTGTAGGGGTAAATTGTAATTTACAGTGAATATCTGACTGTGTCTCCATCACATTCAAACAGTCAATGGGAAACAGATGCAGTTTTAAAGTCTCAAATGCATTTCTTGCTGTCTAATTGATCTGAAACTTAATAAAGACTTGAGGAACATTTTCCCCACGTACATCCTCGCTTTTCCATCACCCATGGAGGCCGCACCGACATCGCGCAGCATGTTCATACGTAGTCTCAAGATGGCGCCGAGTATGGCTGCTGCGTCGCGAGCTCCGTCAAAACACTGCAGTTTATTGTTTGTTTTGTTTACAGTTCTGTGTTTTTTTGTCTTGGATGTTGTCTGCCTTATTGTGTACGACAGACAAACGCTTTTGGACATTGGTTCGGCAATCACACACCGAAAACCGGACTTCACATTCCTCAATGCCGACCCGCGGGTTACAAACACGCCAGCGGATCCCTTTGTTTGGGCTGCCCGGCCGCGGAAACGCAGACGGAAAAGGGGAAAAAGAGCCGGCGTTCTCATCAGATTAAGACGTCGCGCAAATCGCCCCCCGCTACCCAGTATACTACTGGCAAATGTTCAGTCTCTGGACAACAAGCTCTGCGAGCTGAGAGCGCGGATCTCTTTCCAACGAGAGACGAGAGAATGCTGTGTTATCTGTCTTACGGAAACCTGGATGTCCACGGAGATTCCAGACTCGGCCATCGAACCCACGGGTTTCTCCGTGCACCGAGCGGACAGAGCGAAAGACCTCTCAGGTAAAAGCAGAGGTGGAGGTGTATGTTTTATGATCAACAAATCATGGAGTGATCAGAGGAATGTACATTTTATCAGGTCTTTCTGCTCTCCTGATCTGGAATTTCTCATGCTTCTGTGTCGACCATTCTGGCTACCGAGGGAATTCACAGCGGTCATTATCACTGCTGTGTACATCCCCCCACAAGCCAACACAGACCGGGCACTTAGGGAACTGCATCGAGGTTTACGCTGATAGCGTAACGTGTTTCATCAGAAAGTGCGTAGAGGACGTTGTTCCGATGAAAACTATACGGATCTACCCCAACCAGAAACCATGGGTTAACGGCGATGTTCGCGCGGCACTTACTGCGCGGACCACCGCTTTTAATTCCGGGAACGCGGAGGAGCGTAAACAAGCCAGTTATGCCCTCCGTAACTCCATCCGTGCAGCCAAACGCCAGTACAGGCACAAAATTGAAGAACAGTTTAACACCACTGACTCCAGAAGTATGTGGCAGGGAATTAACACCATCACGGACTATAAACAGAATAAAAACTCCGCCATGAACACCGCTGCCTCTCTCCCGGACGAGCTTAATACATTTTATGCTCGTTTCGAGGACAACAACAACACCGCCCTCGCGGAGAGAGCACTTGCGGCCGATACTACAGATGATGGTTCACTCTCCGTCTCTGTTGCGGATGTAACCCGATCCTTTCGACGGGTGAACATCCGTAAAGCCGCGGGTCCAGACGGCATTCCGGGCCGCGTCATCAGAGCATGCGCGAACCAACTGGCTGGTGTTTTTACGGACATTTTCAACTTGTCCCTATCCCTGTCTGTAGTCCCCACATGCTTCAAAACATCAACCATTGTGCCTGTACCGAAGCAATCAAAAATCACTTGCTTAAATGACTGGCGTCCTGTTGCCCTCACCCCCATCATCAGCAAATGCTTTGAGAGGTTGATCAGAGATCACATCTGCTCTGTTCTGCCCACCTCTTTGGACCCATTGCAGTTTGCCTACCGTAACAACCGCTCCACTGATGATGCCATTGCATCTACAATACACACTGCTCTTTCCCACCTGGAAAAAAGGAACACATATGTGAGAATGCTGTTTGTAGACTACAGCTCAGCATTCAACACCATAGTGCCCTCCAAGCTTGATGAGAAACTCCGGGCTCTGGGCTTAAACAGCTCGCTGTGCAGCTGGATCCTGGATTTCCTGTCAGGCAGACGTCAGGTGGTTAGAATGGGCAGCAACATCTCCTCATCACTGACCCTCAACACTGGAGCCCCGCAGGGCTGTGTTCTCAGCCCACTCCTGTATTCCCTGTACACACATGACTGTGTGGCGACACATAGCTCCAATGCCATCATTAAGTTTGCTGACGATACGACGGTTGTAGGTCTGATCACTGACAATGATGAAACGGCCTACAGAGTGGAGGTGCACACTCTGACACGCTGGTGTCAGGAGCACAACCTCTCCCTCAACGTCAGTAAAACCAAGGAGCTTGTGGTGGACTTCAGGAAGAAAGACAGAGAACACAGCCCCATCACCATTAATGGAGCACCGGTGGAGAGAGTCAGCAGCTTCAAGTTCCTCGGTGTCCACATTACTGAGGAACTCACATGGTCCGTCCACACTGAAGCCGTTGTGAAGAAGGCTCACCAGCGCCTCTTCTTCCTGAGACGGCTGAGGAAGTTCGGAATGAACCACCACATCCTCACACGGTTATACACCAGTACTGTAGAGAGCATCCTGACTGGCTGCATCACCGCCTGGTATGGCAATAGCACCGCCCACAACCGCAAAGACCTGCAAAGGGTGGTGCGAACTGCCAGAAACATCATCAGAGGTGAGCTTCCCTCCCTCCAGGATATATATAACAGACGGTGTGTGAATAAAGCTCGGAGGATCATCAGAGACTCCTGTCACCCGAGTCATGGGCTGCTTTCACTGCTTCCATCAGGCAGGCGGTATCGCAGCATCAGGACCCGCACCAGTCGACTACATGACAGCTTCTTCCCACAAGCAATAAGACTTTTGAACCCATGATCTCTCACGATCAACAATCAGCACTGCACTTTATTAATCATCACTCTGTCAATATATTCTCCCAATTCAATTAGTGTTTATATATATTTATATCCGTATCTAGTGTATGTGTATTCTACATTGTGTGTATTGTGTACATTTGTTATGTAAATTGTTGTGTAAGTATGTGTACATTTGTTATGTAAATTGTTTTTGTGTAAATATGTTGTTTATTGTAAAGTGGTTTATGTCTTGTCACTGTCATGACTGCTATGTTACTCGGAACTGCACACAAGAATTTCACCTGCTGTTGCACTCGTGTACACAGTAGTGTGACAATAAAGTGATTTGATTTGATTTTGATTTGATTCATACAAAAAAGCATGTGGATGCTGCTAAAAGTAAGTGTGCCACACCAAGTGTTAGCGATTTTTTTGTGAAGCAAAGTTCAGAATCTGATGAGGTGCACGCAAGTGAAGGACTTTTTGCACAGCCATAGCTTTGCACATTCATGACCTGAGAAAAGTCTTGCATGCCAGTCTGGAGGAATCATTCATACCCTCTGACATTGAAAAGCAGTTGGATGCCCTGGTTGAAGCTGGTGATATGCGAGTGGATGACTACTGGAGGTGAGGCAAAATCATTCCTGCCATTCCACCGCCGCTGGCAGCTCTCGCATGACCTGCCACCACCAATGGCAGCTCGCACTCGGCTACCACTCATCCTGCACCTGCTGTAGACAACTCTCACTGGCTCTGTCAGTGTTTTAAGCATCTTCCTCATGATCCAACACCGTTACACGCTCCTCCGTGATCCGATACTGCATACACCCATTCGCACGTACTGTTTCCATACATTAGGATATTTAAAACATTAATATGCATATTCTAATGTGTGTTTCTGCTGGTCATGTATGTCATATGTTAGGCTTACTTATGGTTCAGAAGACACTGTGTTTCGTTTCATCCTCTGCCACGCAGAAGAGAAACAATAATGAAAGCACTCAAACTTCAACTTACAGATTTAAACAGGCTGCTGCAGAGTGCGGTAATAAAGTAACAGGGAGACAGTCAAGCCTAACTTATTTACAATAAAACCCTACATCCAGCGAGAATGCTTTGTGTCTACGGTGTCTGTGTCTGTGTGTATCTATTCATTTTTAATTACAAAATATAGACTACATCAGACTTACAATTTTTGTCTGTTTGTGATTCTGGGAGAAAAGTTTTTCATTTTATTCATTGCATGGCACCTCATTTCTTATTTTGTTTTCTGTTATTCTGTTCTGTTTTATTATTATCATATTTAATTTTCTTGTCAGTAATTGTTTTGTGAATTAATGCTTTGGTAATATTGTATGTAAACACAATGGATGGTATCCATCCATCCATTGACAACCGCTTATCCTGTGTACAGGGTCGCGAGGGGGGGGCTGGAGCCTATCCCAGCTAACATTGGGCGAAAGGCAGGGTACACCCTGGACAGGTCGCCAGTCCATCGCAGGGCCACACATAGTAGACAAACAACCACTCACACTCACACTCACACCTAGGGCAATTTCTTTTTTTTGGAGACATCAATTAACCTAGCCTGCATGTCTTTGGATTGTGGGAGGAAGCTAGAGCACCCGGAGAGAACCCACACAGACACGGGGAGAACATGCAAACTCCACACAGAAAGGCCAGGGCAACCGGGGTTTGAACCCACGACCTTCTTGCTGTGAGGCGACAGTGCTAACCGCTGCACCACCGTGCCGCCGTGTGTGTGTGTGTGTGTGTGTGTGTGTGTGTGTGTGTGTGTGTGTGTGTGTGTGTGTGTGTGTGTGTGTGTGTGTGTGTGTGTGTGTGTGTGTGTGTGTGTGTGTGTGTGTGTGTGTGTGTGTGTGTGTGTGTGTGTGTGTGTGTGTGTGTGTGTGTGTGTGTGTGTGTGTGTGTGTGTGTGTGTGTGTGTGTGTGTGTGTGTGAGAGAGAAAGATAAGCAGCATTGACATCTAGCATCACTTATGTTGGTTCAATCAACTAATACATTGTAATAGGGGGGTTAGAATGGGAAAGGAGGAGGCGGGAACCAGATGAAACATCAAAGTAATATTTGAATGAAAACTTAAAATATTACTTAGCAAAAAGACAAACATAAACACACACACGGCAGCTGCGTGTGGCTCTCTCTCTCTGGAACTGCCGCATCCGGCTCGTCTTTATCCCTCTCCTTGGCTGATAACCCTCCTTGTCACACCCCTCCCTCCTTTGCCTCCGGCTGGGGAACCCCCAGCATGACGTACACCCCCCCACATTCTGCACCTGCCGGCAGGCTTTCCCTAGTCTCGAGACCTGTGAGGGAGACATTGGGAGGGAAAAGGGGAGAGGGAAAGAGCGAGGTGGAGCGACAGTGATAGAAAGAGAAAAAAATTGCTCTCTGGTTCCCAGACATGCTGTCGCCTGGTCCTCGACCACTCCTCCACCTTATGGTGGGCGACAGCCACTCCTCCCTGGGCAGACAGCAGCGAGTCCTCCGACCCCTGGAGAATGGAACGCCCCCTGCGTTCTGGCGGCCAGTAGCGAGCCCCTCCTCCCCTCGTGGATGGTGGCCGTTCCACCTAACCCTCCGCATTCTGGTGGTCGGTAGCGAGCCAGCGGTTCCAGTGCTCCAGGCAGCCGGCAGCGACTCCTCTGTCCCCCGGTGGATGGCCGCGGCTGCTCCTTTGGGCGGACAGCAGTGGCAAGGTCTCCGCGACAGTGCATCCCTTCTCATTCCAGGGTTTCGGCACCAATGTAACAGGGGGGTTAGAATGGGAAAGGAGGAGGCGGGAACCGGACGAACCATGTAACAGGGGGGTTAGAATGGAGGAGGCTCTCTCTCTCTCGAACTGCCGCATCCGGCTCATCTTTAACCCTCTCCTTGGCTGATCAGCCTGATTGGGGGCCGGCTGTGCACACTCTTGGCCCCTTGTCACAGACATCTAATAATATAAGGTCTTATTTGACATTATCATAATGTGTGTAAACAAAATCTTGACACTCCATAAATAAATATTTTTACATATTAATTTATTCAATGTTGTTAACTGCTTTTAGCAAAATTACCCTAACTTTAAAGGAGGATAAATATAACTATTGTCATGCAATGTATGCTACTGTTCATGTGTTGCATTATTGTAACTTTACAATCAAGTGTCAATCAAGGCAATCACTGCAAACAACAGTGCTACCTACAATACTAAATAGGACTCAGACTCAGCACTCAAAGAGGTATATTATACACATTACATTTTAATATTAAAATGCACATTAACTTGAATGTATAATCTTAAAAACATTAATGAACAAAATAAGGTGTATTTAAATATTTAAGATCGTCCCTCAAAATGTTTGTTCGGTCAGAGATTATTTAGTAGAGATAGCCACTCCTATCTAAATGAATGGGAGGAATTGGAATACTCAACCAAGGAGTAGGCCTGTAACGATGACAAATTTTGCTGGACGATAAATTGTCCAAGAAATTATTGCGATAAACAATAATATTGTCGTTCTGAGACCATTTTCATCTAAAATAATAATAATGGCATAATAATGCAGGTACACCTTTTCAAAGATCAATAAACTTTTATTTCTAAAGACTATTTAACACTGAAAACGGAAAACATTTTAAATATCCGCAATAAATTAACAAAACAACCAAAAACAAAAGCAATGGACTCTCAGTTTTGGTTAACAAAAAATGCACTTGAATAAACACCAAAAACAATAAATAAAATGGATGTAAAAAAATTGCACTTAGGCTCAGACATAAATAGTGATACATCTGTGATCTGGTGATATGGTTATCAGGGACATATCTGGTCTCTAAACACTTGGGAGTGCAGGCTCCAGTCAGCAGTTATATAGTGTATAGTCAAGCTCATATAGGGGGTCATGTTTGAACTTGACCACATATCCGTTGTGGCAGAGAAAAATTGGATGTCTTTGAACTCCATTTAGTATGTCATCTTTAATGCTGTTGTACAGTTGTGGAATTGCCGTTTATGTTCTCCCAGGCAATTCACACTGGCTGTCAAATGTTTGCAGCATTCGTCAAAATGCCGGCTTTTCAATGATACTAAAGGGCAGCATCTCTTTAGCAATTAAGCGAACTACACTGTCGGTGAGTGCACACCATTTTGCACTGTCCTGTTTGTACTTTGTTTGTTGACTAAACGCCCCAGTGATTGTGCACTGTCGGGAAGACGGAGACGGCCCGTCTGTTGTAGTTTTTTTTCCCAGCTTGGAAAACTGCAACGGATGATTGTGTTTTAGGTGCATATGCATGTTTGTTGTGTTACCGCTTTTAGTTGCTACTGTTTTACAACAGATGCGACATACTGGCTCGCTCAGGTTAAGTGGTTCATCACGGTCATTCGGTTTGAATCCGAAGTGCTCCCACACTGCAGCTGTCGCGTTTGGCTTTGAAACCAATTCCATCTTTTTCTTTTTTTTTTATTCCTCCAACTCACAACTAGCGTCTTCTCTCTCTTCTCGGCAGTCCCCTCAAGCACTCACGCCTCCCCACACAAAAGACCATGCAACTGACACCGAGAGTTCAGTCTCTTTGGTAGAGAGAGAGAGAGAGAGAGAGAGAGAGAGAGAGAGAGAGAGACGAGGAAAACAAATAAGCATGCAAATGGAAATTGCAGCTCTCACATGCAATCCATAAACGCAAAACACAGCTCTCACATGCGATCCATCAACACCACATGCAGCTCTTGCAAGAGATCTGTCAACGCAAAACGCAGCTCTCACATGCAATCCATAAACGCAAAACGCAGGTCTTACATGCAATCCATCCATCAACACCACATGCAGCTCTAGCAAAAGATCCGTCAATGCAAAACGCAGTTCTCACATGTGATCCATAAACGCAAAACGCAGGTCTCACATGCGATCCATCCATCAACACCACATGCAGCTCTTGCAAGAGATCCGTCAATGCAAAACGCAGCTCTCACATGTGATCCATAAACGCAAAACGCAGCTCTCACATGTGATCCATAAACGCAAAACGCAAGTCTCACATGCAATCCATCAACACCACATGCAGCTCTTGCAAGAGATCTGTCAACGCAAAACGCAGCTCTCACATGCAATCCATAAACGCAGTTCTCACATGCGATCTATCAACACCATATGCAGCTCTCACAAGAGATCTGTCAACGCAAAACGTAGCTCTCACATGTGATCCATAAACGCAAAACGCAGCTCTCACATGCGATCCATCAACACCACATGCAGCTCTCGCAAGAGATCTGTCAACGCAAAACGCAGCTCTCACATGTGATCCATAAACGCAAAACGCAGCTCTCACATGTGATCCATAAACGCAAAACGCAGGTCTCACATGCGATCCATCAACACCACATGCAGCTCTCGCAAGAGATCTGTCAACGCAAAACGCAGTTCTCACATGCAATCTATCAACACCACATGCAGCTCTCACAAGAGATCTGTCAACGCAAAACGTAGCTCTCACATGTGATCCATAAACGCAAAACGCAGCTCTCACATGCGATCCATCAACACCACATGCAGCTCTCGCAAGAGATCTGTCAACGCAAAACGCAGCTCTCACATGCAGTCCATAAACGCAAAACGCAGCTCTCACATGCAGTCTATAAACGCAACATGCAGCTCTCACATGAAATCCATTAACGCAAAACGCAGTTCTCACATGCAGTCCATAAACGCAAAACGCAGCTCTCACATGAGATCCATCAACACCACAGACAGCTATCAAACGTGATCAGTAAACACAACAGGCAGCTCTCACACGCGACCCATAAACGCAACAGGCAGCACTCACATGCGATCAGTAAACGCCACAGGCAGCTCTCACACGCGATCAGTAAACTCCACAGGCAGCTCTCACACGCGATCAGTAAACTCCACAGGCAGCTCTCACAAGCGATCAGTAAACTCCACAGGCAGCTCTCACAAGCGGTCAGTAAACTACACAGGCAGCTCTCAAATGCGATCCGTCAACAGCACAGGCAGCTCTCACATGCGATCCATCAACGCCACAGGCAGCTCTCACATGCGATCAGTAAACGCCACAGGCAGCTCTCACACGGGATCAGTAAATGCCACAGACAGCTCTCACATGCGATCCGTCAACTCCACAGGCAGCTCTCACATGCGATCCGTCAACTCCACAGGCAGCTCTCACATGCCATCCGTCAAATCCACAGGCAGCTCTCACATGCCATCCATCAACTCCACAGGCAGCTCTCACATGCGATCCTTCAACTCCACATGCAGCTCTCGCAAGAGATCTGTCAACGCAAAACGCAGCTCTCACATGTGATCCATAAACGCAAAACGCAGCTCTCACATGCAATCCATAAACGCAAAACGCAGCTCTCACATGCAATCCATAAACGCAAAACGCAGCTCTCACATGCGATCCATCAACACCACATGCAGCTCTCGCAAGAGATCTGTCAACGCAAAACGCAGCTCTCACATGCAATCCATAAACGCAAAACACAGCTCTCACATGCGATCCATCAACTCCACATGCAGCTCTTGCAAGAGATCTGTCAACGCAAAACACAACTCTCACATGCAATCCATTACGCAAAACGCAGGTCTTACATGCAATCCATCAACACCACATGCAGCTCTAGCAAAAGATCCGTCAACGCAAAACGCAGTTCTCACATGTGATCCATAAACGCAAAACGCAGGTCTCACATGCGATCCATCCATCAACACCACAGACAGCTATCAAACGTGATCCTTAAACTCTACAGGCAGCTCTCACACGTGATCAGTAAACACCACAGGCAGCTCTCACACGCGACCCATAAACGCAACAGGCCGCACTCACACGCTACCCTTAAACTCCACAGAAAGCTCCCATATGCGACCCATAAATGCCACAGGCAGCTCTGACATGTGATCAGTAAACGCCACAGGCAGCTCTCACACGCGATCAGTAAACTCCACAGGCAGCTCTCACAAGCGGTCAGTAAACGCCACAGGCAGCTCTCACACGCGATCAGTGAACTCCACAGGCAGCTCTCACAAGCGATCAGTAAACTCCACAGGCAGCTCTCACACGGGATCAGTAAACGCCACAGACAGCTCTCGCATGCGATCCGTCAACTCCACAGGCAGCTCTCACATGCGATCCGTCAACTCCACAGGCAGCTCTCACATGCCATCCGTCAACTCCACAGGCAGCTCTCACATGCCATCCCTCAACTCCACAGGCAGCTCTCACATGCGATCCATCAACTCCACAGGCAGCTCTCACATGTGATCCGTCAACTCCACAGGCAGCTCTCACATGCGATCCGTCAACTCCACAGACAGCTCTCACATGCGATCCGTCAACTCCACAGGCAGCACTCACATGCGATCCGTCAACTCCACAGGCAGCTCTCACATGCGATCCGTCAACTCCACATGCAGCTCTCGCAAGAAATCTGCCAACGCAAAACGCAGCTCTCACATGCAATCCATCAACACCACATGCAGCTCTCGCAAGAGATCTGTCAATGCAAAACGCAGCTCTCACATGCAATCCATAAACGCAAAACGCAGCTCTCACATGCAATCCATAAACGCAAAACACATGCGATCCATCAACTCCACAGGCAGCTCTCACATGCGATCCGTCAACTCCACAGGCAGCTCTCACATGCCATCCGTCAACTCCACAGGCAGCTCTCACATGCCATCCGTCAACTCCACAGGCAGCTCTCACATGCGATCCGTCAACTCCACAGGCAGCTCTCACATGCGATCCGTCAACTCCACATGCAGCTCTCACACGAGATCAGTAAATGCCACAGGCAGCTCTTACACGCGATCAGTAGACGCCACAGGCAGCTCTCACACGCAATCAGTAAATGCCACAGGCAGCTCTCACACGTGATCAGTAAACGCCACAGGCAGCTCTTACACGCGATCAGTAGACGCCACAGGCAGCTCTCACACGCGATCAGTAGACGCCACAGGCAGCTCTCACACGCGATCAGTAAACACCACAGGCAGCTCTCACATGTGATCAGTAAACGCCACAGGCAGCTCTGACATGCGATCCGTCAACACCACATGCAGATCTCGCAAGAGATCTGTCAATGCAAAACATAGCTCTCACATGTGATCCATAAACGCAAAACGCAGCTCTCACATGCGATCCATCAACACCACATGCAGCTCTGGCAAGAGATCTGTCAACGCAAAACACAGCTCTCACATGCAATCCATAAACGCAAAACGCAGCTCTCACATGCGATCCATCAACACCACATGCAGCTCTGACAAGAGATCTGTCAACGCAAAACACAGCTCTCACATGTGATCCATAAACGCAAAACGCAGCTCTCACATGCAATCCATAAACGCAAAACACAGCTCTCACATGCGATCCATCAACTCCACATGCAGCTCTTGCAAGAGATCTGTCAACGCAAAACACAACTCTCACATGCAATCCATTACGCAAAACGCAGGTCTTACATGCAATCCATCCATCAACACCACATGCAGCTCTAGCACAAGATCCGTCAACGCAAAACGCAGTTCTCACATGTGATCCATAAACGCAAAACGCAGGTCTCACATGCGATCCATCCATCAACACCACATGCAGCTCTAGCAAAAGATCCGTCAACGCAAAACGCAGTTCTCACATGCGATCCATCCATCAACACCACATCCAGCTCTTGCAAGAGATCCGTCAACGCAAAACGCAGCTCTCACATGTGATCCATAAATGCAAAACGCAGCTCTCACATGTGATCCATAAACGCAAAACGCAGGTCTCACATGCGATCCATCAACACCACATGCAGCTCTCGCAAGAGCTCTGTCAACGCAAAACGCAGCTCTCACATGCAACCCATAAACGCAAAACGCAGTTCTCACATGTGATCTATCAACACCACATGCAGCTCTCACAAGAGATCTGTCAACGCAAAACGTAGCTCTCACATGTGATCCATAAACGCAAAACGCAGCTCTCACATGCGATCCATCAACACCACATGCAGCTCTCGCAAGAGATCTGTCAACGCAAAACGCAGCTCTCACATGCAGTCCATAAACGCAAAACGCACCTCTCACATGCAGTCTATAAACGCAACATGCAGCTCTCACATGCAATCCATAAACGCAAAACGCAGTTCTCACATGCAGTCCATAAACGCAAAACGCAGCTCTCACATGAGATCCATCAACACCACAGACAGCTATCAAACGTGATCCATAAACTCTACAGGCAGCTCTCACACGTGATCAGTAAACACCACAGGCAGCTCTCACACGCGACCCATAAACGCAACAGGCAGCACTCACACGCTACCCTTAAACTCCACAGAAAGCTCCCATATGCGACCCATAAATGCCACAGGCAGTTCTGACATGTGATCAGTAAACGCCACAGGCAGCTCTCACACGCGATCAGTAAACTACACAGACAGCGCTCGCATGCGATCCGTCAACTCCACAGGCAGCTCTCACAAGCGGTCAGTAAACTCCACAGGCAGCTCTCACAAGCGGTCAGTAAACTACACAGGCAGCTCTCACATGCGATCCGTCAACCGCAGAGGCAGCTCTCACATGCGATCCGTCAACGCCACAGGCAGCTCTCACACGCGATCAGTAAACGCCACAGACAGCTCTCACATGCCATCCGTCAACTCCACAGGCAGCTCTCACATGCCATCCGTCAACTCCACAGGCAGCTCTCACATGCCATCCGTCAACTCCACAGGCAGCTCTCACATGCCATCCGTCAACTCCACAGGCAGCTCTCACATGCGATCCGTCAACTCCACAGACAGCTCTCACATGCGATCCGTCAACTCCACAGGCAGCTCTCACATGCGATCCGTCAACTCCACATGCAGCTCTCGCAAGAAATCTGTCAACGCAAAACGCAGCTCTCACATGCGATCCATCAACACCCCATGCAGCTCTCGCAAGAGATCTGTCAACGCAAAACGCAGCTCTGACATGCAATCCATAAACACAAAACGTAGCTCTCACATGCAATCCATAAACGCAAAACACATGCGATCCATAAACTCCACAGGCAGCTCTCACATGCGATCCGTCAACTCCACAGGCAGCGCTCACATGCCATCCGTCAACTCCACAGGCAGCTCTCACATGCGATCCGTCAACTCCACAGGCAGCTCTCACATGCGATCCGTCAACTCCACATGCAGCTCTCACACGAGATCAGTAAACGCCACAGGCAGCTCTCACACGCAATCAGTAAACGCCACAGGCAGCTCTCACACGCGATCAGTAAACACCACAGGCAGCTCTCACATGCGATCCGTCAACTCCACAGGCAGCTCTCACATGCGATCCGTCAACTCCACATGCAGCTCTCACAAGAAATCTGTCAACGCAAAACGCAGCTCTCACATGCAATCCATAAACGCAAAACACATGCGATCCGTCAACTCCACAGGCAGCTCTCACATGCCATCCGTCAACTCCACAGGCAGCTCTCACATGCCATCCGTCAACTCCACAGGCAGCTCTCACATGCCATCCATCAACTCCACAGGCAGCTCTCACATGCGATCCGTCAACTCCACAGGCAGCTCTCACATGCGATCCGTCAACTCCACAGACAGCTCTCACATGCGATCCGTCAACTCCACATGCAGCTCTCGCAAGAAATCTGTCAACGCAAAACGCAGCTCTCACATGCGATCCATCAACACCCCATGCAGCTCTCGCAAGAGATCTGTCAACGCAAAACGCAGCTCTGACATGCAATCCATAAACACAAAACGCAGCTCTCACATGCAATCCATAAACACAAAACGCAGCTCTCACATGCAATCCATAAACGCAAAACACATGCGATCCATAAACTCCACAGGCAGCTCTCACATGCGATCCGTCAACTCCACAGGCAGCTCTCACATGCCATCCGTCAACTCCACAGGCAGCTCTCACATGCGATCCGTCAACTCCACAGGCAGCTCTCACATGCGATCCGTCAACTCCACATGCAGCTCTCACACGAGATCAGTAAACGCCACAGGCAGCTCTTACACGCGATCAGAAGACGCCACAGGCAGCTCTCACACGCAATCAGTAAACGCCACAGGCAGCTCTCACACGCGATCAGTAAACACCACAGGCAGCTCTCACATGCGATCCGTCAACTCCACAGGCAGCTCTCACATGCGATCCGTCAACTCCACATGGAGCTCTCACAAGAAATCTGTCAACGCAAAACGCAGCTCTCACATGCAGTCTATAAACGCAAAACGCAGCTCTCACATGCAATCCATAAACGCAAAACACATGCGATCTGTCAACTCCACAGGCAGCTCTCACATGCGATCCGTCAACGCCACAGGCAGCTCTCACACGTGATCCGTCAACTCCACAGGCAGCTCTCACATGCGATCCGTCAATGCCACAGGCAGCTCTCACACGTGATCCGTCAACTCCACAGGCAGCTTTCACATGCGATCCGTCAACTCCACAGGCAGCTCTCACATGCGATCCGTCAACTCCACAGGCAGCTCTCACATGCCATCCGTCAACTCCACAGACAGCTCTCACATGCGATCCGTCAACTGCACAGGCAGCTCTCACACGTGATCCGTCAACTCCACAGGCAGCTCTCACATGCGTCAACTCCACAGGCAGCTCTCACATGCGATCCGTCAACTCCACAGGCAGCTCTCACATGCGATCCGTCAACTCCACAGGCAGCTCTCACACGCGACCCATAAACGCCACAGGCAGCTCTCACACGTGATCAGTAAACACCACAGGCAGCTCTCACACGTGATCAGTAAACGCCACAGGCAGCTCTCACACGTGATCAGTAAACGCCACAGGCAGCTCTCACACGTGATCAATTTCAATTTCAAAATCAAGGCAACAAATCCTCCTCTAATCTCCTCGCTCTACCCCGTCCCTCGGGTGTCCTTCTGCAGCTGCCGTGGGAGGAGAGGGGACCGGCTTTGGGTGTATATGGAAAACAGCGCACATTCTGTCTGAAAGAGGGATATATCGCTCACAAGGTGGAAACATTTGCGGAACGGCGTCTTCAAAAAGATGTCACTAAGCAAACGGCTCTTTTATGTTCTTTATGCACTGTATACAATAAAACACAAACTCAATGCTATAGCGTTACAGATGCGCAAGTGATAAAGGATGCTCAATTATATGCTGTAGTATAAAACTATACTACAGCATATTTGATATAAGAAAGTTAAGTTGTATATTTAGAAATGCATTGGACCTCTTTAGCCAAGTTACAATCTTTGTCATATTGCTGTAAATTTGTTGTTTTCAGTCAATATTATCAATAGTATATAGTAGTACTAAATTATTAGTGACACATTTGTTTTTGTTTTTTGCAGGTTTGATTGGTTTTAGAAAGTAATTTCAAAGAAAAGTAATCAGTACTCTGATTACTTTCCTGACGAAGTAATTCTTAAAGTAATCAAATTACAATTTTGGGAGATGTACTCAGTAATCCATAGTTGATTACTTTTCGAAAGTAACTTACACAACACTGCTAGGCTTAAAGAAACGAAAATAACAGAGACGGAGCGATGAAAGCTGTCTGTGACGGTGAGAAGTAGCTGAATTCAGCCTTGTGTGGCAGTGGCAGGATTTTACCCCTACTGTGATTTCTTTTGTGCAGTGAGAAACTTTTATTCAGCATTGGCGGATTACCTCCAAAACTGGAGCCGCTCATTGGAGAACACAGGAAAATTGAGTGGGCCCTACAGAGAGATGTGAATATGTTATGATATATGAATGCAGCATGGACACCGGATAAATCTCGACTCAGTGTAACAGTCATGAAGGCAATGCTTTTCAAACATCTTATCACACTGAGAAAAATTGCTGCCAGCGAAAATAACAAAGTGACAACAGTTACAGATGCACCCTGTACTTCACATTGATCTGCAAAGTAGAGGGTGTGTCCAGGTGCATTGAGGAATCTGGTTACCCTAATAATAGAATGTCACTCTACTGTCACTACTTGACATGTCAGCTATGCAGAGACAGTACCTGTAATAGTAAAGCCAATTGTATTAAATGAATTGGCTTTGAGTTCTTGGTATTCTAAATTCAGTTGTCCAAGCAAGACTCAGAACACATTTTGCAAAGCCAATCTTTAATCATTTCCATCATATAGCTGATAACACAAAACCACACTGGCATATATTCAGGCGAGAATTAACAGTGAAGGTATATTTGAACTGAAAGACTTCTCAGCACGCGCCTTTGAATAAATCTCAAGTCGGGGCAAGTTGTCACATGCGATTTGACCATGTTCAATAGCATCATGCAAAGACTTTAAGGTATGGCAACTAGCCCCTCTCCCAAATTTATATTATATTCTGATTAAATTAAATCGCTATCTTTCAAGCTCATTTATTCAGGAAGATCGAAATACATCGAGACATGCACGTGCGATGACGATAGATGCATTAAAATAACAGCGAACTTAAAATAACACAAAATAAATAGTTTTATGAAACAGGACTATAAGACAAAATGATCTCAGGAGCCATGGCACAAAACATTCTAACTTTAATCCTATCTTGTAACCAAGGCGACTGGAAGTGCAGGGTGTAAACATGTTCTAACTTGTCAGATCTTGAGACAGATGGGAAAAAAGGCACTACTTAATCCCTAAAAGAAGCAAACATAAAATCTCGTACCCTTATACTGCGTCCATCCTGTGTCAGTATCCTGTGTATTGAGCTCTTCTCATCGCGCTTATCCGGTGAATTAAATGATCTCACGCAAGTTTCTTTTATCAGCGCTGAGAAAAAAGGTGTTGCCGAATGACATGCGCAGTGACGTCTGATCGCCGCTTCGTTTAAATGTCAGAAGTCCTCATTCGTGTCAACACTAATGTGTTCAGGTGAAATAAGCCAGCCAAACTCTGTAAAACAGCGAAATCATCATTGTAAACAAAGAAACAAATCATCTTTCAAAAGTCCAATTACACAAATGGGTGTTTTCAGTAGATTTATTTTATAATTAAAGGGATAGTTCATCCAAAAAGGAAAATTCTCTCATCATTTACTCACCCTCATGCCATCCCAGATGTGTATGACTTTCTTACTTCTGCTGAACACAAACAAAGGTTTTTAGAAGAATATCTCAGCTCTGTGGATCCATACAATGCAAGTGAATGGTGACCAGATCTTTGGAGGTCCAAAAAGCACATAATGGCAGCGAAAAAGTAATCCATGTGACTCTAGTTGTTTAATCCATGTCTTCAGAAGCGATATGGGTGATATAGGTGTGGATGAGATACAGATCAATATTTAAGTCCTTTATTTTACCATAAATCTCCATTTTCACTTTCACATTCTTCTTCTTTTGTTTTTGGCGAGTCACATCCTTCGTGCTAAAAAAGGAGAATTCATACTAAAAAAGGACTTCTCACACACACAATCACATCACATCTGAAGACATGGATTTAACCACTGGAGTCGTATGGATTACATTTACGCTGCTTTTATTTGCTTTTTGGAGCTTCAAATTTCTGGTCACTATTCACTTACATTGTATGGACCTACAGAGCTGAACATTTGTGTTCTGCAGACGAAAGAAAGTCATACACATCTGGGATGGCATGAGGGTGAGTAAATGATGGGAGAATTCAAATTCAGCACTCCTTTGAGATTTTTTCATTGGCTCAGAATGACAGCACTCCAAAGTCATCGAGAATGCGATATGTAGGAAGTTTAATGAAGAGTGAGGAAGGAACATTCAAGATAGAGGCACGTGCTGAAATACTTAGAGGCGGCAACTGTCAGATCTACTTACAACTGCTGCAAATAAATAAGAAATTAGTTGGAAATACTGCTCAATGCTGTAGGCCAATGTTACTGTCATTGACAGCAATAATTTCAGCCAATATCTCAATTACCTTTTCAATATGGGTTAAAATGTAGTTCTGCCCACACAGATCCACACACGCAAGTGGACATGTATCATTAAAGCCAATTTAAATGGAACGCAGTAATCAAGAGTTCCCAATTCATTGTCAGAGTTGAGAAGAAGTAGAACAGAGGCGGCACAAGTGCCACCACCTGCCTGCACTTGCTCTTTATTTATTAGTATCCTTCAGTATTGGAATGGGGTATGCACAGAAAATGCACATATGCATTTATTTATATTTTTTTGTATATTGAATTGTCACATACATTAAATTGTCACATGTTGGGAAACGTGAATGTAAACTGAATTTGAACCGTTTCAACTGCATTGATCGCTATTTGCTTTCGTAGATTTCAATGACATTGTTGTGCAGCCATGTTTGTTGTTCGTCTCATCATGCAGAGCTTGTGCACAGGTCTCATCAACTTACATGTAGGTAAGGTGAAAACTAACAGCATATAACAATAACAACAATAAAATTGCTTTTATTTTTCCATAAATGTGTTATTTATCTATAAAGAGTTTCACCACAATTAAGATAATTCATAGTTGTTATTCCTGTAAATATATTTATGATCTTTCCAACTGTAATTGAGCATGCATATGATGTTTTTTGATCATGTACTGAAAGTAATCATAGAGAGCAGGTAGAAAGAATGTGTTGATAATTCTAAATGAATGGCCATGCATCTCTCTCTTTCCGCCCTTTTGCCTCCCTCACTGAGCTGCCACCCTTGGCAACTGCCTTGTTTGTCTATTTATACATGCCAAACCTGAATAAACCGAAGCTCTTGTCACCAACATCCACGTTGTTTACATTACATGTTAATAATACTGGATAATTGAATTTAAACAGATCATTCATTCCCTGTTTGACTCAACCACACATTGTCACTGTGGCCTCCAAACAATCAATGTGTCAATAAATATATGTATACATAAATAAATGAGGGAAGAAAGAAATACAAAAATGCATAAATGCATTTTTTTATTTTAAATAATAATAATCAAAGCAGAGTGGCAAGGAAAAGTTTGTGAACCCTTTGGGATCAGCTGGTTTTCTGCATTAATTGGTCATACAATGTGATCTCATCTTCATCAAAGTCTCAAGTTTAGACAAACACAAAGTGCTTAAGCTAACAACACACACACAATTATAATCTTTCATGTCTTTATTGAACACATCCCATTAAACATTCACAGTGCTGTGGAAAAAGTAAGTGAACCCTTGGATTTAATAACTGGTTGATGATGTTTTCATTTTGGTATGCGGTGCCCTTTTTACTCCATATGTAGTTCTCCGTGTTCTCCCAAACAATTAAACATTAGTTTCATCAGTCCACAAAATATTTTCCCAGTAGTTTTGTGGAGTGTCAAGGTGGTTTTTGGCAATCATCAGGTATGCAGCAATGTTTTTGTTGGAAAGCAGCAGCTTCCTTTATGGTGTCCTGCCATGGACACTATGCCTGTTTAATGTTTTACGTATAGTAGACTCATGAACAGAGATGTTAACCAGTTGCAATTATTCCTACAAGTCTTTATCTGTCACTCTAGGATTCTTGTTTACCTCATTGAGCATTCTGCAGTGTGCCCTTTGAGTCATTTTGGCTGGACGGCCACTTCTAGAGAAAGAGTAGCCACAGTACTAAATCATATCCATGTAACTGTGGACAGATGAATATCTGAACTCTTCAAGATACGTTTCTAACTATTTCCAGCTGTATGCAAAGCAACAATTCTTGATCGTAGGTCTTCTGAGATCTCTTTTTCTGCAAGGCATGTTCCACGTCAGCAGATGCATGTTTTACATACCTTTTCTTGCCACTGTATATCTGTTTATTTTTAATATTGTCACATTCGGTCCTCTACAATGTTTATGCCCATTAAGATTTTTTTTTTACATTGTAACAATTATGCTCATTTGACGCTCCTATTCTCATTCCCGCCTCAGAATTTTTACATCAAAGTATTTATACATCATTATAGTACTCCCTTGGTATTGCCTTTCATTTTTGCTGATAATAAAAAAATTATAATTGCACAACAGCATCTTTTTAAGGCATTAACTAGATTACAGGATTTACAGGCAATGGGTTGTAATAACAACAATGTTATAATATTGGACATAACGTTGCACAGATAAAGTTAGAAAGAGATTTTATCACTCTAGAATCATGTATAATGTTTACATCTTGCAGCTATACTTTTGAAACAAAAATGCATTCAATCCAGCTTTGCTGGATCTGCAATATGGAGACTATTTTTTGTACCATCTCGGTGCTCTTAATTCTGGTAAGAGGAGTGACTGGCTTTGACATATTCAGGACGTTGAGTTTGTGTCCTCAGTGTTCAAAAGAGTCAACTGAGACTTGGACTAATGGTTTATGGCACTTGCTGACAGCTCACGTAATGCAAAAAGACATGTGCAACGGGAATATGAATATGAGACTGGCATCACAGCAGATTGCAGTTTATGATATGACATCTTAACCACAAATTGCAATGTGGACATGTAGGGCTGAGCAAAATCCCACTCTCTTTACTAATGCAAAAACTCTTTCGTTTGCAGATGAAGGACTGTGAGAATAACTCACCTTAGCTGACAGAGTAAATCTACCTGCACTTCTGAGTCACCACCATTTGGTCAGCTCTTTCTACAATACATCATTTTATATTATTTCTAACGTATGTTTGATCACATAATGATACCATATTTGGCCTCATTTGTCAGCCTATGACATACACAGAAGTATGATGCGGTCAATGGAGAAAACAAGCATCTGAAAGTAACTTTTAGAAATATCTCTGTCATCCATGTTTGAGAAATATGCAATTATGCTTCTTCCCCCCTTGAGGCCTTCTGTTTTCTTTCAATTGTCTTGGTATTTTCATTTCACCGTAATGGTCTTTTCTGTGATGTCATAATGATGCTCAGATGGTATACGAGAAATATAATGATAAATAACGTAAAATATTTTTAACATAAAATCCTTAATGCTTATTCATATAAACATGCCCATTAGAATGGCAAATCATGTGAATTATACACATTTAAATGACACTTAAGGCATAAAATTAATCTTTTATGCTAAAATTTACATAATTAATCATAGCCGTTTTGCAATTGGTAACAGTCATACAAGTTTCTGCCTAATATTTGACAACATAATATCCCAGTAATAAAAGTAACAATGATAATATAAAAACATTTTTACTCTAAACATTATTACAAAACATCTTTAAACTAAGTAATAAATTAGATGTTTACAAATCAAGCACAACATTTTCAGACAACCGTTAATGTCTCTTCTAATGTGCCTGTATGCACCACAGGAATTTTAGCCACCTCAAAAATGACAAAGTCACTTCATGCAAATAAATACGAAGAATTTCAAGTATGTGGAGCTTAATGGTTACTCTGTGTGGATGGCATGAGTCCTGATGAGTCTCTTCACTTGGTGTCCTTCTCAAGTATCAGAAAACAAATCTCTTTAAATCAGAATACTGAATTAAAGATAACATCAATTTGAGTAAAAAAAAAAAAAAATTGCACGTGCTCATATCAAGATTTCATTGTGATTAATTGCACAGCCCTATTGTGGATTCTGATTTAAACATGCCACCAAGGTAACGTTGTTTAGCTGGCTGACATAGAAATGTGAAAATTAAGAGAATTATTTAGAATTCGTCTTTGAAGCATTAAACAAATCAGTAATCAGTAAATCAGCTCTTTCCAGCAAAAGTGTATATTATAGATTTATTGTAAATTTTCAGCTATTATTTCAAACAAATTATCAAATATTTTTTGTAGAAAAAAAATATTTGTAATAAAGGAAAAATATATGGGCCATTGGCAAATAACTTTGTTTGATAACTCTTTTAAAAATTTAGTTAAAAAAAAAACATGAAGTTCGTAGAAATGTAATCTGAGTCCATGATGGTTTCATACATTTTTCAAAAACATTTATGGCATATTCCAAAAAAAAAAAAAAAATGTATTTGATGGCTATAAAAATATAATGTGGTGTAACCATCAAGTAAAAGGTAATAAAATACTTTGCACCTCAAAAACATGAGTATACACAACTTTATTTTAAAAAGTATTAAACATATTTTCAAGGTAAATTTTTTTCATGAATTTGAGTTTTCTCAGGGTTAAAATATTAAAATGTCAAAATATTGATATTTAATGATATGAAAAAATAATTCTTTATCACACACAATCACAAGCATAAAAAAGGAGTCCTCTCAGTTTTTGGTTTTCTTGAAAAAATGACAACAGAATGGCTCGGTTTTACCGATTAATTTGTGCCGATAGATGCTTTTTGGAGCTATCGGCAAAAATAAATGCAGATATGTTTCCGATATGCAGATCGTTAATTTTTTTATTCCTCGACAATAAACCTCATTTAGTGAAATTTTATATATATATGTACAGGCTATTAAGATCTTAAATTGTTAAATACTTGCTTAATGGAGCATTGTAATGGAGCAAGTCTCCATCATATTAAAATAAAACACCCCAGTGTGTTTCAGTCTTGTTGTAAAGACAAGCTAAAAGTCCCACGTTAAGCACCAAACAATATTTTTTCTGGTTATTATTGGAGTTTGGTTGCTTTTGGGATTTTATTCATTTTGGACTCTTGTAGCCTAAATGTCCATCATAGTAATGAAAAACTATGAAATCTTAGATCTTCTAGAAATCAAAAAACAAAAAACAAAAAACAAATTGAGAGCATGTAAGAGTACCAGCTTTTATACAAAACCTCACAGCACAATACAAAATACAACACTGGAGTGATTGTTGTCAAAAAAAAGTGCTGCATAACAAATCACAGATGTACAATATTGCTTAAATATAATACAATTACTATTGATTATTATTATTACTATTACATAACTAAATTATGTAATAACCATTTCTGTCTTGTTTCCATTGAAATTTAGCTTTTATTTTTGAGTGAAGCCTTTTCTGTTTCTTTTTTGACATTAGTTTCTCACCTCCAGAAAAGCAGGTCATGACCTAAAGTGATTATTAAACCATACAAGGATGTTATTTAATTAAATAAATATGTAGTCTGTATGTGCCTCGTGCTACAAAGTGATGCTCATGATGCCGTTTTCCGTGTATGAGTCAAGGAGCTCTAGAACATATGAGCAGCTGGTCTCAGCACAACACCGGCTCCACACATTCACTTTGAAGTGTGCAGCACATGCAAACTATATATTTATCTCATTAAATTGCAGCCTTTGTGGTTTAATAATCACACTAGAACATAACGTGACTAATTTTGTACTGAATGTTTACGTTTCGTTTGTAGTATCGGTATCGGACCCCATTTTGATGCTAGTATCAGTACATCCATAATAATTTTTTTTAAAATAGGAATCATATTTTAAAATAAAATGGCTTCACTGCTTTTAATAAAAAAAAATGTTTTAAAAGTATACGATTATTCCTCACTACTCATGCCAACAATTCTTTTTTTCAAGAATTTCAGCTTTTAATGAGATTTTATTGACTGTCCCTGAATGGTTAAATCACAAGACATGTTTTACTTTAAGCCCCTGGAAAAACATAAAAATAACTTTGAACAGAGTAATTAAATCATAGAAGAGGTGTATTCAAGTAATTGTTTTGTGTGAATCATATTTGTAATTAGAGGTAGACCAATTTGTGTATATATATCAACTTTATTGATTAATTAGTGGCGATATTTGCTTTTTGGAACTATCGGTTATCAGCAAAGATTTATGTTGATAGTTCCCCGTCTGACGCTCACTTCAACGTTGTGTCGAAGAAGCGACACTAGGGGTCTCTCTTGAGCGCTGAATATGCCTCTGATCTATGAAAAAAAGGCCAATGAGAAGTTGGCAGACAGTATTTGCATACCCCGCCCCCGGACATACGGGTATAAAAGCGGGGAAATACGTCAAATTCATTCAGAAATTTTCTTCGGAGCCGATGGTTGTGCATGCAGTCAGCTGCGAACTTGAAAGAGTTTATTAAGAGAGTGATTTTTTTCTTGTAAAAGAGTAATTTCCTCTAAAGAGCAATACACAGTGGCATTGAACATCCTTCTCAGGACGTGTCTTTTTAAAGATGCTTTTCCGTTCCTGTGTAGTTCCTGGATGCGGAAGAGTGCTCTCCGCTTCAGACGGCCACAGGCGTTGTCTCGTGTGTCTGGGCAGCAAACACACCGAGGCAGCGTTTGTGGATGGTTCATGCTCTCACTGCGAAAGGCAACGTTGCGGTCGCGGCTCGCTTTCAACAGAAAGTACGCCACTCCAGCCGCCCTCCGCATTGCTCCTTCTCCCCAAGAGATTGAGGATGATGCGGCTGGCGATGGAGGCAATCTGGGGATGGCAGTGGGTGCAGCTCCGCCGGGTATGCCCCCTCAGACCACCCGCCCCCAGCACGCTCGTTGACTCCTGTCCGTGCTCGAGGCAACAGCGACTCGCCTTACAGCCAGCCTGCCTGTCCTCTAGTGCTCGAAGTGGATGAGCTCGCCGCTGCATCGGAGAGTGCGGCGTCTGACGCGGATGACTCCCCTGGGCTGCCGCCTTCAGGCCAGCACGCCCAGGCTGAGGCTGACGCGCAGATGACCGACATGCTTTCCTGGGCTGCCGCCAGTGTGGGGCTGGACCGGAACCCTCCGTCCTCCCCATAGCCATCGCAGTTGGATGACGGTCCCGTTTTTCCCGGAAGTGCATGATTAGCTGACGTCTTCGTGGAGAGCACCCCTGTCCACTCATCACAAAGCCACCCACTCTTCCGCTCTCGCCCTCCACCCTGCATGCCATGGCCCTCCTGCTGGTCCACCAGGCCAAGGCACTTAAAGATCTGCACGGGGGTAGCCCTGATCCCAACGTGTTGCAGGAACTGCGCTCAGTGACCAACCTCGCCCTCAGAGCCACGAAGGTGTGTATATCTAGCTGGTCTACCACCTGCCGTCGTAGACATGATCAACCAAGCCAGAGCCCCCTCTACCAGGCAAATTTACGTCCTGAAGTGGCGCTTGTTGGCAAATTGGTATTTTTCCCACAGAGGTGCACAGTTAGGTCAGTGCTCTTATTTCTGCAGGAGAGGCTGGAGGGGAGGCTGTCCCCCTCCACCTTGAAGGTGTATGTCGCCGCTAGCGCGGCCCACCATGACGCAGTAGACGGCAAGTCTTTGGGTAAGCAAGACTTAATCATCAGGTTCCTAAGAGGCGCCCGGAGGTTAAAATTCTTCCCGACCAAGCCTGTTCCCCTCCTGGGATCTCTCAGTGGTCCTTGCGGGCCTCCATAGACCCCCCCCTTCGAACCGCTAGAATCAGTTGGACTCAGGGTCCTCTCTCTAAAGATGGCCCTGCTGATCGCACTCGCCTCCATCTAGAGGGTCGGGGACCTGCAAGCATTCTCTGTCAGCAACACTTGCCTGGAGTTTGGTCTGGCAGACACATATGTGATCCTAAGACCGCGACCGGGCTATGTGCCCAAGGTTCCTACCACACCCTTTAGAGACCAGGTACTGAACCTGCAAGTGCTTCCCTGGGAGGAGGCAGACCCAGCCCCGTCGTTGCTGTGTCCGGTACGTGCTTTGTGTACCTACTTGGACCGCACGCAGAGCTTTAGACGTTATGAACGTCCTCGAGGGCACTGGTCAGGGGCACCTCCCTGGCAGACATATGTAGAGCAGCGGTTGGGCAACACCTAACACCTTTGCGAGATCTTACAATCTCAAGGCTGAGTCAGTATCGTCCTGTGTTTTCTCAGGTCCGAGCTGGTAGAACTCGGTACACGCTGACGGACTGACTGGGTGGATCGCTTGCACCTAGCGCCCTTTCCCTCGGCAGGGGGAAAGGTAAAACTGTGTGCTTTCTCTCCCAGGAGATCCCACTCATTTGGATTCCTGGATGACTCATCCCTAGACCTTTGGGTCTGCAGTTCAGCGGAGGAACTCGCTGACCCAATTCACTGTGGGTACTTAATCTACCCTGCACTGGAATAGGTGCTCCACACGTCAGGACTCCTACGTGGACTCCTCCTGTGTGTATTTTCCGTGGTACGGTCCCCTTACGAGTGGACCCACGTCTCCCTTAGGCAGTCCCAGCTGCCCTCCAGTTGCCATTGTAGCAACTCCCCCCTCCTTGAGGCTGGATCTACCACCGTGCCATTTTCACATGTTGCCTAAAAACCCATGTGATGTATTCGCCACCCTTACCTCCCCCTTTCGGGCAGGTATGGCCTCCGCAGGGTCTTTTCCCCTGGGTTTCAAACTGGGTAAGACCCCCTTCCCTTGATGCGTGTAAGGGCCCCAGCCATTTCTTACTCTATGCGAAGAAACAGAGAGAGAAAAGAGGCCCGGCTTGGCAAGTGTCGCCTTGTTCCCCTGTTTAGGGTAACCAGAAGGATTCCGACGACTTTTATGGAGCATTGGGGAAGAGTACATGCAGTCTGACACAGCTGGTCGCCTTTGCATGTAAAATACCTGCCCGCTCCTGTGTCAGCAGAACACGTACATGTCTCAGCACATGGCGCGATTTAAATTGGACCCCTAGTGTCACTTCTTTGACACAACGTTGAAGTGAGCGACAGACGGGGAACGTCTAGGTTACATATGTAACCTCCATTCCCTGATGGAGGGAATGAGACGTTGTATCCCCCCGGCCATGTCGCTGAGCCGAGCCACTGTTGTGGCCGGACCATTTCCTGCTCCTCAGAAAAATCCTGAATGAATTCGACTGTAACGGAGGTTACATACGTAACCTAGACGTTTCCGATAGATTTTTCATAATTTCAAAATAAGTCCCTGGTGTATTTTGGGCTTGCTTATATTAAAAATTAAAGCTTCTGGCCAGTGGAAAATAATCTTTATTGTTGAGCCCTGGTTATTATGCTGAATTAAATTTGTGGTTACTCAGCTAGGACACCTGTGTAAACTTGAGGAGAACTGTCTTCATACAGCCACTAAAATCACTTCAAGTAATTGCAAAAACGGCTTAAAAAGTGAAGTTATATTTTAGAAAAGCATAATTTGTTTGCAGATACAAAATGGTTTGCAATAGAATATTGAATGTGTGGCTTAATAGCCCTTTTTAAACAGTTTATTATTTTATCAATTTATACCGTAAAATACATATATTTGCAAAATGTTTTGCTTGTGCTCTTTCTTGAAAATGATTGCCACTTGCTTTGACAATTTGCAAACACAATTATATTCAGACATTTCTATTTCCTTGGCCACTATAATTTGAGGATACATGGTTATGATTGTATTGCATGGACATTGATATAGAAGAATTTGCAGAAGTCTTCAGAATTAAAACAATCTTTTGATTGTGTTGCTCTCACATTAGTCAGATCAACAAAGACAGCTCTTTTCTTGGGACCACCCTGTGGAGAGGAGGACTTATAAACATCCCCCTGAAACAAAGACAACAGATGATGATGATGAGAAACAGAAGTCATTCAAAAACCTCTAGCATTAGCATAATATAATAAATTACGTAAAATGCTGTCAGTGAAACTAAAATCAGCAGAAGGAGGAGCATGTCCCACCGTCTGGTTACTGTTTGTCTTTGATTTGGAAATTTGAGGACTGTTTTTACATCCATGACGAGACGTTTGATTCCACCGAAACACCTCACCTCTTCCAGTACAAAACAAATAATGAAGTGGAGTCACCGGTTCTTCATTCACCCTACAGCAAAACAAATTATCTTCTTTCTGTAACACCAAATCTGGCACGGTAGACGTGTAAGCCTGAAGTAAAACCGGTAAATTCAGTTACTGCTTCTGAATTAGAAGGACATCAGTGCCAAACATTGATAAAACAAACAGTCACTGCGTGCCTTCATTTGATACACTCAACGCGAGCACAATTAAAAACACAAGGAGGATGAGAGCGTAATTCTGATTGGTAGGTCGCAGTGACACTTCAGTCAATCAATATCTTACCATTGACGTTGAGATTTTTTTTAAGCCAATCATAACGCGTGTTACATTCAGAAACATTCCGTACGTTTTTTAAAGTTTCAGCAGTATATTGTCTTCTCTTCACGTCAGTATCAGCCAAAATAAACTTTTCTTAAACTGTCTTTATTTTACTATATGGATGATTCTTCAATTAGGGGAACTTTTAGGATCCTAGGATTATTTTAAATACACAACGGTACATTCATAATAATAATCATAATTTTTAAAGAAAAGACTGTGTTCAAATCAGGGAAATTCTACAGTACATGTTTTCCAAAGAATTGAAAACAAATTCACATATTTACTATTAATTTTGTATTTATGAGATGAGTGCTCGACGCAATGGTGAGTTGAACCAAGTAGCTCCCAAGAGACTTGAGAGCTTTCACATTGTGTTCTTGAGAAAGTCACTTAAAGGAATAGTCAAACATCTGTCATCATTTACTTGCCCTCGTGTTGTTCCAAACCCATATGTCTTTTTTCTTTCTTCTGTTGAACAAAAACATTTTAGGGAAGGATTATTACAACTTAAAAAATTGAATCTGCTTCTAAAAAGTACACTTCAGTTATCAGCATTGCTGATCGGAACGTGCGCAACGTGTGTGATGTTTATGTCATTATCTGCTCATCATCGGCGCATGCGCCTATTGTTCACTGTACTAAAAGTGTGTCACAAAGCAGTCGAAGCGCATATGCGTCAAACACTTTCGTATCCGCTTAAAGTCAAACAAGTAAACTTGAAAGGAAATGCGGTCGACCATGTACATGCGAGAAGACCAGGAATGCAGAAAAACTAGTTACGCAAAGCTATCAAATGCCTTCTTGGAATATAATGCACTAGTTGTATGGGCCATGCACTTTTATGATACTTTAATGGTGATTTTGTCATTTTGGAGCTTGACAGCCACACTTTCTTCATTAAATGTAAAAGTATAAAAGGTAAATATATTGATGACAAAAATATTTTATCTAATTCAATATTTTAATTATCATTAAAAAAAGTCTCAAAACTCTCAAAGACACAAGTTGTGATTGTGCAATATATTTAGGAAATCATGAGCACACATTAAAATGAAGACTCCAGTCATATCAGTAATCTTATAAAAGCTGTTTTATTCTACATGGAGAGGGTCCACACATGGGGGCTGCCATGTTAGAGTCACATGACCAGCTGAATACTACTCACTTAATCTCAGTAACTGTCCTGTTATTTGATACTTTCACTCATTGATTAAAGTAATCATGACTGACTCTGAATACTACTCTCTTAATCTCAGTAACTGTCCTGTTATTTGACACTTTCACTCATTGATTAAAGTAATCATGTCTGACTCTGAATACTACTCTCTTAATCTCAGTATCTGTCCTGTTATTTGACACTTTCACTCATTGATTAAAGTAATCATGTCTGACTCTGAATACTACTCTCTTAATCTCAGTAACTGTCCTGTTATTTGACACTTTCACTCATTGATTAAAGTAATCATGTCTGACTCTGAATACTACTCTCTTAATCTCAGTATCTGTCCTGTTATTTGACACTTTCACTCATTGATTAAAGTAATCATGTCTGACTCTGAATACTACTCTCTTAATCTCAGTATCTGTCCTGTTATTTGACACTTTCACTCATTGATTAAAGTAATCATGTCTGACTCTGAATACTACTCTCTTAATCTCAGTAACTGTCCTGTTATTTGACACTTTCACTCATTGATTAAAGTAATCATGTCTGACTCTGAATACTACTCTCTTAATCTCAGTAACTGTCCTGTTATTGGACACTTTCACTCATTGATTAAAGTAATCATGTCTGACTCTGAATACTACTCTCTTAATCTCAGTATCTGTCCTGTTATTTGACACTTTCATTCATTGATTAAAGTAATCATGTCTGACTCTGAATACTACTCTCTTAATCTCAGTAACTGTCCTGTTATTTGACACTTTCACTCATTGATTAAAGTAATCATGTCTGACTCTGAATACTACTCTCTTAATCTCAGTAACTGTCCTGTTATTTGACACTTTCACTCATTGATTAAAGTAATCATGTCTGACTCTGAATACTACTCTCTTAATCTCAGTATCTGTCCTGTTATTTGACACTTTCACTCATTGATTAAAGTAATCATGTCTGACTCTGAATACTACTCTCTTAATCTCAGTAACTGTCCTGTTATTTGACACTTTCACTCATTGATTAAAGTAATCATGTCTGACTCTGAATACTACTCTCTTAATCTCAGTAACTGTCCTGTTATTTGACACTTTCACTCATTGATTAAAGTAATCATGTCTGACTCTGAATACTACTCTCTTAATCTCAGTAACTGTCCTGTTATTTGACACTCATTCATTGATTAAAGTAATCATGACTGACTCTGAATACTACTCTCTTAATCTCAGTAACTGTCCTGTTATTTGACACTTTCACTCATTGATTAAAGTAATCATGTCTGACTCTGAATACTACATTTCTACAATATCATCTGAAACTGAAAACTATTGATTTTAAATGATGCTGCATCCAAACCGCTAGGTGTCAGCGTAAGTCCAAGATGACAAAAAAAGTTCATGTGTGAGCAGAGGTGTAGTGGTAAAAAAAAGAGGTGGGTAAACTATAAATTCTGGTGGACCACGACGTGGTCACCCGGTAAGGTGGGCCACTGCCTACCGGTGTATGTATCCTGATGACATCGCTATAGGCTATCATTTGATGGTACTTCCAAGGGTATCACTGGTTGTTCCCTCATCATAGGTCACACAATCACTATTCAATTCATACATTCATTTAAGTTCTTGTTAAAGAGACTCAAGAAGGAATAATATGGTTGAAATCTATAAAGTTTACTAAATGACAAAAGAGAGAACTAAAATATTTAAGAGAGATAGAGAGGGTGGCTTATATCCAGGGCTGCTGGCATCAGGAGGAGGGCTGCTGTCTTGACGGCGCTTAAAAATTTGCCAGATGTCTATTTTTACAATTCATTCATCATATGTAGGCAGTAGTGCGGGAAGGAGCCCCCCTCGTCATCATCAGCTTGTGGACCACCTTTGTGGACTTACATAATGTTGTAGCCTACTTAGAAACGTGAAATAAAAATAAATAAATTAAAATAGACATAACATATTGTGTTTGATAATGTAGTGAGTGTTCAAGCAATGGAGAAAATGAAATAAAGTTTGAATTTGTCATACTTGGTTTGTTCCGATCAGAGCATGCGCGGAGAGCGCATTTCTGAATATTCTGCTCCGCTCGCTCATTACGCTCAGGGTCGCGCGCTCAACCCAGAATGACCTGCTGGTTCGAAAATATGTAGAATAAGGGCTGCCTGCCTCCGACTAAAGTTTTTTTTCTAATCGACTAGTTCATTTTAGCCATTAGTGGACAAATCGCCCCTATATTAATTTAATTACTTAAATAGGCTATACATGATGGATGAGCGTTAACGTAGCCTAATAGAGCCGCACTCAAGCGCACACCCGCACGCATAAAGCTTGCCACAAAGAACCGGCGAAAGTAATTATTAATGTGTCAAAAATAGCAAGGAGACATTTAATTGTTTATTAATAAACTGGTGTTTTCTGTGTCGCTGCAAAGATGAAGTTGACGATGCGGACCTACAGGCAGTTGGTTGATAAAACATTGATCAAAATTAAGATACAATTTATACAAAACGAAAATCTTTTACAAATATTTATTCTACAAAACAAAACTCAATAAATGTTCAAAAATCATGTCTTATGTATACTTTGGGCTAGTGACTGATGAATCTTGATGCAGTCTGCTGCTTGCTGGCTACGCAAGAGATTGGTCAACACTGACAGTAATGCAGCGCAATATGAAAGACTTCGTCTTAGGTTTAACAACCTATGAAACTAATAATGAACAATATAAAACTAAAACGGCATAAGCTTAATTTAAAATGGCTTAGGAACTATAGGCTATTTAGAGGTGGATAAACGCAATTTAGAGGTGGATAAACGCACTTTGGAGGTGGGTAAACGCTATTTCCGAATTTTAGGAGGTGCGTAAACGGCGTTTACGTGCGTTTAGCCTCCACTACATCCCTGTGTGTGAGCCTTTAAGTGGAAATGCTCAACAGGAAATTATAATTAAAAATGAGTGCTGAATTTCGTGTGACTGTTAAAGTGTGCAGCTTTTGCACCACTTTCACCAAAAATTGACTCAAATTCCTTATTTATACATTTATTAAGTTTATTTGATTTATGAATATTTAACAACTTATTTGTTTGCTTTTTAAGCTTGAATAGAAGCATTTTTAACATCCAAAAATACACACTTCAGCTTTAAAATATTCCTAATGCCATCCCCTCACTTTATGTGTCAGATGAGCCTGACGAAGATTTGTCATGAGTTAAACAGAAGTTCCACCCTATCACTGACATTTAATTTTCTTCTGTTCTTTTGAGCATGTGCCAACATTGCTGCATGTTTTCTAGATTGTTCTGGATCTACCCTTTTACATGGGAATCCATTGAATACCTAATGGATTATGTAAAAATGGAATGTCTTGTTACAAACTGTTATTTTATCAGACGTTGAGCACCATGACAATGTTCTATGCACATGAGTACATACATACCATGTATGTTCATGTTTATGCAATTAGATGTGTGTACATTTTAAACGAGACCTATTATCCCCCTTTTTACAAGATGTAATATAAGTCTCAGGTGTCCCCAGAATGTTTCTGAAGTTTCAGCTCTAAATACTCCACAGATAATTTATTATACCATTTTATAAATGCCTCTTTTTGGGTGGAATCAAAAACACGTTGTTTTTGTGTGTCTCTTTATATGCAAATGAGCTGCTGCTCCCCGCCCCCGACATAGCTCTGGTCTCCATGAATACAATCAGAGACAATGCTGACTTTAGCTGCATTAGCCGTGGAATCAGCAAACAAGCACATTCGGAAAGACGATTTGCAAACATTCACAAAATATAAAGTGCGATACTTACATCTTCAGGATATAAAGCTGGAACATGAACAGTTGGTACTGATCCATGCTTGAATATTTTTATTTTAATCCTGCTTTATATTGACACTCATTCACAAAGCAGTCCGGTGTAAAATTATTTGCACAAACATACACAGGTTGATTGGTACAGGGGCTTAAAAAGGAATAATTCACCAAACAATTTAAATTTTCTCATCATTTACTCACCCTCATGCCATCCCGGATGTTTATGACTTTCTTTCTTCTGTAGAACACAAATGAAGATTTTTAGGAGAATATTTTAGCTGTTTTGGTCCACACAATGAAAGTGAATCGGTGCTGAAATATTGAAGCTCTTTTATGGATTACTTTAATGCTGCCTTTTTGCTTTTTGGAGCTTCAAAGTTCTGGTCACCATTCACTTGCATTGTATGGACATACAGAGCTGAGATGTTCATCTGAAAATATTTGCTTGTTTGCTTTTTGTCCCACTGTTTAAATTTACTTTGGTCATAAATGACTACGTTTACATTAAATCCTCACCAAGACGGGCATTGTGGGAATTATAAAGTGTATTTGATCATAATAGCGCTCAAACATTAGCCGCCTGTCAATCAAACAGTGCGCAGCTCAGATGTCACTCTTTTCTATTACATCTAGACCAGTGGTACTCTTGCTATCATGATTGATATAATGAACACCCTGTTTTAGATGTAGAACATAGGCTAAATATAGAAAACTAATCAAAAGTTTGATTGAGGACATCTCTCTTTTTTCAGTTAAACATCATTTTATTGACCAGCCCTATAGATAACATATTTCATTAATCTCTCACATCAACCCAATAATCTCAGTGATAGATAGTTCAATTACAGTATACGTTATAGACACACAGAATCTAGTAAACAGAAACATGAAATTTACCTCAATATGTTTCTTCAAATTAGAGGCAGGATTCATGCTGTTGGCATTTTTCACTGTGAAAAGCCCTTCCACGTGCGGCCGAGATGTTCAGGTGTAAACTGCTTGAGGCATCCATAACAGATGGTGCCAAATCTGCAGCTGCCGTTTAAGTTTTTTACGTGTGATTTGATTGGACGGGAGTCATTAGACTCCCCCTAAAAAAAAATTCCTGGGAAAAAGTAGTTAATTACAGTAACGTGAGTATTTGTAATTCATTACTTTACACCCCTGAACAGTTCCACTTTCGACTCATCAGTCCACAGAACATTCTTCCAAAAGGCTTGAGGATCATCAAGGTGTGTTTTGGCAAAAATTCAGACCAGTCTTAATGTTCTTCTGGGTTAGCAATGGTTTTCGCCTTTCTGATAGTGGAGTCATCAACACTGACCTTTATTGATGCGAGAGAGGCCTGCAGTTCCTTGGATGCTGTCTTTAGCTTTTTTTGTGATTTCCTAGATGAGTCGTCTCTGTGCTCTTGGAGGAATTTTGGAAGGTCGGCTTTTGACTTCTGGGAAGGTTCACTACTGTGCAAAGTTTTCTTCTTTTGGAGATAATGGTTCTCATTATGGTTCTTAGGAGTCCCAGAGCCTTTGAAATAGCTTTCTAACCCTTCCCAGACTGATGTATTTCAATCACATTTCCTCATCATTTCTGGAATATCTTTCGACTTTGGCATAGTGTGCTACTGGGTGAAACCTTTTAGCCAACTTCACGCTGAAATGAAAAGTTTCATTTAAGTTTCGATTTGATTGAACAGGACTGGCAGTAATCAGGACTGGGTGAGTCTAGTCCAGCTGAACCCCATTCTCAGTTTCATAGAATTAGTAACTAAGGGGGCAGATATAATTTTTTTACACAGACCCAGTTGGTATTGGATAACTTTTTTGCTTCAATAAATAACATTATCATTTAAAAACTATGTTTACTCAGATTGCCTTTATTTTATGTTAGATTTTGTTTTTAATTTTTTAGATATACACAAAAACAGAAGAAATCAGGATGTGCCAAATACTTTTTAACATAACTTGTAGGTAATTCATTCTTATTGAAAGTCTTCTGTAACAGTAGTAGAGATAAATATATGTGAACAACAGCGCAGTCTCGTGGTCATTTGCTGCTATTACGAATTTCCACTAGCTGTTTGAAAGTATAAACATGGGGCCTGACAGAGTGATTGAAAGCATTACTTAGTTTATAGAACTTATGATTGCATTTCTTACAAAAAAAAAAAAAAAAAAAAAAAAAAAGGATTGAAGTAACTAAACATTTGATTGGTTTTGTCTTAAGCTCACTTGAATTTGTTTCAGATCATTAGACATGATGTTATGGTGCCTATGTGAAACCAGTCTGCTTAAGAGGTGCCTTCATAGACGAAAAAACGCTGCCTGTGAAGTCATTATTGGGCAATGAGGCAGCAAGACAGCGGTCTTAGTTTTCTACAAAACCTGACCTTTAGATCATTTTAGGCCATTTTGGCCCAAAAAGCACACCTACTGACTTTGACTTGTGACCTACTGTAGGCCGCAAAGTCCAGTGTTCTATAAATAGACTGGAGGAGAGATGAAGCTTCCAGAGGATCCTTGTGATAGGATACGCAAGTGCGTTTACACTCACTGAGCACTTTATTAGGTACACTTGTGCACCTATATATACATGCAGCAGTGTAATATATAAAATCATGCAGGTATGGGTCAGGAGCTTCATTTAATGTTCACATCAACCATCAGAATGGGGAATAAAGTGTGATCTCAGTGATTTTGGATGTGGGAGCATTTTTCACATTTGAATTATAATGATTGTGCATGCAGCTTCAATGACCTCTTTTAATTGAAAGAATAGATGGAACATTTGTAGTCTATATCAGCGATTTTCAACTAGGAACGTAAAACAAAATGTATGGGTAAACATATAGATTTCCCGATTAATCGCAATCTTCATTTGAACGATCTCGATATTCTTAAAATCTCGTACATCACTGAGATCCTTTCACTAGTGTTGAGATTAAAAGCTTCTTTTGATTAGTTTTGTGTCCAAAGATGAGATCCATGCATATTTGCCATTAATAATATCTCTTTTAATCTCCTTTTTGTTCTCTACAGTCAGTTGTTAATCAGTCGTTCTTTACTCGCCCCTGTGTTGTTATAACCCCATATGACTTTCTTTCTCATGGGAGAAATTATGAAAAAATGTTGTGTTGAGTGACAGTGTTTGGCAGTTTGTGGTGAACACCTCTTCAAGCTTCAAAAGAACACAAAAGTATAATTCAGAAGTCTAATAAATTATTCTATAAGACTCATGATTATTATGAAAGCATACGATAAGTTTTGGTGCAAAACAAACAAATCAAATGTATTGTTTAGAAAAAATGTTCAATAACTGTTGATCTCCTATGTGTGTATGATGGGACATGAGAGCAACAGTTCACGCAGTGCCCTCGTGACATTGGGGTGTTCAAGCGACAACTCAAATGGAGAACTCAGAAATCAAACAGAAATATAGAGGCGGCTACAGGCGGCTACAGTCGCACCATGTCCAAAACTGAACTGGCACTGGTCCAAAAACTTTCAAAACAAACAAGGCTGGGCATAGAAATGCATCAATTCTTTGACTACAAACTCTTCAGACGTGTTTAGTAAGTTCTGTTCTCTGTTTTGTGTGCAGCTGTGTTGTGTTCTGTTGTCACATTCGTTGTGGAGAACCTGTTTTTAGATAAACAAAACAAAATTTTGCTGTCACGAACTATCATGAACGCGTGCACACAGGAGGTCAACGGTCATTGAACATATTCACTAAATAATAATATATTAAATTTCTGTTTGTTTCACACCAAACTTTATCGTATGCTTTCATAATAATCTCACTGAGTCTCACTGAATAATATATTAGACTTATAATTAAGTCGAATGAATTATACTTTTTGGGTTCTTTTGAAGCTTAAAGAGGTGGTCTAAACTGCCATTTTTTCACAATTTGTCCCTTTGTATTTAGAAAAAGAAAGAAAATCGTAATGGGGTGAGTAAACAATGACTGAATTTTCATTAATGAGGTGTAATTGTGAGTTTCTTTGAATTTATGGCCCAGGGATAAAAAAATCAAACAATTAAAATGTATGAATAAACATCATAACAAGCAACATTATATAACTAACTATATTAATGATAATGGTAAATATATTTAGCCTTTGGTACACATAGTTTTGTGCAGATGAAGGGGTACTTAAGCCTTATGATGGTGCTGTGGGGTACTTATGATGGTGCTGTTGGGTACTTATGATGGTGCTGTGCTGTACTTATGATGGTGCTGTTGGGTACTTATGATGGTGCTGTGGTGTACTTATGATGGTGCTGTAGTGTACTCATGATGGTAATTATGATGGTGCTGTTGGGTACTTATGATGGTGTTGTTGGGTACTCATGATGGTGCTGTGGGGTACTTATGATGGTGCTGTGGTGTACTTATGATGGTGCTGTTGGGTACTTATGATGGTGTTGTTGGGTACTCATGATGGTGATGTGGGGTACTTATGATGGTGCTGTTGGGTACTTATGATGGTGCTGTGGTGTACTTATGATGGTGCTGTAGTGTACTCATGATGGTAATTATGATGGTGCTGTTGGGTACTTATGATGGTGTTGTTGGGTACTCATGATGGTGCTGTGGGGTACTTATGATGGTGCTGTTGGGTACTTATGATGGTGCTGTTGGGTACTTATGATGGTGCTGTGGTGTACTTATGATGGTGCTGTTGGGTACTTATGATGGTGTTGTTGGGTACTCATGATGGAGCTGTGGGGTACTTATGATGGTGCTGTTGGGTACTTATGATGGTGCTGTTGGGTACTTATGATGGTGCTGTGGTGTACTTGTGATGGTGCTGTGGGGTACTTATGATGGTGCTGTTGGGTGCTTATGATGGTGCTGTGGTGTACTTATGATGGTGCTGTGGTGTACTTATGATGGTGCTGTTGGGTACTTATGATGGTGCTGTTGGGTACTTATGATGGTGCTGTTGGGTACTTATGATGGTGCTGTTGGGTACTTATGATGGTGCTGTTGGGTACTTATGATGGTGCTGTTGGGTACTTATGATGGTGCTGTTGGGTACTTATGATGGTGCTGTGGGGTACTTATGATGGTGCTGTGGGGTACTTATGGCAAAGAAATTAGAAAATCTGCTCTATAATATATAAAGTAAAAAAAGTAATCACACAGCATAACAAGAAATAAAATAGTGAAATCATAAAGTTGGTTAAAAGTTGTAAAATAATTCCAATATATTTCCAACATCTAAAAATATACACATTCCCTTATACAAACATTTTGTACAAACCTTGATATAGGAAAAAAAATCATGCCCATTTGTCAACAACCCTATTCCATTCCTCCAAACATCATCTCACCCCAAAACTTACACCACTGGTTGGGTTGACTTGATTATATGCTGTCTTCCATAAAACATGTTAGAAAGATGTTAAGCAGAATGTACATGTTGCCTCTTTCCATACTAAGAAAGTTGATGTTTATTTACACTGCCAAGCTAAAATAATAATAATAACAAAATGCACAAACAGACAAAGGACAAAAAAGGCAACACAACAACATAATAAAAGTAGTCCATACCACTTGTGCACTAAAATCCATGTCTACTGATGCCAATTGATAACTTTATCTGAGAAAACGGACCGAAATATAGGTCACTGGCTCTCCCCCTGCTTTAGATCTCAAATCTCATATGCGGTTAAGCATATTCAAACTTGCCGCATTACTTCAATTGGTTCAAAATGCAGCAGCCAGAGTGCTTATGAGAACCAAGAAATATGATCATATTAGCCCCATTTTATCATCATTACCTGTTACCTGTTTAAAATCTAATTTTAAAATTCTGTTAACTACATACAAAGCTTTGAATGTCTAGCTCCACAGTACTTAAGTGACCCTCTAAATGCAATATACATGATGTTCATACCGATCACAAAATTCTGGCCTGTTAATAGTTCCTAGAATATCAAAATCCACAAAAGGAGGTGGATCATTTTCCTATTTGCTCCAAACCTATGGAATAGTCTCCCAAACATTTATTAGGACCCAATTTTTTACATGTTTATCCCCTACATTAACGATTGCTCCCTCATCTTCAATGTAGAGTCTGGGGCAAAATTAAATTTGAGTGCCCAATTCACCACACATAAAACTCTTGGATCTTAACACACCACCAAAAAACAAGGGTTGTGTCTCCATCCTCTTATTGAGCAGGTGAGTGTGTCTTTAAGACCAAGCTTATACAATCTAGAGGGGCTCCAACAGAATCTATGTAAAATCTTAAATTGCATAAGGTGCACCCTTGCATCTCTAAATGTAGACTTGGTGTTTTTTTAGAATCTTAGTCCACACTTCCTCCTCCAATATCAAATTTAAATCTTTCTCCCATAATCTCTTGATAGAAGCTAAAGCTCTGTCCTCCAGACTCTGAATTAACAGGAAGTAATACACTGATGCATCATGACCTTTTCCAAAAGCAGTAATCACCACTCCCAGAGTATTTGCCACTTTAGGGGGGTTTGTGCTTCTCCCAAAAATAGTACAGAGCAGGTGGTGCAGCTGTAAATACCTATAAAACTGAGATCTGAGTATCCCAAAATGTTGAACCAAATTTTCAAAAGATCTCAGCACTCCACTCTCATATCATTCACAGAGTTTAGTAACCCCCTCATAATCCACTCTGACTAACAGAAAAGGGACTTATGAATATGTATTTTGTGTTTAGTCATATGTTCGAGTCAACATTTAAATAAATGTCAGAATTAAACACTCTGGACACTTTTGTCCATACCGAGATAATGGGGTGTAAATTAACTTCTCCAATTAGTTCGATAGAAAGGCTTTGCAATGGCAAAATAGGGGCAAGAACTTCCTGTTCAATACAAAACCAGGGAGGGGCTCTCTTAGGTGGAAGTGTTGGTAACTTGAGTCAAATGTCTGAGACTGAATGCATAATAATAAAACAAAACCTTGGGTAGGTCTAGCCCACCTTTGTCAATCAGCCTATGCAACTGTAACAGGGTTTCAAATGGGCAAGGAGGAAGTGGGAACTGGCTGAACACTCAAAATAATGTTTAATGAAAACTGAAAAGACATAAACACAAACATAAACACACACGGCAGTTGTGTGTGGCGCTCTCTCTCTCTCTCTCTCTCTCTCTCTCTCTCTCTCTCTTTCTCTCTCTAACTGCCGCATCCAGCTTGTCGGATGATTAGCCCGATTGGGGACCGGCCGTGCACACTCACGTCCCGGCCCTGCCCTCCTCCTCGTCACAGCAATTTACTGAATTGTAATCTGGGATGTTTACCATTCCAAATGAAGGACTTTGCTATGCTATCAAATTGCTTAAAATAAGAGAGGGGGAGATTTACAGGGAGAGATTGTAGCAGGTAGTTAAATTTTGGAATACAATTCATTTTAATAACATTAACATTCCCAATCATAGATGAATGTAATGAAGCCCACCTGATCTACATCACTAGAAAACCTTTTTATTAAAGGGTCAAAATGAATAACTAAATCACACAAATTTGCTGGGAATAAAACATTCAAATACTTAATGTCCTATTGGGGCCACATGAAAACACCCAGCTGAAAAGCCGTTACTGGGCAGTGCGCTGTCAGAGCCAAAGCTTTGGATTTTGACCAATTAATTCTGTATCTTAAGAATGTAGAAAAGGAATTAAGAATTCTGTGGATGCAAAGCATAGATCTAGAAGGGTCAGAGACAAATAATAAAATATAATCAGCGTAAAGTAGCTTATGCACCATTCCTCAATGAACTACACTCTTGAAATGGAATACATAGACTATAAATAATTTGCCAATAAAATCCTTCATCAGACAGCTAACAAGGCCAATTGCATCTATGTGAAATTCTGCAGTTAATTCAGGATTAACCTCACAGACATTAGTCATTAATCTTATAGTTCATACAAAAATCTTTGTTTAAACACTGTACCTTAACATGACTTGCACAGCACACAAATAACTAATACTGTCATTATATTCATTCCCACAGTGAGCCTGGTTTTTTCCCAAGGTTATTTTCTCCATCAACAAACATCTTATCTAGTTTTGTGTTCCTTGCCACAGTCGATTTCGGCTTGCTCACTGGGTTTCTAAATACAATTATTATTGAATTACTTATTTTTATACAAAATTTACAATTACACAATGATGACTCTAAGACTTTATAGATTTTACAGTTTCATTTTCTTTTAAAGCATGATTTTCTGTAAAGCTGATTTGAAACTATGTGTGTTGTGAAAAGCGCTATACGATAAAAATGACTTGACGTGACACTATCAAACAAACCACTGCTGTGGTGTTTTTACACGTCGTCGCATGTTGCATTTGGGCTGAAGAGCTGTTTGTACTTTGTGGCTAGCTAATTTGTGGTCAATGATCTGCAAAAGATATCATATTTGGTTTGACATGTTTAGTCGACCACTATGCCAGAAAATGACTATATGTACACTACCGGTCAAAACATTTGAAACATGACTGAAATGTTTCTCATGATCTTAAAAATCTTTTGATCTGAAGGTGTACGATTAAATGTTTGAAATTAGTTTTTGTAGACAAAAATATAATTGTGCCACTATATTAATTTATTTCATTATAAAACTAAAATTTAATTTAAAAAATGTAATAAAAAAAAAAAAAAAAGGTTTTGAACTGGACAAAAAAATACTGTTTAAAAAGCATCCCAGGGTGATGAACTCAAGAAGTTGGTTGAGAAAATGTCAAGAGTAAATGAGTACAATAAACAAATTCTAGGCAAAGGCTTTTTTATTTTGGATTTTGTTTAGTCACAACATAATTCCCATGGTTCCATTTATGTTATTCCATAGTTTTGATGACTTTACTATTAAAAAAAAGAATTAGAATAAAGAATGAGTACGTGTTTCAAAACCTTTGACCAGTAGTGTGTGTATGTATATATACATACAGTACTGTGCAAAAGTTTTAGGCACTTGTGAACAATGTTGCATAGTGAGGATGTCTTCAAATATAATGACCTAAATAGTTTTAACTTATCACTTAATGTCATACAAAGTCCAGTGAACATAAAAAAGCTAAATTAATATTTGGTGTGACCACCTTTGCCTTTAAAACCACACCAATTCTCCTAGATACATCTGGACACAGTTTTTCTTGGTTGTTGGCTGATAGGATGTTCCAAGCTTCTTGAAGAATTCACCACAGTTCTTCTATCTGTTTATGCTGTCTCAATTGCTTCTGTCTGTTTATGTGATCTCAGACTGACATGATGTTCAGTGGGGGATTGTGGGGGTCATGACATCTGTTGCAGGTCTACATGTTCTTCTATTCTAATCTTTTCTCTTTGCTAAATAAATATTTGAGAGTCTAACATTTATATTTCCTATTGACACACTAAAGCTGAAGATATAAATGACAATCTTAAGACCAATGCTTTTGTGAAACATCTTATGTGCAAAGACTTTTGCACAGTACTATATATAGCTCATTATATACAGGGTCATTGATGTGCATGGGGAGTGAAGGCTAGCCCGTCTGGTCCGATCACACAGAAGAGCTCCTGTAGCACAAATTGCTGAAAAACTTAATGCTGGCATGACAGAAAGGTGTCAGAACACAAGGTGCATCACAGCTTACTTTGTATGGGGCTGCGCAGCCACAGACCAGTCAGAATGCCCATGCTGACCTCTGTCCATCGACAAAATCACCTACAATGGGCACTTGAGTGTCAGAACTGGTCCAATGGAAGGGTTAGAAGCAATGGCGCAATGGCTGGAGCAATGGAAGAAGGTGGCCTGGTCTGATGAATAACGTTTACTATTAGATCATGTGGACATGTGTGCATTGTTTACCTGGGGAAAAGATGGCAGCAGGATGCACCATGAGAAGGCAGGCCGGCAGAGGCAGTGTGATGCTCTGGGCAATGTTCTCCTGTGAAAACTTGGGTCCTGGCATTTACGTGGATGTTACTTTGACACGTACCACCTACCTAAACATAGTTGCAGACCACGTAAACCCATTCATGGCAATGGAATTCCAAGATGGCAGTTGTCTCTTTCAGCAGGATAATGCACCCTGCCTCACTGCAAAAATTGTTCAGGAATGGTTTGAGGAACATGATGAAGAGTTCAAGGTGTTGACTAGGCCTCCAAATTCCCCAGATCTCAATCCGATTGAGAATCTATGGGATATGCTGGTCCAACAAATCAGATTCATGGAAGCCCCACCTCGCAACTTACAGGACTTAAAGGATCTGCTGCTAACGTCTTGGTGCCAGATAACACAGGACACCTTCAGAGGTCTTGTCGAGTCCATGCCTCAACAGGTCAGAGCTGTTTTGGCAGCACGAGGGGTACCTACGTGATATTAGGCAGGCGGTTTTAATGTTGTGGCTGATCGGTGTATGTATGTTAATCTGTAAATATATTTGTATTATGAAGACACTTTATAATTTGTAAATACACAATTAAAATGACTTGCTGTAAATAAAGGGCTAATCCACAGATAATAACTAAAAGATACACAAAACATAAAATAGTGTGTACTTCTTTTTAGGAAATTGCAAATAAATAATTGGAATAAATTGATATTTGCATATCCAAACTTATAAACTATCAAGAACTAAAATAAATATTAAACCTGTTGTCCTTTTTGCATGTAAACTAAATTCATGTAAATATTCAACACACGACACGAACCCAAACAAACTTTTATTATTCTATCAAATTTGCAGAACGGAAGTGGATGACAGACGCACGCATGTGATTGGTCTGAACGCCCTGTAACCCGGAACAGTCAGGTTGTCAGTGCTCAGGAAGATGGCAGGGGTGTTTGAGGTGGAGGTTGACGGTGTTGAGCACGACCATGGACATGGCCACGGACACGGACATCGCGACGACGCTTCTCAGGTCGAAAAGCACGATATCACTTTACATGATGTTATGAAATATGAAATGTGACTTTCTTCTCCCGGGTTTTGCGCTGCAGTGTCGGCGCGAGCTGCTGACAGCTCAATGTCCAGATTATCTTCTGATCATTTGCTGTTCATTTACACGACAAATATACATTTGTTAAGTTCTGGAAGGCGATTATATAGTTGGGCTTGAGTCAAAAAATGTTTTGGTTGGAACTGATATGAATACACGATGTCTAACGTTGACTTTGATGTTTTATCAAAGCATATTTGGAGACCGGGGCTAGTTGTCACACTTTACTTATTTCACAGGGTAGTTTTATTTTTACATTTCTTACATTTTTACTGATTGTACGTCAGTTTCTATAAAATACATGTAGTTTTGGCTACAAAACTGCTATTGAACATTTCCAATGTTATTGCTCAGGAAAATTTCAGAAATGCCAGTTTTCTCTAGCAGTGGTTGAGTCTCAAACGTTTATAGATGATCTTATGAAATCGTTTTTATATATATATATATATATATATATATATATATATATATATATATATATAGAATTTTCAGATCTAAGTCCACCTAGGTTCCAAAAATACATTTTACATGATATGTCACTGCTTAACTCATCACTAACAGTGATATTTCTACAGATTGACCTGTCCCAGCTCTCACCGGAAGAGAAGTGGAGGTTTGTCTTTTTTTTTTTCCTTCTATTTATAAAATGTTGTTCCTGTGCATCAGTAGGCGGATATATTATGACATACAGGATGATGTTTGCTCTAAAATAAAGGTTGGTGGATCATATTAAGGAATAACCCAGAAACTAGAAAGTGAGCAACGTCACGATCTTCTCCTCTATTGTATATAGGTAAACAAAAATGTCCTTAAAACAAACATTGAAATGTATTAATAATACCACACAATATGCAAAATTCCTGTTTTGAGTGTTTTGGAATATTGACAGGGTTGATTTTTAAACATTAGTAACTAGAAAAAGGTCATAAATCACCGTACAAATTACAAAAAAAAAAGAAAAAAAAAGTAGATGCCATAAATTTAGTCTTGTGCAATATTCCAAGACTTCTGAAGACGCACATAATATTTTGGGGGTTTCAGATATAAGGGTGAGTGAACAAATATATAATTAAAAATGTTATGCAAACTATATCTTTAACTATGCATGATTTGTATGATTAGTTGCATTTACCAGCTAAAGAAAAACATCCTTTTAGACAGTAGTCCCTTTCACACATGTTTTCCAGAAAATTTACTGCAGGTTTGAGAACATGACCCTTTTGAAAATAATGGTAAATTTTGCTATGGCAATTTCTCCATTCCCCGTTGTATTATTAATACCTACAGTTGAAGTCAGAAGTTTACTTATATCTTAGCCAAATACATTTAAAGTTTTTCACAATTCCTGTCATTTAATTGTAGAAAACATTCCCGTCTTAGGTCAGTTATGATCACTACTTTATTTTAAGAATGTGTAATGTCAGAATTATAGTAGAGAGAATTATTTATTTCAGCTTTTATTTCTTTCATCACATTCCCATTGGGTCAGAAGTTTACATGCACTTTGTTAGTGTTTGGTAGCATTGCCTTTAAATTGTTTAACTTGGGTCAGACATTTTGGGTAACCTTCCACAAGCTTCTCACAATAAGTTGCTGAAATTTTGGCCCATTCCTCCAGACAGAACTGGTGTAAATGAGTCAGGTTTGTAGGCCTGCTTGCTCAAACACACTTTTTCAGATCTGCCCACAAACTTTCTATCGGATTAAGGACAGGGCTTTGTGATGGCTGCTCCAATACTATGAATTTGTTTTCCTTAAGCTATTTTGCCACAATTTTGGAGGTATGTTTGGAATTATTGACCTTTTGGAAAACCTATTTGTGACCTTGCTTTAACTTCCTGGCTGATGTCTTGAGAAGTTGCTTCAATATATCCACATAATTTTCCTTCCTCATGATGCATCTATTTTGTGATGTGCACCAGACCCTCTTGCAGCAAAGCACCCCCACAACATGATGCTACCACCACCCTGCTTCACGGTTAGGATGGTGTTCTTCGACTTGCAAGCCTCACCCTTTTTCCTCCAAACATAACGATGGTCATTATGGTCAAACAGTTACATTTTTGTTTCATCAGACCAGAGGACATTTCTCCAAAAAGTTAGATCTTTGTCCACATGTGCACTTGCAAACTGTAGTCTGTTTTTTTGTGGTGTTTTGGAGCAGTGTCTTCCTTGCTGAGCAGCCTTTCAGGTTATGTTGATATAGGACTTGTTTTACTGTGGATATAGATACTTGTCTACCTGTTTCCTCCAGCATCTTCACAAGATCTTTTTCTGTTATTCTGGGATTGATTTGCACTTTTTGAACCAAACTACATTCATCTCTAGGATACAGAATACGTCTACTTCCTGAGCAGTATGATTTTGAGGTCTTTGCTGATTTCTTTTGATTTTCCCATGATGTCAAACAAAGAGGCACTGAGTATGAATATAGGCTTTAAAATACATCCACAGTTATACCTCCAATTCAGTGCACCTCCTATCAGAAGCTATTTGTCTAAAGGTTTAACATCATTTTCTGGAATTTTCCAAGCTGCTTAGTGTATGTTAACTTCTGATCCACTGGAATTGTGATATAGTCAATAAAAAGTGAAACAATCTGTCTGTAAACTATTGTTGTAAAAATTACTCATATCATGCTCAAAGTAGATGTCCTAAACAACTTGTCAGAACTATAGTTTGCTAAATATTAAATCTGTGAAGTGGTTAAAAAAAATGTTTTAATGACTTCAAGCTAAGTGTATGTAAACATCTGACTTCAAATGTATAAATGTCCAATTTGATGATATGTGTGAACTGCACATGTGCTACATTTCCTAGTTAAGGCAACCCAATGATTTTCCTGTAATTTACCTGTTGCGTGTGTGAAAGGGGCTACTAACACATTTGTTATGCTACTATGACACTTTTTTTTATAAATATGTTAGTTGTTTTTGTTTGGTAGGTTGGAACATGCAAAAATGCATGCCAAACACAAAGGGCATGAGGCCATGCATGCAGAAATGGTGCTCATCCTCATCGTCACGCTCGTCATCGCCCAACTCGTCCTGGTGCAGTGGAAACAGAGACATGCAAAATCATACAATGTAAGCCCCCCTCTTCACTCCTTACACACCCAATACAAAATCTATTCTGTCCTAAACTTAAAGGAATAGTTCACCCAAAATGAAAATTCTCTCATTTACTCACCCTCATGCCATCCCAGATATGTGTGACTTTCTTCCTTGTGCAGAAATTAAACAGAGTTTTAGAAGAATATCTCAACTCTGTATGTCTTTGCAATGCAAGTGAATGGTGACCAGACCTTTGAAGCTCCAAAAATCATATAAAAGCAGCATAATAGCAATCTATAAGTCTATACTGTGTAAATCTACAGAAGCGATACAATAAGTGTGGTTGAGAAACAGATATTTAAGTCCTTTTTACTATCTCCACTTTCACTTTGACATTATGAATGTGAAAGTGGAGATTTATAGTAAAAAGGACTTAAATATTGATCTGTTTCTCACCCAAAAGTAATTGCATCACTTCCGCAGACATATATTAAACCTCTGGAGTTGTATGGATTACTTTTATGCCCTTGTGCTTTTTGGACCTTCAGAGATCTGGTCACCATTCACTTGCATTTTATGGACCTACAAGAGCTGAAATATTCTGCTTAAAGTCTTTGTTTACTTCGGTCCATATTTTTTCAGTACACGGACAGTCCTCATCTGTGTGTATTGCTGGCGCATGTGCCTGCTGTTGACTGTTCTAAAAGAGTTTCACAAAGCAGTCGTAATGCACATGTTGAACGCGTTTGTATTTATTTGCGGTCAAAAGCATGTACTTTGAAAGGAAACCCTGTCGACCGGGTGCAAATCCAATCCAGAACACTGAAAAACAAAGTATACCCAGACCTTTCTATACAATGAAAACGAATGGTAACTGAGGCTGTAATTGTGCCTGTTAGTGCCGGGCGATAGGACATATTATCGGAAATCGAAGATGTCTTACAAATCTCCTGATGCGATTTCTACACTCATTGACAGATGATGATCAACAATAGCAAAACCATAGATCTGGGAAGTCACCAGGTATATTAAACAGTAGCCCAGGATGTGAAATTGGCACCTGCCACCACCAAATGCAATGAGGCTGAACCCAGCTCATTATTAGCAAGCTCTTTGTCCAAATGCAGGTATTTCATGAGCGGCTAAGTTTACTCATCTACTGGCAACTGGTGGGTGAACTGTAAGATGTCTTGGAGTGACACATGACAAGAAATGCTGTTAAAAACAAAGGCACATACTTGAAGAGATGCACTTTATTATATTTTTAAGAACAGACAGAAGAAAAGCCGTCAAAGCTCGTGTCTGATGCGCTGTTTGTTCAGAGGCGTGCAGCAGGAGCATCTTGTGGAACACATGCATATAAAGATTTTCAGTCGTCTGATGAATGATAATGCTGCAAATGACCCAAGACCATGTTGGGAGGTGCTCGAAATTTAGTTTGTTTTATTTCCACAGAGCAGTTCATGCTTAACATGCATTATGAACGCAACTCTACAGGTTCTCTCAAATATATCTTTGGATTAAATCACGTTCACCTCGAACCTAAAATTTTGTTTCATTTTCTTTTCTTTTGGCAGCATCTGTATTAACGAATTGCAATACAAACACAAATTCAATAAGAACACATATTTGTCTGCATTATTTTGGGAACACAAGGACATTTATATATAAAAATCTTTCTATTTGTTTAAGCAAAGTAAAAATTAGAAATTATGTGGATTGTTTTGAACTTACTATAGGTAATGTTTTTAGTTTTTTTATAATTATTATTATTATCTTTACATGTATAATTGTCTTTAGTTCTTTATTTTTTGTCTATTATTAATTTTCCACCTGTTGTCATACACGAGTACTTGCGTGATGGCAATTGAGGCCATTGGAGATGGTAAATGTTTGGATTTGGGGAGGTAGATCTACAAGATTTTTTTAATAAATTATTTTAATAGCTTTTTTCATTGTGTTTAAAGTGCAAAATAAAATATTTGTAACATCACCCAGTCATGTCCTAAATCATGACTGAACTTACATTTTTGGGTGAAATATCCTTTAATGGATTCAAATGCAATCGTGAGATAAATAATGCTCACCCAGAAGTGAAAAATCTGTTATTTCCTTGCTCTCATGATTATTATTTATTTAATTTATTTCAAAAGGAGGTTTGTGGTTACGAGCTTTCAAACTTAAAAAACAACACAAAAGTACCAGAAAGGCAGTCCATATGACTTGTGTTATTTAAGCCAGACAATAGCTTACTCAATGGCCATTACTCTAATGAAACATAGTACTGTGTCTGTGTAAAAAATTACCATAACATTCTTCACATTTTTTCCATTTGAGTTTTCCGGAAGAGTTTTGTGTTCGTAGGGATTTTAAACAACATGAGGGTAATTGATAACTGAATTTTCAAATTTGGGTGAACCATCCCTTTAGGCATGTGTGTTCATGGGGTAATCCCTTTTTGGGTAGTGGACTTTATTTTAATTAAACCCAGATCAAATTTTAAAGAGTCATTTTTTGTGTTCCTATAATCTCGTTCCTATTTACACCACTAGATGGAGACATTTTGACACTTGACAAAATGTAAAAAAGTAAGCTCTGAGGTTAATGCTCAAGGTTTGTTTATAGCTGCTTGTGTTTAAATGATGACACCCAGAGAGCTGCACGGGTCCGATTTTGTAAATCCGCACCCGCCCGTACCCGCAGTGCTTAAAACCGCATCCGACCCGTTTTCCGACAGCAGCACTAATTAAAATCCGCAACCCGACACGATCCGCTTAAAATTGAACCGAGACCCGACCCGCACCCGAAATAAAATCAGTTTAGCCAATCACATTATAGACACACTTTTTTCAAATTTTTATTGCCTTAAGACAAGGACAACAGCCGATGCTGTCAAAAAGCCGATAGCCTATACAGAACATGGCTAACGTTACCACAAAACAATGCAATTTCGTCTAGCACATCAGACAATTTCACACCACACATAGGCCTACTTAACAGTTTTAAATTAGACAATAACAAACAGTGTAGGCTATGTGATAATTTTAAATGAAAGAAAAGTCCAGTTGTATGCGAATCCTAAACGCTACATACACCGGCAACTAGGTATAAACAGCCTTACAATTAGGGCTGAGACGTGAAACTGTCCCGTTTATGAATCCAGTGCGAGGTGATTAGATCCTATTTGTGGTGTTTTAAATTGCTGTGTAAAAAAAGCACATCGTCCACTGTTGACGGTTTCAGCTGACTCCTCCGCTCTTGGATAACGTATCCAGCACAAGAGAAGTCTCGCTCACTTGCAGCGCTGGATGCAGGGATGGCGAGGATAGACCTCGCAATCTGGGCAATATTAGGGAAAAGGTGAGCATGGTCTTGCCACCATGACAAAATGTCAAAATGGTCATCTTTTGGCGATTTGTGATCGATGTAAGCAGCCACTTCGTCCTGATACTGCGGGCCCTCATCACTGGAATCTTCCACGTCAGATAAAGTGTCCGCCGACACTCGAACTCGCTTCTCCGGTGGGGGGTGGTGGCACTGCTCCTCCTCAGGACATCTTCCACGCTTATCCTTAAGGTCTATAATAAATGTAAACAAATATTGCAAAAATTTTATGGACGTGACATTTGCAGTCAAAATTGCATTTTATAAATGAAAATGCATTTAATACCAATATATGGAAACATCTGTTTATATATCCATCCATACTCCCTTAATAAAGGAAAAATATCAGTCTACACATGCGTTTTATATTTAATATGAGGGAAATACACAATGCCTACATGTGACACAAAAAAATCTGTAACTTTTAGGTGGCAAATCATTTTCTTTCGTTCAAATCCCACTCCGACATAGAAATTATTTAGGGTAGGCTACTGTAGGCTATTAGGCCTACGTGTGGTAGGCGCTAGGCATTAAAGAAAACATTTAGTTTCACAATTTTATATATAGGGCTATTTATATATTATTTCATCAATGTTGATTATATGAGGCGTGAAAAGCATAGTAGCCTAAGATCATAAATTGTGCAATATGTCGGGAGACAGAGTGGGCAGACGTTATTGACCACTTCATTAAGTTTCGTATTGTATAAAGCATTTCTTTAAAGTGAATTTCGTTTTGTATTAATTTTATCTTAATTTTAATCAATATTTTATACCAATTGTCTGAATTTAATAAATAAGAAGTAATAGCAGGCATCAGGACACGGAGCGGAGGCAACGGCGCATGAACTGGAAATTAACGAAACTCAGCGTATAAGCTACTGCTACATGCATCACAGACCTGATAAATATATAGAAAGCTTGAAATGTGTACTTTTAAACAAAACAAATTTCAAAACGAAAGAAAACAGACTGTTCTGTCTCCTGGCTATATTTGACATAGGCCTATTCAATAATCATTAGGCTACTTTTGCCGTTTCTTTGTGACATTTTTCATGAACCTCTCAATAGTTAATATTGTTATTTGAGGTTCAGTTTATACAGGTTTTCAAATGTTATTTAAAAAAAATATTATTTTTTTCCCCTGTGGCTGTGTTGCATTAATACTGACCTTTCACATGGCTCCGCATCTCACTGTGCACGCTTGCCACTTCACTCTCAGCAGCAAGTAGCTTCATACTTTTTAGTTTAGGATGCAGAAACATTGCAAGTTTGTGCAAACGATGAATTTCGAACTTGTCCTGGAGGATACTGAGGCATTTCTCCTTCAGTGAGGAAATTGTCATGCTATCATTTGAAGAAGCTCGCAAGTGGCGTCTGATGCGCTCATACCAAACAATGGTTAGATGGAGGGTCGGGGTTTTCGATGCCTCTAACGCTTTAGTGGCTTCCTTAAATCGCTCCAGGAATGCAACAAAGTCGGAGAGGACCTCTTCATCCAAATTTGTGAGGCGGTCAACTTCCCCTCGCTCTTCCAGAAGTGTGCGGATGTCTTCATATTGACTGCTGATAGACTCTAGCATTGTATGCAGGGAATTCCAACGTGTCTCTACAGAGTTTTTAAGAGTCTTTTTCAGCCGAGCCTGGAGGTTGGTCTGCTTGAAATATGTCACCAGTGACTTGGCCGAGTCAATCATTGCAGTTACTTCTTCCCCATACATATCCTCCTGGGACGGTTTGAATGTAGTGTACAGGACAGTATTAAAAATATGGGCAGCGCAGCTCAATCTGGTCACTTTATGCAGGGCTGCAACAATATTTGCGCCCCTATCTGTCACATACACGAGTTTGGAGTAGAATTCATCAATGCCAAATTTACGCAATGCACTGATGATGGCTGGTTTAATGTTGTCAGCCGTTTTACGCAGTGAACTGTCCCACTCAGAGGTACACAGCACTCGTTCGATAAGCTCCCACTTATTGTTAATGTAGTGCAGAGTAACACAAAGGTAGCCGTTTTTTCTGTAATCGTCAGTCCACATGTCCAATGTAACAGCTCCATTACTCCCCTCCAACTGCATTTTAAGTTCTGGGATTAGTTTTTGGCGAATCTCCTCTGCATATTTGTTAACACTACGAGAAACCGTCGTAGGGTCAGGCAGTAGTTGTTTAACATCCACACGACCAGCCCGAGCACCAACATCTATCAACCCTTGTGCTAATGCAAAAAATCCCTCGCCGTGTACTGCATCAAAGGGTCTAATATCATTGCATACAAAGTTCACAGACAGCCTGGTTATGGTGTCCTTATCATCTCTACGAGGCACCTTCAGTTCTGTCCCCTTTGAAAGATACTGTTCGATAGAACTGGTGTTCGGTTTGTTACTGCAGGTATCTGCGTGCTTCCTCAGCGACGAAGTTCCATATTTTCGGCTATCGAACACGAAAACTTTAAGGCAGGTTTTGCATGCAGCAAAGCCTTTCACAATGTTGCTTTCTTCATTTCTTCAGAGATGACTCCAAATTTCTCCCACACACTTGACTTGAGTTTCGATGAAGTATTGTCGACAACTTTATAATCTCCTCTAGCTATTTTTTTTTTTCAACTCCTCACTATCCATCTAGACGACTCATGCAGCAGTTCGAGTGGTTGTGTGATTTTTTTTTTTTAAAAGTGAATGTAACGTTAGGCCTAGAGACTCATGGGAGGGTGCGGGCTCAAATAAACTAAACAAATATTTTATCAACTTGAAATACAGGGCAGGCATAGTTTTGTAGATGTCAGTGGCGTAGGCAGAAATTGTATTTTGGGCGGGCCAGTGAAAAAGTAGGTGGGCCTATAGTTTTTCCTTGAAAAAAAATGAGTTAAATAACAATTAAACCTTAGAGAGTAGAAAAAAGAATAGAGAAACTGCAAAAACAGTTACACCTTTATTTTGCAATATTCGGCAAATCATTATGTTCAACCAACAGAGATCATTAAAGGCTGGACAAACCAGCATAGACAATAACCTGTCTATTTTACTCAGGTTAGTCAGCAGTGCAAAGACAGTTCACCCGAAAATAAAGTAGGCTAAAAGTAAATGAAATTGAAATAATGAAAACTCTCAGCAGAGCACGGTTTGAAATAAATAACAACACATTCTGTTAAATCAACCATATACAATAAAATCAGCCTGGTGGAAATTAAGCTTTTGTGCCAAAAAAAAAATAGCAACTCATTTAAACTAAATGTAGCCTATAAGGCATACAGCTATACACGACATTTTACAGAAAATCGCGTCCTTAATTACACTGTACTCCAACCAAGTAAATTGTCCATACCACTTTGATGAGAAGCTCCTTGATTTTCCATTCTTGACAGTGCAGGGAAATACCTTCAAATTGGGTTGTGAAGGTGGTTCATCAATTGCAGTTAGATCGGCGGGTAAACCCGCGTCAGGCTGACCGGGAGAGAGCACTGGCACTGCCGCCAGGGAGCAAGCGGCAGCCGCCACCAGCACCTGACTAGCTTTCTTGTGGGTTAATGAGTCTGAAGAACTGGGCTGGGTAGACTCGGTAGATGAAGGCAGTGGCGTGACTTTTTCCTCAACTCTTGCTTTTTTCAAATAGCACATTAAAGACACTTGTTTAGCCATTATTTTGGCGATGTTAATAAATTGGCAAAAAGCAGCCAGCTAGAGCCTGCCGCCGGAGAGTTTTCCTGTCAGAGCAACCATAGCAACCAATAACGTTCCGGAGGGAGGCTTTCTACAACTTGCTTCAACAGTTCCATTTTATTCGGAAAACAAATTAAACACACACACACACACACACCAGTCAATAATAAATCAGGTTTATATTAATATATTTTCTTAAATACATTTGAATAATAAAAATAAACTAAAATGTATTTTGATCAAACTTGCCTGGGCGGGCCAGTGAGTAATGTGGGCGGGCCAGTGCCGCCCTGGCCCATTACTGGCTACGCCCCTGGTAGATGTGTTCCTAAAAATATGCATTTATTTTTACATTTGCACGTGACTGTTTTGAACCCGTGTTTAGACCCGCGTTTCCCCGTGTCCGACCCGACCCGCATCCGTATCCGACACAGTTGGATATTTTTCACCCGTTTGACCAAAATTTGCGGGTCACCCGTCGAACCCGTGCAGGACTCTGATGACACCTTCTACAGGAAGCTCTCTGGAGTTCAAGAAGTCAATCTCATGGAAAAAAACATTGTGACATTATTTGCATGACAGTTAAGCAAATTTTCCTCAATTCTCTTTGTTGTTATGTGAAAAATACTAATGCAATAATAAAAATCACCCTGTTTTAAGTAAAATCAGCATAAATATAGGACAACACATGCTAGTATGATGCAAAACAATTGCTCTACAATTTAAAAATATGCTATATGTTTATTTACTTTCCAGTTATCAGAAATTATTTCTTGGTCTATCAATTGATTACATTTTATATTCAAATGAATCGCATGAACCAATATTTTCTGAGTAAGTTCCCCAAATAAAGATTATTCAGTGTATAATAATTAAAATAGAGATACTGTGTATATATATATATATATATATATATAATAAATAAATATTAAAATTCAGATCATTTAAATATATTTATTGTGGCAGTAGACAAGGTAAAAAAAAAAGTGGCTTAAAAGTAAAAAATATTGCTTATTTTATCTCCATACCATTGAACATAAGTCTGTAATTGGCCGCCTTCCTTCTGCAATCTTTTTCATTGTTAGTTTTTGCACTCATGTGTCAGATGGATGGTTTTGGTTGTGATGTGTCTCACTAGTTTTCAGCGTCTCTAGTCATAAGCACTGTGTTTTTAGGATGCTGTCAAGTTTTTACGATGATCGTTGCTTGTATAGTTGGAGTTGCGCTGATTGCCCCCTATTGCCACAGATTTGCAAAAACATCAAGGTGGTACTTCAAGCTTGAATTGCTCCGATGGTAGGAAACTTTTGGTAAAGTTTATTTTACAGTGTCCTTGTTATACATATTTCATGTAATGACTATATTAATAACATTCAGTTATGCATAATTTCAAGCAACTAACTAAACCTAACCATAAACCTGTAGTAAGTGCATGTTGTTAATTAATCTTACTCGGTACTTACATGGGGTGTAACGGTTTTTGATAAAAAAAAAACAAATATCGTATGGATTGCCAACCACGGTTCGGTAAGCATTTTCTCTGCGGTTCATGTCTAGTTTAATAATGCATCTGGATCATATCATTTGGCAAAGAAAATAAGGCGGCAAATAGACATGTGCAGTTGTAACCTCCACTAATGCACCTGTATGGACAGATGGACACACTCCGCCTGTGTTTCACGTTGGTCAACTTTCTACAAGAGAAGCTGTTCTTTTAACTGTTAGTATGTTAAATCATTTGATGGCATCACAGTTCTGCACACATTAGTTGGCAAAATGGAAAGCGGAGAAAACAAACCTCTGCGTCATTCAAGTCTCCTGTCTGGGAACTTTATCTTTATGCAGTCATTTATAACAGAGATGGTCAAAATAACATTCACAAAACAGGCACTGTTTGCAGATGATGCTCGCCGTGAGTGCCGTATACCAGTAATACAAAGATATTTGATTAGCTATTTACACGACATCGCCCGAGGATATATAGCGCACGGTGAGCCCCAAACTGCATACAGACACAATCCCTTCCGTCTTTAAGCAGGCACTCGCTGCTAGTTCAGACAGACATGAAACAAGAACTAAAGCGCTTGGGGTGTTCATAGTCAAAGTTATGTTGCCCTCCTCATTGATGAAGATGTGGGATTTCCACATAAGATTAAAACACTTGAGTTGCATTACGATATCCATTTTCATATTCATTTTAATAGCTAGTTTATTTCTTCTTGATGTACTGATTCTGAACTTTGAATACACGTTGAGTTGAGTTTGAAATGCATGTTGTGTTGATGCATGTCGTGTAGCAATGCTGGTATTAATTTAAAATGTTGAGTTAGTAATTAGAGATGTTTTTTTATTTAAGTACCCTAACGAAAATTAACCATGGTTTTAATATAGTAATATTGTAGTAACCATGACTGTAATAACGAAGGACTGCTGTCCCCATGGTTTTCTTGGCAGAAATCATGATTTTGATACAATTAACCATGATTTTACGTGGTAATACTGTAGTAGCCATATAGTTACCATGGTTTTAATATAGTAATAATTATAGTAGCCATAACTGAAGTAACAATGACTGCTGTCACCATTGTTTTCTTGGCAGAAATCATAGTTTTGATACATTGTTTTACAGCAGTAATACTGTAGTTGCCATATAGTATCCATGATTTTACTATAATATTGTTACCATGGCAGTAACTGTGTTAATGTTGTGGTTACTATGATTTTACTACAAATACAATGTTTAAACTATTGTTACTGTAGTAAAAACCATTGTGATTTGTAGTGAGGGCAAATCTCTTGAAGTGTCCGTTACCAAATACAATATTTCACTTTGGATTTGGCAGTAATATTTTTTTCCCTTAACATAACAAATACTGACCCGGTACTGAAACCGTGGCATTAAAACTGTGATACAAACCAATCCATGAGACATTTGAACCATTACACTAGCTAGTACTTGCATGTAAGAAAGCAACCTTTCTTATTAAGGAATTTAATTTGTGTCGGGGTCATGATTAATTGTGTAATTATTTTAAAGCATTTTTATTTATATATATATATATATATATATATATATATATATATATATATATATATATATATATATACACACTATATAAATTATTCACACTAAATAAACACATTAAATTGACATCTCTACCTTTTTGCAACACAGTAATGACAGTTTTTTGTGGAAAATTGTCATGAAAATAATGTCACTGTAAAAGAAAATGCTAAAAATAAAACTTGCCAAAATAATTCTTTATTTTTCTTATGATTTTGAGTCATATACTGTACAATCTGGTAATTTCTTGACATGGTTTTTTTTTTTTGTGAAAAATTCATCCATTACTATCTCCTCAAATGTCCCATGATTCATTTTTTCAAGTTGCTGCAAAATGTCCTTCAAGTATGCTAACATACTGCTTTAATTGTTTTAGCTGAACACTTCCCCTGAGAAGCTAACATCTGAATAAAGACTATTCTTTTGTTTTAGTTGGTAACCCTCTTCCAGATGTGGGTCGTTCCTCTGTATTTCACCACTAAGCTGCACTGGTGGCGGTTTCTGGTCACATGGTTCATCTTCTCGGTTGTCACGGCCTTCATTACTTTTCGTGCTACCCGCAAACCACTGGACTGCACCACACCGAGGTAACCGAAAATAGTGAACCTCATTGTTATGCTGATGAGACTTTGACCTTTTTGAAGGGTGTGGTAGACATTCCGTGCCATAAAAGTTTCCATGTTTGTAACTCTCTGCCTTTGTACATTAAAGACTTGGGAAATATTTTTCTAAATGTAAATAACACCTACACATAACCCGGGGGTTTTTGGACATTACTCTTATGACGCGCTGTACTGTGTGAATTCAACAAACAGGACATGTTAGCAATACTGCTCATTACTGTGTACTTGACTAGGTCACAAATAATAAGATGTTATATTTTGCATAAAGGAAATGAGACCTATTTTAAGGACCATTAAGGTTTTTTACATCGTAATGTTAACAATTTCTTGACATTTAATCACATTTTACACCAAATTCTCCAAATAATATTATAGCAAAACAATGAATTGTTTTATTTAATTCATAAATTAATATCAGAATAACCAATGTATTTAGGTATTTAGAATTTGGAAGGGAAATGTGCATAGCAGTTATGGAATAAATCTTAATGGTTATAAAAATTAGACTATACTTTGCTAAAAGAAAATGGTCTCATATCTTTTTATTTTGGGAAGAAATATGATTTGGTTTCATGAGATTCGCACGTTTACCCTGTTGTTTCTCCCCTTATACAGGCTTGTGTATAAATGGTTTCTCCTGTTGTATAAGATCAGCTATTCCACAGGCATTGTGGGCTATACTGTAGTCATGTTCACTCTCTTTGGCATCAATCTCATATTTAGGTAAGTTATAAAACCTCTTATGTTTTGAATTCTCGTGGTAAAATCATTGTAACCCTCTTGTGTCTTATCACTTATCACCTGCAGCAGAGCTCCAGACTGCGACTGAAATGCTTGCAGATATGACAAAAATGTAGAAAATTGAAAATCTAGTCACCATTGTGGATAGTCAGAAACACTTTGTGTGGTGTTTTTGAATGTTTCTTGAACTGGTTTTAAACCTTTCTCTTGCATTGTGCTCACAACACGTGCCATGATGTTCAATTCGTGAACGAGAATATTAAGAACCGGTTTCTTTTCAACCCTTTCACCTCGGATGGACCTGGCATCGGGAAAAAAACAATTGTCAAAATATTAATAACTACAGTCTTGACCAACACAAAATAGGCATAGTTTGAAAGATTAGAAAAATTGCAGACAAATCAGAAGTGTTTAATAATAATAATAATAATAATACTAAATCACTGTACACATTATTGCAATCAGTAAAAACATCAATCTCATCATATAACCATGTGTTGATGGAAAGCTGTCAATGAGTAGAATACAACCTATTTGTTTTACTTGCAGACAAAAATAAAGTGAGTAATAGATAAGTATATGTCTTTGACAATCATGTTGGACCACATGTGTTTCAGAAATGGTAATAAAGCATTTCATTAATTAACTAATTGTACAATAAAAATAGGCATTAATCCATTTGTTTACAAATGAATTTATTAATCTAGAAATAAATAAATAGACTAAATTACGAAGTAATTCATTATTTGATATTTTAATGGGCAATGCAAAGAGTATTTATAAAAATAATTTATAAATGAAATATGAATCCATCAATATAGTTCAAATTAAAAAGGGATTTTACAAAAACAACATAAAACACTCCATAAGTACATCATTTAAAAATACATAAATGAATTCATAAATAAATAGTGGAATTTCAAAATGTATTTGAAAATGCAATTTAAAAAGAGAAATAAATAACTGGATTCACACTTTGAATTACAAATACAGGGTTTAATCGGACATTTAAAAGGGCAAGTTGTTTCCCATTTGCATTTCCGTTTTCCCATTAGCTACTTGATATGCTTAGTCATTTAGCTTCTCCATTTAGCCTTTCCGTGACACTTTGGGTCTTATGCTGGTAAAACAATGCAAATTAGCTACGGTGGGATGGATTAGCTCTCTGATTGGCTATCACCTTTCATGTGCAGATGTATGTCATAGATGTTGATAGGACAAGGTGATGGAGAACTAAAATGGAAGAAACAACTTCAAACATATGAAATAACACAATAAATGCTGTAATTTCTTTAGTCTGACTATGTCGAAAGTCATGTTCCTGTTGAGTATGACTGTGCACTGATGACGTTGCTTCAGCTTAGGAAAAACTTGGAAGCAGCCAGCCGGCATTTGGAGGACTCTGTTTAGTCCAAGTTTGTTGAGGTGGAGCATTTACTTTGCCAAATGGGTAACATCTCAGAGTTTCAGCCCTGTCTTTATATACAAAGAGACAAGTTACAGCTGCAAATCTCCCTTGGAATCCTGTGCAGGGAGATAGCAAAACGTTTGGGTGTTTCTTTGAAAATTCTCTATCGCAGGATTGCACGGTGGGGATTAAGAAAGGCTGCATCTAGGCTGCAGTTTCAGGACCCTTATTTCAGCCACCTTATTTACACCCAGAGATATATAATAAGAATATATATATATACACACACCGTTTAATCGGTACAATGGCAGTAGATAGTCACCAGTCACTTCAATGCTTAAAAAAGCCCTCCAAAGGATCATAAAATTAGCCCTTCATATTCCAAGTCTCCTGAAGGCATACAAGAAGCAACTTGAATGGACTGGAATATTCATTAAAAAGATTTCTTTTGTATTATGCATGAGCAAGAAACCAATACAGGTTTGGAACATTATGAGGGTGATTGTGTAATGACAGAATTGTACATTTTGGTGTGAACTATTATCTTAATGATGCACTCAAAGTTTTATAAAGTTAACGACTGACACGTCACTTAACCTTGAGCCATTTTCTGTTACGACCAAAAACCACTACTGTGATGTGCTCTTGAAGTTAGGCAGTCTTACCAATCAGTCAGTAATTACTGACTGGTTGTTTGTGTGACAGCTCAAAGTTAAAAATACCTATAGCAGAGTTCTGTAAAAAATAATATAGTTGTCTTAAAATATGCATATAAAATTATATAAACCCTAGTTGTTAGAACTTAAATCGTCATAGATGTAGTTTATATAACTGACAGTCCCTCATCAGAGCACATTTTTGGAACCAATGACTCTGCAGTTATTATTTTAGTGCAGTACTTTGTCACCATTATTACGTTCATTCTCATTGTACATCCACACAGAAAAGTGAAGCAAACGATATGGGGCACCTCTAAACACTCATCTATCATGGGAAATGACTGTGTGATTACCTTTATGTTTAAGGCATGCTTCCCTTTCTGATGTACATTATTCTCACCTGCCACCAAATAATGCAGAATACAGAAACATTTATGAGGAAGTCTCTTCAGAAAATGATCTGCTTCTCTCAGGAGTCACGCTATTACTTTATATTAATTGCTTTTTTCATGATTAGGACTTGGCTATATAGTTTTATTGATGTATTTTATATTTTCTGGTGCAAGTTGCCTCCATGATGCTAGGGTGTTATGAGTTGTTGTCAAGGCATTTCTATGCAGTTGCTGGGGTGGGAGTATTTTTCTGCTCATTTGTAGTAGTCTGCCAATAGTTGAACTCTCCTCAAGCCTCATGATTATCCCTACCACCAATGCTACGGTGAAAAAGTACAGAACTTGGCATTTATTTGTGGTGTTTGCTAATTCAAGTATAATTATGACTCTTGATCATACTGTAAATTACAGTTCATGACTATAAAATTGGTTGGTTCTCAGTGATCCAGTCCTGATAACCATTTTATAATGGTTGGCCATTCTTAAAGGAAATACTCAATTTCAGTTATACAGTGGAAATGCTGTCAGTGTGACAGCACAACTTGAGCTTGTAGTTACATGCACTAAGTGAAACAGACCTTAAGATGGAATTTTTTTTCAAGAATTACAATAGCCATTTGTGTGTATTGACTTGAGATTTCTGAGAATAAGCCGATTGAGAGAAACAAGGGCTGGGTGCTGATACAGATTTCCCGAATCAGTTCACACGCCTCAAATTAGATTCCGATTCATTTATATTTATGTCAGTAATAATGTCCATTTTGGTTACAGATGAAAGCAATTTAATGATACCAGTTTTGATATCCAAACAAAATACAAACTAATTTGAGTAAATATTGTGTCAAGTTCTCAAGTAATTACTTAAGACAAGTTAACAGTCAGTAAATAAAGAGAATTAAAAGCAATGAAACCAGTAAAAACAACAGAACAAAGATACAAATGAAGAAAACATTACTTGAATACTTGATACTGCTGTTAAAAACTTCAAGTAAATATTCAGAAATTGAAAAAGTAATGAAATGTTACATAAATGACTGGTCTTTAATGTATGATCATAATAATACTTTCCAATGCAACATTTTCTAACATGATCAATCAGTGGTTTCCTGTGATCAACAAAAGGAGCACCCCTGGTATAGAGTAAAAAAAGAAGTCTTGTGAGAATCTATGTGATTGTTAAAGTTAAGATTACGATTAATCTGATTTTCTTTTTTTTTTCCCCTCCCCAGCCCTACGTGGGACTATGAATTCATCTTCTATCTTGTGTTATATTACCTTCTTTTTTTTTCCTCTTAGAATAAAGCCAGAAGATGCCATGGACTTTGGTGTATCTCTTCTCTTTTATGGCCTGTACTATGGTGTATTGGGAAGGGATTTTGCAGAGATGTGTGCAGATTTTATGGCATCTACAGTTGGGGTGAGTGCTTGCATCATTAATGTAGCTACATCACATTTTGCCTCATATATTTAATACATGTTGGTGAATTGCCATTGTATAATGCCATGACAGTTCTACCAAAATGGTAGCTGTAGGGGTAAAGCGTGTCAGATTATTTGGGGTAAACTGTGTCAGTGTCGACTAGTAGTCATGGTGAAAAACGTGATGCAGGAAATACTTTACGAAGTGTTTCTTTAATTTCAAATATGAAGCCTTTTATTGTGTGTGAAGTTAGAGATATTATACAGGAATTTTTGACTCTGAATGCTGTGATTAACCAATCACTATGAAGTATTCATTGACCATCACCACCGGCCATTGAAAATTCAGTGTCAGTCACCAATAACAACAGCTGACAGACCAAACAAATAAACCGAACTCTGACTACAAACAGACTCCGGTCTGCACCAAATGCTCTAGAATTGAAGAACGTTTAAATTGTTGCCTGTTGTCCATGTGATATTTACAGATCTAAAATGTTTTAGTATTACAGTGCATCAGGAATGCCCACTAAACACCTCTCAGACAGCATCTGTGCCGTGTGCGGTCAGCCAATCTTGGTGGACGTGAGCGAGGAGGGAATCATTGAGAATACCTACAGACTCTCCTGCAACCATGTGTATCCTTCATCTCTTACAATTAGTCATGGACTCATTTGAAATTTATTTTCAATCTAATTACACCACTTAAAGTTTTATTTATCGATCAATAAGTGTAAATGCCCTTTCAAGATGCATTTGAGACAAACATCAGTCCGATTACTCAAACCTCAGGAGGTGGTTTAAAACACGTTGAAGATGCAACTTGGTCAAGTGTAAATGCTCTGGCTGTCAATTTATTATTGTCAATTGAATTATTAATTGCATGATATGCCAACTAAAATACGTATATAAGTACATCACACACATTTACATGGTAAAGTTACTGGACTCTAGCGCTCGCTGCACACACCCTGTATGTGTGTTTGTGAAAGAGAGGGAGAGAGAGACTGACATACAGCACGCAGAGAGCGCTAGATTTAATTACGTTTTTTGTTGAGCAGTTCAATATGAAAACGGCCAAATCGAGGATATTTAGGGGATCTAGAAATCCAGACTGGTCACTTTTTAAGGTCCGAAAAAAGAGGAATCATCCGTGAAAAGAGGACGTATGTTCATAATAGGTTCCATTTAAAAAAATCTTCAGTTTGAGGCACGTACCTTTGCATTATTTCTGCATTAAAACACGCCGCCTTCTCACACACTCTGCCAAAGAACAAATGAGTCACTCCCTTATTCACATACACTCACAGCATGACTTGAGATATTAACCTTATAAAGATGTTTTATTAAACAAAATCTTGGTTTTCATTTTTGTCATCTTTTTTTATCTTCCAAAATGACGGACATCATTTGGAGTTATCTGTCAGTGTTTATAAAAAAACAAAACAAAAGGCAAGTGATGGAGTATTAGTTTAATGCATCCTCTGATTATTACATCTGGTTTGACTCTAAATGTTTCAGCTTTGGGGGCTTTTGTGGGGCTTATCATTGTGTCATTAATTTTACAGTAGTTTTTAAGCCACCTGTAGTTTTTATAACACCCTATAACACCGCATAATTATCCAGACCCTTCGCTGCTCACCGTCACCAGTAACGTTAGTCTAGCTGATAACAACAACTAAGCGGAAGTGTGGAGCATCTGAGAGGAAGTCTCTCACCAGGTATATTTTAGCATAAGCCTGTCACTGGCCTACAGCAATCTAGTTTGCACCTAAGTTAATTTTGGGCTGTTCTCCCTGTTCTTGCATTTGGACTGTCCACGTGTCAGACGTGGTGCATCTCACTGTAGTTGTTGCGTCTTTAGCCATAAATCCTGCATATAGTTTAAAACTTTGAAAAACACATCTCGAGACTCCTGTTCTTCGCTCAGCCCAGCTGTCTTTGAACTACGCTGACTGTGAGGTGCAAAAACATGAAGATTGTACTTTTTAAGCTTGAATTGAAAAATTTATTATTTCGGGATTTGTGTACGGTCAGTGGGCATGATGAATTGTGCTAATTTTTTTAACTCTATTTTTCATTGTAATTATTCACACTAAAGGAATGTTAAATATAAAAATGACAACCTTAGTTAAAGCATCTGGTTGTTCAGACCACATATGTAAACTTCTTCCAAACGGATGTACATCAGGATAAGGAGGAAGGGCCAACGATAAGGGGGTCCACAGAATTGAGTGGGGTCCATAGAAAGGCTATTTCATATTGTAGAGCGAATCAAACACGTTCAACGGGAGACGTGGATATAAACACGTAGAATGCCTGCAACCGCAAAGGCGTCCGAGTCCGATGTTCATCATCAGGATGAACTGTTTGATTTTTAACTGGTTGTTTTTCAGTGATTGTGGTACAATGATTGAGGTGGCTTGCTTGTTTGGATTGATAACTATCGCATATGCTTCTTGGAGAGCATCACACTTGGTCCTTTCAGTAAAAACACCTGAAGTAACCAAGTGTAAATGGGTACATTTTGGCATCTCATGCGGTGGCATGCTATTCCCCATGTAATACTATTTTGAATTGCATTTTCCGCATATTTATAATGGTTACGCATGCAGTTTTTATGACCTCACATCAATTAAAACTACATGGAATCTTAAGAAAAGGTGATTAGTTTAGACTTAACATATACATATTCCTTTATACATTAATATAAATTTTAACCTAAAATCTTGGTGTTGATTCAAAAGATAGCCTATGAACATGTTATCAGTCAAATACCCATATACACTTTAGGTGTATGACAGTGCATGGTGGTTTCCAAGCTGTTATATTCTCTTGGTTACAGAAGTATTCCCATGATGATGTGATTCCAGAGCAAACCAACAAGAACAATTTTCCCAAAATGTAAACTCAAGTCCTGCTGTGTAATGACTAAGCAGAGTGTCAGGTTTATAAATGTACTCACACCATGACCTTTATACAAAGACGTGATGCAGACTTTCACTATTGTTAGACTTCCTTTTAAAGATTGTCATCCTCTTATGTAATTTTTTTTTTTTTTTGTAATTTTTTTTTTTTCGGACTGTAATTCTCCTCATTTGAGTCCTAGAAATTGGTTATGACAGTCTTTTTAGATCCTGCTTCTTGTGGTTTTACTTTATGAGGTAAAGTTATGATGTTACAGCAATTATGTTTTAGCAATATGGACATTATTTTGTTTTCTTTTTCCTTAACCTACTTCTTTCCTCAGATTTCATGAATTTTGCATACGAGGCTGGTGCATTGTGGGTAAGAAGCAGACGTGTCCTTACTGCAAAGAGAAGGTTGACCTCAAGCGGATGTTTAGTAATCCATATCCTTTTTTGCCCGAAAGCACTCAAATTGGTCAGTTTGTGTCACTGATGTTTTTACATAGCAACCTCCTGGCAATGCAATAACGACCACTAAAATCACCCTAGCAACTGGATATGAAAGCTTTTGTACGATTTGTAAGTAAACAAACTGTCAGAACCAAAACTGTGGTTAACTTTTGTTTTTAGTTTTCAGTTCAATCCCAGAAGGTTATGCTCTCCTTTCACTTTAGATGTGTGAAAACTGGTAGGTGTGACAAAAGTTAAGAATAGTATTGGGTTTCCCTCTCTTTACTTATACCGGATTTGCCAGTTTCTCCCTTGTTGAGAACGTACTGCAGATTGGACTTCTTTCAAAAATCAGTGGTCCCTTTAGGCCTTTTGCTTGAGAAAGGATTCTTTCAGGATTTTTCACTCCTTGTTTCTGTTTGAATGAAATTTCTAACACATCAAAGGGTCCAAACCATTAGTCAGGTATAATAATATCTATTGTAATTTAATACCAAATGGTTATATTACAAACATGACATTTTGTAATACTTGGTATGTCCCGATTGAATCCACGAGTTTGTGCAAAACCAGATGATTGTTATCCAGCATGATTTGAGAATGTTCCAAAGATATTAGTGCAGAATCATACTGTTTTACTTCTTGCGTCATAATGGTTTTTTTAGTTTTTTTTAGGTCAGTAATTACTGTAAATGTAAGCAAATTTAATTGACAGAGTTTGAATGTATGCTGTCATCATCATTAAAGCTAAAGCTAGTGCACTCTTTGTGCACCCATTAATGATTTAATTGTGGTGTAAATGCATCACTAAATCTTTTCTTAGTCACTGAGAATTCAATGAGAATGGCACAAAATGTGGCCATACAATAAGGAAATACTAAATTCGGTGAGGATGTAATTGGTTGCGTAAGTCTTTCAAGATATGAAATTACGTGCTATCCTTCTCGTTTGTGTGTGTTACATAACTACTACTTGAATACTTTAATAATTTTATTCTGATTAATCAATATAGGTATTCTGTGGTTATATATTTTAATATGACCACTAAACTGTATAATTGATAAAAAAAAAATTCATAGGTAACAAAAAACATGATTAGATTGAGGAAAAAATTTATTAATTGAAAGTATGAGTGTTTTTATATGGTTTTAAAAAAATATTCACTTATAATCACTTCCAGGGGGCAAATATTTCCCCATAATAAAAGAAAAGACTTCACAGTCACTTTCTTACATAAAAGTATATTAATAATAGTAAAAATAATTCCATCATCTGCCTTGTAACCAACCAGAGCACCATAGTAACTGCCTGGCAATACCCTAGTACCCTTGTTACCACCAAGAATACCTTAGAGGCTCCCTAATAGCACCCTATTAACCAACCAGAACACCACAGTAACTTCCTTGTAACACAATAACAAACACTCAGAACACCTTATCAACTACCTAGCAACACCCTAGGAACCACCAGAACACTAGCAACTGTCTAGTAACCAACCAGAACACCACAACAACCCTCTGGCAATGCAATAACCGCTTAGAACACCCTATTACACCATAATAACCTCTAGCAACACAACCCATTAGAACACCCTAGCAACTGCCTAGTAACCAACCAGAACACCACAACAACCCTCTGGCAATGCAATAACATCTTAGAAAACCCTATTACACCATAATAATCCTCTAGCAACACAACCCATTAGAACACCAAAGCAACTGCCTAGCAACTCCCTAGTACCCTTGTTACCACCCAGAATACCCTAGTGACTCACTAGTAACACCCTTGGAACACTAGCAACTTCCTAGTAACCAACCAGAATGCCACAAAAACCCTCTGGCAATGCAATAACCACTCAGAACACCCTAGCAACTGCTTAGTAACCAACCAGAACACCATAGCAACCTCCTTGCAACAAAATATCAACAATTGAGAACACTTAGCATCTGCCTTGCAACACACTAGTACCCCTGTTACTACCCAGAATACCCTAGTTGCTCCCTAGTAACACCATAGGAACCACACAGAACACTAGCAACTGACTAGTAACCAACCAGAACATCACAACAACCCTCTGGCAACACAATATCCACTCAGAACAGCCTAGCAGCTGCCTACCAACACCAATTTTTGGTCACAATTGAGTATTTTTGCTTCGTTTTATGGCCCCGTTTTATTTTATTACTTGATAGACAACCAATTCAGTGTAAAGTTATGTTTGAGGGATTTTTGTTATCTTAGATTGTTTAGCACCTTAACACAGGTTTCTCAGGTGGGAGAGACCCCACGTCATGTACGGACAGCTACTGGACTGGCTGCGGTACCTCGTGGCCTGGCAGCCTGTTATTATTGGACTGGTACAAGGCATTAATTACATCCTGGGTTTGGAGTAACTACTAGACCCAGTGTCGAGGGACTAGCATACCTCACTCAAACTGGATTTTCAAGGACTGTGTGTCTGATGTGTTAATAACTGTATAAAGGCACACAGTGTGCTAATGTGTCTTCAAATGAAATTCTACTTTCAGTCTGACGTTGGATGATTTCTTTGAGTTTTTTACCTTTATGGACTACATGAAGTTTGGACCTTGCTGTTGAATCACCTGGTCTCCAGAAGGATTTTGTTTTGTAAAGAACAACTTTTGAATCACTTAATGTATTTTTAAATATAACAATTTTCCTTTTTTTCTGTTAACAAATATAAACATACACTAAATTGCCAAAAGTATGTGAACACCCCCTTCTAATTAACGGTTTTGATGATTCCTGTATTTTCTGAGAACAGATCTTAATACTACACTCTATAGTGACATTCTAGAGACTTGTGTGCTTTCAACATTGTTGCAACAGTTTGGAAAGAATGTTATTGTATATCATTAAAATACTGTATGTTCTCACAGAAATGACTGGAATATCCAAACCCGTTTGTTAGTAGTGTCCACATACTTTTCGCCATTGTGACGAGGAGGAGGAGGGAGTGGCCGGTCCGTGAGGACGCACGCCTGGCGCTGAATTGTCCTAATCTGCCCAGAGCGGGATAAATACGTGCCAGTTCGAGAGAGAGAGAGAGAGAGACAGACAGAATTTATGATTCTTTATGTCATTAAAGTGGTGTTGACTGTTCTGCCGGTTCCCACCTCCTCCTTGCCCATCTTGTGAACACCGTTACAGCCATATATTGTTTTACAATATCCTTGCACCATTTTTTCAGTGTACTCCTCATTTGGCACATTTCAGATATGCTAGTAATTCGAATGACAGGGAAAGGCCCTCTTCAAGTGTGTGTGTGCGTGATAGTGTACAAATCGCTGTGTCTTCTAGCCAGTAATGATCCGTGCGAGGGACCGTTTCAGCCTCAGGTGATGTTAGTGTTTAATTCACTTCAGATTGTTCTCCACAATGTTTTAACCATGTTCACCTTTCAGTCTGTGTGGTGAGTCCACAATGGCAACACAAGACTAAGGTACTGTAAAAGACTATGTTGAATGGATAAATAACATGATGTTGAAGTATGTTACTCCGTTGACTCTTTATTAGATGTGTTTGCTAAGGCAAGCATAACTACTTATGTTGCTCATACTTGGTGTTTGTGGTTTGAACAAATCCCTATCCCCAAAGGCCTATTCACACAAAGCCCATTTTTGACACCGACAAATCATCTGCTGAAAATCCAAAATTCTGGAGAGCAGGTTTTTTTTTTTTTTAATGATTTTTTTGTCTTTTTTTCAGACTGCAGAAATACAAGCTTAGTGTAGACAAATAAATTGCAGAACCTCACTGCTATTTTTATTGCAAGGATAATAAAACACAAAGTATTCCTGTAACTGTGTTCTTTCTCGCCACCCACAAGAAACCCTGAATATCTTGGTAGACCAGTGCTGCCTACTTTACAGGGGTAAATTGTTTTTCATTTTATTCGTTACAGTCTTTGTGTGAATAAACCTTTTGTCAGCAATTTGTCTCTCGAATAGGACTCTTGTATTAAAAATGTATGTATAACTTGTCCCAGACAGTTTGTGCTACAGACATGAATGATAGGCCTACACTCAGAATGCCTTAGCAACCACCCACAAACCCAAAAACAACCAGAACACACCTCAATAAGCAAATAGCAATGCCATGGCAATCATCGATAACACCCTAGTAAATGCATAGCAACACATTAATAAATGCTCAGAACCCCTTTAGCAACTGCATAGAAATGTCCTGACAACCACCCACAACACTAAAAACAAGAACACCTTAATGACCAAATGCAATGCCATGAAAACCACCTGTAACACCCAAGTAAATGCATCGCAACATGCTAGATACACGCAATGCCATTGGCAACTGCATGGAAATTACCTAACAACCACTCACAGCACTCTAGCAACAACATAGTAACACACTAAATACACTCCGTACACCTTAGCAACCACATGGCAACACCACTGTGACCAATGATAACACCCTAGGAAATGCATAATAACACATTGAAAAACGCTCAGAGCCCCTTTAGAGACCACATCAATGACACCCTAGTGAATGCATTGCAACATGCTAAACAGTTGGAACACCATTGACAACTGCATGGCAATGACCTGCAACCACCTACAACACCCTAGCAACAACATAGTTACACTGTAAAAATACTCCGTACACCTTAGCAACCTCATAGCAACACCACGATGACACCCAAGTAAATGCATAGCAGCACATTAAAAAATGCTCTGAGTCCTTTAGCAACTGCATATAAATGTCCTGACAACCACCCATAATACCACAAACCAAAGAACTATAAACAACTCATATGTCAACGGTCATGAATATACCTTAATCCAGGCAGGAGGATTTAAATTGAAAATAATCTGTTTGCATTGTGGTAAAAATGACATGTCATGTGGTGGTGATTAATTTGGGATCGAGCTCCAGAGGTGATTTTAGGGACATAAAATGAGAATGGGCTGATCTGCTGAATCATTTGTAGTGTTTTTCTTTTAAGTTTCATTTTGAACCGTACGTGTGTGAGAGAGAGTGCTACATGATTAGCGTCTGGTATTTTCGTCAGTTATGACAAGAATAGCGTCACACTAATATTACAGAGAACTGTCAATGAGAGCGTATGTTGGATAAACATAGGAAACTCCCATGCCGCATCACACACAATTTGACTTTGTTATGGTTCCTCAATCCTATATAAACAAACCCTAAATAGGGAATTACAACACATTCTTACAGAGGCTTTAATATCAGTCAGTGTGTCGCTCCAGCAACAGCAATCATGAAATGGACAAAACTCCACACAGGTAAATTACTGCTAATAATTTAGGATGGCTTGTTTTCTTTTCTATATGTTCACATAAAGACATACATTTTAGTGTATTATAAGTGCTTTATGAGAAATGATGCTGTATTTATTGTAATTTTGTATATAATAATATGTGGAGTCTCTAAATGTGATATGTTCTTTCTTTAGGGTCTCTCTTCACAACACTTGCAGTAATATTCTTACGTTGTCTGCCAGACTTTGCTGATGCAGGTGTGTTTATTACTCAACTGTACTATACACGTCATATTGAGCTTGAACGTTTCACAGTTTAAAGATTCTACACGTAATGCTCTGAGAAAGCTTGTTAACATGGCAAAACTGTACTCTTTTCAAGGTTTAATACAGGCCACAGCTCCTAAAATTATTGTAGTGAGTAATGCTACATCAGGTAAGAATTGTGTTCATGTCTCATTTTTCTTTTATTGAATAACCGTTTTATTGAGTATCTGTCCCCTTAAGTGATATTCATCTCTTTTCCAGGGAAACAATTAAAAGTCTCCTGTAAAGTTGATCCCGGATTACTCCCAGATGAAACTCTAGTGTACTGGTTGGTCAATGAGACCTTTATCGAGACGGCATTTCCCAAAGGACGAGTGCGCATGCACACGTAAGAACAATTATCAGCTAATGCCGCTTGTGAAAAAAGCCAGGCTTTGAAATCAGATGATATACAGTGGCCCTAAAAGGTCATTGGACACCACTTGAAAATGTATGAATGTCTGTGCATTGTATAACAATATATCAAACCTAGTGATATTTATATGAAAAAATATAGTTAATTAACTATCCCATAGTGTTCAAATACTGTTTGAGGCCACTATATATGTATATGACAAAATATATCTAAAAATAGACATATTTTTCAAGGTCATTTAAAATTGTTCCTCTTCGCCATACAGGAATGACAGCAAGAAGTATATCCAGAGTGATCTGGTGTTTAAATGCGTTCAGCCTCAAGATTTCAGGAGTCATTTTACCTGTGTAGCTCTGAGTCCCACTGGAGTGGATAAGAAATCTATACATCTGCCTTGCATAAAAAAATTTTGTACTAAAATACAAGCAAAAAAACTGGTGAGTTTCTGTCATTATAATATTTGAGCGTGGTTTATTACCAGCATGATGCTTCATTTATTCACATGAAACTCACACAAACTTTTCTTCTTCAGTGCAAGACCAGGATGATCTGACCTGTTGGAAATGTACATGTAAATGTGTTTATTGATGCTTGAATGATCGTGTTCTTAGGGACCTCAACTTGACATGTTAATTTAGATTAAATTATATTAAAAAATATAGTTTAACATAAAAAATGTAAAGACACTTTTTAGAATGACTATTCCATGCTTTCATTGGCCATTGTGTATCATCTTTGCATTATCTTCCTTGGGTGCTTTTAAGTGATACATGTAATTGATCAGCGTGTCATGTAATTAATTTGATTAAAATCTTTAATCAATTGACAACCCAAGTTTTCTATGTTCTGTACAGTTTCTTTCTGTAACATGTTATGAATGTGTGGTGGTGTTTAATTTAAGTTGCTGATTTGGAGAGTAAAATTAAAAGGGAGAAAATATTTAAAGTGTAAGAATTTTATTTATTTGGTGAAGCGGTGTTAAGTCAACTCAAACCATTTATAAGCACTTCATGTGTAGGACACTGAGCAGGGATCAGCTATGTTAACATAACAGCCAATAAAGTCCCTTTCAAGGCAAGTCAGTCCACACGGTGACCCATCTTTGGGACACTTCCGGGCGGCTAATTTCTATGCATACAAGCAACATAAACATACAGCTCTTATACTTGAATGAAAAGTCTGATGCCTCCAAAACTGTTTGTCAAGATATCAAAAACTAATGGCAGTAAAATCTGATAAAAATGGTATCATAAATGGTGATTCTTAAGTTTGGATCAAGGTAATGCGCGTGCGCAATCTAGAGTTGACAGAGAATTGATGTGTGTATCTCAAAGGTGATGACCTTATTCACAGTAACACAGAGTGTTTACTGGTGTCTTTTAAAAAGTCTAACATCATTACATTTCTCTGGCCAATCTTGTTATGTCTGTCTAGTGGTATTTTCATGTTTAATGTGGATTGCAAATGTTGCGAAATGTATAATATAGGGCGAATATAGGCAAAGTGACAAAATACTTTTAAGCTTGATTTGCATTGCATCCATATGCATATCATTAAATGATCATAAATTATTACTAAACTAACCTTTGGGGAGTATACAATTAAAGGTCTAGTTCACCCAAAAAGTTCTCTCATCATTTACTCACTCTTAATTCTTAATTGTTTCCCAACCACTGTGCCATGGCACACTAGTGTGTCGTGAAAGATTGTCAAATTCCACACAAAAAAAAATGCATCTCTTTTGGAGAAATTTGCCATTTTGAAACCATAATCGGTCACTTTTGTGATTTGAGCAATGATTAAATATGCAGAAGTGAGTGATAGGGTCATCACATGACTCGAGTCAGCGCTGCAGAATACATTGAAGTCTATGACGTGAGTGATATTTATACGTGTTAAGTGTCATCACATGACTCGTGTCAGCGCTGCAGAATACATTGAAGTCTATGACGTGATTGATATTTATACGTGTTAAGGGTCATCACATGACTCGTGTCAGTGCTGCAGAATACATTGAAGTCTATGAAGTGAGTGATATTTATACGTGTTAAAGGTCATCACATGACTCGTGTCAGCGCTGCAGAATACATTGAAGTCTATGAAGTGAGTGATATTTATACGTGTTAAGGGTCATCACATGACTCGAGTCATGAAGTGAGTGATATTTATACTCGTAAAGGGTCATCACATGACTCGAGTCAGCGCTGCAGAATACATTGAAGTCTATGACGTGAGTGATATTTATACGTGTTAAGGGTCATCACATGACTCGTGTCAGTGCTGCAGAATACATTGAAGTCTATGAAGTGAGTGATATTTATACTCGTAAAGGGTCATCACATGACTCGTGTCAGTGCTGCAGAATACATTGAAGTCTATGACGTGAGGGATATTTATACGTGTTAAGGTCATCACATGACTCGTGTCAGTGCTGCAGAATACATTGAAGTCTATGAAGTGAGTGATATTTGTACGTCTTAAGGGTCATCACATGACTCGAGTCATGAAGTGAGTGATATTTATACTCGTAAAGGGTCATCACATGACTCGAGTCAGCGCTGCAGAATACATTGAAGTCTATGACGTGAGTGATATTTATACGTGTTAAGGGTCATCACATGACTCGTGTCAGCGCTGCAGAATACATTGAAGTCTATGACGTGAGTGATATTTATACGTGTTAAGGGTCATCACATGACTCGTGTCAACGCTGCAGAATACATTGAAGTCTATGGCGTGAGTGATATTTATACGTGTTAAGGGTCATCACATGACTCGTGTCAGCGCTGCAGAATACATTGAAGTCTATGACGTGAGTGATATTTATACGTGTTAAGGGTCATCACATGACTCGTGTCAGCGCTGCAGAATACATTGAAGTCTATGAAGTGAGTGATATTTATACGTCTTAAGGGTCATCATATGACTCGTGTCAGCGCTGCAGAGTACATTGAAGTCTATGAAGTGAGTGATATTTATACTCGTAAAGGGTCATCACATGACTTGCGTCAGTTCTGCAGAATACATTGAAGTCTATGACGTGAGTGATATTTCTACGTGTTAAGGGTCATCACATGACTCGTGTCAGTGCTGCAGAATACATTGAAGTCTATGACGTGAGTGATATTTCTACGTGTTAAGGGTCATCACGACTCGTGTCAGCGCTGCAGAATACATTGAAGTCTATGAAGTGAGTGATATTTATACTCGTAAAGGGTCATCACATGACTCACGTCAGTGCTGCAGAATACATTGAAGTCTATGACGTGAGTGATATTTATACGTCTTAAGGGTCATCACATGACTCGAGTCATGAAGTGAGTGATATTTATACTCGTAAAGGGTCATCACATGACTCACATCAGTGCTGCAGAATACATTGAAGTCTGTGAAGTGAGTGATGTTTATACGTGTAAAGGGTCATCACATGACTCGAGTCAGTGCTGCAGAACACATTGAAGTCTATGAAGTGAGTGATATTTATACTCGTAAAGGGTCATCACATGACTCTTGTCAGCGCTGCAGAATACATTTAAGTCTATGAAGCAAGTGATATTTATACGTGTTAAGGGTCATCACATGACTCGAGTCAGCGCTGCAGAATACATTGAAGTTTATGGAGTGACGTCACACCAATGTGCTTTTCACACACGTTTTTGCTTCACCAATAATGTCTTTGAGAGTACTAAGCAACAAGAATTATTTAAAAACTTTCCAAATTTGTGGAGACATTGAATGTCTCATCATTTATTTTAATTAAATATTACCTTATCTTTTACAAATATCAGAGACCCCAGTTATTGAACTAACTTTAATTTACCAAGAAAACACTTAGACCCCAACATAAACAGGTCCTTTATTACTTTCTGCGATCAAATAAACTGCAAGCTTTTTATCTCTCTTCCAAATACATGTTTTCAATGTTTATTGTGCACATTTTAAACGTGACACAACGTGACACAAAACATGACACAAAATCGAATGACAATTGCCTCAGCATCAGTCTCCCTTTATGCGTTCATTTACCTGATGGAGTGTGTATTGATGATGATTTAAGTTGTTTTTTTTTTTTTATTTTAACAGAGTTGTATTTCTTAAAATTAAATGAGCAGGTGTGATACATGGTGTACTAAATACTATTTATAATGTATACTTAGACTTAATTTAAAAACTAAAGTCATATTTTCACCTTTTTTTGAGGATGAGAAGAGCTAAAGATGTGGTAAAACATTTAGGTGACTGGCTTTTAGCATTCACAGTGCATGAGTAAACAAAGTATAACCTTCAACCTTAAAATAACCTTTTTCTTTTACAAACTATGAACAAATGTGAACACAAAAAAAATATCTAAAATGTTTACAGATATATTTAATATTTTAAATATAAACAGAGTTTAATAATAAAAACTTAACCCAGGGTTTCCTGCACCAATTATCAAAAATAATGTAATCAAAATAAAAATCTAAAACTAAAAAACTATAAATTCAAGGTATGAAACTATGTTGTCACAATTTTGTACAAAATGTTGTGGCATTTTGTACAAGAACTAGTTAGGACTGATTAGGCTGGTTGCAGGAGTGGATGGGATGATGAGATTGATAAGCAACACAGCATCAGGCCTCTCAAGATAAACACATTTAAATAGATGATGATGTCCATGATGACACATCTGCACAGGCAGAAAACAATTTGATCTTAGCACTCATAATATGTCATCAATTACTCAAAACAACAGAGTGCAACAGTCACATTCCGTAAGAAAAATACGAAATGTAAAATTCCCATTTGTTTTCTCCATAGAGAAATGTTTTTTTAATAATAACTTGTTCAATAAGTCCTACCATGAGCTGATCAGTGATGATATACACACACTGAGCACTCTATTAGGAACACATGTACACCTACTTATAATGCGATTATCTAACCAGCCAATCATGTGGCAGCAGTGCAATGCATAAAATCAGCAGATACGGGTCAGCAGCTTCAGTTAATGTTCACATCGACCATCAGAATGGGAAAATAAAATATGATCTCAGTGATTTGGACTGTGGCATGATTGTTGGTGCCAGGCAGGCTGGTTTGAGTATTTCTGTAACAGCTGATCTCCTGAGATTATCACACACAACTCTAGTCTCTAGAGCTTACTCAGAATGGTGCCAAAAATGAGTGGCAGTTATACAGATGGAAACACCATGTTGATTAAAGTCCACAGAGAATGGCCAGACTGGTTCGAGCTGACAAAAAGGTTACTGTAACTCAAATAACCACTTGTAACAGTTAAAGGATGGGCAAGGAGGAGGCGGGAACCGGCTGAACAGTCAAAATAAAGTTTAATGTAAAACTCAACATGAAACAAACACACATGCAGCCCAGCCGCGTGCGTCACTCTCTCGAACCGGCATCTCCGGCTCCCCTTTATCTCGCTCTCCCGCTGATCAGCTGATCAGCTGATTCATCTGCTCCATCACAGCCCGGCCACGCTCTCTTCCTTGTCACACCGCTCTGTACAACTGTAGTGAGCAGAATTGCATCTCAGAATGCACAACATGTCGATCCTTGAGGCGGATGGGCTACAACAACAGAATCATCCTCTCACTTTCAACTGCTTTCATTTTCAGCAAACCTAACATGTGTAAATATTTGTATGAACATGACAAGATTCAACAACTAAGACATAAACTGAACAAGTTTCACAAACATGTGGGGGCTCAGTTGGTAGAGCGGGTTGGCCACTAATCGCAGGATTGGTGGTTCGAATCCTGGCCCACATGCCGAAGTGTCCTTGGGCAAGACACTGAACCACAAGTTGCTCCTAGCGCCTTGCATGGCAGCTCTGCTGCCATTTGTGTATGAATGGGTGAATGTGTCACAGTGTTGGCTATGACAGAACACTGACATTCCTGTCTTGTAGGAAATCACGCACAGAACGAGCAGTATGGCTGGTGGCATTGTCATACTGGAGGGTCATGTCAGGATGAGTCTGCAGGAAGGGTACCACATGAGGGAGGAGGATGTCTTCAATGTAACGCACAGTGTTGAGATTACCTGCAATAACAACAAGCTCAGTCCGATGATGCTGTGACACACCACCCCAGACCATGACAGACCCTCCACCTCCAAATCAATCCCACTCCAGAGTACAGGCCTCGGCGTAACACTCATTCCTTTGACGATAAACACAAGTCTGACCATCACCCCTGGTGAGACAAAACCGTGACTCGTCAGTGAAGAGCACTTTTTGCCAGTCCTGTCTGCTCCAGCGAAGGTGGGTTTGTGACCATAGGCGATGTTGTTGCCGGTGATCTGCTTTTATCCTGCACAGGTTCATGCCAGTGAATTTACACATCATCTGCCGCTGTTTATGAATCATGCCAGTGAATTTACACATCATCTGCCGCTGTTTATGAATCATGCCAGTGAATTTACACATCATCTGCCGCTGTTTATGAATCATGCCAGTGAATTTACACATCATCTGCCGCTGTTTATGAATCATGCCAGTGAATTTACACATCATCTGCCACTGTTTATGAATCATGCCAGTCAATTTACACATCATCTGCCGCTGTTTATGAATCATGCCAGTGAATTTACACATCATCTGCCGCTGTTTATGAATCATGCCAGTGAATTTACACATCATCTGCCGCTGTTTATGAATCATGCCAGTGAATTTACACATCATCTCCCGCTGTTTATGAATCATGCCAGTGAATTTACACATCATCTGCCGCTGTTTATGAATCATGCCAGTGAATTTACACATCATCTGCCGCTGTTTATGAATCATGCCAGTGAATTTACACATCATCTGCCGCTGTTTATGAATCATGCCAGTGAATTTACACATCATCTGCCGCTGTTTATGACTCATGCCAGTGAATTTACACATCATCTGCCGCTGTTTATGAATCATGCCAGTGAATTTACACATCATCTGCCGCTGTTTATGAATCATGCCAGTGAATTTACACATCATCCGCCGCTGTTTATGACTCATGCCAGTGAATTTACACATCATCCGCCGCTGTTTATGAATCATGCCAGTGAATTTACACATCATCCGCCGCTGTTTATGAATCATGCCAGTGAATTTACACATCATCTGCCGCTGTTTATGAATCATGCCAGTGAATTTACACATCATCTGCCACTGTTTATGATTAATGCCAGTGAATTTACGAGGCAGATGCCGCTCTTTATAAATGATGCCACTGAATTTGCATTGCATCTCCCGCAGTTTATGAATACTGAGTATTTCCAGTGATGAGAGATTTATGGCATCGGCCGTCATCCCATTAGGTCTCTTACACATGAGACCCCTTCAGTGCTGGCTGAAGCGCAGTGTGCTACAATATGCTTGGTGCCAAGGGCGCATGCACATCTCTATATCACGCCGCTGTATAGCTGCATTGGTACCATGGACAGCTCCTGCATTTTACTAGCGAGGTGTGGTGCTGGGGCAAACTTTCAGGCGGAAAGTGGTGACTACGGATTCTTCCAACACAGGTTGGGGGGTGGTGTGTGATGGGCACCCCGACTTTCGGCACCTGGACAGGTCCGAGCAGGGCATGGCATATCAACCGCCTAGACCTATCGGCTGTAATTCTAGCCTTGAAGGCTTTTCAGTCAGAAATAGTGAACTGTCATGTCCTGGTTTGCTCAACATGATAACATGACAGTTGTGGCATACATAAAACGCCACGGTGAAATTCATTCACCGCCACTGTTGAGACTGACGCGGCACCTCCTCCTATGGAGCGAGCATCATCTCCTCTCCCTGAGAGCAACATATGTCCTAGGCTGCCTTAATTACACTGTGGACCTACTGTCACATCAAGGGGTTAAACTGGGTGATTGGAGACTTCAAATGGTGTTGAGGAGTTGGGAAATATTCAGCAAAGCAGAAATCAAACTATTTGACTCAGTGGAGAATGCCCACTGTCCCCTTTGGTATTCAAAGTCCCAAGCCCCATTGGGAATGGATGCAATTGCATACAAATGGCCAGCAAAACACAAATACGTGTTTCCTCCGGTATGCCAGATACACTCTGTCATATGCAAAGTCCGGGAGGACAAGGAAACGGTTCTATTAGTTGTGCCGAAATAGCCCAACCAGCCAATGTTTCTGGAAATGATAGAGATGCTGTACAGCCCACCATGGGAAATATCACTGAGGAGGGATCTCCTTTCTCAGGCGCACGGCACAATCTGGCATCCCCAGCCCCAGCTGTGGAACCTGCATGTGTGACCAGAACTGACGCGTTCAGTCATGAACACCATTTTACAAGCCAGAGCACTGTCCGCAAGATGTCTCTACACACTTAAATGGAAGGTTTTCACTGACTGGTGTCTCTCACATAGTAAGCCCCAGTAAACTGCCCCATACAAGAAATTCTAATATTTCTTCAAGAGAGATTAGACGCAGGACTCACCCCGTCAACGCTCAACCTGTATGTGGCAACTATATCTGCGTATTACACACATAAAGCCGACAGCTCTATAGGCAAGCTTGATTTAATCATAAAGTTCCTTAAAGGAGCAAAACAATTAAACCCACCTCGGCAAGTTACAGTCCCGACTTGGGACTTAACTTTAGTCCTAAAAGCTCTCACATGGGCCCCCCTCCAAGCCTAATCGGATGATCCTGGCAAGCCAGCGCAACGGATTAGAAAGTGAGAGCCACACATCCAAGCTCTGTACGAGGGGCACTAAAGCGGCGATCGGCTTCGCGGCGGGGGGGAGCAGGTAATAGTGCGTTGGGAGGCAGAAGAGCGTCCCGAGGCTTGGGTGCTGAGAAAAGACTCAAAGCACTTACCTTGCTCCACGCACCCAGCAGGGGGCGGGTTAGGGACTGAGGAAGAGGTCCAAAGAAGGTGACTTCGGAACTCATCAGCGCTGGCCTGCCGGTGCTGAGTAGTCACATCCGGGGAGCCGGGACTATAGAGAGATTTAGGGCCGGGGTGCCGTGAGAAAGGCGCGCAAATGCAAATAAGGGAAACAAGGATTCTCCTCCCGGCCTTCCACTGGGGGACGGAGTGGTCTTGGTACCAGCTCCAGAGCGAACATCCGACTGCCTGGGTCGCCTGTCTCAGAAGCGCTTTGGAGCTTTTCTGGACCAGGAAGGGGTCCTGAAGACGGGGGGCATACGCCGCCTGCGAGGTGCTCAACGCTGTGGCTGAGAGCTGGGCCCAAGTTGCGGAGCTGCCTGTTGTTTGGTTGCAGGGGGACGCCCTCGGCGAGCAGACGGGGTGCGGGGCGTGCTGGTTAGGTGGCACCGCGGCATGATATGAAATATCGCCTCCATCTTCTTCTTCACCGCCGAGAACTGTTGGGTGAAGTCGTCGACGATGTCGCCGAAGAGGCTGAGCTGGGAGACAGGGGGGTTGAGAAACCTTGCCTTGTCAATGTCATGCATCTTGACCATGTTCAGCCAGAGGTGGCGCTCCTGGACCTTGAGGCCCGCCCGAGTGCCTGCGCTGTGACCTTCGTGGCTCTGAGAGCGAGGTCGGTGGCAGTTCCTGCAACATGTCGGGGTCGGGACTACCCAGGTGCAGATCTTTAAGTTCCTTGGCTTGATGGACCTGCAGGAGAGCCATGGCATGCAGGGCAGAGGCGGCCTGTCCGGTGACGCTGTAGGCTTTGGAGGTCAGTGATGACATTGTCCTACAGGCCTTGGAGGGGAGTACCGGGCGGTCCCACCAGGTGGTGGCGTTCTCGGGGCACAGATGGATCGCAACCGCCCTATCCACCGGGGGGACTTCCATGTACCGTGGGCCGCCCCGCCATCCAGGGTAGTGAGAGCGGATGAGCGGAGGGGTCTGTTACGGGCAGTAAAAGGTGCCCTCCACGACCGCGTCAGCTCGTCATGCACTTCTGGGAAGAATGGTACTGGGTGGGGGGCGTGGCTGTGAGCGGCTGTGGCGAGAATGGAGGGTTCCAGTCCAAGCCCATGCTCACGGCAGCCATCTGCGCATCCGCATCAGACTGGGCGGGCTGGCCTGAAGGCGGCAGCCCAGTCGAGTCTTCCTGGACGCTCTCCGATGCAGCGGTGATGTCATCATCCAAGCCCAGGGCCTCAAGGGAGTATGCTGGCTGGCCGTGAGGCGAGTCGCACTCATCCCGAGCTTGGACAGAAGCAAGCGAGCATGTCAGGGGGCGAAACTGAGTGAAACTGAGCCCGTCATCATCCCCATATCGCCTTCATCACCAGCCGGGTCGTCCTCAATCCCGTGGGAAGAAGGAGCAATGCGGGGGGGGGCTGAAGTGGCATTCACCTTCAGGAAGGAGAGACACGACCTCAACACTGCCATGGTCATGTTCTCGCAGTGAGTACATGAACCATCCACGAATGCCGCCTCAGCACACGAGGCAGCATCTGTGGCCGTCGTTCTTGGAGAGAAATCGCCACATCCAGAGGTGACAGAGGTGAGTGAAACAGTAGTGAAACTCTGCTTGCTTGTTGCACAGCCATTTGGCTCCGAAGAAAAATTCTGACTGGCATTCGCTGCCCCACTTCCCTTTATACCCATATGACTGGGGCGGGGCATGCAAATTCTGTCTGACAACTTGACATTGGACTTTTCGCAGGTTCAGAGGTTCGTTCGGCGTCCCAGGAAGACCCCTTGTGTCACTTCATTTGACACAATGTCGAGTGAGTGACAGAAGAGGAACAACACAATACTGCAGGGCCTTGCCCCACTCAAAATGGCAGTGGAGACAGCATGGCCCTTTGTTCTATGATCAGAGGTGAGACAGAGAACTCCGTTTCCCAGAGTCCTTCACAGTTCCACAGCTGGATGTGAAGTCCCGCCCATGGACTGAGCCTCAAACGTCATTGTTCAAAAGCGGCCTATGACGTCATTTCGCCAACAAAACCAGCAAACAGCAGTGAGTTCGCTCTCTCTGCATTCAGCTGCACAAGCCTGCGGTTTAAAGAGACGCGTATCTACACATACAAAGGAATTTTCCTCCTTCTGGACAAAGAGAGACCATGTTTTTCTAACCTCACCATTTGGCCACAGTAGAGTAAGATTAACTTAACTTTGTTCCAGTCGTGTAGAATACTTATTACAACTGGTTCATTTCATTTTCACTGCGAGACAACAGTGAATTTATTTAGAAAATGGAAAAGGCAACCAGCTTCCCTTCTCAATCATTTTCTATCAATGTTGACTACCTCCTGCATTTCTCTCCATCACCGGACCTGAGAAATAACGCAGAGACGTGTCTTTTCGCTGACGAGCGTAAGACAAAGGACTGAATCCAGATAGTTTTCTCCTGACCGCTCAACACAACAGGAATTCAAATGGACAACCCTGCTGAAATCGCACAGGATTTCCCAAGTAAGGCTTGATATCTGGGCAGATTTAGTTTAGAAACTGTGACTTTTCTTATAAAACTAAATCATATATTTGATGCTGAATGTTTGATGTTTTGTTTACAATTGTATGTTTAACTACGATCGCTGATTGTTGTTTTGATTTGCAAGATCGTCATTTTTGGGTGAAATGTTATTTTATTGAGTGATCTGAACTTCAATCGCACTGTTGCCAGTGTGTATCCTCCGTTAAATTGCACGCACCCCTGTTTGTTCACTCTCTCTCTCACACACACACTGAAATTCAGAGAATCATGCTGGTGTTTTCAAATTCTCCCGCCTGTTTCGTTCAGTTCCTTTGTGTGGCTGCTCATTACCACCCGCACGTGGTATTAGCTCCGTTGCTCTGGATCTGATCCAGCCGTCTTTCTTTCCCTCCACATTCAAATAATCGTTGGCTCTGCCCTTTACGATCGAATCCTCCATTTTGAAACTAGTTCCCAGTTTGAATTCAGTTCGCCATTTGGGACCTAGTTCTCAATGTTGAAACCGATCCTCCATTTTGAAACTAGTTCCCCACATGGAGTTTAATCCGCCATTTTGTTTCCTTTGTTACCGAACCTAGACACACACCCACACACACACATCCATACGCTAGCATATAGCTCCACTATTTAGTTAGGATTTCCATTTTATGTTTTTGTGTTATATTCATATAGTATGGCGGTGTTCATTGCTGTTTGATTATAATAAATCTTGTTAAATTATAATAAGTAATCCTGGTTGTTTGTTTGAATATTGTGTTGAAGCCAGCCTCTGCCATGTCAAGAACTCCCGTATTACTTCAGTATTGTTAAATTGTTGTTGTTAGAAGCCAACTGTAACCAGATTACTGTTGGATTCGTATGGCAATAATTTGACTAGCTTCCTTTTTTTTTTATTATTTTGATTATCAATCAGAATACTCAACCTTCAGAGTAGAATTTTATGAGAAATGATCAGTCACTTACTATCATTTTTCTCTTGTCAAAGAGTGGTGCCCTGTGGATAGAATTTAATGAGATAAATTCTATTATTTTATTTTATTAATAATTATTAAACATGAATTATTAGTTATATCTGATAGTAAAACTGATCTAAACAACCAATGCACCCTACAATATTAATGTTTTAAGTTAGGAAGAGTTCAGAAATCAATATTTGGTGTAATAACCCAGATTTTCAATCACAGATATCATGTGTCTTTGCACGCTTTCCACCAGTCTTTCACATTGCTGTTGGGTGATTTTATGCCACTGCTGGCTCAAAAATTAGAGCTGGAATTCAACAGACACTGGAACGGAATGGTTGGCATACATGTAGAGATACTGATTTAAAAAACATTTGGAGTGGTCTCTTAATTTTTTCCCGAGCTGTAGATGTGTAGCATCCTCACAGGGCAGAGTCTCTGTGCCTTGTCCGATTCAAATGGAGAAAGAGCTTTGAAGGGAGTGGCCAAAACATTAGGCACATAAACCTCCCTAAGCTTGAGAATAGCTTTTGACAAGCCAGGTCCGAACTAGCATGAATTGCTACAGCTTAGGTGTTGCCTACCTACAAGCAAGGACATGAACTGGCATGGCTTGGATGGATGCACCAGCTTGGCTTTCCACACCAGTGCAGAGGAGGGGAATAAATAGGCCGCTAATGCCTCTTCAACTTGGGGAATCTCAGTATAGACTCTTTGCACTGTGTGGTCGAGCATCGTGAAGGCCACTGCTCTGGAAACACACGTTCATACAGAGTAGGGCAAATGCAACTTTTTGACCAGCTTGTCATGCAGCTCGGGGAAAATAGTGGAAATGCTCCTTAAACACTCTGCAATCTACTGTATATCCCAGACTTGTGCACCTCCCTTGTGATATATATCAGGAGTCACAGAGAGAGTATAGTGGGAGGGAGAGCGAGCGGCATCATCCCTCAGAATGAAGGCAAGCTGAGAGTGAAGCATCCTCAGTTTCAAGCATTCACAGTGAACACAATGAGTCTCATTGAGCGTTGCTTCTGCAAATGGTTTGTAACAATGTTTAGGTTGGGAAAGGAGGAGGCGGGAACCGGCTGAACTGTCAAAATAATATTAATTTAAATAAAAAGACACACAACACAAACACATGGCATCTGCGTGTGCCTCTTTCTCTCCCGAACTGCCGCGTTCCGCTGCACTTATCCCTCTCCTCAGCTGATTAACCCAAATGGGGGCCGGGCATGCGTAGTCACGGCCAGGCCCTGCCCTCCTTCTCGTCACAGGGTTATATTGCTCACATGGTTGAAAACATTTGCAAAACGTCATCTTGAAAAAAAACATTGTTACGCAAAGGTTCTTGTATGTGCTTTAAACTTAATAAAACAACACAATGCAATAATGTTTCAAATAGGGGTGTAACAGTTCTCTGTAAAAAAAAAAAAATGAACTATATGGTTTGGCATCCACGGTTCGGTAAGCATTGCCACCAAGGTTCACCTCAAGTTTATCACGCATCTGGAGCACAAGGTTTGCCGAAGAAAACAAAGCGTCAATTAGACACGCACATTTACAACCTCCGCTAATGCACCTGAATGGCTCTACAGATGGATATGCTCCACCTGTGTATCACGTGAGCCAACTTGATGGCATCACAGTTCTGCATGCATTGTGTGTAGTTGAAAATAGCAAGCAGAGGAAATTAGCCCCTGATAGAGTAGCCCCATGCTTTAAGTCTTCTGTCTGGGAATATTCTCATTTTGCAGTCAATTACAGTGTTCAAAAAACATTTACAAAAGAGGCACTATTTGCAAACATTGCTTAACACTAGTGCTGTACACTCGTAATACATTGACATATGATTAATCAATGCCGACATCACCCAGGGAATGCACACACTTCCTTCCGTAAAGCAGGCGCTCAGTCCTAATTCGGACAGACATGACGCAATAACTAAATCGCTTGGGGTATTTATTGAAAAAGTTGTTCCTCAACTCCGTTGATGAAGATTTGGGATTTCAGTGCATGAATAAAACACTCGAGCCACGTTGCGACATCACCTCTCATTTCCATTTTAAAAGAAAGGTTATTCCTTCTATGGTGATGTAAAGTTGAATTTGAAATGCACTGATGTTGATATAGTAATAAGAGAAAAGTTTGTTTTTTTTTAGTTAAAGAATTCCCCAAATTTTGACCCAAAATTACCCAGGTTTTACTATAGTAATATTGTAGTAACAATGACTGTAAAAATCATGACTGCTGTCACCATGGTTTATTTCATCATGGTTTTGTTACGTCCCATCATTTTTTTTTTTTTGTTCTCTGTATTGTGTTTTAAATTGTATTTTATGTAATTGCTAACCTGTATGTATTACTAATGTTTTGTATTTATTTTAGCCCTATTTCCCTTTCCCTAAGTGGTTTATCAGGCCGCCATTGTAAATAAGAACTTGTTCTTAATGACTTGCCTGTAAAAATAAAGGTAAATAAATCAAGGGTGCACACAAAGGTGACACCACAAGTCTGAACTTGTAAATCAGACTTAATAACACCAATATATCTGAACTTATTGAAAATGTGTGCTTAAAATAAAGGAAGAAAAGACTTTAGAGATAAGAATGGCCAAAACATTAAACAAAACATTTCTAACTTCCCCTCAAATAAGATATTACTTTCCTAATCAAGGCAAGAACAATTAAAACAAAATACAGACAACTTCCCTAAAGGAAATGCCCTTTTCACCTACAGATTCCTAGTGAAGTAATTAACTAGAATCACACAATAAGTCTAGTAGACACATTAGTTCACACCTTAGCAGCAATAAAATCGACATGGATTGTAATCCATGGATGCTTTTGGACATTGGTTCTGCAATTACACACCAAAAACCGGACTTCAAATTCCTCAATGCCGATTCGCTGTTTACAAACACGCCAGCGGAGCCCTTTTTCTGGGCTACCTGGCTGTGGAAATGCAGAAGGAAAAGGGGAAAAAGAGCCGGCGTTCTCATCAGAGTAAGACGTCACTCAAATCAACCCCCACTACCCAGTATACTACTGGCAAATGTTCAGTCTCTGGACAACAAGCTCTGTGAGCTGAGAGCGTGGATCTCTTTCCAGCGAGAGAAGAGGGATTGCTGCTATATCTGCCTTACAGAAACCTGGATGTCTGTGGAGATTCCAGACTCGGCCATCGAACCCACGGGTTTCTCCGTGCACCGAGCGGACAGAGCGAAAGACCTCTCAGGTAAAAGCAGAGGTGGTGGTGTATGTTTTATGATCAACAAATCATGGTGTGATCAGAGGAATGTACATTTTATCAGGTCTTTCTGCTCTCCTGATCTGGAATTTCTCATGCTTCTGTGTCGACCATTCTGGCTACCGAGGGAATTCACAGCGGTCATTATCACAGCTGTGTACATCCCCCCACAAGCCGACACAGGAAACCGCTCACCCTGAGGCCATGTTCACGTTAACAAAGCCAATTTTAAAACAATTGCACCAAAATACCACCAACACACCCGTCCCTTAAAATACGGAATCGTCCCGTATTTGAGAATAAAATAGCGCTGTCTTCATTGCAGCATCTCATGCAAATCATCATCTCACCGGCATTCTGTGAAGACTCGTCCTATTCTGCCCCTGATTGGGTAATACTCGCTGCCATCGTTGGATTGATTGGTTTGTTTCAGGTTCACGGCCAATCAGAGTCAGAGGAGGGCGGGTCTCTTGGCAGAGAGTCGATTTGAAAGAATGGCGGAGGCTGCTCCAGATACCCCCCCGCGTCCAGCGCTGAAACGAAAGCGGATGTAAAAGTACCGACGAGAGTGGGAGGAATCAAATACTTGGCTGGAAAGTGTCAGCGGAAATGAGTATCAAGCCAATTGCGCCATTTGTCGGCGAGTGTTCTCTGTTGCGCACGGTGGCTTGTCAGATGTGCGACAGCATGCCTCGGGAGAACAACATTCCCGCAATGCTAGAGGTCACAGAAATCAAAGCACCGTCTCACAGTTCTTCATACCTCAATCATCTCCTGAGGCAGACAGTGTAATGACAGTTTTTTAATCACCTCAATAATTTTCTGATTGATTACATTAGATTTCATAGGATGCCTATTTGTTAAGAAATAATGTTAAAAATGTTAATGAATCATGTTATGGTATGATTTGTTGGTAACACTTTACAATAAGGTTCATTTATTAAACATTAGTTAATGTATTAACTAACATGAACTAACAATGAGTAAGTAATACATTTGTTACAGTATTTATTAATCTTTGTTAATGTTAGTTAATAGAAATAAAGCTGTTTATTGTTTGTTCATGTTAGTTCACAGTGCATTAACTACTATTAACAAGATTTTAATAAAGTATTATTAAATGTGGAAATTAACATGAACAAAGATGAACAATTGCTGTATAAGTGCAGTTCATTATTAGTTAATGTTAATTAATGTAGTTAACTAATGAACCTTATTGTAAAGTGTTACCGATTTGTTTATTACGGTTAAGGCGTACAGTCAGACACATAAGCATTATTTTAATGACAGATAAGAGAGATATATTTAATAATAAAAATATAGTGCCTATGTGAAGCAAATAAACAACTTAACTAATTTAAATGATTGCATTCTTCAATAGGCTACTGTAGAATTAACAATAGACTATATAAAATAGATTAACTTACCAATAATAATAAAAAAATTGTGTTTTACATGAATTTAGAAATGTTTGTAGATCGGTTATTTATGTGGTTTCACTGTTTGGATGGTGTTACTGTCTGCAAACAATGACAAATATTTTATCCAAAATCTGTGTTCACGCCACCTTATACAATTACTAAAGTTTAATAGCAATTTCTCATCCTACTCCTCTCTAGGTTACAGCAGCGGAGTTAACGCAGGTGTACCACACGGTTAAACACAACCTCAGCTATAACAGTGCTGACTGTGGACACAAGCTTAACCAAAAGATTCTGCATGACTCCAAAATCATAAAGAAAATGTCCATCGGGAGAACTAAGGCAGAAGCAATGGCCAAAGACGTCCTTGCTCCAAAGGCAGTGGCTGATGTTGTTTGACTTTTCAGAGGACAACTGGGTGTTCTCCCTGCAACCTCTCTCTCTGCACCATGGCATGCTTTCCTTCAGCGACACTGAGATGATCACTAATAAGCTTAACCTCATCCAAAAAGTCAGCATGGATGAACTTTATGATGAATGCACCACAGCAAATAGCATTCTGAAGGGGCTCAGAGAAGGTGCAGATGACGAATGGAAGTCCAAAGACGTGGCTGCCAGGTGAGTGGCTCTCTTTCAAGTAGCTAACCTGCCTAACATGCTGTCCATCATCAGCCACATCTTAAGTATCCCAGCATCCACTGGTTATGTGGAAAGGATCTTTTCCAGAATGTCCAACAAATGGAGTGACAGCAGGAACAGGTGCTCTGTGGAGCTCATAAGGAGTGAGCTCTTGATCACTCTCAACTTTGAGCAGTTCTGTTCAGAGTTTTACTGTATCTGTTTGAAAGACAAACAGCTTCTCAGTGCTGCACGGAGTGACAAGAAGTACACTTATAAAAGGAAGTAGGCATGCTCCAATACTGCACACTACTACTTCTGGGCCACTGATGTTATCATGTTCATGATGTTCATGGAAGATCCTTTGTAAGTCTCCTGGCACTATATATATTTTTTTCCAATAGACTTTTTTGAGTATGAAAGCATTTGTTTAATTTAAAGTTAATAAGTTATGGATCTGTTAATTTAATAAGTTAATAAAATATGGTTCACATCTCACAAGTTCCTCCAAATGCCTATTTTTTGTGGTTTCACTGTCAAACTTTGTTGGCCTATGTTTGTTATCGTCATAGCTGTGTATTCAGCTATGACGATATGACTTGAGTTGTGATATAGAGAGACTGAGTGCATCTGTTCACACTGATTTCAATAGCAGATATCTTTTTATAATGCCCATGTATCAATCTTAATATTTTTATGAAAACATGTTTTCAGTTACGATTTACCACCACTGGCACGTCATCGGACCTGTGGTCATTGTGGCCCCGAGGGGTGTCCCCCCCCCCCAGGCGTCCCTTATTTTTCTGTATTGAAGGTGGCAACCCTAGCTTCAACACACGAGGGGACCGCATTTTGGACCATTGCTATTCTCCTTTCCGGGATGGCTACAAATCCCTCCTCCGCCCACCATTTGGCAAATCAGATGATGTTTGCGCGGCACTTAATGCGCGGACCTCCGCTTTTAATTCTGGAAAGCGGAGGAGCATAAACAAGCCAGTAATTCCCTCCATAACTCTTTCAGAGCAGCCAAACGCCAGCACAGGCACAAAATTGAAGGAAAGTTCAACACCACCGACTCTAGAAGTATGCGGCAGGGAATTAACATCATCATGGGGTACAAAGGGAATAAAAACTCCACCATGAACACCGCTGCCTCTCTCCTGGATGAGCTTAATACATTTTATGCTCGTTTCGAGGACAATAACACCGCCCTCATGGAGAGAGTACTCGCGGCTGACGCTTAAGAGGTTGGTTCACTCTCCGTCTCTGTTGCGGATGTAACCCGATCCTTCCGACGGGTGAACATCCGTAAAGCCGCGGGTCCAGACGGCAGTCTGGGCCGCGTCATCAGAGCGTGCGCGAACCAACTGGCTGGTGTTTTTACAGACATTTTCAACCTGTCCCTCTCCTTGTCTGTAGTCCACACATGCTTCAAAACATCAACCATTGTCCCCATACCAAAGCAATCAAAAATCACTTCCTTAAATGACTGGCGTCCTGTTGCTCTGACCCCCATCATCAGCAAATGCTTTATGAGGCTAATCAGAGATCACATCTGCTCTGCGCTGCCCACCTCTCTGGACCCATTGCAGTTTGCCTACCACAAAAACCGTTCCACTGATGATGCCATTGCATCTACAATACACGCTGCTCTCTCCCACATGGAAAAAAGGAACACATATGTGAGAATGCTGTTTGTAGACTACAGCTCAGCATTCAACACCATAGTGCCCTCCAAGCTTGATGTGAAACTCCGGGCTCTGGGCTTAAACAGCTCGCTGTGCAGCTGGATCCTGGATTTCCTGTCAGGCAGACGTCAGGTGGTTAGAATGGGCAGCAACATCTCCTCATCACTTACCCTCAACACTGGAGCCCCGCAGGGCTGTGTTCTCAGCCCACTCCTGTATTCCCTTTACACACATGACTGTGTGGCGACACATAGCTCCAATGCCATCTTTAAGTTTGCTGACGATACGACGGTGGTAGGTCTGATCACTGACAATGATGAAATAGCCTACAGAGAGGAGATGTACACTCTGACACGCTGGTGTCAGGAGCACAACCTCTCCCTCAACGTCAGTAAAACCAAGGAGCTTGTGGTGGACTTCAGGAAGAAAGACAGAGAACACAGCCCCATCACCATTAATGGAGCACCGGTGGAGAGAGTCAGCAGCTTCAAGTTCCTCGGTGTCCACATCACTGAGGAACTCACATGGTCCGTCCACACTGAGGCCGTTGCGAAGAAGGCTCACCAGCGCCTCTTCTTCCTGAGACGGCTGAGGAAGTTTGGAATGAACCAACACATCCTCACACGGTTCTTCACCAGTACTGTAGAGAGCATCCTGACTGGCTGCATCACCGCCTGGTACGGCAATAGCACAGCCCACAACCGCAAAGACCTGCAAAGGGTGGTGTGAACGGCCAGAAACATCATCGGAGGTGAGCTTCCCTCCCTCCAGGATATATATAACAGGCGGTGTGTGAATAAAGCTCGGAGGATCATCAGAGACTCCAGCCACCTGAGTCATGGGCTGCTCGCACTGCTACCATCAGGCAGGTGGTATCGCAGCATCAGGACCCGCACCAGCCGACTACATGACAGCTTCTTCCCACAAGCAATCAGACTTTTGAACACATGATCTCTCACGATCGATAATCATCACTGCAATTTATTAATCTTATATCTCACACTGGACTGTCATAGTTATATTCTCCACAACTACTGTATATCTATTTTTTATATACTCTTTATTTTTTTTTATGTGTATTCTATATTGTATTGTTTACTGTACATTGTATATTATTATTGTGTTGTGTAAGTATGTGTACGTTTGATATGTAAATTGTTCAGAACTGCACACAAAACTTTCACCTACTGCACTAGTGTACATGGTAGTGTGACAATAAAGTGATTCGATTTGATTTGAAACACTCTCAATAGCAACCAGTACATGCAAACGGGAAGCTACACAGCATGGCCGACCAGGCTGCAACTTCCCAGGAAGTAGCTTATTCCACTATGGATCAATCCTGTGAAAGGGGAGGAGAGTAAATGAGGGGGGGGGGGGGGGGGGTTTGCTAGTTTATTAATTATTTTCATGGTGAAGATTCAATACACCCAGTTACATACTTGCTCTTTGAGGTAAACATGGCAAAGAAGTCAAACTTTTCTGACTCTGCAGACATCAAAAGATACTTACGTGCTCAAGCTGAGGCCTCTGGTGGGCCTGCGGACCGGGGACTCGATTTGGAAGGCACATCGGGAGAAGAAATTCAGCATCAACTGTCCAACATCTCAGTGATGCTGACAAAGGTTGTTGCTGACTTGGAAGATCTCGCTGTAATATGTCAGTCGATTACGGCGATGGAAACAAAATTCTCTGAGTTAGTCACAGATGTTGAGAAATGGATCGATTATCTGTAGTCATTTGAGAGGGAATTATCTGCTAATCCGCCCGCATCCAAAACAGACCTAGAACACATTTCGGAAAAACTGGAATATTTCTAAAATATGAGCCAAAGGAATAACATATGGATTGTTGGAATTCCTGAGCATAAAGAAAGCAGAGATATGGTGAAATTCCTTGACGAGCTCTTCCCGAGTCTGCTCGAAATAACAGGCCATAAACTCAAAGCAGATCTACGAGTCCTGGCTCGTAGATCTGCTGAGCGAGACAGGCTCCGATCAATTCTGGCCAAATTTCTGAGATCATCCGATAAAGATCTTGTTTTGCACCAAACGAGGAGCAAAGGAAAGCTTTCTTGGAAGAATCACAATATTTTCTTGTTCCCGAACTTTGTGAATTCGACAAGAGAGAAATGCTCACTTACATTAATGGAAGATCGCTTTTGCATTGATGTTTCCGGCCAAACTGAGAATAGAATCAAAGGATGGCCGCAAAGTGTTTACATGTTCGAAACAGGCACTCTCTTTCATAAATACATTGGAGTGAGTAAACCATTTGATGTTTCTTATATTAGTGGACTGACTCACTGTTCAGTGACTCAAATGTCTGAGGAAGCTGGGCGTCATTTTTGTTTCTTTTTGTGTCGGTTCCGCCTAGCAGCTAGAGTTTGTTTTGTGGAATAACACTTCCTTCAAGAAACTTTTGCATTGACGTAAGCTCGTTTTACACTGAAGTTCCCAGCCTGATTGAGAATGAACAGTATGGATGACCGCAAAATATCTACATGCTCACATAAAGGACGTATTTTATAAAGTTGACGGGCTGAGTACGTTTTTTCTATTTATAGATTGATTTAATATTTTTAAGTGGACCCGAGTGAGTTTGGCTCTTGATCATCTGTGGAACTGGGATTCCTGTTTTGTTTCTTTTTGTGCTTGGGCTTGTTTTGTGAAATAACACTGGGGCAGTAGTGGATGAATCTGTTCATTCTTTGTGCTTATGCCTCCTATTGGCTGGAGTTTATTTTTGTGAAATATTTTTAAGGGACATCTACTGCACTCATAACAGCCGGCTCACTGAACAATTGTTTGTCTGCCCGAGGAAACTGAACGGCTTTATATCAGCTGGAGTTTGTTTTGTGGAGGAAAACACGTTCGAGACAGTTCTATGAATAAATCTACATGTACTTTGTGTTTATTCTGTCTGTTGGCTGTTTTTTTTCTGTTATAAAATTCTGCCTAATTTTGCCTTTGTGCAGAAACACCGAACTTGAGCAATCCGATGGCAAAATTGTCACGGGGGATCTCGTAGGCATACATGGACCTTTTAAGTTTAAAGGGATTGAGGACGGTTGGCACTGTCATGCACAGGGTTAATGTGCATGTTTTAATTTTTTCTGTTCTGGGATTGATTGTTGCACTAATGGGGAATGTGGTCTGTATAATCTTGTTTTTGACACACAATGAATGTTTTTATTTTATTTATATCAATATCACAAATGTTAATATGAGTAGGTTATCGCTCTCCACATAGAATGTGAATGGGTTTGGGCACCCCATAAAAAGAAGGAAGGTTATTACTTTTCCTAAGAGTAAGAAATATGATATAGTATTTCTTAAAGAAACTCATCTTTCCCTGCAGGAAGATATGGGTTTGACATGTTTTCTTTAGTGCTGGCTCAAGTAAGGGCAGGGGAGTCATTATACTGATAAATAAACATCTACAATTGAAATATCTCAAACAGAGCAAAGATAAATTAGGTAGAATAATTATTGTTTTAGGAGAAATTCAAGGGCAGTCTTTTGGCTAATAGTTACGAACCTAACGTTGATGATCAAGGCTTTTTTATAGATCTTGAAGGGATGTTGTAAGCTGCTGGCACCCCTTATTATATAATATTGGGAGGAGATTTTAATCTTTTGATGGACTCGGTCCTTGATCACAGTGAAGCATAAAAGTGTAAGCCCTCTAGAGCAACATTTTTTTTATGTGTTTAAAATGTTTTTATTGATTCATATATTAAACAAATAAAAGCAAATACATATACAAACAGAATATTACCTCCTCCCTCTCTTTGACAATCCCCAACACCACCCACAAGAACACCCCAGTGGTCCCACATGATTATAGAAACACAAAAACAAATGTGGATAGATAGATAGATAGATAGATAGATAGATAGATAGATAGATAGATAGATAGATAGATAGACAGACAGACAGACAGACAGACAGACAGACAGACAGACAGATAGATAGATAGATAGATAGATAGATAGATAGATAGATAGATAGATAGATAGATAGATATAAGGGAGAATCATCAGGCTCATTAAGATCCAAGTGCAATATTTATTATGCAGCAAGCAGATCAGGGTCGTAAACAGACAGTACAATAAAAGTTCAGTAAAGTTCCAGTACACAGTAATCAGTACCAAAAAAAAAAAACAAAACAAAAAAACGTGAGACACAGAGAATAAATAGGAAACGGGCAGCAAGTTAATACACAGGATATAAAGATCATGCAGGTAAATAACGCTCAGTACTGTTCGGTGACGAGACTAGACTTCACAAAGGTAGATTGTGAGTCCAGGACTATTTATAGTGAACTTAATGAGTAATAGCTAGTATGTGAATTCAGAATTCAGGTGAGGGTTCCCTCTGCTGACAATTCACACACATCACAAATACAGCCCTCCAAAAATACCAGATATTTGCCCCACTTTCCCACAAACAAGTCAAATTTTCCCAATCCTCTAGATACCCTTTCTTAAAAATCTGCCACCCTCCCCATCTCTGCACACGACTCCGGAAATGATGGCGGTCTGTCTGACTTCCAACCCCTTAAAATAACTTGTCTGCCATTCATAACACTAGTCAGAACATAATTTTTTATACATTTGTCCCCCAAAATACAAAGTCTGGGGCAAAGTAAAGCCTGAGTGCCCAAAACGTCACACAAATAACCCTCAACCAAAAATCTTGAATCTTAACACACCCCCAAAAAACATGGGTTGTGTCTCCAACTTCTGATTGGCATCGCCAGCAGGTGGGTATGTCTTTAAGCCTATATAATCTAGAGGGGGTCCAATAGAATCCGTGTAAAATCTTAAATTGCATAAGGTGCATCTCTAGATGTAGACTTGACATTTTTAGAATCCTAGTCCACACTATATCAAAATCAAATTTAAATCATTCTCCCATAATCTCTTGATCGAAGTTAAAGCTCCGTACCACAGACTCTGAATTAGCAGGGAGTAATACACTGATGCCTCATGACCTTTTCCAAAAGCAGTAATCATCTCTCCCTAAGCATCTCCCGCTTTAGGGGGGTTTGTGCTACTCCCAAAAACAGTACAGAGCATTTGGCGCAGCTGTAAATACCTATAAAACTGAGATCTGAGAATCCCAAAATGATGACCCAAATTCTCAAAAGATTTCAACACTCCACTCTCATATCATTCACAGAGTTTAGTAACCCCCTCATAATCCACTCTGACTAACAGAAAAGGGACTTATGAATATGTATTTTGGGGTCAGCCATATGCTATAGGCAACATTTAAATAAATGTCAGAATTAAACACTCTGGACACTTTTGTCCAAACCACAATTTGATAGCAATGGCTAAATAGGGGCAGGAACTCCCTGTTCAATACACAACCAGGGAGGGGCTCTCTCGGGTGGAAGTGACCAATGAGCCAAATGTCTGAGACTGAATGCATAATAATAAAACAAAATCTTGTGTAGGCCTAGCCCACCTTTGTCAATCGTCTATGTAACTTGAAATGTAATCTGGGATGTTTACCATTCCAAATGAAGGATTTATGCTATAAAATTGCTTAAAATAAGAGAGGGGGAGATCTACAGGGAGAGATTATAGCAGGTAGTTAAATTTTGGAATACAATTCATTTTAATAACATTAACATTCCCAATCATAGATAAATGTAATGAAGCCCACCTGATCTACATGTATAACAGATGTCATAACTGAATCGGTTAGGCAGAATTTTTGACAATATTTTTACATCTAGCTGGATCAGGGAAATTGGTTGGTAATCTTACACTCGCTTGGATCTTGGTCCTTTTTAAGAATCAGGCTGATCCGGGCTTATGGTTGGTGGAAGTTTTCCATTCTTTAATGATTCTGTATAAACTTCTAGCAAAAGTGGATCCAGTTCTGTAGCATAAGATCTAAAAAACTCAGTGGCAAAGCCACCTGGCCCCGGAGCCTTGCCTGTAGGCAGGGACATTATTACCTCGTCAAGCTCCTCCAAGGTTAAAAAAATAAAATAAATGAATGGTACAATATTCAAAAATTCTTTTTTTGTGTTCCACAGAAGACAGAAAGTGACACTGGTTTGGAATGATGTGAAAGTGAGATTTCTTTATTGGGTGAACTATTCCATAATGACCTGCTCATAAGTCATTCACCTGCATGTCTCCCTGGAGTGAAGACTGGAGCCAGCACAGCCACATCACAGACACAGGGGCTCTGACTGACCTGCAGCTTGACAATGTGTGGACTGAGAGAGGCTATGACCCCGGGAGAGATCTCTTTTCCAATGCTCCACTGCAGGACTGGCTCTGAGGAGAGAACACGAGTCACTTTGAAGAGTCTTCTTAATGTCAGTGACCGATGCTGGTTTATTTCTTGAAGTGTTAAGAAATCTCAGACATATTCCTTCATAATTCCCTTTACACTTTTTAATCAATAAATTTGCATGACTTTGCTGGTCTTTTCAAAGCGATAGTTCACCCCCAAATTTTAATTCTCTCATCATTTACTCAGCCTCATGTGATCCCAGATGTGTATGACTGACTTTCTTCTGCAGAACACAAACAAAGATTTTTAGAAGAATATCTCAGTTATGTAGGTCCATACAATGCAAGTGAACAGTGACCAGAACTTTGAAGCTTACAAAAAGGACATAAAGGCAGCATAAACACATTGCAGTCTCTAGACACGATCCTGATTTCAAGCTTGATAACACTTGATCATGATGACCATGGAGACTGCAGTCAAGACGTGCAGTGAATACCGAGTTATAGTTTGGTCTGTTTTCACCCAAAACCAGCTGGATCGATTCAGAAGACATTGATTAAACCACTGGAGTCTGATGGATTAGGTTTATACTGACTTTATTGACTTTATCTGCTTTTAGGAGCTTCAAGGTCCTCTTCACTTGCACTGTATGGACCAACAGAGCTGAAATATTCCTCTAAAAATCTTTGTTTGTGTTCAGCAGAAGTAAGTAAGTCATACACCTTAGACGGCATGAGGGTGAGTAAATAATAGGAGACTATTTCTTTTTATGTGAATTATCCCTTTCAGACAACAAGCACTTTGCACTCCATGACATGTAGATGTCTCATAGAAAACATGAGATGTGTGCAAGGGAAACTCAAAGTTTCAAAGTAGTAGGATCCATTTACAGAGTTTTTAATAGAGAAAAACAATATTGAAGTCAGAAGCAGGCAAAGGTGATAACCAGATGATCAGAACACAGTAAACAAATCCAAAACAGAAGTAAGTGGGCAAACATGAAGAAACAGGCAGATATCAGGCAACCATGTAATTCAGAGAAAACAATCATGCCACACTCCATATCACTGAGACCAAATATTTTCCCCATTCTGATGGTTGATGTGAACATTAACTGAAGCTCCTGACCCGTATTTGAATGATTTTATGCACTGCTGCCACATGATTGGCTGCTTAGATAATCACATGGATGATTGTTGGTGCCAGATGGGCTGGTTTGAGTATTTCTGTAACTGCTGATCTCCTGGGAATTTCACACAGTATTCTCTAGAATTTACTCAGAATGGTGCCAAAAACAAAAAACATCCAGTGAGTGGCAGTTCTGTGGATGGAAACACCTTGTAGATGAGAGAGGTCAACAGAGAATGACCAGACTGGTTCAAGCTGACAAAGTCTACAGTAACTCAGATAACCGCTCTGTACAATTGTGGTGAGAAGAATATCATCTCAGAATGCTATTCGAGATGCTGGTTGATGCTGTTTTGGCGGCACGAGGGTGAACAACACAATATTAGGCAGGTGGTTTTAATTTAAACAATGTAAAAAATGTAAACAAAATATATTATATGATAAATGTAAAATATTTGAAGACAGAATTGTATAAAAGGTGAGCGGCTGACAGGAAAGTGCCACCAAATATCATAGTTACTACAAGTTGTAATTTAGTATTCTGTCATCAATTATTATGACAGCGAGATTGTGATATCTTCTAAACTTTTTTAATGAGCCCTCATATTTATTCATTATGATTTTTCAGCAGTTGTTGAGGTGGAAACTATAATTACCATGCTCATTTTTGTAGGAGTTCAGTACACATGTTAGCTAACCATAGAATCTCCCCCTGCTTGATGAGCTCTGGCGTTAGCACTCTCAAGTTTACTAAATAAATGTCTTATTTTAACTCTTATCTTTTATTTTCAATTTAATGGTAATTCAAGTTTATCTGTGTAATTTTTCAGGTACAAATGTCTTCAGATAAACAGGAGCAGCACCGCGAGTTGCCTTGTCACATGATACTTTTTTCAGCAGTGGTCTGAACGGACCAATCACAGTAGTTTGTGATTAAAGGATTAGATGTTTAATCAGAGCCGGCCCAAGCCTTTATGGGGCCCTAAGCAAAATTTGATTTGGGGGCCCCTCGGTGCCGGCAATATGATTGACTATTGTCAATGCTTGATTATTCGCACACTATAAATCTAACACACCTATAATCAATTTTATTAGTTGTAGCTGTGTTGCTTACAACATATCAATGTCTGCCTGACATGATTTTACCCTTCTACGGTTTTTAATTGTAACAGATGCACACCTATATTTACCCAATCCTGTTGTCCATCTGTTACCAGTTTTACCAGACTTCCTGGAGAAGAATTTGCAATTTTTTTTAAATATGTGAGCCAGCTCTGCTTGACTTTTTTCCCCATTCATTATTTTTCTGTAGGTGTAGTGGTAGGGGAAGCTTCGGCCATCAGGTTTTTCAGGGAATGTGAAGTTTTCCTTTATAGGCATTGACCCTCTGCTTACCAGATCAGTCCTTTCTGAGTCGGACAGGATAGATGTCCACTCAGCTGGGTCAACTGGAGGAGCTGCTGATCCATGGTGTAGGCTGAAGTTGCTAAGGGAGTAGATGTGACATCGATCCCAATGACCACAGAAGTAGAAGGACCTGTAAGGAAATTACATTAATAATTCTAATTACAAATATTAATCTCATGATATTCTACAGTAAACTGAGCAAATACAAAGGTTGCTGTGCTATTAGCTTGCCACATCAGCTGAGGTTGAAACGGACATGGAAGGAAAAGTAGGATCAGTATATATTTCAACAGTGCTCCAAGGGAAGTTTGATAAGAGTACAAATTTGATGGAACAGAACGTTATTTTAACATCATAAATTATTATACACAGCAGCAACCCATCTGTACATCTAAACAACAACTCTTAATCTATAACTAGCTAACTGAGGCATAATGATATTGGAAAATAATAGCAAAGAGCCCAAAATGGTAGACTAATGTAAATAATGTAAAGCTGTTATCAGTACCAAGTTTATGGAACAGGGGCTTATTTATATATATATATATATATATATATATATATATATATATATATATATATATAAACATATACCATTTGTATAATTACCATTATCCATTGACATAATATATCACAAAAAAAATTTACAAAATAAAATCATGCGTTCTTGGGAGCCCTCTGGTGGCCACGGGGCTCTAAGCAGCCTCTTAGTACGCTTATGCCTTGGGCCGGCTCTGCGTTTCATTGTATGTTAATTGTTAAGTATTTTATTAAGATTTCACTTGAGAACTGTCATTTGTAAGACAAATAACAATCCTAGAAATTAACAGATTTAAACGATTTCAATATCTAGATTAAAAATGTATCCAATATGACAAAAAACGTCCAGACATTTCAATGCGGCTCAATGAAGGATTTGCTTTCACGAGCCTCAGCGCGCCCCCTGGAGGAAGACAGTAGACACTGCCATGGGTGGAGCTGAAAACACGAATAGCTACGTAATGCCGTTAAAGGCGGAGATAAGTATTTGAAAGTGGCGGGCAGGTTCTTTCTTTAGCGAAACAGCGATTCACGGATTTATATGTTTGTAAGTAACATTTAGCAACCTATTCACAAAGGATAACGGTATTGTTGGCGTTCGATTGAAGTTATGTTTGGCCCCATCCTGTTTGAAAACGTTGTCAATTTTGTGTGAAAAAGGTGAACTGAGCTCCGTTCCTCGAGCAGGACAATAACAGACTGCAGGCCGGGTGGAAACAACATTACTCTTGTTTTAAATATCCAGGTATGCTGTATTAGCTCAGTTACATGTTGGTATTTGTTCATTTACATATAGAAAATGTATATTAATTTGTATGACATTGCACATTAGTTTATTTGTGTTTGAATATTTGTAGATACTCAATGCCTGGGCATATGGGCCTTGTGACTATGAAAGAAATATATTGTTTGGGGTTTCAGGGGTATCCCATGAGAGAACATTTTTAAAATGTAGAAGTCTGAATGGACCATTTTTTATATTTTCCTTCAAATGAAAACCATGCACACCACAGTAGGACTATAAATATCAAATAATGGAAACATTCTCATGAGAATTCCGCTATACTACTAGTAAAATCACATTTCTAGTTGTTTTTCCTTGCCATCTATGCCAGAGGTGTTGACATCTTTTATTTTTTTTATTATTTTTTTTTAATACTTTTCTCCCAGTTTGTAATGCCCAATTCCCACTACATACTAGGTCCTCGTGGTGCTGCGGTTACTCACCTCAATCTGGGTGGTGGAGGACAAGTATCAGTTGCCTCCGCTTCTGAGACTGTCAATCCACACATCTTATCATGTGACTCATTGTGCATGACACCGCAGAGACTCACAGCATGTGGAGGCTCATGCTACTCTACGCAATCCACGCACAATTTACCACATGCCCCATTGAGACTGAGAACCACTAATCGTGACCACGAGGAGGTTACCCCATGTGACTGTACCCTCCCTAGCAACCGGCCAATTTGGTTGATTAGGAGACATGACTGGAGTCACTCAGCACGCACTGGATTCAAACTCATGACTCCAGGAATGTTAGTCAGTCAGCGTCAATTTTCGCTGTGCTACCCAGGCCCCAATGTTGACATCTTTGATTCATTTTCACAAAAATAATCAGTTTGTGAAAGGCTCTAAACACGCTGATTAATGAAGCTAATAATGAAAAAACTAATATTATACTTAAAAGGCTCTCTGGAAGCACGTTGTCCGGTCACAAACTTGGTTTAGCTGAATGGGCCAATTATCTTTTAAAGTTGAGATCTACACGATCTATTTTCTTTGATATAAGTCTCTTTTAATACCTGTTCTGTATTTGCAGTCCGATTAATTCAAACGCTTAGGAGAGCTGGCTGGATTCACTCAGCACACCCCGGATTCAAACTAGTGACTCCAGGGGTGGTAGTCAACATCTTTACTCAATGAGTTACCCAGGCACCCTTCTTTCTTTCTTACTTACTGTTAAAGCTGTAGATATGTCTAACTTCAATCAATCATTTAAAACTATTTTAAACTTTCAGACAAGGTTTGCCAGTCCAACATTATAGTTTGTCTCGACAGGGTTGTCGAGTTTAGTCAGTACTTTTAAACCACACAAAGTAACAAATGTTTTTGTTTGACATCCTTTTTATACAAAGAATAAAGCTTAACCATATAAAGCCTAACATATTAAATAATTGTCAAAGTTTATATTTTTAAGCCTGTTTATACTTTTTTCTACAAAATAATGACATATTAAGCACATGTTGCTTGAATTCAATAAATACTAAATTTGAAATATAAGTAACAAAATAAATGTCATTGTTCATTTTAATTGATCAAAATCAGCAAAGATTTCGCATAAGAAAGATATGCATCAAAACGTGATGGCAGCTATTTTGGAGTATTGCAGAATTCCCAAATCTATGTTTTTGCCATTTCCCAATATTGTCGATCATCGTCTGTCAATGACAGCAATCGGGATCTTTGTAAGACATCGTCAATATCCGATAACATCGTCCTGTCGCCCAGCCCTAATGGGATTATTACAACACGGTGGTGAGTAAACATTGACTGTGTTTTCATTTTTGGGTAAGCTATCCCTTTAAGGAATCTAATCCAATGAATCTCTCGAGTTTAGAACGAGCAACATCTGAGTCAAGTTGCAATTTGTGATTAACGTCATCTACCCTTCCAGCATGACCAAGGAGGATGAGAAGGCCATTCCCGTGAGGGTTGCATTGAGGTGTCGGCCTCTTGTTTCCAAAGAAATCAACGAAGGATGTCAGTGCTGCCTCACTTTTGTACCCGGCGAACCTCAGGTCTGTTTGATTAGACCCCTTCCACTTAGTTAACACATATAAATGCACTTTAAGGAATCTTCATGCAGCTCTCATCCATAGAACAAAAGTTCATAGTGACCATGACTTAAAAAGGACATAAAAGTATGCAAAGTGACGTTATTCCCCGAAAACTAACCCCATTCAACATATTCAAACGTTTGTTGTGTTTGACAATGTCAAATCTTAAAATTACATTCATTTAACAATTTACCTGAATACACCTGTAAACATGTTTTCTGTTTGTGTTTAAAGTCATTTTGTTATTTATAAAAAAAATTCAAATTTTTTAAATGTCATGTGGTGTAACCATCCAGAGACAGTGAAAATAAAAATGTAATTAATAATCCTTTTAAAAATGTTGTCATGCGTAGTGCAGAATAATTGTATTATTATTCATTAACATTAATAAACAAACAGTTTTGTTCTAAAGTCAACTATGTAGAAAACCATTATGTTGTCATGGAACAAAATTAAACAAAACAAATAGGACCCCTTTAGACCCTCATGACTGTGTGTGGAGACAATTGACATGTTTATGAAGACCTGTTTAGTTCAGGTAATTTGGTCTAACACTGAAAAAACTTCTTAATGTTCTCAATTAAAAAATGTATGATATACATAAAATATATATATGTAGATGTATGTATATTAACCTTTTAATTAAGTATGTACACATGTATTCGAGGTGTAAGGAAAGTATTTTAATACCTTTGTTTAATGGTTACACCACTTGTCATTAAAACATTTTGTCATGCTATTATGTTATTCAAACATTTATGAAACCTACATGGACTGTGTATGACTTTCTTCTGCAGAACACAAAATACATTTTTTTGAAGAATTTCTCAGCTCTGTATGTCCATTCAATGCAAGTGAATGGTGACCAAAATGGTGTACACTGGAGTTATATTTTGGTTTGTTCTCACCCAAAACCAACTTGGTTGCTTCAGAAGACATGGATTAAACCACTGGAGTCGGACGGATTACTTTTATGCTGCCTTTATGTACCTTTTTGACCCCAAAGTTCTGGCCACCATTCACAAGCATTCTATGGACCAACAGAGCTGAAATATTGTTCTAAAAATCTTCGTTATTGTTCAGCAGTACAAATAAAGTCATATACATCTGGGATTGCATGAGGGTGAGTATATGATGAGAGAATTAAACATTTTTGGGTGAACTATTCCTTTAACGTGCACCAAAATCTCTCTTTCAGGTGATTGTTGGCAATGACAAGGCTTTCACATATGATTATGTGTTTGATCCAATGTCAGAACAAGAGGAAGTGTTCAGCAATGCTGTGGCACCATTGTTGTCTGGGCTTTTTAAAGGTTTGCTTGAGAACACCACAGTGATTATGATGATGATGATGATGTATCTGAGGATAGCTTTTATGTTGAGTCCCGATTAACTTTAATCAAAGAACTTGTTAAATAATGTTCACTGTTTGAAATCACAGGGTATCATGCCACCGTTCTGGCCTATGGGCAGACAGGTTCTGGTAAGACGTTCTCCATGGGTGGCACGTACACGTCAGAACAAGAGAACGAGCCCACTGTTGGAGTCATCCCGCGAGTCATCCGGAGAATCTTCCAGGAAAAATCTAAATGTGCAGACTGTGAATTTGTGCTGGCTGTGTCTTATCTGGAGGTACAAGCATTTTATTAACTTCTTAAAGCCAATTTATACATTCTGTGAGAACACTGCCAAATGCTAGTTTATTGAGAAAACACCTTCATTTCTTAATACATTTAATAAATAAAATCAATGTGATTCGTGCATTCAAAAGTATTTATAAAATTATTGTAGCTTATGCTGCCACATGAATTTTGGCTGATTTACTGGTAAAGAAATAATTGGATTATAACTTAATTGTCTGTTTTAGGGCTTTCACAGCTGTAATACTACTAAAATGTAACGTTTACTTCATATGCTTTAAGAAGTCATTTCAAATACATTAAAAACACTTATAAGTTGATTACTCGGTTGATTTGAGTAAACGTGTAATTAACTTCACTTAACTTGGTGATCATAAAGAATGAACTTAACTATTGTAACTTGATTCAAGTAGACTTCACTCCGATTTGCTATTTAAATGTTGTTTCTACATAATCATTTTAATTGAATGGACTTGAATTCTGTTAAAACAATAACACAACTTAGTTTATAACTGATTCTGGGTCAGACATTAACTAAACGTATTTCTCCACAGAAATGCACAAATACCTGTACTTCATTTGTACATGCACAAGGAGAACTGAGATAATGTTAACAGGGTTCAACTTGACCAACGTGGACACATGAAACAACAGTTCCCCTGTATGTTTCCTTTTACCGAGAATACATAATTAAATCATTCAAGCGCAAGGCATTATGGTTATTCTTCATAGCCTTAATTTTGTACTCTAAGAGAAATTAACACTTAAATTCAAAGTCTATGGATTTTTAAGAAAAGTAGGTTAAAGGAACATTGAAAGTTATGAGCCCAAAACCTGACATTTCAAGTAATGTTTATTACTGATTTGAGTAATGACAGCATTGTACAACAGTGTAATAACATTTACTTTAAGGCTTTAAAACTTATGAATGACATGCGAAATTATAATAAAAATATTAAATTATTTCTAAACAATCTCTCTTTTTGGCCAATTTAAAGGATTAGTTCAACTAAAAATGGTAATCCTCCCATGATTTACTCACTTTTAAGCCATCCCAGATGTGTATGACTTTCCATCTTCAGCAGAACTGAAATTAAGAATATTATAAGCACATTTTGTCTTTTTGTTCATACAGTGCAAGTGAATGGGTGCCACAAGGCTGCTGGCTATTGTGATTGTCCAAAAGGCATATTCAGGCAGCATAAAAGTACCCCACGTGACTCCAGTCGATCAATGAATGTCTTTTGAAGCAAATCGATAATAAAATGCCAAACATAAATGGATAATTCAAACTTTATTAACTTTAAAAAAATGTATTTCTGCTAGCAGTCGACGTAAGTGCAATGGCGTGTTCTCACGAGAAGTCAGAAGCGCGCTTTGTTCACAACAGAGGAATGAACATCACACAATAGTTGTGTCATTTCAAACAGCAGTACAGCACTGGGCGGAAGCTATGATTTAAAGTTACAAATGTTTTAATTATCGATTTGTTTCTTTCAACAATCTATCAGTTTTTCTACAGAAGACATTAACTGATCAACTAGAGTCATGTGGATTACTGTTATGCTGCCTAAATATTACTTTTGGACCATCAAATAGCCAGCAGTCTAATGGCACCTGTTTACTTGCATTGTATGGACAAGTGGTAAATCTGTTCTGCGAGTCTATCTTTTTCTCAGATATTATTTAATAATTGCAACAGGCCTAATTGTAGCATTAAAAATGAGTTCATAAAAGTTTGTGAATATGTTGAGATATGGTACATATGTGGTCAGCAATGCAGAGAGAAAATAAATCAGGGAAATTCTGAATACTTGCCCTTGAGTCGCTTAATAATTAATATTTTGGCATACTTTTGAATATCTTTGCTGAAAAATAAAATCAAACTAATTGGTATCTACTTGCTTGTCCAACACATAATGGGTGTTGTTTTAAAGCATAGAAGCTGTGAAGACTTCACATCAGCAATATAACCAACTCTTAAGAGGTGCTTTTTCAATTCCTGACAAATAACTTATGAAATATGGTTATTTACTGTACATCATACTGTCAAACATGCGGTCGATTCATCATACAGATCAGAAAGGTCTCGAAGAATACAAGAAATATTGTGCCAGTCGCATACCAAATACACTGCCTGGACTAAAAAAACATCACCTTTTTGATTTAAATAAGCAGATACTTAAGAGTCTATGATTGGATCATTATTGCAGTTATTAATATGTTTCAGATAACAACAGTTCTTTTAACCCTAACTGATTCAGTGTGTGACTTCTCATTCATTAAACAATCATGTCGGAAGACCGATCCCGTGGTTGGTGAAAAGATGTTACTGTGCTTGATGCAGTCCAATAATTTGCCCCTTCTGAAACAAAGAAAACAACTAAGGACATTGTTTAAATCTTTGTAATTGGGTTAAGAACTGCCCAATGTATTATTAAAACCTGGAATGATTTTGGTGAACCGTCAACATCTCAGAACAAATGTGGTCGGAAAGAAATCGACAGTAGAACTCACGGATGTTCAATAGTGAAAGTAAGAGCATTTCCACACAAACAATGCAACAAGAACTTGCAGGATTGGGACTAAACATCTGTATGGCCACAAGAAACCCACTTGTTAGTGAGGCTAATCAGAAAAAACGATTTCAGTTTACTAGGGAGCGTAAAGATTTGACTGGAGCAATGGAAAAGGTCACGTGGTCTGATGAGTCCAGATTGACCCTGTTCCAAAGCGATGGGCGCATCAGTGTAAGAAGGGAGGCACATGAAGCGATGGATCCCTCATGCATAGTGCCCACTGTACCAGTCTCTGGAGGCAGTGTTGTGATCTGGGGTTGCTTCAGTTGATCAGATCGAGACTCCGCAACATTATACAGCAATAAAATGAAGTCAGTTGACTACATGAATGTACTGAATGACCAGTTTATCCCATCAGTGGATTTTTTCTTCCCTGTTGGCACGGCACGGGCATATTCCAGGAGGACAATGCCAATATTCATCTGGCTCAAATTGTGAAAGAGTGGTTCAGGGATCATGAGGAATCATTTTCACACATGAATTGTCCATCAGAGTCCTGACCTTAACCCCATTGAAAGTCTTTGGGACGTGCTGGAGAAAACTTTATGGAGTGGTTCGACTCTCCCGTTATCAATACAAGATCTCGGTCAAAAATTAATGCAACTCTGGACAGAAAGAAATGTGACGTTGCACAAGTTTGTCGAAACCATGCCATGATGAATGCCCGCTGTAATCAAAGCTAAAGGTCCAACAAAATATTAGAATGTGCTGCACTGTTTTTTTTTTGGCTAGGCAGTGTGCATTTGTGCATTCAAGTCATGTCGGATTTATCAGATGAGTTGAACGTTGTTCAAGAATGATAAAGTAGAAAAGGCATTAATTACACTCCTAATGCATTGCTTTGCACTTCATTTTGTTGCATTGATGCTAAAAAAAAAAAAAAAAGCTTCCTGCCTTAGGCATGTTGGGTTATTAGAGTTTAGTTTTATTTGTTTTATTTTATATATGTCCTTTTTTATTTGGTTTAACGTATTTTTTACGCTATGATTCTTTTTCTTTTCTTTTTTTCCCAGATTACTTGTATTTTTTTATTTATTTTTTTGGTATTTCAGGATATTTGTTTTTTTTTTTATTTTAGGGCTGCCAGTTAATGGGCTCACTTATGTCTAGTTATCACTATCTAGTTGCATTTTCAAGCTTCATGAATGCAGATGTATAGGTTTAAAATATTTGTTTTTGATGTCCTAAACTCTTATTTTTGTTTTGGTGCTATACACGTATTGTTCTTGAACAATGAATATGTTTTTGTTAACAATACTAACACTTGATTTATACCATCTTGTCCCATTTCTATGTTTTATTTATGAAGGAAGTCCTTGTTCTCCTTGTCTAGCTCAATGGTGTTATTACTCTCTTTGATCTTAGATTTATAATGAAGAGATTTTGGACTTGCTGTGTACATCAAAAGACAAACCTGTCATCAGCATCAGAGAGGATCCAAAGGAAGGCATCAAGGTGAGTGATATGTCCTTGCACAACTACATTTCAGCAAAGCAAAATCAACCCCATTTACTTTCCTAATACACATCTTTGGTCTTATTGTGCACAATTAATTAGTGCACATTCTTCTATAATTTTTATCGTCATCTTTCATCACAATGTAATAACTTAGTCCATCTCTTAAACAATTTCCCTTTTCAGCTGACATCACGTCACCTTGGCAGTGTGGGCCATTTGTTCATGTTAAAGGGATAGTTCACCCAAAAATGAAAACTCAGTCATTGTTTACTCACCCCTATGTTGTTATAACCTATATGACTTTCTTTTCTTAACACAAAGTAAAATAAAATTTTGTGCTCAGTGATTTCATACAATGGCAGTTTTATGGTAACCACCACTTTACGCCTCAAAAGAATGCAAAACTATAATTCAGAAGTTTAATAAATTATTCCATGAGACTCGTGATTGTTATGAAAGCATACAATAAGGTTTGGTGACAAACAAACTGAAATCGAATATATTATTTAGTAAAAATGTTCACTGACCGTTGAGCTCCTGTGCGCCTTCATGAGCAGACATGAGAGCAACAGTTCACGCAGCGCCCTCGTGACATTGGGCCGATTTGCACGTAAATGGTGTACTCCTATATCAAACAGAATATAGAGGAGGCTACAAGCAGCCACAGTCACACTGTGTCCAAAACTGACGGCAAACGACTCCTGATAAAAGTTATATTTTCTATGTTAGAGTTTTTGTCCTAACCAGCCAAGACGAGCGACGTTACATTTTATAGATGGATTGTTTTGTATTTTCGTCATTGCGCGGGTAACTCTGTCTGCTGTGAACTGGCATTGGTCCAAAAACTTTCAAAACAAATAAGGCTGGGCATAGAAATGCATCAATTGTTCGACTACAAACGCTTCAGATGTGTTAAGTTCTGTTATCTGGTTTTTGTGCAGCTGTGTTGTGTTCTGTTGTCGCTTTCGCTGTGGCAGACCTGTTTTTAGACAAACAAGTTTTCATTTGAATGCCCCAATGTCGTGAAAGCGTGTTGCTGTCGCGCCCTATCATGAACATGCACAGGAGATCAGCGGTCAGTGAACATTTTTACTAAACGCATTCGATTTCAATTTGTTTGTCATCAAACCTTTTGGTATGCTTTCATAATCTGTCTCATAGAATAATTTATTAGACTTCTGAATTATACTTTTGTTCTCTTTTGAAGTGGTCACCATATACTGCCACACTGTCACTGAGCACAATTTTTTCACAATTTCTCTCTGTGTTAAGAAAAAGAAAGTCTTATAGGATTAGAACAGGGTGAGTCAACAATGACTGAATTTTCATTTTTGGGTGAACTAGCCCTTTAATACATATATAGGCATTGTAATGCAGCGATGCACTTCTCTTGAATATTCGGTTTTATTCTGTTTGTGAATGCTGTTTCATATTGTATAAGATAACCATATGTTACTGTCATATTTTACACTGCCAGCATGCTTTGTTTAAAATTAAGAAAAGCTGTGCACTTTGACCAAGTCAAATTCAGGGAAATAAATGATAAAATACCAGATCTCTAATTAAAAAGGTGTGTGTGTCCTGTCTGTCATCCGTTTTCTGTCTGGTGTAGATTGTTGGCCTGACGGAAAGGGAGGTATTCACTGCTCATGAGATGGTGGGTTGTCTTGAGTTGGGCAATTCTGCACGCACAGTGGGCTCGACAGCCATGAACGCAGCCTCGTCCCGCTCACACGCCATCTTTACCATATCACTGGAGCAGCGGAGGAAAGGAGACAAGTATGCAGACTGTTAATTGACAGAGTTGGCTAAACGACACAAAAATAAATGAATATTAGATGGGTTTCTTGGAAAACCTGGAAAAATCTGGACATTTTGAAATTATAATTTCATATGGAAATAAATAATATCTTAGTCATAGTATTATATTTAATTGCTAGAAATTTGCTATTTTTCAGTACAAGCTCTAAAAATGATTTCCAAATATACTGGAAAAAAACAACTAGAAAAGACACTGGAACCATGTATAGAAAATTGCATTTGAAGTCTGTTTACTTGAATTTCAACAGACTACCAAATACTAACTTTGTGTTCCAAGCCCAGAGCTTTATCTTACACCGCTAAATCTGTTTTAACAATCTAACCATCCTGTATATCTCCCATGTTTCTGTTTGTGAAGGAGTGATGTCATGGTCTCCAAACTGCACTTAGTGGATCTTGCAGGGTCTGAAAGACAGAAGAAAACTAAGGCTGAGGGAGATCGACTCAAAGAGGGTGAGGGAAATCGTAAAGTTTTATTTGTGAAGATCTTCTGTGGTTCTGTTTTTTGCATTGATTATGCATTGATTTATGTTAAATAAACATTAAAGGGACATTAAGGGGTCTGATTTGCTGCATACTAAAGTTTGGAGATGTCTGTGTGACAGGAATCAGCATTAACCGCGGGCTGCTATCTCTGGGGAATGTGATCAGTGCGCTCGGTGATGAGAGCAAGAAGGGAACCTTTGTGCCATACAGAGACTCCAAACTGACCCGCCTCTTACAGGGTACGAATAATACAGTCCCTCAAGGAAAACATTGTTATTCTGCATTAGACTTGCCATGATACCATAATTTTCACACCAGTGCAGTGTTCACGTTCAAACTGATTAACACCAGTATTACCACTGCTTGGATGCTAAGTTGTAATATGGGTTAATTTTCATTAAGCAGTAGCCTACACAATAAAGCAAAGCAGCTTAATCAAAGGTAACTAAAAATTGAAAACGGAAAAAAAATTGCAATTTAAATTTTTTTTTTTTTTTTTTTTTCCCCAACTTATTGAAAGATGGCTTTTCAACAGTTGATGGGCAACATCTCTTTGGCAACAAACCAACTTCATCCATACATTCTCTCCATCGTGGGGTACCTGTCGGGTATTTCGTTGTCTGGGAAAATTGTTGGTTTAATGTTGGTGTTTTATTGCCTTTCATCGCAGATCTCAGTTTAGCTGCTTCGGAAGTGTAATGACTTTGTGTGTGAATAAATTAGTTTTGTTCCATCCTAGGGCTGGGCAATATGCAAGAAATATGTTCACAATATTTTTTTATATATATATATATATATCTCTATATATCACAATATCCAATTACATCGTCAACCCCCCGGCTGAGGGATTGGTGAATATTCTTGCTTTAGTGATTTTGCATTGAATATTAAATTTGTTTATTTAAAAAACTTAAACCAAAGACATTTCTAAATTCAAGTTGCACTTAAAAATACAGCTGCTAGCAGCAATTAATGGGTTCAAGCCTTTTAAGAACTTTCAAAGTATGCAAAAGAGGAATGTATTTGTATATGTGTATGTACTTTGTAAGTTGCTGAATTTGCAAAGTGGTGTTAAATATGACTGACTGATCCTGAAACAGGATAATTGTTATGGTGGTCATTTTCTTTAACTTTTTAACTGTAATAAAGCCACAATGCATCCAATCTCCAAAAAGGTTTTAGAAGTTTGAATATTTATTTATTTATACACTTGGTCAAAACCATATGATAAATGCAACCCCTAAATACCTAAATAAATAACTGAAGTTCAACTTTTCTTTGATAATTATTGACCTAGGGAGTCCTAGATGTAGATCGCAATAGCAGATAACATTGAATAATATACAATAATTTACACACCATTTATACAGCCATTTTGCTGAAAAATTATTGGCTGCTGGCAGCCATGTTTTTTTTATTTGTCTGAAACATATTGTAGAATATGTAAGTATTTGGCCCCTACAAGAAGCATACCAATTTTCAACTTCATTGCTACAATTGCAGAGTTATGATAATTTTTTTGTAGCAGCGCCCACTATAGGCTAATGTTTTCATGATTTTGTATGCAGACTCATACTGCGTTGTACATGTGTATCAAGTTTTGTAACATTTGGACTTTTCTTTTGGCAGATATTGGTCAATACGCACAAAATGGATGACGGCTGACCAATTTGTTGGCTTATGTCTTCGCAACGCTTTGACAAGTTAAAATTCCTTTAACTTTTTGTCAGGAGGGTTCATAGTAGACACACACCAATTTGTGTGAGAATCGGATATACAGCCTAGGAGGAGTTTGAAAAAGTTGCTTTTTTAGAAAATTAGAATAGAGGAAACTGTTTATAAAATGCCGTAAAATGAAGATATACATTTTGTAGGTCTTGGTGCAAGGAATTGAGGAGAAAAGAATTTTGAGATTATTCAACTCTGTTGCAGAGTTATTGGTGAAAAATATAAATGTCCTTGTTATAGCGCCACCTTGTGGCTGATTTTCAAAACTTGGTACACAGCCTCATTCTAACACTGTACAAATATCTCAAGTTTCGTAATGGTCGGCCATTCAGATTTGAAGTTATTAGCTGCTGAAAATGTATTGGCTGCTGGTGGCTATGTTTTGTTATTTGTCTGACTGATATTGTAGTATATGTTAGCCTTTGGCCCCTACAAGACGCATACCAATTTTCAACTTGATTGGTCATACGGTTGCAGAGTTATTAGCTTTTTTTGTAGTGCCCCCTATAGGCGAAACGTTTTGCAACTTTGCGTGCATCCTCAGAATGTCCTGTTGTCTCTGTCAAGATTCGTAACATTTGGCCTTTTCGTTTGGTAGATATTGGTCAATACGTACAACATGGATGAAAGCTGACAATTCAATGGCTTATATCTTTGTAGTGCTTTGAGGAGTGAAAATTCCTATGATGATTTTTTGTCAGGAGATTTCATAGTAAACGCATGCCAATTTTAGTGTGAATTGGACATACGGCGTAGGTTTTTTTCGAATTATGCAAATTGGCACGAAAATGTTCATGACGGAAATTAAATATGAGAGATATACGTTTTGTTCGGCTCAAGCCAATGAATCCAACGATGTCAGACACTTGAGTGCGCGACAAACGGTTTAGGATTTCTGTGCCAAAGAGTAAACATGATCACTATAGTACCACCTTGAGGCCGTTCAGGCTGAAACTTGGATATGCTGTAGTACTCTGGGGGACTACCTTCTCTCAATGACTTAGTTTGGTCTGCACGATCAGTTTATTAGGACAGAATAATAAAAATAATGGTAATAAAAATCCTTACATTTACAATAGGTTTCTAGCTTTTCAATGTGGGTGGTCTTTAAAAGTGTAAGTGGGAGGTTAATTATTTGAAAGAAGTTTCCCCATAGTTTGCATATTCATTGCAATGGGCATTAAATCTCTAAAACTTTCATCCTCCACAATATTAATCTGCCAGTAGACAGTGGCTATATGCTGTGTTACAGCAATCATGAAGCTGCATTCATGATTCACGTCAGCGTCAATGACAAAATCAAGCTTTGAACTTGCCATTAGAAGCGCTTGCTGACATAAACATCTCATCTTGACTTGCTTCTGTGGTAATTTAAAGGCGCGTTACAAGTCCCATCTGGGCTTTTTTTTTTTTTTTTTTTAATTTGCTTAAAGACTAAAAATGTCTTAAAGATTTAATATGCAAGTAGCATTTTTCAATTTAATCGGTTAACTTTGATCAGATCTCTATACACATTTGACTGCAAGGTGTTAATGCAGTCCAGACAAACAATATCCAGGTACTGTCCAGATATGAAACGCATGTTAATGCTAGGTGTAAATGGATCCTAGAGTTCAAGCTACATCCATACTCCGGTTTTCTTGTCTAGACTTTCCGATTTCAATTGAGAACTTCTGACTCTAACTCCTCAAAGTTTTCAAGAGACATTCCTTCAGAATGTTCTGACATGATTTGCTTTGTCTGTCTGGTTTTCTATCTGACTGTCTCACTTTATGCTTGTCTGTTGACTTTGTCTGTCTGCCTGTCTGACTCTATATGTCTGTCAGTGTCTCACTTTATGCCTGTATTGCTTTGTCTCACTGTCTCTGTTTGACGTTCTAATTTTTTTGTCTGACTGTCATTCTCTCATTGTATGCCTGTCTCACTCATTCTGACAATTTTTTTGACTGCCTCATTTTTGGTCTGTCTGCCTCTCTTTTTCTCATTTTCTGTCTGTAGTGCTCTCTGTCTTACTGTCTCTGTTTGTCTTACTGACTTTCTGCTTGTCTCTCTTTTTGTCTGTCCATCTCACTTTATGTGTCTCTCAGGGATGTGATTCTTTTGGATTAATCCAGAATTCTGTTTTTTCTGACCTAAAAATGTGACTGCTTCTGAATTGTGTAAATAAGAGGGAAGGGGGTGTTGTTAATGTCTCATTGAGGCTTAATATCCTGTCCTGTCCATTCTCAATAAGCTCTTTTCACCTTAATAAATGGCACCACTGCTGTTTCAGTGCTTGCATGCTGATTTCCCCTTTCACTCGTAACATGCACAGAAAAATGTCTTCTCACGTTAGCAAAGTATCAATGGAAATCGCTTCTGTGGTGGAACATGAAGTGGCTTTCCCAAACACTGGCATGCAATTTGCAAGATACTGTATCTTGTAATATATATATGTATCTTGTATGTATTTTGTGTTAAAACACCTTAGCAACCGTTCGTAATACCCTAGCACTAAACAACATCGATACTCCCCGTCAACTCTCTAGCATCCTTGGACAATTAAAGTCCTATTCTAGTTTAGCTCATTTTCTTGTGTACACTAGTGGTTCCAAGCTATTTACAATGCTACTTTGTCACAAAAGGTCTCTCAAATCTTTTCCCCCAGACTCTCTCGGTGGCAACAGTCACACTTTAATGATTGCGTGTGTCAGCCCAGCAGACTCTAACATCGAGGAGACCATCAACACACTGCGTTATGCAGACCGTGCACGTAAAATCAAGAATAAGCCCATTCTCAACGTTGACCCGCGTGCAGCAGAAACAAAGCGGCTAAAACAGCAGGTACACCGTCTAGTGGACAGCTGTCACATGACTAGTGACTGTAGAGTGCTATACATGATCTTTCATTGGTGCATCTTTTTGTTTTTCTAACGCAGGTTCAAGAGCTTCAGATAATGCTCCTACATGCCCGTGGTGGAGTTGCTCCTGTGCTGACTGGGTATGGACCAATTTAACATTTTATTAAGTAAAAAGTGTCTTTTTTTAATTTAAGGAATATTTCACCTAAAAATGAAAATTCTGTCATTTACTAATCCTAATGTAATTCTGAACATGTAGGACTTTCTTCTGTGGAACTAGTCAGTGTGCTGGGCAATTGGACGATGCAATCAGATATCGACAATATCTGACAAATACCCCAATGTCTGTTGCAACAGTCATAGACGATTGGAAAATATTAAATGTAAATGATTGGAAATTATTATTAAATCGAGCCCAATAAATATCATGCACTTACGTATTCATTTATTCAAAATATTAAAACGTTAAAAGCATTATGGATTATAGAGGCCTGTTGTGCCCAACATATTCTCTAAATAGCATGAAACATTTCTAAACTAAACTTCTAAACTGTTACAGCCTACTCTCTAGACTCAGACATGAATTGATATGAAAACACCATGGCTTAGCAAATAGCTAAAAACAGCACATATTTTAGAAGTGTCATTATTAAGGAAATACAGACATTATACTGACATTAATATGAAATGTCATTAAGGTGAAAATGAGTTACAGAACATCTTTGTGAAAAAAATTATTCAAACACAATGCTTTAGTGACATCAGCTTTAATAATAAAATAATACAAAACCACTTTGAACCTAAAATTGATTTCTATTCCATTTTCTTTATACCAGCAGCAACAAAATTCAATACAAACACAAATTTCATAAGAAGTTATTATCCAGCATTAATTGAGGAACACAAGGTAATTTATTAGGCTTATAATAGGAAAACTGGTGTTTTGTTTTTTTATTTGTTTAAGCTGAATAAGTGAAGCAAACACACTGTTGTAGCAGTTTTATGACAGTAGAAATGATGTGCGTTGTGTTGAACTTTCTAGAGGTAATGGTTTATTTATATTTTAATGATCATTTACTATATTTACATTCATAATTGTCTTCAGATCCTAATTTGTATTGGTCATTTTCCACCTGTTGTCGCAGGCAGCCAGACTTTGCAAATGGGGCTGGTGGAGGATGTTTAATGTTTGGGGAGGGGTTTGTGTACAATTTTTTTTTTTTTTTAACCACTTATTATTTTCTGGAAGGCAGACACACAAACAAAAGTTCAATAAAACCACTATTCAAGGATGAACCTTTTTCTGTTGATGTGACATCATCTTAGGCAGGTTTCTTTTTAAGGAAAACAAGCATATTCACCATCTCCGAGGTTAATATGACCAGCTGAAAACCCATTGCTTGGCACAGACATGCAAGAATTTAGGATTGCTAGACATTAGGGGAAAGTAAAGAATGTGGTGCAGGTTTTGTATGTATACATGCATGTATGTGTGTATGTAGGTAGGTACGCACGTATATAATGTATATGTGTGTGTATGGAGATAACTATGTCTAATTATATATTGATCGAAATATGTATAATCATTACATATTGAATTATTGTTATATAAGGGACTATCTCAGCAAATATTTGTATATGCGATTTAATCACGATTTAATTGATCGGGACACCTTGTAATTAATTCAATAAAAAATTAGAATAGATTGATTAAAATATTGTTTTGCATATTGCTCAGCCATATTTTATAGGATTTCCCAGGTTACAATCATAAGTTCATTATTGATATGTGATTGTAGGTTTGAGCCAGCAGAGAACGTGTCTAAGTTCCTGGAGCAGAATCGCAGTCTGCAGGATGAAAACAATAAGTTGAGTCGAGAGCTGAGTGAGGCTGTGGGACAGACAGCGCTCATGTTTGAGAGGATCATCATGGTAAAACTGGCTTTACTTTAGCTCGTTTTTGAAGCAAACTGGTTTTAAATGGCTGGTTTTAAAACAACCAAACCCTTGTACCACCAATATGGGCTTTTAGTAGAATGTGTGATGCTGATTGACAATATAGACACTTTTGGAAGCCTTATGTCCTGACTATCTTAATTTTAGTACTGGTAATTGTTTGGTCATTCCTTTAGACAGAGCAGGCAAATGAAAAACTTCAGAGCAAACTGGAGGAGTTGAAGCAGCATGCGGCGTAAGTGCTGTTTCTTTATATTCAGTGGATTAATCTGATTCAAGAATTTATTCATAAGTCTAACCGAGAGATGCGTCTTTAATGCAGGTGTAAAGTAGACCTACAGAAGATGGTGGAGACTCTAGAGGACCAGGAGCTAAAGGAGAATGTGGAGGTAATCCGGAACCTTCAACAGCTCATCCTGGAACTGCAGGTAAAACAGAAAAATGTCAGTTCTCTTAAGACTGATTCACTTGAAATTGTGCAATAAAACCAAATGACTCTGCTCAACAGAGTGAGAGTGCTGGAATTTCGGCCACCATAGATGCCATGACCTCAGGCAATGGTTCAACTCTGGAGCTACAGATGGAAGGTGCTGGCGGATCTGCTACAGGCTCACCTGTGGTATGTGTTAGTCTAAAGCTGATTATTTCCTCCCCCTGCCCCCGCTGATTTCTGTTTGCATAATTTCCAAACCGCAGTCCGATTGTGTAATCAACACAAGAGTACAAGCCGCTCTGTAACTAGATAACAACTCAAAGACATCAGCTTCTCTATGTGAATGTGCAAAGATGTGAAGAATGTTATTTGAAGGTGGTTTTATTTGACAGACATCGGGTATAATGAATGCATTAAACCATAATTGCGAATGTGAGCATGCCAAGGCACTAATTATACAGCTGTGGTTCACTTCCATGTTTTCGGACGATTGTGTTCATATCAGCAGCGAACTGTCCCAGAGTTCACATTAATGGTACCCCAGAGCACCAGACTCTGGTGCGGTTGGTGGGGTGTGCTCCCGAGTTTGGAAAATGGCTTTCAGTCATCCAAACGAACAGATCTTTCCAAATTTCCAAAATTACTTCTGAATGTTGTTCAAGACTTATCCGCATCTACCGGAAACACTTGGTTGAAGTTATTGCTGCCAAATGAGGATTGAACAGTTATTAAATCATATGGATCACTTGCTTTTTGCACAGCACTGTGAATGATTAATGTGTTCAATAAAGACATGAAAGATTATGATGGATTGTAATGGAATAGAATAGATTATACTTGTGATTTTGATGAAGATGAGATCACACTTTATGACCAATTCATTCAGAAAGTCCAAGGGGTTCACATACTTTTTCTTGCCACTGTAGAAAGACCAAAAAGTGAAAAGGGAGTTGGTAAGGTTGTTGTTTGTGACCCTCAGCACAAACACACAGAGTATTTTGTTGTTACAGTTTTTATAGTTACTACTATTAGTAAAAATAATTCATCAAATGGGGAGTGCAGAAATAAATGACACGCACACTTAACAAATGGCTTTTTTGAAATATTTATTACGTAAATGGTAAATATATATACTTGTGTGTGTGTGTATGTGTGTATATATATATATATATATATATATATAATATTTCCCCTTTTCTCCAAATTTGTAATGCCCAATTCCCACTACTTAGGTGGTCCTCATGGTGCTGCGGTTACTCACCTCAATCTGGGTGGTGGAGGACAAGTATCAGTTGCCTCCGCTTCTGAGACTGTCAATCCACACATCTTATCACGTGACTCATTGTGCGTGACACCGCAGAGACTCACAGCATGTGGAGGCTCATGCTACTCTACGCAATCCACGCACAATTTACCACATGCCCCATTGAGAGCGAGAACCACTAATCGTGACCACGAGGAGGTTACCCCATGTGACTCTACCTTCCCTAGCAACCGGCCAATTTGTTTGCTTAGGAGGCCTGGCTGGAGTCACTCAGCATGCCCTGGATTCCATGGGTGGTAGTCGGCATCAATGATCGCTGAGTTAGCCAGGCCCCTGTAAATTTTAGTTCTACATTTAACCATCCAATCTCCCGGAGTAGCAGGTGTTTAGAATAAAGTTTAGGACAAGAAAAGTAAACCGAAAATAATTGGATTTTTTTTTTTAGTGTGTGCTACAGTTAGCACTATTCCATTCCGAAGACAGCCAGAATATTTTTAATCTTTTGTTGTTGCTTTTGTATTTTTAACTAATTTATTAGTTACTTCTATATATTTCTTATGTTGTCAAGGAATGTTTGATATCATCTTGTTTTTCGCTTGACCCCACACATTCAGGGAAGCGGTGCTGATTCACAGGCCAAAGACTCTCCTGAAGCATACACGGCTAAGCATGCACTGCGACAGGCTCAGATGTCAAAAGAACTTATTGAGCTCAATAAAGTTCTTGCACTGAAGGAGGCTTTTGTCAAGAAGATGTGTCAGAATGACAGTCATTTGGAGCCCATGCAAATGGGACATCAGGTAAGCCTAGACATATTGCTTGTTTGAGGAAAAAGCCTCTTAGATTTTATTAAAATGCTATTTGTTTCATGTCTCCAGGAGAACATTTCAAGTCTGCATGCAGCGGTTGGCTCTCTACAGAAAGAGAAGGATGATCTCATCCAGGCACTGCAGTCTGCTAAGAAGGACACCAATCAGGCCAAGTAAATCTTCATATCTGTGCCCATTTCCCCTCTAATTTAAACTGTCAACAACAACAAGAGTTAATTATTTCTGTCCCCCCCCCCTTACTCTCTTTTATTGTATTATAGAGTGAGTGAACTGCGCAGGAAGAGGCTAATGGAGCTGGAAGGACAGATCTCAGAATTAAAGAAGAAACTGCAGGATCAGTCCAAGCTGTTGAAGTTCAAAGAGTCATCTGTGCGCAACGTGACCAAACTCAACCAGGAGATTCAGGTGTGTGGGCTTTACAAAGTCCTATGTGACCTCTCAACTGGGCTGCAAACAACAACTCATTAACCAAAACTAGCCTTGATGATTACAGGAATGGTCCGAATAAATAATCAAAGTGTACTTTGAGTATCCACGTTCCTGATCGCTCCGCATACAGTTGGCGTAATGCAAATTTCGTCATCAGCACAGTCTGTGTGGTCTGTCTGCATGTGGCAGTCCTCATCTCTGCAAATTGTCAATGAATGCACCTTTTCTTAACTGTACTAAAAGAGTATCACATAGCAGTCGAAGTGCACATGCAGTGATCGCATTCATATTTGCTTGCTGTCCAAATAGTATACTTTGAAAATCCGATCTGGAATGCAGAGATTTAATTAAACAAAATCTCTTAAGGATTGGGTATACTTAATTGTTCCAGATCGAATTGCGCCAAGTCGACCGCATTGTCTTTCAAAGTATACTATTTGGACAGCAAGCGAATGCGAACGAATTTGACGCATGTACACTGTGCCCTATTTTAAGATTGCTAACACAAGTGCAGTGCTATGCATTAAATTTATATGTGCAAAGTCAGTGGGCATGGCCATGAAGTTAGGCCTTGTAGTATTTTCTTGAAAGCATGTGCCAAGTAGGCGCAAGTGGGTTTGGTAAAATTGCACAAACACAAAGCGCTAATGGGGTGGGGCAAGTGCAAATTAATGCTGAGGTTTTTTCCAGTTATTGAACCATCTGCATCCTATTTAGTCCATTCCCTCAAGCACCAGAGATATAAACATAGGCAGCACATTCATAAGAAGTTGGTAGTGTAAATAAATTGTATGCAATGAATTAGAAGAATAGAAATATGGACTTAGGTTATTTTGTGCATTAACTGCATCCTTGTTGAATGTCATGCATTTCTATGACAGTGACGCACTCCTTTTGTAAGTATTATTAATAATTTTCATCTACTGACACACATATCATGGCTAGTATAAACAGTGTTTGTATAGGAACGCACTTCACTTCTAACGGTCATTTTTTATTTGGAAAAATGTAATTGTCATACCATATCCAAAAAAAATGTATCTCCAAATTCTTCCATCTGTCCCTTTTGCAGTGACTTAAAGGGTTAGTTCACCCAAAAATGAAAATTATCCCTAAATTTACTCACCCTCAAGCCATCCTAGATGTATATAACTTTCTTCTTTCAGCAAAACACAATTGGAGTTTTATTTAAAAATATCCTGGCTCTTCCAAACTTTATAATGGGAGTGAATGGTAACTTAGATTTTGAAGCCCATAAAAGCGCATCCATCCATCAAAAAGTAATCCGTACAGTTCAAGGGGGTTAATAAAGGCCTTCTAAAGCGAAGTGATGCGTTTTTGTAAGAAAAATATCCATATTTATAACTTAAACTATAATCGCTGGCTTCCGGTAACTGCTGTCTGCGTATGACGTAGGCGTAGCGTAAACACTGGTGAGAAGTGACGAACGCGGAAGCGCAGAGGATGGGAACAAAACAAAATACCGGTCACGATTAGAAGACAACAATGAGGATTTTTAAAGAAAAATGTAGAGGATTTCGGTATAAGAGAAAAGGAGATTGAGGTTTTGCCCAGCCCTATTTGTTTGAACCAGACTACACCAACCAGGAACTCCAGGAGATGGAGGAGGCTGCAGTGGCACAAACAAAAGAATCTGGTAGACAGAGAGAACGGGAGACATGGTGGTGCTCATGCCAGAAATGCTGAGTAATGCCAACAGAGGCTGGGTGTGTTTGCTGCCATGAATGGACGATTGGAATGACTGGATGGATGCACGAACGCACTATTTTAAGACTAATGCAAATCTACAGTATAGCTAAAACTTTTCGGCATTTTCCTTTGCTGTAAACAACGCGCACTTACGCGTTCGTCACTTCTCGACGGAGCTTACTCCTACGTCATATGCTGGAGCTCAACTCTCTTGTGAACGGGCGGACGGCCATTATTGGAAGATAGTGATTATAGTTTAACTTCCATTGTGTTTGGCTGAAAGAAGAAAGTTATATACACCTAGGATGGCTTGAGGGTGAGTAAATTATGAGATAATTAAAATTTTTGGGTGAACTAACAAATCACTCTACGGCAACAGGTGGAAAAATACCAACACAAATTAGATCATAAATATAAACATAATAATACTTTAAAAAGTAAACCATGACATATAGATAATTTAACACAAATCTTCTCCTTTTTTTTTTCATAAAATGGCTACAGTGATCATCGGGGACAGAATTTGGACATTAACCTGATGGAATCTCCAAACCGCAAATGCAGAAACTGTTAATAGACTTTGCACTGTGCTGATGACAATTTGCATCACGCATATACTGTGCACGTTCTGATCAGCAACGCGGAGAGCTGAAGTATAATTTGGCCTTTTGTCTTGCTTGGAAGGAGAGAATCCATGTGAATCCATCCAAATGTGAAATTACAATATTCACAGTATTACTAATTCATTGCAAATAAATCTTGTTAGATATATCACCCAGCCCTACAATGGCATAGTCCTTTTTTTTAGTGACATTACTCAACCTAAATACTCAGTCCATTTGTTCAGATCCTCTTGTCCTGTAAATGAAGAGACTGAGTTGTTGTCGTGTGGTCTGTTGGTGGACATTTGCAGGCAATGAAGTCTCAGCGGGTGCAGCTCATGCGACAGATGAAGGAGGACTCTGAGAAGTTTCGTTTGTGGAAACAGAAGAAAGATAAGGAAGTCCTGCAGCTCAAAGAAAAGGTAAGTTTCATGGTTACCATGGTGACCAATAACATGTAGACCAGAAAAATAACAAGCTGACTTTAATATAGCGATCAGAAGTTGTTTAAATTAAATTTGTGACACAAAAATGAATACAAGTGTCAGTATCAGAATTGGCACTTATTTAGACAACGTGCTTCATTATTGAAACTTTGTACATGATATGAATACCCAAATAGATTAATATAAATATGAATACAAGGTATCTAAAATATTGATACATTATTGTGAAGATATATTGCATGATTGTATTGTCTCAGCCCTACTGTGACCATTCTGGGCTATTTCTAAGGTTGTGGAGAAAATTGCATACTTTTTTTTTTTTTTTTTGCTGGACTTCATCACATTTTCTTATCTTATGGTGGTTTCAGGATCGTAAACGGCAGTATGAGATGCTAAAGCTGGAGAGAGACTTTCAGAAACAGGCCAGCGTACTCCGCCGAAAAACAGAAGAGGTGAGCCGTTTCCCCGACCGCTGTACTAATTTACACTTACAGTTATGTTGAAAAATTTTATGTCACACTACTCTGATAGGACACTGTTCACTTCTACATGTACGTTGGAATGATTGTGTAACGTGTATTTGCAGGCTGCTGCTGCTAACAAACGTCTCAAAGACGCTCTTCAGAAGAGGAGCGAAGTGGCAGAAAAACGTAAAGAAGTTCACAGTCGTGGAGTGGAGGGAGTTACTAGCAGAGTCAAGGTACCCGTCTTGAGTTTGTCATCTTTTAAATATACACAACTTTTGTCATCATTTTTGATATTGAGGCAAGTACAGGTTGGCAGATTTATTTTCATTGTCTACAAGCTCAAATGTCTTTTTTATAACCCCTAAAAAAAAAATCGCTGACTTTTATTTATAATGTGTTTAATTATTTTTTTGTGTGTAAGTCAGAAAAGAATAATAATTCTTTTTTTTTTTTTTTGTGACCGGACAGCTTATTGAATTGGTAGTTGTTCTCATTGGTTAAGTCCTTACAGCTCATTGAAGTTGTAATTGGCTGTAATTTTCATTGGTTTACAACTGACAGTTTATTAAATCTGTAATTAGGTGCGATTTCCATTGGTGTAGACCTGACTGTTCACTGAATATTTTATTAGCTTTCCATTGGTTTATACACAATAGCTCATTAATTCTGTAATTAGCTTTAATTTTCAGTTGGTTTAGAATCGACAGCTCATTAAATCTGTAATTAGTTGTGATTTTCATTAGTTTGGATCTGACTGTACATTGAATATGTAATTAGCTTTGATTTTCATTTATTTTAATGGCTAATGCCAGTATCCAGAGAGCAGGGTGGCTGATACATTGCTGATATATCACATTTAATATAGTAAATAACAAAATTTCTTATCAGTTAATCGCTTAACTGACAGCTGTTTTTAATTAATGGAACTCTTAAGGAAACTGGTCTCCGAACAGTTTGAAAAGCACCTTATTTTCATCCTACCTCTGTATACAGCATTTTCCTGGATGTTGTAAAAAAAAAAAATTTTTTTTTCATTTAGTCAAATGTTGATTAAAAAAGAAAAACGCTTCCAATTATATCCGAAACAAGCTTTATCATTTCGTGTTTATTTTGGTTGAAAATATTTAAACAAGTAATGCGTGAAAACAAAAAAGTATAGAATAAAAGCATTTAAGCATGCGCAAAGCGAAGAAAAAGAAACCGCTAATGAAGTACACTTGATGCAGTTTATGTACAGGATGTATATAAACACTCAAAATAATAGTTATGCTTATATTGTATCATGTTTTTGTTCTTCTTAGCATTTGCCCAGCCACAGAACAGCATCTTGTTCAGTCAGGTGTAGAGCCATGAGTCCGCCGTTGAAATAAGTTAGCGGACACTCGTTGTCAATGTGCTGCATGGTTTCTGGTTCCCCACAGCTGCAGTTCGGGTTGGTGGCTTGACCCCACTGAACAAGGTTGACCGCACATCGACCTTGTCCTGTCCGGAATCGGTTCAGCATTGACAAGTGTCGTCGAGGAAGGTCGAAGCCAGTGGGACAGACCGATGGCTCGGCTACGAAGGCATGGTTCACAACATCAGTTGCTGCCCACTCTTCACTCCAAGCCGAGTTAGCGGTCATATCCTCTAGCGGCGGGTTCTACCAGACAGGTTTTCTTGATGGCAGGCGGGCTACTGGATGCAGTGTGATGTCCGTGTTGAGTGGCAATTTGTCATTCGCTTGGACTTTAGCCAGCAGCTTGGCAGTTGCCTCCTGTTGTTGGAGATGTGGTGGTGGTATGTTGCTGAGAACTGGCAGTCGTGGTAGTGGTGTAGGACGTAGGGTTCCAGTGATTGTGCGCATAGACTTGTTTAACTGAACATCAACTAGCTTGGTGTAGGATGATCTGGACCAGACCGGTGCACAGCTTTCTGCTGTAGAGTAACACAGCAAGTGCAGTGGTCTTGAGTGTCTGGGCGCTTGTGTCGGCCAGTTTGCTGAGTAGATTGTTCCGAGAGCTTTGGCTGCTGTCTTCTTCAGGTGATCATGATATGTTAATGATCGGTCCATGGTAACACCGAGGTACGTCGGATTTAGGTTATGTTTGATCCGCTGGCCCTTGAGGTAGATATTGAGCTGATGTTTTTGTTGAGAAACAAGCATATCCACGTGCTTAGTTAATATACTCATTTATACACACCAGTTTAAATGATGGAATGTCCCTTACCTCAGCTAGCAAAGTATTTCTCGGATGCCATGTTTGTTGTTTACTGAAGTGTCAGGGGATTAGGTTGCTAAGGGGGACGCTGCTTTCTGACGAGCTGCACATATACAAGAGTTAAGTGTACACTGCTTATCCAGTACATTTAAACAAGAACCCATCTTTCTATCAGTATGCCACATTCTCACAATAAACTGCTTTTTTGGTGTCCATCTGAACATACTGACCGCACCGTTTGCTCAACAAATGTGATCAACTTGTGTCCACACTCAACAGTGCCACCCAGTGCATTCTGTTATAACTAACACTTTTAGTTTGTGTGTTCAGGATTTAACATGCATCTCACTGTATATATGGCCAGCAAAGCAAAACTTTGCGAAATTTGAATAGTATTTTTACTATTCAAATAATTATTTCAGAACGACTACTCGTGCACATCCCTCGTTTTGGACGCAGCTTTGAAGTTGCACTCACCCGCTCGTGCGGATCCAGAGTGAGCCTCAATCTCCTGACAGTTTAAATGGCCTGGATTGCCTGGTTGGATTGTCACAGACGGACCATCATACTTTGTGAATGCGAAGAACTTTTGATCTTGATCCTGAAGGTTTTGATTCTGGCTGAAAGAATGCACGCTTCAGAATCTGTATAAACAAGATATCTGCATATTTGCAAACGGTATATACAATTATAGAAGTTTTATTGTTATTTGACTTTTATTATTAGAAAAGTTACAGGGAACTGTTGAGGATAGACTTTTAGAATACGTGTTTTAGAGGTAAATAAATGAACACTCCACAGTTCACTGGATCTGCTGAAGTTGTGTGAGGTTGGTTTATTACATCTGTTTAAATGAGATATGTGCGTATTTGCAGACGGTATATGATATTAATTTTATTTTTTGGATTGTTTTGATTTTCTCCCCAATTTTCATTTAGTTTAGAACTGACAGCTCATTGAATAAGTAATTACCTGTTATTTTCATTGGTTTAGACCTGGCTGCTCAACGAGGTTGAAGTCCTGGTGAGCACAGAAGAGGCCCGCCGGCACCTACAAGACCTGCTGGAGGACAGGAAGATGCTGGCGGAGGAGATCGCTCAGCTCCGGCAGCAAATGGAGGCGGGAGAGAGGCCTCTTGCCAAAGTCAGGGTGAGAATTGCACAATTAGTGTAATTGAAAATGAAATACTGGTGTACTGATTACTGCATGCATGTCATAGAGCTTCAATGTCACACTGTTCTTCAAATGGTTTTTCAAGCTCCATCACATTCTGAAAGATTTGTTGTTCTGCCCCAATCTTTGCTTGTTGTGTCAAACTGCCAGTGTTTTTGTTTTTCTTATGTTAAACTTGGTAAAGATTCTGCAAGGGTAATAAACATAAGCACAACTGTATACTGTGATGAACGCCAATCCTCCATTCAATTGAGATGAAACTGGCCCTTGTGTTCTGATTGGTTGCCTCATTCACATCTCAGTGGCTGTATGATGGATTTCAATTGTTCTTTTTTTGGGGTGTTTGTCTTAGCGTCGCACACTAACCATCTCGGAATTGGAGGGCCAGGGGGATCTGGAGGCCTCCATCAGCAAGCAGGTGGAGAGTCTGGAGACAGAGATGGGGCTCAGGTCAGATATGTTACAACAGTAACTACTGCAACTGTACCAGACAATGGCTTTACCTATCAGATGATGTTTAATTCTGCAATGGGAACAGTATTTATCTGGCACAAAACTTTGAAGAATTATTGTGATAACATTATAACAAATTTATACTAAATACAACTAATACAATTAAACACATTTCACAAAAAAGTTGAAAACTGTAATAAAAAGCAGCAATAAGCTAAATATTTAGCTTCAAACAAGATGCAGTGACATCTGCTTTGTAGGGGCTCAAGTGGATCTGATATTTACCAAAACATTCAAGCAAAATGATTCACTTAAATGTTATGGGCTTTCCACGATCAGGAGTGCTCAGATAGCTGACCTCCAGCAGAAGGTTCTGGATGCAGATAATGAGGGCCGGATGAAGCAGCGCTGGGATTCCATCACAACCATCATAGAGGCAAAGAGCGCCCTGAAGATCCTCATGGCTGAGGTGATCACTAAATGTCCTTGCATGATGATTTTTGACCTGCGTATAAAATTCTGTTGTCTGTTTACTCACCCTCATGATCTTTTGACCCCAACTGTTCTACTATCAAACACACAAGGAGATGTTAGGCAAACAAGCTGCTGTTTTACGTACATAAAGTGAATTATTATGTGGATTAATATGCATGGTATTGATACTAGGGATGCAAATTTTGGCAAATTCTTTTAACCAAATATCTGCCTGTAATAACTGTAATTAACTTTTATGTCCAAAGTATACTTGGGTCAGACACGAATGCTAGGCATCTGCGAACAGGACTTGTCATCAGCAGAGTGCTCAAGCACTGAATGAGTGCGGCGTGATTTTTATATACGTGTGTGTGTGTGTGTGTGTATTCAGATAATTCAAATGCTTTACATTCCTGTAGCAGATGAGTTGATCATTGATCAGACAATACAAAAAGCGGCTTTAGAATACAATATATTGTTTACTACCATATTATTGATCATAAGTCAATCATTGGCACACAGTTCACAGCAATCCATTTCACAAGTGAATTTGTCAATCAGTTGGAGATTTATTATGAGGGCTTGTTTAAGAGCTCGTCAATTTACATCTGCATCAGACATGCTTGTGTAGAGTCTCGGGTGTGTTGCGTCATAAACATAAAATGTTTAGGTCACTGTGTCAAGTTAAATATAGTTTAATACTCAATCTTTAAACACATCTTGAGATCCCTTAGTTCGGATTTGCGCTCCTTCAAGTGTTTTGAACACAAGAACGTGATGCATGTTTGTGTTCTATCTGCTGAAGTGTTTTTTTCTTCACTGTATAAACTGTGTGTTGCTCATACAGCTGAAGTTTCACTCACTGCCATCTGGAGTAAACAGGTGGTACTGCAAGCTTGCATGTAGTAAGGAATCTTCCTTATTATGGTCCGTGGGCATTGTGATAAATTGCGTACGTTATTTTTTGTAAAATGAATCCCATTGAATTAACGCGTTAAATCGACAGCCCTAAATAAAATATATATATTAGAAAACAGTATTTTGTGTTATCTCATGTTGCCTTTGTTGTATGTTATATATTGTTTGAAAATCTAAAACAATTTAGTATGTCAAATCCTTCAAAAATCCACAAAAATAGAAGGAATCTGGAAGGGGCAAATAATTTTTCCAGGTTATCGGCAAATAATACTTTGAGCGCTATACATTGCGGACTCCTAGTGAACATCGTGATTAATCAGAAATCAATATGTTGTTTACCCAGCACAAATGCATGATAAAACCATGGTACTTTTTTGTAAGTGTATCATGAGACTATTAAAAAATCCCACTTGGTTTCCAATATATATTTGCATCCTATGTTGCTCCATTAACCCTTTAATCTTTAGTTTTTTTTTTTTAATGATTTTCTGTTTCAGTGGCATGCCCAAATTTAAAGGCTTTTAATTCTACAAAAAAAAACAAACAAATGGCATAAATTTTAAATAAAACTTTTCAAATTGATTAATGATATATATTATAATAACTTATGAGAGACTCCGCCTAAGACACTGCTGATTAATCACATGAAATCTTGAGCCAAAAATGAACTTCCCCCTAATTTCTCTGTTTATTACATTATATACTGTATCTCAGTGTGTAAATAAGCTAGCTCTGGAAAAACTGCTTTGTTTTATTCCCAACTGGAATCCCTAGTTCCCCTCTAAATAATGTTATGTGATATTTTTTACGTTCCGTTTATTTTTCGTGAAGATATGCGAAAACACCGCACTTAAGCAACACGTCTTTACATGTAACATGTATGTCAAATACTTGTACTTATCTATTATCTGCTATATATTTGTCTGTTAATAACAAATGATCAAAACAGAACTGTTCTGAATTGTCTGCAAATTTCAAAGTACTTGATCAGTTTTGGTCTTGAGGCCTACATGCATTGTGAAGTACAGCTTCTAAGCTTTAAAACTATACACGCTTTGTGTTGGTCAAGACTGTATATTGTTAATTATCTTTTATCTCGATTCAAATCTTGGCAGGCCAATCAGAGTTTATAGGAATAAAGGCCTCTTCGATTTTGCTTGGAACTGCATTACAAATGTACAGAACAGATAAAAAGAGGTTACACCAGCACAAGTCAATACTATTGTGGTTCATTTTGGTTGCACGATTATGACAAATTACAATCGTATATTAATTCCCTCTATTGTAATCGTGATTTATTTATTTTGATTAATACAATTAACAGTAGGGTGACTTCTAGCGAATCCAAAACTATTTTAAATGACTAACATGATTTGTGTAAGGTTATGTATCTTCAGCATTTATTTTCGTGTGCCACCGCGAACAGAAGTGAAACATAAAATATGCATTTGAGGATAAGATCATTTCAAATTCACTCGAAGACCAGTCGTCTTTACTTTTGCTGCAAAAAAAAATTGGAATGCTGTAATTCATGATTGATTACTTGTGTCAACCATAATAGTTATCAGTTATTTTTCGATGAATTCTGTCCGTTCTATAATTATCAGGCATAAGACACTTGATCAGTTTATTTGTGGAACACTATAATTTTATACAATGATGTATATAAATGACTCTCCATGCACCTCCCCAGGTTGTCGCCTCCAAGACTGCTAACGCCAAGATGGATAGTGAGCTGAAGCAAGAGAAGGCCAATCTGCTGGACCTGCAGAAGACCCTGTGTGATGAGAGGAAGATCATGTCTACCATGGACATGGAGCATCAGAGTCACCTGGTAGAGCTGGAGCAGAGACACCAGGAGAAGGTCTGTTGTCATTCAACATCCTGTTCCATCTTTAGACTGTAGCACAGAAGGTATATATATATATATATATATATATATATATATATATATATATATATATCAGTCAAGCCCGAAATTATTCATACCCCTGGCAAATTCTGACTTAAAGTTACTTTTATTCAACCAACAAGTTTTTTCTTGATTAGAAATAATACAGGAGTCTCCCAGAAGATAATAAGACGATGTACAAGGCATCATTGTGGAAAAAAATATTACTCATCTTTTATTTACATTTTAACAAAAAGTGGCATGTCCAAAATTATTCATACCCGTCTCAATAATCAATAGAAAAGCCTTTATTGGCTATTACAGCAATCAAACGCTTGCTATAATTGCTGACCAGCTTTTTGCATGTCTCCACTGGTATTTTTGCCCATTCATCTTTAGCGATGAGCTCCAACTCTTTCAGGTTGGAGGGTCTCCTTGCCATCACCCTGATCTTTAGCTCCCTCCACAGATTCTCAATGGGATTTAAGTCAGGACTCTGGCTGGGCCACTGCAAAACGTTAATGTTTTTGTCTGCTAACCATTTCGTCACCACTTTTGCTGTGTGTTTTGGGTCGTTGTCGTGCTGAAATGTCCACTGGTCTCCGAGGCCAAGTTTCTCTGCAGACTGCCTGATGTTGTTGCTGAGAATTTTGATGTATTGCTCCTTTTTCATGGTGCCGTTTACTGTGATTAGGTTCCCTGGTCCACTGGCTGAAAAACAACCCCAAAACATTAGGTTCCCACCACCATGTTTGACAGTTGGGATGGTGTTCTTAGGGTTGAAGGCTTCTCCTTTTTTTACGCCAAATGAAGGCTACATCATGTGTTTCATCTGACCATAAAACAGAAGACCAGAAGTCTTCTTCTTTGTCCAGATGAGCATTTGCAAAGGCCAAGCGGGCTTTTGTGTGCCTTATCTGGAGAAGTGGTGTCCTCCTTGGTCTGCGTCCATTGAACCCAGCGGTGTGCAGTGTCCGTTGGACTGTCTGCCTTGAGATGTTGCCACCAGCAGAGCCCAGATTCATCAGGATGGCCTTGGTGGTGATCCTTGGACTCTTTTTTTTTTTTTTTTTACCTCTCTCACTATCCTCCTGGCCAGCACAGGTGTCACTTTTGGCTTCTGACCACGTCCTCTGAGATTTTTCACAGTGTGGAACGTCTTGTATTTTTTAATAATACTTTGCACTGTAGCCACTGGAACTTCAAAACATTTAGATATGGTCTTATAGCCCTTTCCTGACTTGTGAGCAGCCACAATGCGCAGCCGCAGGTCCTCACTGAGCTCCTTTGTCTTAGCCATGACTGTCCACAAACCAACAGCAGAGAGCTTCTGTTTTTCACCTGTTGAGTTGATTAAAACAGCTGTTCCAAATGAATCGGGGTAATTAGGATGCTTTAGAATAGCTTGGGATATTTGGAATGGTATAGATCTTTGGATTTTCCCATAGACTGTGACAGTTTGCAAAGGGTATGAATAATTTTGGACATGCCGCTTTTTGTTAAAATGTAAATAAAAGATGAGTAATATTTTTTTCCACAATGATGCCTCTTGTACATTGTCTTATTATCTTCTGGGAGACTCCTGTATTATTTCTAATCAAGAAAAAACTTGTTGGTTGAATAAAAGTAACAGTCAGAATTTGCCAGGGGTATGAATAATTTCGGGCTTGACTGTATGTGTATATATATATATATATGTATATATGTATGTGTGTGTGTGTGTGTGTGTGTGTGTGTGTATATATATATGTGTGTGTATATATATATATATATATATATATATATATATATATATATATATATATACACATACACATATACACACATATATGTGTGTGTGTGTATATATATATATTAGATGATGCCAATGAACTGGGTGATCAATAGCTGATGTAGTTTATAATATAAAATACTAATTTACTAGATTTCTGAAATTAAATGGAAAAAAGTATTGGGGAAATATAAATTTTGCATCATCCATTGACAAAGCTATCTGTAGATTTTGGAACTGACACAAGGAAGAAACTATCAAGCAGGCATGTTTATCAGCCAATGAATCCATCTGTAACTGATGTCCAATGTGTTTTCCAGGTGCTGTATCTGCTTGGTCAGCTCCAGAAGAAACCGGTGGAAGAGGTGAAGGACGAGGTGCCTAAACGTGAGCGAGAGCTGCTGCAGCGCCTCAAGTTCCAGGTCTGAATAATTTTTGTTCTCCAAAAATTGCTGAAAGTGAAGACTACTTTGGCAGAGCTTTTCTGTATGGCTTATAAATAAAAGGGAAAATGAAAGGAAAAAAATACTTAACAAGCATTGGATTTGATGAATAGTGTAGTTCAGTGGTTCTCATCTGGTTTTGCTTCAGAATCCAGATTTCATGTTGGACATAATGTGGTGACCCAACAACACAGAACCAAAACTGTGTATTTTGCGAAGATAACAAATGTTGTTAAAACCAAATATTGGAATTTTTAACAAGAACTGTTTAGTCCAAACAATATGCATAATGAATGATTTGACAGGCTGAATAGGATTTGTACAATTCAGAAAATGACAACAGAAATGTGAAATGTACACCTTTGCACATGGAAAAAAAAAAAACACTGGACCATATATTGTATCAGTATTAGCCATATTACCAAGTGACAGGGTGAAGTTGCTTTATTGCATTTGAGTTTGATTGGATGCTCAACCAAAAAATATGAGAAGCATTTTTATTATTTGTATTTAGCATTACTTTTTCCCTTATCTTTATCAATGCCCATGTTGTAATCCACAATCTGGAAAGTCGGAGTTATCTGTTAAATATGAAAACTAAGAAATTTGTATTTTTAAAAATTATTTTCATTATCATTCTTGCTGAATAAGGATAGTTTATTTCCATGCAGGAAGAGGAAATCAAAAAGATGCGAGAACTCGATGAGCAAAACCAGAAACTCAAGGAGGAAAACGAACAATACAAGGAGGTAAAAAACTGCTTATTCAGGGATAAAAATTCATCATTTCATCGAATTGAAGGATTTGACATACTAAAATCATTTCCTCACCCTCATGCCATCCCAGATGTGTATGACTGACTGACTTCTGCTGTACACAGAGATTTTTAGAGGAATATTTCAGCTCTGTAGTTCCATACAATTCAAGTGAATGGTGACCAGAAATGTCCAAAAAGCATATAAAGGCAGAATAAATGTAATCCATATCTTCAGAAGCGATATGATGGGTTAGAAACGGATCGATATTTAAGTCCCTTTTTACTATAAATCTCCATCTTTGACCAGCCCTGACCAATAGGTGTCAATATGGACAAAGAATGCAAATTGCCAAAAAACAAAAGGAAAAAAGGACTTAAATATTTATCTGTTTCTCATAAATTAGAATGCTTTTAAATTCACACATCACTATTCTGACATTTGTCGCAATGAATTAACTCTAGTATATTAGGCCTTAATATATTTCTAATAATATAGTTATTTTTTGCAATTACCTATTTTTATTTATTCCAATGACAAATCAAATAAACATATCAGGAAACACATTACATAAACCTAAACCCTTCCCTCCGAACATTCCCACCCCACACAAACACACACCCCAGTGGCCCGACATCAAACCAACAATGACATACAAAATAAACAATAAATCAACAGACAGTATTCAGAAAAAAATTATTAAAATATGAATGTGCACACACATTCAATATTAACCATCTCCCTCCACCGTCTCTCCCTGAGAGCCCTCCACAAAATCCAAATATTAAATGATCTCATGTTGCCCAACCTTCTACAAACCATCCCCTCAAATGCCGCCACCCTGCCCAACTCCATGCACCACTCCAGAAACGAGGGTGCTCCAGCTGATTTCATCCCTTAAGGATGAACTGCCTTCCGAGCATGACACCAGCCAGGACCTCTTCATTAACCCATTTCCTACATCAATGAAGGTCCCATCGCCTAGAACACTGAGCCTGGGGCAAAATGAAACCCTTAGCAGCCAACACATCACAAATAAATTTCTGAGCCCTCAACCAAACCAAATTCTTGAATCTTTACACCCCCCCAATCTGTGTCCCCATCTTCTAATTGGCATCACCAGCAGGTGGGTGTGTCTTTTGAGACCAAGTCTATACAATCTAGAGGGGGTCTAAGAAAAATCTTAAATTGCATCAGACGCACCCATGATGTAGACTAGATGTAGACTTGGTATTTTTTAAGAATCTTTGCCCACACTTCCTCCTCCAATACCAAGTTTAAATCTTTCTCCCATAATCTCTTGATAGAAGCTAAAGCTCTGTCCTCCAGACTCTGAATTAACAGGAAGTAATACACTGATGCCTCATGACCTTTTCCAAAAGCAGTAATCACCACTCCCAGAGTATTTGCCACTTTAGGGGGGTGCATGCTACTCCCAAAAATAGTACAGAGCAGGTGGCACAGCTGTAAATCCATATAGAATTGAGATATGGGAATCCCAAAATGTTGAACCAAATTTTCAAAAGATCTCAGCACTCAACTCATATAGGTCACAGAGAGTATTATTCCCCCTCATAATCTACTCTAACTAACAGAATGGGGATTTATTAATACATAATTTTGTTGCTATAGGCAACATTTAAATAAATGTCAGAATTAAACACTTTTGTCCAAACCACAATTTGATAGAAATGCTTTGCAATGGCTAAAGAGGGGCAGGAACTTCCTGATCAATACAAAACCAGGGAGGGGCTCTCTCAGGTGGAAGTGACAAATGAGCCAAATACCTGAGACTGAATGCATAATAATAAAACAAAATCTTGGGTAGGCCTAGCCCACCTTTGTCAATCGTCTATGTAATTTATTGAAATGTAATCTGGAATGTTTACCATTCCAAATGAAGGACTTCGCTATGCTATCAAATTGTTTGAAATAAGAGAGATTATAGCAGGTAGTTAAATTTTGGAATACAATTCATTTTAATAACATTAACCTTCCCATTCATAGATAAAGGTAATGAAGCCCACCTGCCCACATCACTCAAACCTTTTTATTAAGGGGTCAAAATTAACTAGTTAAATCAGACCAATTTGCTGGGAATAAAATGGCCAAATACTTAGTGCCCTGTTTGGGCCACTGGAAGCCATTACCGGGCAGTACGTTGTCGGAGCCAAAACTTCGGATTTAGACCATTTGACTCTGTATCCCGAGAACTTAGAAAAGGAATTAATAATTTTTTGGAGGCAAGGCATAGATCTAGAAGGGTCGGAGACAAATAATAAAATATCATCTACGTAAAGCAGAAGCTTATGCTTCACACCTCCCGCCGTCACCCCTGGAAAATCATCTTCCCTTCTTATTGCGGCTGCTAATGGTTCCAGGGCAAGACAGAACAATAATGGGGAAAGAGAGGGCAACCCTGCCAGGTGCCCCTATCAAGAGTAAAATAATCTGAAATCAATACATTTGTTTTTACTGCAACTAACGGGTGTCTATAAAGTAACTTAATCCATCCAATAAAAGTATTCCCGAACCCATACATTTCCAAAATCTTATAAAGATAATCCCATTCTACCATATCTAATGCCTTTTCGGCCTCAAGTGAGACGGCTACTGTTGTTAGAAGAGCTGCGGCCCCGAATAAAACCCACCTGATCTACATGTATAACAGATGTCATAACTGAATCGGTTAGGCAGAATTTTTGACAATATTTTTACATCTAGCTGGATCAGGGAAATTGGACGTTAACTCTTACACTCGCTTGGATCTTGGTCCTTTTTAAGAATCAGGCTGATCCGGGCTGGTTGGTGGAAGTTTTCCATTCTTTAATGATTCTGTATAAACTTCTGGCAAAAGTGGAGCCAGTTCTGTAGCATAAGATCTAAAAAACTCAGCAGCAAAGCCATCAGTGGATGAAGATTTGTAACTATAAAGATCAAAATAGAATTCTTTAAAAGCATTATTAATATCGATGGCTCAAAAATATTTCACCACCAGCAGATTTCACTGAGAGAATGGTAAAGAAACACACTCTCTGCTTTATGTATCTAGCCAAAGTTTCCCTGCTTTGTCCCCCGACTCAAAATATGACTGTCTTGCCCTGAATAACCAAAACTCCACCTTCCGCAACAAAATAGTATTAAATCTGTATTTCAATTGGGTCAATTCTCTGAGGCCATCAGACGACATTCGGCACTTCAGCTCTACCTCTGCATTTTTAATATTTCCTTCCAACTCCACAAGTTCTTGTGCTTTGGATATTTTGCTGAATGAGGCATACTGCTTGAGCCAACCCCTAAGATCCACCTTAAATGCCTCCCAAGCCATGCCTATATATATATATATATATATATATATATAAGTCAAATTTCATAAGGGCAAATGCAAAATGGGATCAAGCAGATTCACTGAATGATTCGTTAGCTAATTTGTCAATCAAAATAATATAATTATAAAATATTTAACCAGTAATTGCTGGAAAGGTAATAGAAAAGTCATGGAAGTTAAGGGTGCACTTAATTTTACAGTACATATACTTGGTGTACTTACCAATGGAAGTACTGAATAATATTAGTTAACGACTAGGACTGAACGATTAACTAAAATAAAATGGAAATCGCAATATGACCCAGTGTGATTTTCAAATTGCAACTAATGAAATAAATAGTCTCAATGTGTACGGCACTATTTGTCTGTAGTGTGTAGTGCTATCTTAAATACATCATCGTTGTATTACACATGTGGTTTCATTATTAAATTATGAAAGAAATTAAAATGTTTACGTAATGACATTCGTACGTCAGGTGGTATCAGTTTTTGGTATCTGAGCATTTTTACGAGCACAAGTACATGAGCACGGTATAGGACCCGATTCCGATATCAGTATCAGGACATCCCTACTTTAATTTTTCAGAACTCGTTTATTTTGGTAGGTGTTTATTTCTCTATATTACACACAGAACAATGATTATAAACTTTATACAATGCAATACATTTACATTATTATAAATTTCCCATCAGGTTTTAATAGTCTTGTTTTGATGCTTATATCCGATATGTCGGTGGATATGGTAATTTGGTCAATTGGCCGATAATTATCTGTGGTGATACTTTGGTGCATTCCTAAAATGTGTCAAATTCTGGGAACACTGAATTAAATGTATTATTTATATTGAATTTGACTGGGTAGTACATTTTAAAAGTTTTTTTGTGTGTGTGTGTGTTTTTGAAATTGGCTTTACTGCTTATGTTATGGACTATTGAAATTTCAGAATCTTAAAAGCGCTACTAGCAACCAACTGCAGAGACTTGATGACATTCAGTGATTTAATAGCTGTCAGTGTGCAACTCTGAGGTTTCCATGTAATGTGTGTTTATCATTTATTTTCTGCATTTAATCCCAATAGAAATTACTTCTGGCCCAGTTGACCAGTGCCAAGAAAGTCCTCTCTGCTGTGAATGAGTCAAAGGATACATCTTTTGAATATGTTCCTCCTAAGGTAAACCTCACTGCTACATACTGCATCTTTTTGATTTTGTTGTGTGGAAATTTAGATGTAATTTCTTCTCGTTGTTGTTGTTGTCTCTGAATGCTGAACTTTTTCATGTTTTTCACCTCAAGCCCAAAGCCAAAAACTACTCAACTGCACGAGCTCGTCTGCAGGAGACCATAGATCTGGATGAGCTGATCTCTCCATCCGAGTCTGAGAAAGAGGAGGACGAGTGGCGTCCAGAGAAGAAAGACAGAACGCAACGACCCTCCAAGAAGTCCAAAAGGACGGGGGTGAGGTTTATGAAGCTGGACAAGTGGATTGTAAAACTTGAGAGGGCCCATATTACTACAAAATCATAATTAAAAAAATCAGAGATTTACATGAGTCACATGATTTTCATGAGTTATGCACATTTTACACCCCAATTCTCCTAACCGCATGCAGGAACCGATTAGGAATGCACCGATCCGATACCTGGAGCGATAATGGCTCCCATGCTGAGATTTTTTAATGGATCGTATCGGTCTGACGAGCCGATCCAAATCCGATACTGTGTGTTAGTCTTGTTCGTTACCGTCAAGCTCATTACTGCGTTCATATGGCTCGTGCATTTTATTCAAAGCCACTTGAAGACGTGCGATAGCTCTGTGAATCACAAAAGGCTGTGTTTAACAAGTAAATATGTAATATGTATGTGCAGCACTAGCGCGTTATTGAGTGGCGCTGCTCTGTTTACACACACACACGTGGCTATTTTTAGCCTTCACATTGTGCGCAATATTTGATCGCTACTCACGAACAACATCTCAGATGTAGATGCTCAATAGTTCAGTTCACTTATAATATGCATTTAGAATTAAGTAAATTTAAACTATTGTGAACTTCGTACAATCAGACACACAAGACTTCCTGGAGAGTTCAGAATGTCAAAATAAAAGCGTGAGGGTTTAAAAGTTAAAGGATTGAGATATATTACTATATAATACTATTATAATATATTATTATCATTTGTTTACAAATGCTATACATTTAAGAATATGCTTAAATGCAAAGATAATGTCAAAAAAAATATGAATTTTCCTAAATGTTGTCTTAAATTTTATTTTGCATAAAGGAAATTATTTATGTTCTATTTGGTTCTGAATATGACCCAAGTTATAGTTTGTATTCTTTAAAATATAAAAGTCCTGTGATATTACATCACATATGTCAAAATTATAATTGATCATTTTTCTATCCTTTTAGTGTGTTGTAGCTTTTAAGCAATCTGTTTTTGTTTACCGTTGATCCTGTCACCTCTAGTGTGCGTGTCGTGGTCGCTGTGTTAACAAGCTTTGTCGCTGCCGTAAGGGAAGAATGGCCTGTGGGGAAAACTGTCTCTGTGACCACGAGAAATGCCGCAACATGGAGAATCACAGTGCGGTAAGTAGAATGTTCTTTTTAAAGATACAAAGCTGGTTTTGAGGCTAGTTGTTTGAGGTTATATCTTTCATCAATGTCTTCAGGACCAGACTGAGATTATTGATGTGTCCAAAGACTCTGTCGCAGTTCCTGAGGACCCCACAGCGGTCAGCCCCCGAGATGCCACATTTTTCAGACCTCCTAGTGTACCACCTACTAATAAGGTAGGACCAAATGTATTCTTTTTGTCATTTGTGTCACCATGAAGCCTTTTAAAGGGACATTTCACCCCAAAATGAAAATGGTGATTATTTGCTCACCCTTAAGTCTCTGATATACTTACAGCAAAGTCCTTCGTAATTCGCTCAGAAATAAATGTCAAAAATACATTTGAAACAGTAAAGCAAAGGTATACTGTTGGGAAAAATTCAAACACCATGATATTCATTTCAAATCCCATAGTAATAGTACAGGAAAACCAAAACAATGGTAAAAAGAATCAGATTCTGCCTAAAATCATGGTTACTAAAGATTTGTTATAGTAACAACATTTTAAAAACCATGGTACATATACCACATTAACCAGCTGTTTTTTCATTGTTTTTTGGCAGAAGGATTATGCTTTTTATCTTTGGGTGAACTATCACTTTAAAAGTTTATCTCAAAATTGCAATTGTTTATTATATGACGAGCAGGAGATTGGAGACATGGGCCACCTGCCTGCAGACCTGAAGCTTGAAAAGAAACCCGTCCCTGTTGACAATGAGAGTGACAGCGATGAAGCAGAAAGCATGAACAGCACTGCCAGCTTCCTCCGGAGGAACAAGCGAGGCCTGAATAACTTCAAAAACAGCTTCTTCTCTGGCTGCACGCCCATCCGTGAAGAGCATTAGCATTCAAGTAGAATTTGATGGATATGCCTGCTTGTCTGTTCTTTGTTTTGTCTCTTTTTTTATGTGCTTTAAATGTTTGCATTTGTTAAATAACGTGATAGTTGTAATAGTTTTAATATCGCTCTTCAGTTGCAATAATGGCTAATGCACTAGCAAGATGAACTGCTGTTATTTCCATTGTAATTTTTGTGACTCCAATAAATGATTGATTTCATTTGGGAGTCTTGTTTTTTTCCCTTACAATCACATTACTGACTGCAAAAATAACAAGTTTTTCTAAATGGATTTTTTTTTTTTTGTTGGCCTGGCTAAACACCAATGCTTTTGGAGTGGTTAGTCCAAACAAACTCCATACATGGGTGAAAATAATTTTTTTTTTTTTTAGTATTTTTTTACTTCACACAAAGATTTGCTGTTTTACAACTGTGAATTTGCCAACTAAAACTTGTAAATTCAGGAGCTGATATACAGTTAACTGAATGCAGGGATAAATTGTTGCAAAAAATGTATCTGATCTAAAATACATGACAGCTTGTAGAAAGCAGTGCACTACAGGTTACTTTTACATGATTTTAATAAAAACTTGAATCCACATATTCCACTTGTTATGGTATTTTCTTTTGGTGGAATGGTTATCCAGTAAAACTGTTTTTAAAGGAATATTCTGGGTTCAAAACAAGTTAAGCTCAATTAACAGCATATGTTGCATAATGTTGATTTACCACAAAAGTTATTTGGATAACTTTTTTTTAATACCCGTTGAAGGTTTTTATTTTTATTTTATTTTTAAGGTTGTGTAACTAATTATTTTTAGGACATGATATTGCCATACTGCAATGGTCAAAGAATTGTGGTAAAACCATCTGTTTGTAATGAGCGTATGTGTTATATCTGTGTTTAGTCTTGATATCTTTAAACTTATTCCCCTCTCAAATTGCATTCAGTGCTATAATTAAGCACACATGCTGTTGCCGAGAAACATTCCTTCTCTGTTGTAGTTCCCTTACGATTCAGTTCACTTGACATTGTGTCACTAAGCTGACGCTATGGGAGTGTCCTACACAACCTATTTGAAACCCTTCTACAATGACACAATTCTAAAATTGGCAATGGTGTTTAAGCCCGCCCTTTTAGGCGCAAATCTGTCCGGTATAAAAGTGGGTGCGCAAACACCATTCCTCAGAATTTCCTAAAAGACAGCAATTGATCTCTCACCTTAGAAGCCCTTTCCATTTGTCACCATTGATGTATACAAGCCAACAGACGGAATCTTTACTAGCTTAGAAGACTCTCCGCTCCCCTGCAGTGTTCTGGCGGACATTCTACACCTCACTGTTGACTCTTCGTTGGTGAACGTGTCCTCGCTTCAGTGACACAACTACTCTATGCAGTGCTTTGGCAGTGTCCTTTATTGTTATTGCATATTGTTTGTGTGTTTTGTGTATATATATCAACTTCCCATTATATCTGTACCAGATGGAAATTCCTCCGATACAGCTATCGAAGCTTTCACACACCACGTGGTCGAAATAGATATGAAATAATGTGGGAGCCAAAGGACATCCCTGTCGCACTCCAAGGTGAACGGGGAATGGCTCCGACTCCCGGCCACGTAGTTTTACCCGGGCCCGCTCGCCATCATGAAGGTACTTATTGATCGCGAGCAGCGGGTCTGGGACTCGGAAAGCACAAAGAACAACCCAGAGCCCAGGCCTGATGGTATCATAGGCCTTGACAGGTCAATAAAGCAGAGATGTAGGTCTTGCTGGAATTCCCTACACCTCTGCTGTAGCAGACGGACAGAGAATATGGCATCTTTTCAAGACCGCCCTTTCCTGAAACCACACTGGGGCTCCGCAAGCCTCTCCTCAGCCTTCCTGGCAAGGCGATGTTGAATAATCCTTGCCAGGACCTTTCCCGGCACACTGAGGAGCGAGATGCCCCTATAGTTCTTACAATCCATGCGGTCCCCCTTTTTAAAGAGAGGGACCACCAGGGCATCCTTCCAATCCTGTGGAACCCGCCCAGTGGTCCACACTGTTGTTATGATGTCATGTAGGGCAGCCTGTGCACAAACCACTCCACCGCTCCACGGTAGGTCCTGGTGTCAAGGACATGGACCCGCATCCGCTGTTCCGTCACTATGTAGTCCAGCAGATGTTCTTGCTTGGACACGACATGCATCCATGATGTTGTGTGGATGCGCCGATGCGGGAACAGTGTGTTGGTAATTACAAGCCCATGGGCTGCACAAAAATCTAGCAGCCTCCTACCGTTGTTATTGAGCTGATCTGGCCCATGTCTTCCAATCACTCCTGACCAGGTGCTAGCATCCTGACCATCTCGGGCATTGAAATCACCCAACATGATGATTCTATCCCGAGGGGCCATAGAAGGCATCTGACTCATTGGCCTTTCCCGCATCCCTCCATGGATGTTCATCCATGACCACCACTCCTCGCCTCTGGTTGATGGGAAGGCGAACCCAAAGTAACCTAGGGCTCACAGCTTCCCACACCTCACCGCCACGCTCCCTTCATTCTTTTGTTCAGAAGAAGAGCCACTCCCTCTTGTTTGGCAGTCTCCTGCCCCGAGTAGAGGACAGTCCACCTCTCATAGTGGCAAGAGCCAGAGCCGATCCACCGGTCCTCCTGAACACCACAGAGATCCAGGCGGTACCGGTCCAGCTCCCGACAGAGGAGTGGCAGCCTCCTCCGCTGTGAGCGTTCGAACATTCCACGTGGCCATCCGTAGCGGCTTTTTGTTGTTTCTGGAGGAGCCCCGAGGGTGAGGATTCAGTCAGACGTCATAGACGCCTGTACCCCCAGGGCCTCCGGGAGCTAGCTAACTTAAAGTTTTAATTTGTGGTTTAGAGGTAATCAGTTGAAGGTGAAGGGGTTACCAGCCCCTCACACCCTTCCAGAGCCCCCATTTGGCCGCTGTGGTGGCTACAAAGTGCCATGATAGAGAAACAGGGAGGGAACAATCTCTGTTGGCCCCCCCCCCATGGCGCTGCCCACGATGTTGCCAGTCCAAGCTGAGGTAGGGGGTTGTTTTTGCCAGACTCGATGCCCGGGTGCGGTCAAGGGATGGCTCCCCTATTGGTCAATCACACTATGTATGCTGATGATATGATGAATGCTGCTCACTCAGAGGAGGAGTTGGAGGCGCTGCTGATGAACCTGGAGCTTGCCACTAAGAGATGGGGCCTTACCATCAGCCCAACCAAAACTAAGCACCTGCCTGGGTATTATGTACCGTCGGACATGTTTTCCATACCTGGGCAGTATGCTTATGACCAGCTCCGGTTTGACCGCAGAGGTCTCACTCCGAATCAGTCGAGCGGCATTATCTTTTCATCGGTTGCGTAACGCTCTGTGGAAGCTACCCGGTTTGTCGCTCCGCACAAAGCTTTAGGTATTCTCGGCCACGGTCATTCCCTCCCTTCTCTATGCTTGTGAAACGTGGACCCCCCCCCCCCCCCCCCCCCCAATGGAACATCTTCGCTGGTTAGAAACATTTAGGCTGGCCTGCCTAAGATCCATCCTGGGTTTAACCAGGCTGGATTGTGTGAAGAGTACACAAATCTTTGAAAGATGTGGACAAAGTCCCATCAGTGAGCTCCTCCGGCAGACAAAGTTGCGTTGGCTGGGTCATGTAGCCCGCATGCCTAAACAGCTTTTGTTCCGCCGGATAGAGGGGGCTAAGCAGGCACGGCACGGGCTGGAGAAGAGATGGAGTGATGTGGTACAGGAGGATGTTGAGCTGAGTGGACTTGCCGATGACTGGTACCAGTAAGTGTCAAGATCAGCCTCTTTGGAGGAGGCTTGTGAAGGACACTACTGGCCAATTGGAAGCAGTCGCCCTCCAAAAACAACGGAGGGCAGAGGAGCGACACTCACAACAACAAGCAGACCGTCGGGTGGCTAAAGCACAGCAAGTTGGCACAGTAGGGGGCACAGGTGGTGCATCAGTCAGTCAACCTGTGTCACCTGTTGGATCTGTCCCGTGACCTCCTGCCAGTAGGCGTTCGACACTACACGTGGCCTTAACGTGCATATAGCCTGGCACAAGCGTACATGGCGTCACTTATATATATATACACACTCACCTAAAGGATTATTAGGAACACCTGTTCAATTTCTCATTAATGCAATTATCTAATCAACCAATCACATGGCAGTTGCTTCAATGCATTTAGGGGTGAGGTCCTGGTCAAGACAATCTCCTGAACTCCAAACTGAATGTCAGAATGGGAAAGAAAGGTGATTTAAGCAATTTTGAGCGTGGCATGGTTGTTGGTGCCAGACGGGCCGGTCTAAGTATTTCACAATCTGCTCAGTTACTGGGATTTTCACGCACAACCATTTCTAGGGTTTACAAAGAATGGTGTGAAAAGGGAAAAACATCCAGTATGCGGCAGTCCTGTGGGCGAAAATGCCTTGTTGATGCTAGAGGTCAGAGGAGAATGGGCCGACTGATTCAAGCTGATAGAAGAGCAACTTTGACTGAAATAACCACTCGTTACAACCGAGGTATGCAGCAAAGCATTTGTGAAGCCACAACACGCACAACCTTGAGGCGGATGGGCTACAACAGCAGAAGACCCCACCGGGTACCACTCATCTCCACTACAAATAGGAAAAAGAGGCTACAATTTGCAAGAGCTCACCAAAATTGGACAGTTGAAGACTGGAAAAATGTTGCCTGGTCTGAGTCTCGATTTCTGTTGAGACATTCAGATGGTAGAGTCAGAATTTGGCGTAAACCGAATGAGAACATGGATCCATCATGCCTTGTTACCACTGTGCAGGCTGCTGCTGGTGGTGGTGTAATGGTGTGGGGGATGTTTTCTTGGCACACTTTAGGCCCCTTAGTGCCAATTGGGCATCGTTTAAATGCCACGGCCTACCTGAGCATTGTTTCTGACCATGTCCATCCCTTTATGGCCACCATGTACCCATCCTCTGATGGCTACTTCCAGCAGGATAATGCACCATGTCACAAAGCTCAAATCATTTCAAATTGGTTTCTTGAACATGACAATGAGTTCACTGTACTAAAATGGCCCCCACAGTCACCAGATCTCAACCCAATGAGACCCTTAGAATTAAGGCAGTTCTGAAGGCGAAAGGGGGTCAAACACAGTATTAGTATGGTGTTCCTAATAATCCTTTATGTGTGTGTGTATGTGTGTGTATATATATATATATATATATATATATATTATACACTACCGTTCAAAAGTTTGGGGTCACTTGTCTGAAATGTTTCTCATGATCTTAAAAATCTTTTGATCAGAAGGTGTATGCTTAAAAGTTTGAAATTAACTTTGTAGACAAAATATTATTGTGCCAAAACATATACATTTATTTAATTACAAATCTAAAATTTCCTAAAAAAAAAAAAGTTTTTGAAATGGATGACTTGGATCAAAATATGAAGAAAAGAAGCCAATAAGTGCCCAACATAGATGGGAACTCCTTCAATACTGTTTAAAAAGCATCCCGGGGTGATTCCTCAAGAAGTTGGTTGAGAAAATGTCACGAGTACATGTCTGCAAAATCTAGGCAAAGGGTGACTACTTTGAAGATGCTAAAATATTACATAGTTTTGGATTTATTTTGGATTTTTTTGGTCACAAAATAATTCCCATATTTCCATTTCTATTATTCCATAGTTTTGCTGACTACTATTATTCTAAAATGTGAAATAAATAAATAAATAAAGAAGTGACCCCAAACTTTTGAACGGTAGTGTATATATATATATATATATATATATATATATATATATATATATATATATATATATATATATATATATATATATATATATATATATTATTATTATTTTTTATTTTTTTTTACACACAGTCAGGTTCATAAATATTGGGACATCGACACAATTCTAATCTTTTTGGCTCTATACACCACCACAATGGAGTTGAAATGAAACGAACAAAATGTGCTTTAACTGCAGACTTTCAGCTTTAATTTGATCAGGTGAGCGGTGTAGGAATTACAACAGTTTGTATATGTGCCTCCCACTTTTTAAGGGACCAAAAGTAATAGGACAGATTAACAATCATAAATCAAACTTTCACTTTTTAATACTTGGTTGCAAATCCTTTGCAGTCTATTACAGCCTGAAGTCTGGAACGCATAGACAAAACCAGACGCTGGGTTTCATCCCTGGTGATGCTCTGCCAGGCCTCTACTGCAACTGTCTTCAGTTCATGCTTGTTCTTGGGGCATTTTCCCTTCAGTTTTGTGTTCAGCAAGTGAAATGCATGCTCAATCGGATTCAGGTCAGGTGATTGACTTGGCCATTGCATAACATTCCACTTCTTTCCCTTAAACTCTTTGGTTGCTTTCGCAGTATGCTTCGGGTCATTGTCCATCTGCACTGTGAAGCGCCGTCCAATGAGTTCTGAAGCATTTGGCTGAATATGAGCAGATAATATTGCCCGAAACACTTCAGAATTCATCCTGCTTCTTTTGTCAGCAGTCACATCATCAATAAATACAAGAGAACCAGTTCCATTGGCAGCCATACATGCCCACACCATGACACTACCACCACCATGCTTCACTGATGAGGTGGTATGCTTTGGATCATGAGCAGTTCCTTTCCTTCTCCATACTCTTCTCTTCCCATCACTCTGGTACAAGTTGATCTTTGTCTCATCTGTCCATAGGATGTTGTTCCAGAACTGTGAAGGCTTTTTTAGATGTTGTTTGGCAAACTCTAATCTGGCCTTCCTGTTTTTGAGGCTCACCAATGGTTTACATCTTGTGGTGAACCCTCTGTATTCACTCTGGTGAAGTCTTCTCTTGATTGTTGACTTTGACACACATACACCTACCTCCTGGAGAGAGTTCTTTATCTGGCCAACTGTTGTGAAGGGTGTTTTCTTCACCTGGGAAAGTATTCAGTTCTTTTCCTTGGTCTTCCGGGTCTTTTGGTGTTGCTGAGCTCACCGGTGCGTTCTTTCTTTTTAAGAATGTTCCAAACGGTTGATTTGGCCACACCTAATGTTTTTGCTATCTCTCTGATGGGTTTGTTTTGATTTTTCAGCCTAATGATGACTTGCTTCACTGATAGTGACAGATCTTTGGATCTCATATTGAGAGTTGACAGCAACAGATTCCAAATGCAAATAGCACACTTGAAATGAACTCTGGACCTTTTATCTGCTCCTTGTAAATGGGATAATGAGGGAATAACACACCTGGCCATGGAACAGCTGAGCAGCCAATTGTCCCTTTACTTTTGATCCCTTAAAAAGTGGGAGGCACATATACAAACTGTTGTAATTCCTACACTGTTCACCTGATTTGGATGTAAATACCCTCAAATTATATAATATAAACAGAATATATAAGAGCCGCTTACATGTTCCGCGTCTTTTTAAAGATGTCATTCCGTAAGTGTTTCTTATGCGTGGGGCACATCCTGCCATCATATCAACATGAGTCACATTCGCTGTCTGGGCCGTGCCCACGCAGAGACCGCCCTCATGGAGACAGACTACCCTCACTGTGAGGGCATGAGTCTCAAAACAATTAGCTCGTGAATCACCCTTTTTCTGAGGGACGATTCAGCCTCCCTTGCCCTCCCACTTGCTGCTTCTGTGACACCCGAGGGATCAAATGATGAGGCACTGCAGGGCCTCTATGCCGATACATCATGTGCGTGATGAGCTTCGGCCCTATGCAGGAGTGCATGGCCTCGTCACATTCGGTGGTTCTGACGCTGGGGATGATGTTATGTCTCTTGCTGCATCCGATGAGTGGTCAATGGAGGACATCGGTGCTCCTTCCCCCAACAAGGGCGAGGAACGTGCACATGCCAATGACAAAGAAATGTCCTGTCGCGTCCTTTTAAGGGCTGTCAAAGAGCTCTGTCTCGAGTGGTCTCCTCCAGAGGAACCGGAAACATCTGTCAAACCCAGAAAAGGCTATGTGCCTTTTCTGGGTTTTCTAAGGTTTTAACTATGCCCTTCAGAGCACAGGTGGTTCACCTTTAAGCCTTTTTTAGGCTTAAAGGTGAACCTCATCTCATTCAGATGAAGAACAGTCCTTGCATTTATTATTAACATACGTTGAGCGCACCCGCCACTTTAGACTGTCTGACCAGCTCTTTGTGTGTTATGGAGGACGATTATTTGAAAGGAATGTCCGCGTCCAAGCGGTGACTTTCTCACTGGATCGTTGATGCAATCGCCCTGGCTTATGAGTCAAAGGGGGGCAAATTGCCCAATTGGTGTTAAAGCACACACAACTAGAGGCATGGCCTCTTCATGGGCTTGGGCGAATGGTGTGTCCTTCCAAGACATGTTTTGCAGAAGGATGGACTTCTCAAAACACATTCCCAAGGTTTCACAACCTAGACGTAGTCTCTCTCACACTGCAAGTCCTCTGTCTAGAGTGCTTGCCATTTCGTTGGCCAAATATACACTTATGCCCCTCCTTTTAAGTACTGGCTCCCCATCATTTTACACAACCACCTGCATTCAGGTCATTGTATTTTTCCATAAAGTCACCAAGCAATTTCATTATAAATAAAACTTCCTTTCCAATTGGGTTTGCTCACCATGAGGTTTATTTACTTGCTGCATACTCCTGGCAATCGCCATCCCACGGGACTGCGGCATCATGTTTTCCACTCTGGGAGGGTTTTGTTGTGTGGTGCGGCAATCTATTCCCCATAGCATCAGCTTAGTGACGCAATGTCAAGTGAACTGAATCGTAAAGGAACGTTTCTGTTACGCATGTAACCTCGTTTCCCTGAGACGAATGGAACGAGACATTGCATAAGCTAGCCGCAAAACAGACTGAGTTGTTTTTTTTAATGTGCGAGCGATGCGTTCTTTGTCTCTCAGTCATAAAATTCTTAATAATGGTGTTTGCGTGCCTGCTTTTACACCGGACAGCTTTGCGCCTAAAAGGCCAGGGCTTAAACACCATAGCCAATTTTAGAATTGGCAATATTTTAGAAGGGATTCAACTATGTCGTGAAGAAGAACACACCCATAGCATAGTATCTGGGGTTATTGCAGTGCAGATCTAATTTTGCATGGGAAAGCTGAGATGGCCATCATGCACCCTGCAATATGGTGTAAAACGCTAATTTTAATGATGGTAAACAAAGGGAACGAAAGCAGCCCTTGTCTGTTAAAAGACAAAGGCTGCTTTCATTCCCTTTGTTTACCATCATTAAAATTAGCGTTTTACACCATTATCCGCAGTGTATTCAATTTGGTCCTCTACTATTTTAATTAAGAGCCATCAAATTTAATACACTACCTGGCCAAAAAAAGAAGGCTTTGTTTTGTTTACAGTGGTCATTCATCATGGCATTGTTTCGACAATCTTGTGCAACATCACAATTCTTTGTCCAGAGTTGCATTAATTTTTGACCGAGATCTTGTATTGATAACGGGAGAGTCGAACCACTCCATGAAGTCTTCTCCAGCACGTCCCAAAGACTTTCAATGGGGTTAAGGTCAGGACTCTGATGGACAATTCATGTGTGAAAAAGATTCCTCATGATCCCTGAACCACTCTTTCACAATTTGAGCTGAGGAATATTGGCATTGACATTCTGGAATATGCCCGTGCCGTCAGGGAAGAAAAAATCCACTGATGGGATAAACTGGTCATTCAGTACATTCATGTAGTCAACTGACTTCATTTTATTGCTGTATAATGTTGCGGAGTCTCGATCTGATCAACTGAAGCAACCCCAGATCACAACACTGCCTCCAGAGACTGGTACAGTGGGCACTATGCATGACGGGTCCATCGCTTCATGTGCCTCCCTTCTTACCCTGAGCAGCAACATCTTTTTCTCGACCAAGGGATCTGTCTTCCGACATGATTGTTTAATAAATGACAATCTACACACTGAATCAGTTAGGATTAAAAGAATTGTTGCCAGCTGAAACTCATTAATCACTGCAGCCAATCATAGACTCTTAAGTATCTGCTTATTTAAATCCAAATGGCAACTCTTTTTTTTTTTTTTTTTTGCCACCCATAATCAAGGGAAATCATATGGTAGATGATTTAGAGAAACATTTTAGGTAACACTTATACATAATTTTCAATTGATGTGTAACTGTATTACACTATAAAGAATAACAGATTGTTTGAGGTACACTATTTTTCTGATGAATATTCACAAAATTAAAATGAAAGATTAAAGGAATATTCCAGGTTCAATAAGTTATTTGTGGCATAATGTTGATTACCATAGAACATGAGTTTGACTCGTCCCTCGTTTATAAAGAAAAATAAATAAACGCTGTTACAGAATTGTCTTACAATGGAAGTAGGGACCAGTCCATAAACAAAAGTATAGTCTCAAGATGTAAATATTACACATGCTGACTAGATCTTGGTGTGATAAAACCTCTGTTCTACATTAATTTAGTGACAAGAGTTTCGTCGCCATGGCAACAAAGTATTTTGTTTTTGTAATCGCCACTCATTTCTGTAACCTTCTTTAACGGGATAATTCACCCAAAAATGAAAATTCTCATCATTTACTCACCCTCATGTCATCCCAGATGTGTGTGACTTACCTCAAGAGTGTGCTGTTTATAAATTAAAAAAGGGAATGAAGTTCAGGTGCTGTATGTATGTCATGATCTACTGGACTGATTCCTGGCCTGTCTGCATCTTAGCTTGTCTAAACAACACTGTCATCCATTTAAAAAAAATGAGTCAGGCAAAGGTAGCACATTTGCAAAATGCTGTTATCCAAACTGCCCTTTTAGTGCTTAAAATATCTTTGTGACCTTGTCAGCATTTCCAAGAAATGTTAGACGTTTCATTTGTCCTGGGCATTGTTTTGTGCTTTGCTGCTTTAATGTGTTTATAAACACGTTTTTTACTTTTACAACATCAAATTTAGCCCTTTAAGCTCTGAAGGTGTTTTTTTTCCTTTTTTTTTTTCCTCCAATTTCCTATTTCAGTTGCAAACACAATTAAAAGCTTATAACTCAATAAAAGGAGGGTGAAGTGTTTGGTATTATTTTAGAGAAAGCTTTTGAAAAAAAAAATATTATATAGATTATAAATTCTGAGACTCTTAGCCTAAGAAACTTAATTATTATTATTATTTTTCTGATTATACATTATACACTCACCTAAAGGATTATTAGGAACACCATACTAATACTGTGTTTGACCCCCTTTCGCCTTCAGAACTGCCTTAATTCTACGTGGCATTGATTCAACAAGGTGCTGAAAGCATTCTTTAGAAATGTTGGCACATATTGATAGGATAGCATCTTGCAGTTGATGGAGATTTGTGGGATGCACATCCAGGGCACGAAGCTCCCGTTCCACCACATCCCAAAGATGCTCTATTGGGTTGAGATCTGGTGACTGTGGGGGCCATTTTAGTACAGTGAACTCATTGTCATGTTCAAGAAACCAATTTGAAATGATTCGAGCTTTGTGACATGGTGCATTATCCTGCTGGAAGTAGCCATCAGAGGATGGGTACATGGTGGCCATAAAGGGATGAACATGGTCAGAAACAATGCTCAGGTAGGCCGTGGCATTTAAACGATGCCCAATTGGCACTAAGGGGCCTAAAGTGTGCCAAGAAAACATCCCCCACACCATTACACCACCACCACCAGCCTGCACAGTGGTAACAAGGTATGATGGATCCATGTTCTCATTCTGTTTACGCCAAATTCTGACTCTACCATCTGAATGTCTCAACAGAAATCGAGACTCATCAGACCAGGCAACATTTTTCCAGTCTTCAACTGTCCAATTTTGGTGAGCTCTTACAAATTGCAGCCTCTTTTTCCTATTTGTAGTGGAGATGAGTGGTACCCGGTGGGGTCTTCTGCTGTTGTAGCCCATCCGCCTCAAGGTTGTGTGTGTTGTGGCTTCACAAATGCTTTGCTGCATACCTCGGTTGTAACGAGTGGTTATTTCAGTCAAAGTTGCTCTTCTATCAGCTTGAATCAGTCGGCCCATTCTCCTCTGACCTCTAGCATCAACAAGGCATTTTCGCCCACAGGACTGCCGCATACTGGATGTTTTTCCCTTTTTACACCATTCTTTGTAAACCCTAGAAATGGTTGTGCATGAAAATCCCAGTAACTGAGCAGATTGTGAAATACTCAGACCGGCCCGTCTGGCACCAACAACCATGCCACGCTCAAAATTGCTTAAATCACCTTTCTTTCCCATTCTGACATTCAGTTTGGAGTTCAGGAGATTGTCTTGACCAGGACCACACCCCTAAATGCATTGAAGCAACTGCCATGTGATTGGTTGATTTAGATAATTGCATTAATGAGAAATTGAACAGGTGTTCCTAATAATCCTTTAGGTGAGTGTATATCTCTGGGTGTATATAAGGTAGCTCTGGAAAAACTGCTTTTGTTTTGTCGCAATCATATCACCTGTGACAGTAAAATTTTGAGTTCATTTGACAAAGCTATCAAAATTTATAGCAGTACAAAAATAATTTATCCTAGAGTCAAAAAACATCTCCAAGTGTCCAAAAGACAAATAAAAGATGATAATTGTACAGAAAAACTTGCACATGCAAGCACAAAAATGACTACAGGCTTGCATAGTATGCAGAATGATTCTGTGCCATTCAAGTCATCATTTAGTCTGTGTCATGTACTTGGGACCATCCCCTGGTGGCCATATGTAATTAGAGCGATCACATAATTCTGCCCAAATATGGAGGACTATTGTTACAGACAAGTCGGAACTCAGGATTTTCCCACCTCCAACTTGAAAATGTCAACTGGAATGCCGCTTGAAGTCGGATATCTGACTTGTGAACACGGGATTGATCAATGAACCCTGACTTCATCGAGTAGTGTCATTTGATGTAATTTCAAAGATTGCGCGACCTCAAAGCATTAACTGGAGCTGGGATTTGTAAAGCATTAAAACAAACTTATAAGCTCTTACTATATTTTTGTCTGTCAGGAAATGTTTGTACAAGTAATAAACTATGTTCAATTTTGGTCATAATGCCTGCATGCCTACAATTTCTTCTTTAAAATGATACCTATTTTGTGTTAGTCAAGACTGTAGTTATTCATATTTTGATATTTTTTTTCTTGTAGACCCCATCCATGTTTAAAGCTTAAAATTCTTGCTACAGCATTAATTATGCATTTATAAATAAATGTGGTCTATATACAGACACTTTACCCTACACACATTATCTCTCCATCATTATCACAGTCATAATGTAATGAATAGTGGTGATAAATCACTCTCACATAACTGTCTTCTGAATTGGATGCAAAAATGTACTTTACGTTTGACTTTTTCTGAAGAATGTAAGTGGTGCTTGCCCATGCAAAATAATCACCATCATAATGTTCGAGTGTTGTCAGTAGTGGCTAAGGTGTTCTGTGTGGTTGATAAGTGATGACTAAGGTGTGACAGGTGGTGGTTTACTGTTCCAAGTTGAAAGAGTCTAGCCTAACTCGATGATTTTCCGGTTTCTAGTAATGGCTTTTTCACAAGTTTTATCAACCACCATGCAATATTTTAAAATGATAGAAAATAGTGCACGTCTACTTGTCAAGCCACACAATGTTAAGTATCATTTACGGGTGCGGTATCAGTCATATGTCCAAGTTGAATACTTTTTATGGGTTTGTTTACATCTCCAACTCTAAGTATGTAAAATAATGTAGTAGTCCCTGTTATTTCAACTTTATTTGTTAAAAAAAATATAAGAGTGTGAAATTCATGAAGAAGAACAACACTACCCATAATCCTAAAGAGACATCCACCAATAAGAGAGTCTCTGCAAACAAAGCGCATCAGAAGAGCTCTGCAATGACTGCCCGCTTCTGTGACGCACTGTGAATGATATGACCGGGTGTCCTTACACCCTCAAACTACTGTTAATAATGTTCATATTTTGCAAAAGGATTTAAATATATAATTTATATACGTATAATCAACAACCTAATACCATCGTTTTTAATTCAGTTACATCATTTGCAATGCTTCTTGGAATTGTAGTTCATTCCCAATAAAAGACATTAAGTACACATACTTGTACCTTTGTCTTTTTGTCTGATTTTCACATTCATTTTGCTTTAAAGCTAAATTTGTAATTTGTCATTCAAATATAAGTTGAATTGGTTTGGTTCATCGCTAGTGGTCGACCGATATATTGCATAGCCGTCAAGAGACATGTAAACGTTCAATCACAGTTTGTTGTTTCGTACCATTTTCCGTTCTCTTCCTCTGAAGCATGTACTGTATTCTATAAGCCTGGATCAAAACCCTGTCCTTCTGACTCACAAATGTTGCATGCCGGCCAGTACATGACACTCGATGTGCAAGCAGACGATCCGGGCAGAGTAAACTATAAGCAGTAAGTAGATTATTACTGTAGATCAGATAACTACTATTAGCAGCTTCATGTGCACTTTAAGTAAATGTAATATGGTTGCTGGACTACTGTGTTCATTGTTGTTATTTCACTTTTCCCATATGTATTACAATTCCTTTATGTGCAAACAAGGAGAAACTGCTATCTACCATCTAAATCATACAAAATAGTATTTCTTTAAAAAGTTTTGTGTAAATGTAATGCTAGATAATAGTTAATACATTTTTGGCAGTTTTATGTATATGACATTTACTATCATATTCAATTGTGATATATCAGCCTATGGTCCACACTGCTCTCTGGATAATGGCATCAGACTTTAAAAATCCTATACCTGTCCAGCAATATTCAACTCTTTGAAATATTTGACTGTATGAAATCCCTATGGAAAAAAAAAGAATGGTAAAAACACTCCTGGAACCAAGACAGCATGAAATGTACAACTGAAAATATTTTGTCAGGTAACCTAAAAATGTACTTCACGTGGTAACATCTAAATTAACAAGTTTTATTCAAGTCAAAAATACTTATGACTTAATCAATCGGACTGCGTTATGCTACACCAACAAAAGTAATTGTAAAGGGTCAGATCAGTTGGACATGGCTCTTTAAAGGAATCTTTTTTTCTGCTGAACACAAATGAAGACTTTTGATAGGTGTGAATGAGATGAATTGAACAGATCAATATTTCAGTCCATTTTTTACTATCAATCTCCACTTTGACTTTCGTCCACCTACTGGGCAGGGAGGAGAATGTATAAAAAAGGACTTAAATGTTGAGCTGTTCCCCCCCCACACCTATCATATTGCTTCTGAAGACATGGATTAAACTACTGGAGTCATATGGATTACTTTTATGATGCATTTATGTCCTTTTGTGACCTTCCAATTTCTGGCCAACATTCACTTCGCATTGTGAGTACCTACAAAGTCATACCCATCTGAGATGGCATGAGGATGATTAAATGATGATAGAATATTCACTTTTGGGTTTAACTATCCCTTTAAGGTTTCACATTATACAGTGAACTGTGTCACGTTTTTAGAATTGCCTGGTAGAACACAGTGATTTGTGCCACCAGTTGTTATAATATAATTAATTATTGTGACTAGAACTTTCGGAGCACATTACTGTAAGGCATATCCCCAATGAGATGGTCGGCTCCAGGCTGTACTCCAATTGTCTGGTGAGTTTGAAATTAATGTAATGACTGCAGACTCTTTATAACTTTTCGCGCTCTTTAACGGCTTTATTCTACCTGGCTGGAAGTAAAACGCGAGAAATGGACGACTAAATTGGAAATATACGTTCCAACAAATCAAAAATACCGGATTCCCGCGTCCTTTGGTGAAGAAACAGCGCCGTGTCCACGTACTCAGAGCGTTAGCGTAGCCGTGATTGTGAATACGGGGCAATGCGTATGATACGCAGGAATCTGGCGTAAAATACGTCATGGGCTCTGTGCACCAGCGTGAAAGTAGAGAAGAATACGAGGTCTGAGTGCTTCAGATGTTCGCATAGGACATTTCCTCCACCGCAACTGAGCTAATGTTAGCTGCCGCGAACGGAACATCGAGAACGGATCCAGCGGACTTCGGACGAACGTGGTGCTAGTATGCAGCTCAAAAATGTTCCCGTGTAATCGGATGACAACACTCCGAGCAATCGAAGGAAAACTTTTTAGTTCGCTTTACACGGTGGGATTGCAATAAGTGGTCGTGTGGCTAACTAGGGGTCCCTCCTGCGCACCGGTGAAGGCCGGTGTCAACCGACGAGCAGTGGCTGTTAAAATGACTAGCATCCCGCTGATGCTGACACACATGCAGGTGAACTGCATCGATTGAAAGCCATTGTGACTGCGTCGGTTCACTCGGAGCTCATCTATAACCTGGGGTCGACAGCAAAGGAAGGCGCAGTGACTCGTTCATGAGGCGTGTTTGGGTCCTGCGTACTCGAGCTCCACAGTCCCACACAGGGAGAGCTGAATCTGTGCTGCGCCGCTCCATTTATTCGCCTATACGCTCTTTTCATGTATGGATGGACGTGTGCATGCTTTGACAGAGAGCTGCGTGCATCGTTGCAGTTGGCAGAGCAAATCCCAAGGAGGGGCTGTCACTTTAGGAAATATAGCTAAATTGGATCCGTTTAAACGTTAATTTTGCGGATGGTCCCTAAGAACTTTGCGTAAGGCTGTAAGCGTAAGTACGCTACGTCTTTTTGAAGGCACACAAAAAAAAAATCGGGTGACTTTGCAGTCTCTCCCCTCTTTCTCTCTCTCTCGGAAAAAATATAACGTATCTCTCGGTTATTGCGTCTGTTGAAAGGAAGGGAAGGTGGAGCATTGTCCGTCTTACGTGCTGACGCAGTGGGATTTCTACGTGTGGTCGGCGTTTCGCCCCGCCCTTCCCGCGGTGACGGTGATGGGTCGGAAGCGGTGTGTCGGTGCAGATTGTTCGAAGATGGCGGCCGGGTGCTGCGGGGTGAAGAAGCAGAAGTTGTCGGGATCCCCCGGGGCGGGGGGTCCCGGCGGGGCGGGGAGCGGGGTTGCCGGGACCGGACATTGTGGATCGGAATTGGGGATAGGGTCCTCGTCGACCGTCGTGGCCGGTAACGTGAACCGAGTGAACGGCCTGGGGGGTCCGGGTTGTAGCAGCAGCAACAACACCAATGCTCTGTCCCCAACTCCGGGAGGCTATAACTCAACCGGCCTCTCCCCGAACCTCAGTCCCGGCCCGGGAAATGGAACCAGGAAAATGGTCGTTTCGGCGGAGATGTGTTGCTTCTGCTTCGACGTGCTTTATTGCCATCTATACGGATACCAGCCTCCTCGAACACCCAGGTTTACAAACGACCCGTAGTAAGTAGCAAAATGGCTTTTTTGTTGCCTTTGTTGTCATGTTTTGTCAAGCCAACAGATGGTGTGTTTCTCGCCACCGTTAGCAAGAAGTTTCGAGTTGGGAAGTTTTGCTCGGACAAACGTGGCTTGTCCACCTCAGTTTCACGTCTTCCACATAATGTTAATTACTTGTGCTGTTTATGTCAAAGCCAAACGTTGTGATTAACGTTTCACTTGCTAACCCTTTAAACCAACTTTCCAGATGAAAGTTAAAAAAGGAAATAAAACAAATAAAAACGCGTTTCCTTGACGCTTTGCACCGTTTCCAAATTCGAAATCCTCTCTTTTTTTATTTTTAGAAAAACACAATGATTAAACATCCACAATACCGTGTTGATTAATTTAATTGACGGTTAAATCGCTGCAGCTTTGCGGGGTATAGTAGCTATTTTTAAGTTTTAAATAGTAGTTCGTAAGGTTTGCATTCAATAATAAGATCGTGTGTGAATTGAGTCGTTTTTTGTGTTTGCCGATAAGTGTGTTTTAACCTCTGAAATATATTCAGTGAGTGTTAAGTCTGCGGTTTATTCAAGCTAACATGCTAACCGACGCTAGCCCAAACCATTGCTTTTGAAGCGATCTTTGTCTTGAGCTTTTATTTAAGACTGTATTTATTCGTGTAGACTTGTACATATTTTCCTCATTCGTATATTCCGTGCAAAGACCAACACTAACATTTGTTTTTTATTTAACTTAAAGCGGGCGCCACCGGTTAGCTAAAGTGAGCTAGTAAGCTAACAAAGCCCGAGAGTTGTTGACGTTTCCCTCACAAATGTTCTGTAAAAACCCCCGCGCATTGCTGACTGAATCAACCGTGGTCGTTAATGAAACGTTATTTTGAAAGTAAAACGCTGAAGTGACAGCCATAGATAAAAACTGTTAGGTTGTTAACGGTCGAATATCGTGCTGGTTTTGTCACTCGCGGCGAACAATGCCTCTCGATTATTTTAGACAATTTCAGGAAAGATTTCTCAGTGGCATCGAATGTGTTTTTAAACCGTGTATGGTAAATCAATGAAAACATTGTCCTCGGACGTAAAGGTGATTTATATGTTATCCCGTTAGTCAAGTGTCGTCGAGTGAATGCCTTCACTGCATTTCCTGCCTGTTGCTGATAGTAACATTGCTCCTATATGGACTATATATGTGCATGCATACATATGTACCTTGGCTATATAGATCATGTACTCGCCATACTGTATCATAACAATAAAAAGCAATTGCTAATGAACGTTAATCAGATCACGATTGGCCTCTGCGTTACATGGATGCTCCGAAAACTGAAGCGAAAGAGCAACAACAACACAAACGTCTCTCTGTCCAAACGGGATCAATTGTCTTTCGAAGGGAGAACAATCATAGTAGTCATGCTACGAAAGATCGCTTCAAATTGAATTACCAATAAAAATGACTTAAAGGGTGAGTTCCGTATAAACGCTCTTTTTGAGCTCCTACACGTTGCAACCCTCCAAAGCTCTAAAAGTGGATGTTACAGTCTTCAGAAGGGAATAGGGCAGATAGTGATGACCACTTCTGAAAGGAACGGAACCTGTATCATGGCAAACGCTAGAAATGTTCGTGTTTGGACTGATCAGCAGTCTGTAAAGCAGTCACACCTGTGCAACAACATGCCTCTTAATTCTAATGCTTTTATCTGTATTCTGCCCATTGACTAATCCTCTTATCTGTCTGCCATAGTAACACCTATATCACCCAACACTCATCTTTGCAGTTGCATCAAAGTTCTTTTTTTTAAAAAAAAATATAGATATCTATTTTCAGGACACTTAAGCCTATTTTACCCACCAATTCTCTTTACTGTAAAGCATCCATATGTTTACTTTTACTGTTCCTATTCTTTAAATCATGATTCAATAAGCACTAATTTACAAATATATATATATATATATATTAATGACCACAATGTGAAAAAAAATTATATATATATATATATATATATATATTTTTTTTTTTTTTTTTCACATTGTGGTCATTTGAATTTGGGGGGCAAAATGCGCATAACTGTCATGAAAATAATGTCAATGTAAAAAAAAATCCCTACAAGAATAAATTAATTTCCCTACAAGAAGGCTTTATTTTCTATTTGCAAAATTGAATTTCTTGTCTTTTTCGTTTGATTTTGGGCAAATAAAAATTATTCTTGACGTTTTATTGACAGGTTTTGTGAGAATCACCTTAACATTTGATGTTATTACATGGATTTTGAAATCATAACTAGGTTATTACATGTTATAAATACATTACATGCATTGTAACCATACATTACTAGTCGTACGGAACAGTTCACCTAGTTACCGCACCAAATTGTTGTAAAACTCACAAGATTTTAAAAAGCAAACATGCTGAAAGCCATTTTTCCCTCCTTAGAACCAGTCAAAAGTCAGTATTAGATGGGTAATGTATTCCTGAAAAGAAATTACGCACCATGTATAGGTAGAAATTGAGAAGTTAACACTGTCTAACAGATGAGGTTTTGTCAAAATTGGGAGAATTATTGGTGGTAGTGGGAATAATGCAAATTAACATCACTGAACTGTATTTATGATTTTATAGCTGCCATGGAGTTCCATTTATAACTTTCTGCTGTTATTGCAAATTAAATACATGTTTTTATTAATTTTTTAGGTGCTGGTAAGGAAAAAATAATTATATATATTAGAAAAATGTAAAATATGCAAAAAAAAAAAACTATATATATTTTTGAAAAAAGCAGAAAAAAAATCTTTACTGTTGAGCTGTGCTAAAAACTAAACACCATTTGAGTTTTAGGTCTGAAAGTACTAATTCTACATCTATAAAATTGCCTGTATATCTGCAGTGTTTTGCTTCTGTGTCTTTTAGCTTAGTGACAAAATAATGCACTGCCATGTTTTTCATAGTCTTTTGAGACTGCGAAGTGTTTAACTTCAATTAGCCACTCAAGATTTCCGCTGCCCACAGAGGATCTTTAAAGAACCTTAAAAAAAGTCAAGCAGTGTACTAAAGTGCTTTTGTTTTAGATTATGCTTTAGTTCTGAAAGAGCACAAACTGCTCTTGAGGGGATAGCTGTGGGTTGTACTCAATGTGACAGTCCTGCAAGCTCCTCTCCTTGACTTGTCATTGGCATGCTCTCTTTCAAACAGAGGCATGGCTGTGGATTGGAGTCAGTCTATATAGCTGTGCCCCAAAGTGGTTGGATCTTCACTGACTTTTCTCTGGAACCTAAATCCAGAAAACTGTTGAAAATATGGTTCCAATGCATCAAGTGACAAACCTGTTTGGCTGTTTCATATTCATTGTCAATGTCAGACCTTTTTCATTTACCCACCCTCATGTTGTTCCAAACTGTTTATACCTAGTAGCTTTGTGTGTGGAGCAGACACAAATTTAAATTGTTGTTTACTGCAGATCCGAGAACCAGTTCTGAATAATAACAAAAACAAAACAATGATTTTTATGAGATTCGGTTACATTAACAGTTCTTGAATGTGCATTTTTCCGCCTGATGCGGACACAACACTGTACTTATATACTCTGACAATGTTTCCTGCAGCACAGTTCGGTGGTAGTGCTGCCCCACTACTGAATGACAGGGCAAAAGATCTCTTGGGGGAAAAAGCAGAGGAGAGGGGGTGGATGTTTTATGATCAACATCTCGTGGTGTGATTGGAAGAGCATATACTGAGTCACTTTGCTCCCCTGATCTGGAATACCTCACACTATTGTGTCCAATCAACCATTCTGGCTATCGAGGGAATACACTGCAGTCATTATTACAGCTGTGTACATTCCCCCTCACGCTGACACAGAACAGGCATTCAAGGAACTTTATGGGACTTTATGCAAGCAGGAAAATGTGCACCCTCAGGCCAGGTTCATTGTAACTGGGGACTTTAACAAAGACAACCTCAAAAATGATAGTACCAAAATATTCCAGCATATCACATGCAACACACACAAAAATAGGATCTTAGACCATTGCTACTCTTCCTTCCAGGATGCATACAAATCCCTCCCCTGCCCAACAATTGGCAAATTGGACCACTCTTCTGTTCTGCATCTGAACGCTTACAGGAAGCACCATCCCTAAGAACGATCCAGTTATGGTCGTACCTTTTGGACTCCATGCTTCAAGACTGTTTTGATCACTTGGACTGGGAAATGTTCTGGTCTGCCTACGATGTCATTAAGGTCTACTGTGACGCGTTGCATCAGGAAATATCAGGCATAGAAGACGTGGTGCCAACCAAAACAATACAGACCTTACCCTGACCAATGGTGAAGTTTGTGCGGCCATGGATGCGCAGACGTCTGCTTTTAGTTCCGGTAATGCGGAGGAGCTTAATACATTTGATACTTGTTTCGAGAAAACAACACTGCCTCCACGGTGAGAGCTCCCGCAGCCAATACTTCAGAAGTTAGTTCACTCGTAATCTGATCCTTCAAACGGGTGGATACGCATGTGTACTTAAAGCATGTGTGGACCAACTTGTGGGTGTTTTCACTGACAGTTCCAAATCTCTCTCTCTCTCACCTGTTTACATTCCCCACATGTTCCAAAATATCCACTATTGTGCCAGTTTCAAGCAAAACAAAGATAACTTGCTTTAAATGACTGACGCCCCTATTCTCTGACCTCCATCATCAGCAAATGCTTTAAGAGGCTAATCCGAGACTACATCATCTTTGTGCTACTTGCATGATTGGACCCGCTGCAGTTTACTTACAGGGGCAACCGCTCAACAGACGGTACAATGGAATACACCCCACACACTGCTCTCTATCATCTGGACAAAAAGAACACACCTGAGGGTGCTGTTTGTGGACTACAGCTCTGAATTCAATACCGTTGTGCCCTTCAAGTGTCATTGTGTGTCCAAATATTCATATTTCCCTAGTATATAGTATGCCAAAAACTGTATGCCAATGGAGTTATATATCAGAATCCTCAGTATTCATGAAGTAGGAAGCGAAAAATACCTGGTTGATCTACTATATCCGGCGAGTTTTTGAAGTGCGGCTTGACTGCACAGTTAATAATCCCTCAGGAGCTGAGGCGTCGTCATGTTCAAAACACTGTAAAGGAACCGCAGTTAATCACAAATAAAATGGCTTCCTTTAACTGTAAATTCTATATATACCAAGAAAGTTGTTCCTTGTGCTAAAATGGTGCTTGTTTAATAAACCAGATCAGATAGTTTTTGCGTACGTTATTAAACGCCATATTTTCGGGTCACAAGACAATGCCCAAACCCCCGGATGAAGTATGTCTGAAACCTATTCATACTACTAAAATAACGTACTGTGTTACCGGCCGAGAAGTATGTCCGTCATCAAATACAGTACATACTATGACAGTACGCAGTTTTGTAAAAATAGGCAGCCTCCACCCCCGACCCTCAACACTGGAGTCCCGCAGGGCTGCGTTCTCAGCCTTCTCCTGTACTCCCTGTACACCCATGACTGTGTGGTGACACAAAGTTCCTACTTCATTGTCAAATTTGCTGATGACACAATGGTGGCCTGATGGTAGGCCTAATCACCGACAACGACGAGACCCTAACACACTGGGGCCTGAAGAACAACTTCTCTCTCAACATTAAGAAGACCAATGAGCTTGTGGTGGACTTCAGGGGACAAGGCAGAGAGAACAGCCCCATCACCATCGACGGACACCAGTAGAGATGTTCAACAGCTTCAAGGTCCTCTGTGTACACAATACTAATGACCTCACATGTGCAACACTCACCAAGAGTGTCATGAAGAGCACATATCATGGGGCTATGGAAGTTTGGACTGAAATGACCACATCCTAAAATCCTTCTACACTTTTACAGTGGAGAGCATCCTGACTGGCTGAATCATCCCCTGGTATGAAAATCGCAAAGCCCTGTAGAGTGTGTTGTGAACAGCCCAGCACACCATTGGAGGTGAGCTTCCCTCCCTCCAGGACATCTACACCTGGGAGTGTGTGTGGAAATCCTGTAGGATCATCTGAGACTCCAGCCATCTATGTCGTGGTCTGCCCTCGTTGCGAACAGCAGACTGTGCCACAGCATCAGGTCCCACACCAGCTGGCTGCGAGACCACGTTTTCAGACTTCTGAACTCTATGAACACATAACTGCCTCACATCCCCCATCACCTCAGCACGACAGCATCAGACTCGCACTGAACTATTAAACCTTTGCACTTTACTCTCTCACAACCTATGCTGCTTATACTTCGAACACTGCACATCCTGACCGTTCTAGTACTGTGCATGTGTGTATTATTGTATGTATATATTGTGGTGTATAACTTTTTATTTATTATATTTAAAAAAAATTGTTAATGTATACTGTGTATTATTTTGAGTACTTTGAATAATGTGTATATTGTACTTATGTTTATATTATGTATATTGTTGATTCATGTGCATACCTGTATAATTGTGTATTCTACTGCATGTTGATAGACTTTCTCTCACCATTGCCCTTGTGCATAAAGTGAAGTGACAATAAAAGTGATTTGATTTGATCTATAGAGCGACCAGTCTAGTCTGATTTCGGGTGAATTTAAATTTACAGCATGAAACATTTAGTCATCAGTGGAGTTTCTAACCGTGCCTCTTTAAATGTGCAGAATATGCATCTGGAGTTATTTGCACTAATTAGTGCATCCATAAGGTGATAACACTCACATTTGTGCCATTGCGGTCACAAAGAAGCGTTAAGAAGTTGGTGTAATTGCTGCTAAACATCACAATATAAAGGTAAAAACAACAGTGGATGTGCACATCAAGAGCGCATGTGCCAAGAGGTCAGGTGCTACCTCCATTTGTATAACTGGAGTCTGAAGGAATATAAAGGCACCTTTATTGGTCTAAACTCCTGAAGAGAGAGTCTGGTGTCATTGCAGTCATAGCGCACACATGCCAACCGCCTGTGTAAGTGCACAATAATATGTAGTATAATTTGACAGTCTTGTGTTCGTCTGTACACAGATGCTGAGTGTTCGCATCAAAATCAAAGTATACCCAGGGCTTTATGAGTTGATTCTTTTGAATCGACAGCATGAAACACAGCCAACAAGTGTAGTCCGATTCCCAAACAATTGACTCTTATGAGCTGTTACTGATTTAATCTCACTGACCAGTAAGTTAGTCTTTCCATCATGTCCAGTAACAATATAAATAAGAACTGTTTGTCATTTATTTAAAGGGATAGTTCACCCAAAAATAAAAAAAAATCTCTCACCATTTACTCACCCTCATGCCATCCCAGATGTGAATGACTTTCTTCTGAACACAAAGATTTTTTTGAATATTTCAGCTCTCTATGTCCATACAATGCAAGTGAATAGTGATCGGGTATTTGAATCTCCAGTAAGCATATAAAGTCAGCATAAAAGTAATCCATCAGACTCCAGTGGTTTAATCGATGTCTTCTGAAGCTAACCAGTTGGTTTTGGATGAAAACAGACCAACAAATAACTCCTTTTTCACTGCACGTCTTGACTGCAGTCTCGTGGCACAATCATGATTTAAAGCTTGATTGCACATCCGAGTGTTTGATGCTTGCGCAGAGCACTATATTGCGCTACAGGAAGTGGAATCAAGCTTGAAATCATGATCACCAAGGAGACTGCTGTCAAGATGCACAGTGAAAAGGAGTTTTTTTATTTTGGTCTTTTCTCACCCAGAACCAACCGAATCACTTAAGAAGACATTGATTAAACCACTGGAGTCGTATGGATTACTTTTATGCTGCCTTTTATATGCTTACTGGAGCTTCAAAGTTCTGGTCACCATTCACTTGCATTGTGTGGACCTACAGAGCTGAAATATTCTTCTAAAAATCTTCATTTGTGTTCTGCAAAGAAAGTAAGGCATTCACATCTGGGATCACATGAGGGTGAGTAAATGATGAGAGAATTTTCATTTTTGGGTGAATATTTCCTTTAAAGCACGTTGCATCTTGTATTTCCAAATATTTATTACTAAAAAGTACAATTTGTTAATCACATGAGGGTGAGAAAATGGATAAAGCGTTCATGAGAAGTAGCGATATCTGATGAATTCATGAATTTTCTTGATTGATCCATTTCTCAAAACCAGTCTGAGTGATTTGTTCATGATCCTGACTGAGTTCATTCTCTCTAGTTCATGGCACTGACTCCATAATCATCACAGTGGTTAACAGGAAGATTGTCCGAAAATAATGAATTAAAATGTCTATCTGTTCCTCACATAAAACTATCGTATGATTCCAGAAGACCAAGAACACTGAACAAAAGTCATTTGGACCACTTTTATTATATTTCTGGTGCTTTGCTATTTTGAAGCTTGACAGCCCCAGTCCTTATTCAATTTATTTATATGGAAAAGAGAGTCACAATATTCTTAAACTCGTGTTTCACAGAAGAAAAAAAAGGAACTCATAAAGGTTGAGGGTGAATAAATGATGATGATTATTTTGGTGGTGAACTATTCCTTTGACGCACATTGAAGTGTTGTGACCGATGGGATAACTGATACAAGATGTTGGAGTGCATTAATAGAGAGGTTACATGAAAACACAGGTGGGAATATTCAAGTGTATTTTTGTTCTGTAGCTCTGTTAGAGTGTTTCTGAGTAACTGTCACAGATCCTGCTGTTACTTCTTGTTGTTTCCAGCACACCAATGTCCTTTGGTCTGAAAACTGTACTTTCATGCTGATCTCCAAGAACATATGACCTCAGACCACTGTCTTTAGTCTCTGTCAGCAGTTTGGATGGCTGAGCGCTTTTTTTTTAGCTAGCTTTCTTACAAGACAGCCATACTACACAGCTGCAGACTAACTATAATGCTTTGTGTGTGGAAAATGGCAGCAAAGTGCTAAGGTTGTTATTTAAGGAAGTATTTTATATATATTTTTAAATAAATCCTATGAAGCAAATACAAATTGTTGACAAGCATTTTTAAGGAACAACCCAAAGTGGCTGGGACACAAAGTCAAATGTTTGGAAAGACCTAATCATTCTTTATTAAGGATTGGGTAAAAATAATGTTTTTGTGATGCATAATGATCTTCATGAATGATATTGATTCTTAAATCCCTAGACAAATTTTTTACTATTTCTGCAACTATTTGCTTTGCGAGTAAATCACTCTCATTATATGAGACCAAATTTAACGCTATGTGACTAAAAATGTCTGTGATAAGCCACTGGCTGGTAGAAGTGTTAAAGGGACAGTTCACCCAAAAAGGAAAATTCTCTCATTATTTACTCACCCTCATGCCATCCCAGATGTGTGTGACTTTCTTCCTTCTGCTGAACACAAACCAAGATTTTTAGAAGAATATCTCAGCTCTTTTGGTCCATACAATGCAAGTGAATTTGACCAGAACTTTGAAGATCCAAAAAGCATAAAGGCAGCATAAAAGTAATCCAGTGGTTTATCCATGTCTTTTGAAGCAATCCTATCAGTTTTGGGTGAAGAAGCCATTCAGACGCTCTACAGAACTGCTGATTAGAAATGGTACCGATTTGTTTTTAGCATGTGTTCTGTAAATCCTTGTAAATATTATGCATTAAACAATAAACATTTAAAAAACATGATAATGCAATATAATATCATATTTATTAATGAAATACATAGATTTGTACATTTTGTACAAAGCTAAAATGAGACGAATAATAAAAATATAGTTTGTAAATGTTATAATTTCATAATGTGCATTGTGTGTGTGTGTGTGTGTGTATGATACATGATCGAACCTCGTCCTTCCCGCAACCGGCTTAGAATGTTATATCACCCCCTTGTGGTCTCCCAAACTACTAAGGCAGGCCACATTAAACAGAAGGCTAACAGACAGTGAATGGGAAAGCACACAAATTAGGCTTCTAATTTAAATGCATCGATATTTTAAAATAAGCTGACCTCAAAAATGTATAGTGAAAATACTGTGCCTATCGATATTTTATGGCATGCGCAGTGTTCAGAAATTAGACTAGTAGTTTGCATTTTTCAGGTTTTTGGCATTACATTTTGATAGGCATGATGAATGAGACACACTAAAACCAGGAACGTGTATTAAAGAAACATTAACATGCAAAGGTGAACTATCGCGGTAATCAAGATTTTCTCTGTAAAATAAAGTAGATTTCACATTTTCTTACCAAAACCCATAGTATGGCTTCAGAAGACTTGGAAAATCATGTAAGACTCACATGGGCTACTTTTGTGACACTTTTTAAGCTTTTAAGTGAGTCACTGTCAACAACCGTTACAAATGACTGCGTGCACCTTTAAAAAAACTGGGAGTTTCCTAACTTTAAGATGATTTCTAAGAACATATTTTTGGAGAATTTGAATTCTTGCATTTAAGAACAATCTTTCTAAATAAGAAGTTTTTTTTTTTTTGCGAATACAAAACATTTCTTAAGTTAGAAATTAAGAAGAAAATAGTAGTTACAAAAATGTTCTTCTTAAGAACGTTTTGTGAATCCACTCTCCGTTCTCAATTCCCAGCCCTGTTAAGTCAAGCAGTTATAATGAAGAATTCAGCAATGTCGTGGTAAAATGCTGCAATTCCTGCCATGTTGGAATTATGCTGCTTTACTTGCTTGCTTCAAGGTGCTTTGGATACAAAAGTAAACTAAATGAACTCCTTATTTTTATGGAACTATTAATAATATTCTGACTGTACATCAATACAGCAAAAATACTGGGGAGCCTGGTGGACTTGCATGCACCTGCATGTTCCAGAGATAGCACAGATCATTGCATGCAATTTTGCCATGACTTGTGCGACACTTAAGTGAAACCAGGCTTTCATTGTGCAGCACAGATGCAGATTTCAGATGACAAGCAAATTTAGCACTTATGAAGTAGTGAAAGCGAGATAAACGATATTGAATTTGCTTAGCTTGGGTGGGAACTCTCTGACTACATTAAGTCACCGCTTTCAAAGCACACTATGTAACACTAGTTAAAATAAAATGGCATATAGTTTGTGTAGAGGTACTTGACTATCTTTTACAGGTTGCTGCTATTTGTTTTTACACAACATCACACTAGAGATGCCAGAGCTTTCATAAAATTTCAAGTTTTTAACTTGTAATCATGTGTTTGACGTTTGTACTAATCGTAAACTGGTAATTACAATTATTCAGAATGACGTGAATGCAGCAGAAGAGTTACTTCAGAGAAGAGATGGTATTAGGGGAATGTCATGGTATGTGTTATATTTGAGGGAAAATGTTTCCCAGAACATCATTAGCCTTGCTCTAGGCCACCCATTGAAGCATAGACATGGTCCGGCATCTGGTTTAACATTGTTTGTCAGTGAACGCACAATGAATGAGTGTAGTTCCTCTCATACCCCCTTTACAATACTGCAGAACTCCCTTTTACCGACATTCCAGAGAGGCAGGAAGCCATTGGACACGAGGAGGTCATGCTCTCCTTGTCTCAGTTTACACGTGCTGGGCGTTCTTGTATTAGTCAGCTATTTATAGATGACTAAAAAGACACAGGAAGCCGTTCGTCCACTAAGGTCTTATTCTCACATTTCCCACTTTTTAGAAGGTTTGTTTTGTCAAGCAGTTGGCCCTGCTTCCTTTGAAACCTCTCTTTGTGTTTTAAAGGTCTTGAATGACCCATGTTCTGAGAGGGGCTTGGAATGAGTCTCATTTCCACACTCCAGACTTGTACAAGTACATTTGGATTTAAATGTTTTAATCAATTGCTCTTTTAAAAACATGTTTGTTGTCAGCACACCTGAAACTTCCTCCTCATGGTGGTCTGCTGTTGTACCATCTTGTGCATACTTGCTACATGTCATCTGCTTAGTGTTGCCACTGAATCAGAGTTAATACTGGTGGCGCCCAGGAGGAAGTGCTGCGCTGAGCTGCTTTGATGCAACCTAATCTTTTTATTCATTTTATGTGCCTACTGTCCCTGGATTTAAGGGTCAGGAGAGAGTGCCCAATGCTGGGAAATCTGGCAAATCCAAGTGCGGATGGCAGATGGAAGGGGGTGGTTCGGCTTGCGTTCATGCAGCTTATATTTCAACAGAAGTTTGCTCTATTGCCATCCAAAGGAGTCCTTTGCAGGAATACATGGCATACATACCCTGATTTTTACCCTAAATAGTTTTCTGTTGATATAGAGAAAAATGCTTAATTTTGTTCTTTTTGTTCCCGAGACCAAAAAGCTTTCCCAGCGGTCTGCTTAGGGCTCTCATCATATGTTTGTGTAGAACATGCTCAGATTTTTCATGTGAGGGTTATTCTTCAATTAAGGGAACTTCTTCAAACTATAGCCTATAGGGCTGCACAATTATGATAAAAATCATATTTGTCAATGTTTGCCCTTGATTTTGTAATTGTTTTTATGATTATTTTTAACTTTTTAATTTTTATCCCCTTTTCTCCCAATTTGGAATGCCCATATCCTACACTGTAAAAAAAAAAAAATCCTGTTGTTTAAAAAAAAAAAAAAAATGGCAGCTGTGGTTGCCAGAATAATTATGTTAGTAATACAGTAAAAATGTAAACAACTTTACAGAACAACCCGTACATTTTACATTTTAATATGGTTGACCACGTTAAAAATTTACATGACCACACTGGCACTGTAGACTTCTGAAACTAAAAATCTGATATTTACTTTAAGGTATTTGTTAATTGCCTTAGTAACTACAGAAGTGCACATGATGACATGAAGTTTATCAATAGTGGCTCTTTCAGGAGCAATGACCAATAAATGTAGAGACAGTGCCTCAGTGTCACTCACAAACACTAAACACCATCGTGGTAACACATATGAGATTTAAATAATGCAATAAACATGAACTAAATTACATTAAATTTAACACAGAACACCCCAGTGTACGTAACTGATATAAAAAAATCATGAAACATAACTATTCCTATAAAATATAGTGAAGGAAGCTGTACATCACTATAAAGGAATAACCTTGTTATTAAAATGCATATGAGAAAGGAGGTTGTGAATAATGCTGTTTGAGTATTTTAATCATACATGGAAATCCTACATATGCGATGAAAAGATCAATTAATGTCTTCTGAAGCAAATCGATAATAAAATACCAAAAATAAATCGATAATGAAACCTTTATTAATGTTTAAAAAACACTTCCTGCTTGCAGTGGACCCATCACGGAGCTATTGCATGATGCAAGCGTGATAGCGCGTTCATGCGAGAAGTCAGAAGCGGCGCTTTGTTCACTACAGAGGAATGAACATCACACAAGAGTTGGGTCATTTCAAACAGTGCTGGACAGAAGTAATGATTTAAAGTAAAAAAAAACTGTGTTTCTTGCACAAACCTATCAATTTGCTTCAGAAGGCATTCATTGTTCGACTGTCGAGTCATTTGGATTACTTTTATGCTGCCTAAATATGCCTTTTGGACTGTCAAACAGCCAGCAGCCTAAGGAAAACTGCTGAAATGTGCTTATAAAAATCTTCATTTCAGTTCTGCTGAAGAAGGAAAGACACATCTGGGATAGTTTAAAGGTAAATAAATCAAGAGAGAATTTTCATTTTTGGGTGAACTACCCCTTTAAATTAAAGGCTGTAATTGTCACTTTTAATGATTACATAATCGTGGCAGACGTAATTGCAATTGAGATTAGGTTTTAGATTAATTGTGCAGCCCTACTCTAACTGCTTTTCCACCGTCGGGCCAAACTGTTTTCATTGTGAAACGCTGACACGGTTAAGGTTTCTTTTTCCACTGTGGTGCTTGAATGTACTTAACAAATACGTCAGATGGTGAAAAAATGAGAGGTAAACATTGGAGCGAGTGCTCTATGGAGGATGTTTGCATATTCCAGTTTTAACGACTGATTTTTACTCTGATAAAGCACAGGAAAGAAATGTCCCATGTTGCAAAAAGGAAAGCAAAGAGTAAAAGGTGAGAGGTTGCTGACACAGTTGCTTCTGGATTACATTTCTGCTAATGATACCTAATAAACCTACTTGTATCATTATTTAGAAATCTAAAAAGTGAATTACATTTCTTCAAATTGTCACTGCGTCCCTGGCAGAAATGTCACTTATGTTCCAACATCACTTCTCATATACATTTTTTTGTGGAAAGTCAGTTCTCTGCTTATACCTACAATTGAAAAATCCAATGCTCTTATCCGATATGTACAATTAAAAAAGCAAATTATTTTCATCCTGTACCTACTGTTGAAAAATCCCATGTTTTTCATTGTATTCCTACTGTAAAATCCAATTGTGCTGATCCTAAACCTATAAAGAAAAATATATATCATCTTATACTTACTAGTAAATAATCGAATTGTTTGCTACTTATACCTACAATTGAAAAAAGTTATCTTCCTACAGTTGAAAAATTCCAATTGTTTTTATCCTATTCCTACAATTGAAAAATTCTGTGGTTTTCTGTTTAACTTTTCAACACTTAAAAATTTGGGAAATTTATTTGACAAGGCACAAAGTTTTAAGCAAATTAATTGAACTGTAGGAAATTATGAATGCACATATAAAAATTGATACATGGATCTTTGGATCCAGTATTGATGCAATATCGTGTGTAAAAGTAATTGCAATTCCTCAAAATATGATTGAACTGGCAGAGCCCTAAATAGTTACAGCAATCTGCCAAAGCACTTTACACTGCAGCAGTACCACATAAAACAATATGCACATTATAATGCTGCATCGTACCCTTCTTTCCGGTGCAGCTTACTCATAAATGACTTTGTAGATAGGTTATCTCTACCACACTAATCGAGCCTAACTAATCGATAATGACATTTCATGTCATCTATTTTCATCATCGGTATATATTTTAATTAGTTGTTGCAGCCCGACTACCTATGGAAAGTATCGCACTTCAATTACACTTCTTGGTCAAAATGCGTGTCTTGGCAAGGTTTTAAAACAAACAGTCTTTATTAATTGTAAATAAAAGGGACAAAATTATATTTGTCAAAATATTGCATACGTGTATTAGTATAACTGCACCCTAATAGACCTGTATGTTTGAGTATGTAGTATGTTTATTCTAGAAACCTCTGGCTATCATGTCACACCGTTGTATTCATGTTTGAATTAGTGACATGTTACTCTAACAGAAATACAGTGTTGAGTTATGGCTTTTTAGAGAAGGGAGAAAACTGATCCCAGAATTATGTTGTGTGGCGAGAAAGCACTTTTAACCAAATACACTGTCTGTTCAATGATGCAAGTACTGAAATTACTTGGCAGACTTAATGCAGAAGGCAGAAGCAGCTGTATAAATGATGGCTTGCTTCATTCTCAGTAATGGGGAATCCACCCAATCCACCGCCTTTTATTTGTCGCTTGCCATAATGACTAAGTGGCCGAGGTTTAAGGATCATTATTAAGTTGTTTTCACCCTTGGATAAATCCCCAAGAAATGATGCCCGAATGCTATAAATAACTTTGTCTGATTGCTTCCAGCAAGGGCATTTTTGATTCATTTTAACAATATTGGCTAAATCATTCTCAAAGGGTAGTTTGCCAGTTTTGTGGGTGGCAGGGGCTAAATTATGGAATGCAGAGATGCAGATGCCAAAGACATAGTAGAAATGTCCCAAAATGTACGGTTGGGTGAGTTACATGCCCAAGTTTAATACTTGAAGTTAGAGTTTTTTTTTTCAATCCCTAATCTTAAATATGAGCAATAATAATAATAGTAATACTGCCCTTAGATGGTCTAGTGTACAGTGCACGATCACGTTATACCATTTTCTATCTGAATCCTAGATTCGAATTGGCTGGAATGCGTGCGTTTATACTGATCAGTGTAGAGGTAGTTCCAGTCAGTTTTAATCACCGTTCTATTTTAAAGGGGTCATGTCATTAGGAATAACATTTTCTTTTACTTTGACAAGAGATAATTCTACTATAAAAACATACTTACATTTCAGAACTCAAAACGTATTCCCCAATGCAATAAAAAGCGCCTACTGGTGCTCAGTTCGTAAACCGAAAGCAGGACAGACAGGCCTACTGTGGCTGAACTATTCCTTAACACTAAAGGGGACTCAGCTGGACTATTTTGAATTATTTTAGTGGATAAACATGTACTAGACAGACATTTTTGGACATTGTCATGTATCTCGTGTTGCTTTTAAAAGACACAGTGTCAGGTTACAACGCTGAAAAGGAGACCCCATTCTTTTTCATTCAACTGCAGTGCATCTTGCTGTTTTGAGCATAAACGCATCCTGGACGTGTTCTTGCACCCATCTATGCTATTTTTAATTGTTGGTGTATGTAAACATGCATTAGATGGACGTCTTTGACCGTTTTGATGCATTGCTGGCAATGTGCGTCCCATTGCAGAATGATACTGTATGTGTGCACGTCTTGTTTTCATGCTTTTGACTATGTATGCTATGTAAGTTTTTTTTCGGCTCATATCAGCGTGGATTGCTTGTGAACCAGTCATAATCCGATTCAAGCTTTGCAAAGGAACTGTTATTGAAGGATGGGGCAGTTAAAAACACTATTGGACCCAATTGCAAAACCGTGAGTAAACAGTTTAATTCATGAATATTTCAAATGTCATGACTGTTTGATAGTTTATGGTGCTGCTGTGCTTGAGTGAACAGTTTAATATATTCGGAAGCAATTTGTTGGATGTTCGTTATGTGTAAACGCTGAAATTTCATTTCATAATATTGTTGAGCTTTGTTCATTCTCTTCCGATTGAGTTTCAAATATGGATGTTTTTGAGGGGCTGCACGATGTTAGCCAATCTTAACAGTGGGTGTTAACATTGAAGTTTAAAGTAGGTGCTTCGGCTAAACCAGAGCCTTTCAGACAGAGGACAAGAGACAGGGTGGCAAATGATCATATATAACTAAATCATTACTGTTTTGGTGCAAACAGACTTAACTAACATTATCAGTGGCCCTCAGGGAAGATAACTAAATTGCATTAAAAAAAAGTATGTTGTAACCCCTTTAAAACGCCTACTCTACTGTCCTCCTTAAAGAGACTTTGCAAGAGTTTTATGTCTCTGTTCAAACTACCCCTGGATGCAAATATAGTGTTACAAGTCTGATAAGTCTCCGAGTGGGGAAAAAATAGTCACATCACAACATCATCAATTCATGCAATACCATCTTTAAATTGTGAATTGTGAAGTGCTACAGGAATAATGGAAAAGCCAACAGTGTTCATCAGAGTTCATCTTAGATGAAATTAAAAATGCACCTGCACTTTCCCCTTTCACACCCATGAGTTTGTAAAGAAAGTATGGTTTGACCTTCAGCTATGTTTTAAATGGAGGGCGAGAGATGGAAACTGGGACCTATCAAAGGTGCCTTTTGCTGTCCAGCAAGATGATTTGAATTGCAATGTGATCCACACAAATCATCTAATATTGCTGCGCTTATCAGTGTGTGCCACACACACCCGTTAGAGAGTGGCCCTCACTCAGTGCTGAATGCAGACCATATTTTAAAACAAGACTTTTGTGGATTCGTAATCTTGCAAGGCCATATTGCGATTGTAATCTTAATCCAATCAATCATGAAGGCTTAATTGAAATCCTTCCTGATGTATCAGAGGTCTAACTCAAAGCATTTTGGATGGGTTTCTCTCCATCTAAATGTTGAGTAGATTTGTTAAAAAAACGAATTCTTACTATTGTTGACAGTTCTACATTCAGTGGCTATTATTATTTCAGGATTGTGCTGTTAAATTCACAGTGTATATACAGTATGTGTGGTCTTCAAAAACTTATGTTAATTTTCCCAATTATCTGTAGAGCTTTTTACTTAAATCTTTCAAAGAAATGGCACTACTTTATCTTTGTGTCTGATTTAAAACGGGCAGTACATAAAATCTAGCGACCCACAGATTTTTATACTTCCAATCGAAAGCTTTAAATTAAAGTTAAAACAGCTTTAACTTTTAAATGACCATGGTGTAAGCAGGATAATCAATGGCTTGTGGTGTATGTTAAACGATTTAAACGCAATTTGATTCATGTTGGGTGGTTCTGTTACCTAAAATATATTAACGCATCCTTAGCAGTGGATTATTAGCTACATATAATACAGGCTATACATATGTTAACACAGTGGATTCTGTAGAAAAAAAAGATCAATCCTGGCTTGCATAAATCAGTGAAGTCTGAAAAAACATAAATCTGCTTCAGCTGAAAAAACAAACCCAGTGACCTCTTGCAAGCAACAACCCCAGCTCTGCAGGGTTAAAGCTATCCCACTGCCAATCGTTTTGCAGTTGAAATTTCAGGAGCTTTGTTCCCAGGGTCACTGGGTTGCTCACCGTGGAGAGCAGGGAGGTATTCTGGCATCTTCGTATAAGTTTACAGTCCTCGCCCATTTGTTTTCTGAAAGATTTATTGCTGGGCTCATAATTACCTGCAAAGTCGTTCAGGTCTTTTTTGCAGATGCTTTCTGTGTGAGATTAAAAGCTATTAATCTTAAAGAGGCCACTGCTGAAAGGGTGGGATGGGGATTGGTGTGGCATGTTAGTTATGGCTTGATGGTTTGTAAGGGACTGGGCACGAAGCATTCTGATGTGGCACAATCCTGATGAATGCCCTCTAACCCGTGTCACATTTGCAGCAAATGTCACTGGTGTTAATCTCTCTCCCTTGATTCTTTGTTTTCCGTCCCCTGTTAAGGAATCTCAACACTAAGGCTTGACTCTTCACCTTATTTCTTTTAAGTGGTGAGTGCTAAGGGGAATATAACAGTTTTTTTTCTAACATTAGCCTACTTTTTCTCATACTTAAGTTGATGGATTTTAACAAACCCCTGACTCGTCCTGCACTGTTTATGCAATGAACATGATACCTTAATGTGACTTATAGAGGAGCATTGTGCTATTTGTAGACATTCAAGAAAGGAATCGAGCAATTTCTAGGGACAATGGACCAGTAGGCAACCACCTAGCAACCAAGATGGTCAATAATACCTGGAGAGAGCTATCCACTAGCATTCCCATTCATAGCAGTTACTCAGCTAGGGCAAGAGCCCCTTTGATGTATGTGACCTGCATAGTGCCACCTTCTCTTATGGGGGCTCAGTTTTGGGCACACATTTTTTTTAAATGGCCGTCAGTGGAGAAGCATGCTTTTTTGGAACCAGAAGGTAGTTACGACATCTACCAGCAGTTGCTAAGGGGCCATTCACACTGAATGCATTATTGCATTATAAAAAGCTATGGTTGGCTCGAAATGTATTTGTAAAAGTTGAAGGTCTTTTAACTTAACATGTCGTCTTAAAAATATGGTGCATATTTAACAGCAAAGCGTGGCACAATGTTCACAGACGTCCATCTAACGCATGTATACATTGGGAATAATAATGACAAAAACGGCCTCCATCTCAGCCATACTAACCAGCTATACTCTTTTTTTTTTTTTCTTTTTTTTTATAATTGTTTATTTTATTGTTCAAGTACTTTCCGTCTTTCTACCTTTTTCTGCAACCTGGTCTCATAGAATCATGTTACTATACCTACATATTTGCAAAACTATTTTTATGTGGCTCATTGTATGAATCGCAGCAGTTTGAGATGAAATGAACACTAGAGGTGCTACAACAACAATTACATTTATTCACTTCTACACAAATCACAAGTAAATGTCAGATTATCAGTTCATAAACACTTTTCACACTGTTCCTCACACAATGCCATCTATGATATATAAACTCTTTTACCATAGTGCCTGACTTGTAAGGTGACACATTTTAACATTTGCATTAGGTAACCAACTACATTTACATGCTTGTTCGAGTGTGATTAAATTGCGGTGTAGCTCAACTGATAAAGCATTGCACTTGCGATCCAAAAATGACTCGTTTTTATCTCACATTTCATTTTTACGACACTGTCAGTTAGGTTTAAGGTTTAGGGTAGGGAGATGTGTTTTTTAAACTCTGTAGAGCATTAACCTTAAACAGATTTTGTTTGGGAGAAACTTTAACTGTCTTTTTGCGCCACGTGGAAATTTCAACTTGGAGCCACCACAATACGTGTTACGAACTGTGGAATGTAATTTTGTATAAATGCTGCCACAGTCACATAATTCTCATGAGATCAGGCTGTAGTCTGTAAAAGGCCTAAACGTAGTCAATTCAGAATACATTTTCCACATAAAAGTCATACTTGCAAAAATACATTACATAGCCATAGAAAATCTGGGATACTACCACTATAATACTGTTCTCCACGGCATCCATGCTTAACTCACCACGCACCCCACCGAGAGCGAGAATTAAAGCGACCACGGGGAGGTTACCCCAAGTGACTCTACTCTCCCTAGCAACTGGGCCAATTTTTGCTTAGGAAGCCTGACTGGAGTCACTCAGCACACCCTGGATACAAAGTAGTGTTGCAATGGTATGAGAACTTTCATGGTATGAGAACATTCTCAGAAAATATCATGGTTTCACGGTATACGGTATTACACAATTATCAGTGACATTATTTTTGTTGGTGATGTCAACAACAAAATCTATAGGAAGTTGTCTCTCCCCCTTATAAAAATTGAAGAGCATATTTATTTATATGAGCCCATTATTGTCTCGTTTGTTTCCTAATTTCAAACACAATTCAAACAGAGCATACATGTTACACAGAAGGAAAGGGTTGGGTCAATGTAGCTAGTCTTAAATAATAGTAATAATAATAAAATAGATTATCTAATAGATTCTACCTTTAGATTATTGCATATGAAACTAACATCAACACAGTGTTGCTCTCTTCATCCTCAGTACTGTTTGGCATGTCAGGGCTGTCTACAGTTCGAGAGTTTCTACAGTAACACTTTAAACTAGAAAAGTCTCACTAGAATTCAAATTGGTCACATCAGTTTTGAGGTCTGTGCGCCGCAATATCGAGAGAAGCCCAGTTGTTGCACGCGCACGCCAGAGAAATGAGCAGATTATGATCGCGAGCTCGTTACACTCGTGTGAAAGTGCAGATGTGAAGCCTTATGCTGATTATGAGATTATCATTAAATCTGCCTCGGCAGTCCTATATAGGCTATCACTTGGGAGGCCGCCGAAATGTCTTCAATGGGAGAACCATGGCACGGTTCTATCCGTGCTGTCCGCGACCCAGTCCGAATAGACCAGTTGAGAAACACTGCTTTAACTCACACACACACTCATTTATGTCAGACCCCCTCTCCTCGCTTCTCTCTGACATTTTCTCCGCTGCATGTGTGTGTATTTGATGCAAGTTGACAAGTCTGACAGGCAGACAAGGAGGAAAGGAGATGCGCACGTGCATGTGAGATTCTCCATCCGGTTGCATTTTTTTTTCTCAATCCCGTAGATAAGCAAATGTATATGGTTTGATAACCGTCAAATTTCATACCGTGGTATACCGTGAAACCGGTATACAGCTACAACCCTAATTCAAAGTTGTGACTCCAGGGGTGGTTATTATTATTATTCTTATTATTATTATTAATAATATATTGCATATTAGAAACTTTTTATGAAATTATAATATTTCTCTCCTGCATTCATCACTTTCATGCAGCGATATGGCCCTGCGTGAGTACTAGTGTGAAAAAGGCTTAATTTTTACATGTCTGCATTCAGCACTGCAGTCAGTGGTGTGCGAGCAACTGGCGCCCTCTAGCTTAGATGGTGTTTATCATGCTAAAGTTAAAAATGTCTTGTCTTGACTGTCAGGGAAAGATGCATTTGATAGGTCCCGGTTTTCTTCTCTCTCCCTCTGTGAAAAACATGGCTGAACATCAAACCATACTTTTCTTTCAAGCGCTTTGGTATGTGACGTGAAAGTGCGTGCGCATCTCTAATTATCTTCAGTTCGGACTCAGTAATACAGGGCTGATGAACAATACAGTCTTTTCTGCAGTGTTTTTATTTCTTTTTCTGTAGCACTTCACTGTTGACTGAAAGATGGCATTGCATGACTTGATGTTGTGTTTTGTGATGTGACAGTGAATCCCAGCTATGAGACTCATCAGACAATTACACAATATTCGTGTCCGAAGTTAGTTTGAACAGAGGCATAAAACTCATGCAATGTTGGAGAGTAGTAGGTAGAGCAGGTGCATATTAATATAGAACGGTGATTAAAACTGACAGGAACTACCTGTGCAATAAACTATTTACTGTTATATGAATATGTGTTCTTATATAGAATACATTGATATGTAAATTGTACATCTCTAAATGATAAAGCCTTCACCATTTTGTACCATTTCCCACTCAGTTTTCCTTTAAATATATCCTCCTTTTAAATAACTTTCATGATTTGCTTGCTTTCTGATTAGTGCAGTTTCCTCTATTGACTTGATGAAATGATTTAGTATTCAAGGTCTTCATTTCCTACATCTCACCCTTTTAAGCAAGGCTACTGTCATATGTTTTTTTCCAGGCTTGGATCTCAGTCCTCATGTCAGGTGTAAACTCTGCTTTTATGTGATTCTAGGGCGTGCTGATCTTACCTATACTGATATATTTTTTTTTCCAACAGCCCACTGTTTGTCACATGGAAGATCGGCCGGGACAAGCGGTTGAGGGGTTGTATAGGTACATTTTCTGCCATGAACCTGCACTCAGGACTCAGGGAGTACACTCTTACCAGGTACACACCCCATCTTGTGTTCAATGATGTAATGCTTACACTTAATTCTACAACTTATCTCCATGCATGTAAAATAAAATTCTCTCATCATTTACTCACCGCTCGATTACACCACTTCCCACTGTACACGTATGCGTCAAGTGCGGGAAGTGTAATCAAGCTTCAAATCATGATTGCCAAAGAGACTAGAGACAAAAAGGAGTTACATTTGGTCTCTTTCTCACCCCAAACCGATCAAATCGCTTCAGAAGACATGGATTAAACCACTCGAGCCGTATGGATTACCTTTATGCTGTCTTTGTCTTTTTTTGGGAGCTTGAAAGTGTTGGACCCCAATGACTTGCATTGTATGGATATATTCTCCTCATATCTCCATCAAAATGTCTTCGTTTGTGTTCCGCAGAAAAAAGAAAATCATACAAGTTTGAGACGGCATAAAGGTGAGTAAATGATGAGAGAATTATCATTTTTGGGTGAACTATTCTTTCAACACTCGGTAAGCGCCAAATGCTTGTAATTGTTTGCTTTGGCGAGTCAATGCAACGTGCTGCCGCTCATACACTAAAAACACTACATAATGAACATCACACACACTCTGTGTAGTAGACGACTGTGTCATCACAGATTATTCATTTATTTAATAAAGATCACAGCGGTTTAATAACTTGACCATGTGGCAAACTGCTTATCCTGAGGTGAGAAGCTACTGTCAAAAACACACAGGAACTAAATAAAATCTTGATTTAAATAATAATAATAGAAAATGCATATGTGTGTATGTCGTTATGTAATATTCACTATAATAACAATAATACAAATAATATTTAATTTTATTTAAGCATTATCATACATCTGTGATGCTCTGTTGTGCAGTGCTTTATTTGACAAAAATAGCTTCAATGTTGTGTTTTGGATTGTGTGGCAATGTTCTCTATATTTAAAAAAAAAAAAAAAATTATATTTTATGTGTTTAATATGTATTCATGTATAAAATATAGATTTTTATAAAAGCACTTTGTGCTACTTTCATTTGATTTAAGTTTTATTGAATTCATTTGTTCAGACACTCTTTTGAGGATGAAATTGAAGTAAACTGTCAAATACAGAATTCAGAAGAAATCAAACTGATAACACTGAATTGATGTAAAATAAATAAATAAAACTGATTTCATAGGGCCCTATAGATAACTTTATACATTTATATATTAAAGAAAACATCTGTCGTAAGTCATGCACCTTTTAACAAATGTCAGTACATCAGTTGGGAAATGTATCTATGATGACGGAAATTCCATGTGGACTCCATGTGGCGACACATACAGTATATGTAATGTTCCTTGCATAGACCCTTAAAAGCATGGTCATTTTCCAAAACACTATTACATATTTGGGTCTTTAAAGAGCCGACATGTGTATCTATCAAAAATCATTCTACACAATGCCCAGATAGTGTAACATTTTCAAAATATTGTCAAGATAATTTGAAAATAATTAAATAAAATAGGTTTTGATATATTTTGATGTTTTATTTTATTGTATCAAATCAAATCTATAGTTGTTATAAAAAGTCTACACACCCCTGTTAAAATTGCAAGTTTTTGAGATGTAAAAAATGAATCAAAGATAAATCATGTAAAATAATTTCCCACCTTTAATGTGATAATGCAATCAACCAAATTCAAGTGAACAACAAATGGAAACATAAAAAAAATATATATATGTGTGCACACCTCTCAACTAATACTTGGTTGAAGCACTATCAATTTGTCTTACCTTGATTTGTTAATTTTTTTCCCACTCTTACGTGCAAATAAAATCCAGATCAATCAAATTGCAGGAGGATCTGCTGTGCACAGCCCTCTTCAATGAATTCCACATGTTTTTGACTGCATTTATGTCTGGGCTCTGACTGGGCCACTCCAAAACTTTGAACTTCTTCTGAAGCCATTCCTTTGTTGACTTAAATTTCAGTTTGGGGTCATCATATTGCTAAAAGATAAAATTTCTCTTCAGCTTCTAATGAAGGCCTGCAGGTTTTGTGCCAAAATGGACTGGTGTTTGGCACTATCCATGATTCCTTTTATCTTGTCTAGTGCCCCATGCTTCACCCTGGGAGAATACACATACAATGGCAGCTAAAAGTTTGGAATAATGTACAGCTTTTATTCACCAAAGTGGCATTCAACTGATCACATTGTATAGTCAGGACATTAATAACGTGAAAAATGACTTCCAGTTTGAAAAAAAAAAAAAAAACACACACACACATATATATATATATATATATATATATATATATATATATATACACCTGATTTTTTTTGGAAATTCTTTTGTACCTCCCTCCTGATTGGTACATTTTCACAATGAGATCCCGCACATCCTTTGTAAGATCTTTGTGGGCCATGACTTCAGCAGTAAAATGCAACCATGAAGATTCCAAGATAGTCCTACACAAACAACTGATATTATTCAGGGTTAATCATAACTTAATTCATAACCGAAGGATTATAATTACTTTAATGTAAGAGTTTGAATGTGATTGAATGAATTCCAAAGATAGTCACACACATCGTTATAGAAGGTGTATAGATGTACATACATCCAGGTCATTTTAAGTTTTATAAAGGCTGTATAAATGCTTTTATACCAATGTATAAAGCTGTAAAAGCCTTGTAAAACTTGGTGTCAACACTATTAGGCCTGAAAAAAAAGAGAAACATTACAACTAAATTCAATTAGTCAAATTCCCACAACAATATTATTTAACAATCATTCAGTGGAGGAACAATTGTGAAAATGTACTTTTTTTTTACCGCTAATGTTTTCCCTATCCATGTTATCATTATTGCTTTGAGCAGCTTGCACAAATAGGGATGTCACAATCACGATCATGAAATTGTAGCTGCATATTAGTTAGATAATAATATCGTTATGTCATATGTAATGATAAATGGCCTCTCTTTTTGCATCATCATCATCACACAGGCCCGATTTGACACCACCATGGGTCGTATCTTTAACATCCCTGGTTAAAATTCTTCAATAAGTCAACCTCCAAATGGCTTACTTAGAGTTGTCTCTAGGGTTTGCCTATGCTGTACTGCCAACCAGAAATACTGTTGTAGAAATGGTGTTCACACTTGAGTCCTCTAAAACAGTGGTTTTCAACCAGGGGGCCGGGAACCACTAGGGGACCGCAGCACACATCCAAGGGGGCATCACGATAACTTCAAATGTATTTAAAATAACAAATATTAAAATAATCCAACTTAATTAAAATGCTAAAAATATTTTAAGATGTATGCCCACAAATTATAAACTGACTTTTTCAGAAACTTCTACGTTTCTACTTCTATAATAATAATAATAATAATAATAATAATAATAATAATAATAATAATTATTATTATTATTTAATAGTAATTGATTTCTTTAATCATTTCTTAACTTACTATGCAGTCCCAGTAATTCCTCCTTTAAAGCCTTTATTTCGGTGGAAACTTACACACCTCAGCTTTTAAGATCATCTCCTACATATCCATCACTTCTCATGAAACTTGGAGCATTTGTGACCTTGCCACCATGCTAGGCCTCCATCTGTTGATCTCCGGCCACATCCCTCCCCCAGCAGGGATATAGACACCCGAGGAGATGCATGAGCCTATGCTCTGCTCAACCCAGCAACCCCTGCCAAGTTCCCACTTCGCCATCCTCTTATTAACTTTCAAGCAGTTTATACTGTATAATCCATAACAATGTTGTTAACCTTCAGGCTTCAAAATCCAGTTTATAAATATTACAAACTTGTGGTCCAGCAGCTGGACATACTTCAACAGAACAATGTTAAGTAGGTGTGGAGTGGATTGAAGACCACTCTAATGGTATAGTGAAGAAGGGGGACTTAGACATACTGGGCTGATGGGTTGAATATGCCAGATTTTAGCTGGACGAGAGGTGTTCTTCCACCTCAGTCCCATCTTTCCATTCCACTACATTTCAACCACTCTCTAAATGCCTCCAACTGGAAACGTTTAGTTACTAACGTCTCTTTCCAAACGCATGGAAGCTCACAGATACCATTATTATTTATTTTGGGCAAATCTGTTTGGTGCTGCTTGTCGCAGAAAATACACATTTAAGCCATGGATACAATAATCGACTGAAGTAAGGGTTGTACATGTCACAACCATATGGAATTTTTCTTCTGGCCCATTTGGGCTAGTGGTCCCGATTTTTACTTAAGCTGCCAATGTTAAACATACAGAACAATTGAAAATCTCCGTCTTACAGGATTCAAGGTGTATTAAAGCCATTGTGCACATTAACACCCTTTTAACTTATCTTTTGCTCAATTACTAAAGAATACAGCCTGGCTCCCAAAGTAAAAATCCCATTCATTTTTTCCACCAATCTACCAAAACAATCCACCAATCAGAGAATCGCGTCAGTCTAACTCTGCAGCGAAGACCTAGTCCCATGACGCCCTATGAATGACTCAGTCGAGTTGGCCTCTCTACACTCTTAAACTCTTATCATTTTTATACTCTCATGCTACTTATATTTGTGTGTATATATACACACTCACCTAAAGGATTATTAGGAACACCATACTAATACTGTGTTTGACCACCTTTCGCCTTCAGAACTGCCTTAATTCTACGTGGCATTGATTCAACAAGGTGCTGAAAGCATTCTTTAGAAATGTTGGCCCATATTGATAGGATAGCATCTTGCAGTTGATGGAGATTTGTGGGATGCACATCCAGGGCACGAAGCTCCCGTTCCACCACATCCCAAAGAGGCTCTATTGGGTTGAGATCTGGTGACTGTGGGGGCCATTTTAGTACAGTGAACTCATTGTCATGTTCAAGAAACCAATTTGAAATGATTCGAGCTTTGTGACATGGTGCATTATCCTGCTGGAAGTAGCCATCAGAGGATGGGTACATGGTGGCCATAAAGGGATGGACATGGTCAGAAACAATGCTCAGGTAGGCCGTGGCATTTAAACGATGCCCAATTGGCACTAAGGGGCCTAAAGTGTGCCAAGAAAACATCCCCCACACCATTACACCACCACCACCAGCCTGCACATTGGTAACAAGGCATGATGGATCCATGTTCTCATTCTGTTTACGCCAAATTCTGACTCTACCATCTGAATGTCTCAACAGAAATCGAGACTCATCAGACCAGGCAACATTTTTCCAGTCTTCAACTGTCCCATTTTGGTGAGCTCTTGCAAATTGTAGCCTCTTTTTCCTATTTGTAGTGGAAATGAGTGGTACCCGGTGGGGTCTTCTGCTGTTGTAGCCCATCCGCCTCAAGGTTGTGCGTGTTGTGGCTTCACAAATGCTTTGTTGCATACCTCGGTTGTAACGAGTGGTTATTTCAGTCAAAGTTGCTCTTCTATCAGCTTGAATCAGTCGGCCCATTCTCCTCTGACCTCTAGCATCAACCAGGCATTTTCGCCCACAGGACTGCCGCATACTGGATGTTTTTCCCTTTTCATACCATTCTTTGTAAACCCTAGAAATGGTTGTGCGTGAAAATCCCAGTAACTGAGCAGATTGTGAAATACTCAGACCGGCCCGTCTGGCACCAACAACCATGCCACGCTCAAAATTGCTTAAATCACCTTTCTTTCCCATTCTGACATTCAGTTTGGAGTTCAGGAGATTGTCTTGACCAGGACCACACCCCTAAATGCATTGAAGCAACTGCCATGTGATTGGTTGATTAGATAATTGCATTAATGAGAAATTGAACAGGTGTTCCTAATAATCCTTTAGGTGAGTGTATACTGGATATATGAATATTTTAACAATAAACCTAAAATATAGTGTTTCTATACTTCTCATCAACAACATAAAATCAACAGTTGTATTTCCATAATAATTCAAGAGTGTGGTTCATCTCTAAGAACTCTCTTATGTTGGATTTTATGAAAAAACACAGCTGAATAAGTGGGCGGGCACTGTTGCGCTCAAAACAAATACTTGGAGTCCCACAACACTATAGCTTCAAAAACTACCGCTTCTATACGTAGTCTTTCTGACGTCAAATGTATGAATGCAATTAAACGTGTAACCACCCATATTTACATGTCAGTTGGGTGATTCGAATTTTGTCCTTTTTTCTGAATTTGTGTAGCACCTGCCAGTCTGCATATCCTTCTGAAGAATCCCAATGTTCACAACAAACAACTGAAGAACAAAGTCCTTGATCATTTCAGTCTGATCATAATAGCCCGAGTGGCACATTTCAGTGCGGATTTAGTTAATCTGTCACAATGTAATGAGGGCTTTGTTTTTAAGCTTTTATTTATAATTTTTTGATTGTAGGTTATCTGCCGGATGGTTCAAGCATGCTTTTAAAATTGAAATATTCTAACCAGCTTTTTTACAACTTTAAATTCATGGCAGTTTTTGTTTTCTTTCTAAAGTCTCTGTGAAAATCATGTTTTTTGTATGGTTTCTCTGTAAATTATAGTGGTACAGCAGAGAGCCTTTAATGAGACAGAGGTAGGCAGGAAGAAAAAAAACTGCTGTTTCTTACCACTTTTCTGTTTCGCATTAAATCAAAGGGCCACGCTTGACATTTTCCAGCGCCTCTGGCTGTCAGCATTAAAAGGAGTGCTGCACCAGGTCTGGGTGCAATATGCAAGGATAACAACTCAGGAGAACGAGAGAGGGGGGTTGGCAGGAGGATTGGGCATATTTTCCGCACTGTCATCTGTTGAGGCTTCCCTCGAGGAGTCCTGTCAGATCTTCTACTGCGTACATGTGAACATAAAAGGGATGACATGGAATTTTTTTTGTGCATATGAGGGGTAGAGGGGAAAAACTATGCACATTTAAATGTGCTTCTTAGCTGTAAAGGAGGCTTCGCCATCGAAGTGGTCTAATGCAGTGTTTCACAATTAGGTCATGAGTAGGGGTGAGGAAATATTGCATTGATATCTAGGTCATGATACAGTAATACTGAACCCTTTGGAATGACCTGCAATTATGGATGAATTTGTCTTAAAATCTGGTTAGAGCTTTATCTAAGTTAGAGTAATGAACAAACATAATCTATTTTAATTAATAACACACAAATTATTGTATTGTTCTTGTACTTATCGAATACATCATTCAAACAATCACAGCGTAGGTTGGAAAAAGTATGTGATCCACATGGCTAATGACGTCAACAAAAGCTAATTAGAGCCAGCAGATGGCAAACCTGCCATCCAATTAACGAAACATGATTGGAGGTGTGGGTTATAGCTACTTTGACTTTTAAAAAGCACTCAAACATTTTGAGATTTCTATTCACAAGAAGCATCTGCTGACTTGGACCATGCTTCATAAAAAAAAGAGAAAGATCTACGATCAAGAATTGTTATTTTGTGAATCATTGGAACTTTGGAAGATCTTGGTTCATGTGTCTACTATTTGGAAAACAGGCATGGTGTCCATGGCAGGACACCATGGTGGAAGCTGTTGCTTTCCAACAAAAACATTTCTGCATACCTGAAGTTTGCCAAAGACCACCTTGACACTTTTGTGGACTGATGAAAGTAATGTTTAATTGTTTTGGAAGAACACACAGCACTACATATGGAGTAAAATATTGATTATTGATGTGAGAAAATGGTACAACTTGAAAACGCTTTTGTTGTTGATGTCAAAGGCTTTGCAAGTGGATCAAAATCTATGATGTTTTGGCACAAATTCATCTGTCACATGGTAGAAGCTAGCCAAATTAAGTCCAAAATATGCCGCGTGCTGCTGCGTCTTGTGCACAGTGTGCGTGATGTAAATTCTGTAAACAGTACAGTCTGTGCGGACTGTCTGCATAGTGCGTGTAGCCCAATTTTTCTAGGCACACAAATGTATGAGATGTAACCGCACACGGAAAAACAAAGTATACCCTGGCCTTAAGGTAAATGCCAATAAGGACTGGTTGCATGACATGCCTTCATCCTCAAACCCAACAAAAGGTAAAGGAAAATATTACCTTGGATACTGTAGACACTGGTTCACTTGCAGTGATGAATATAGTTCGACCGCATTGTTTTTGCGGCTTTATTGTCTTCCAAAAGCATGAAACCATTGAAATTCCTTCACGATAATTTTTTTGTTTTTGTTTGCTATTTGTGGTCTATTATGTTTATTACTGTGGCTGATTTGGCACCTACACAGTTGTTTACTCCGCTTTCTGTGGGTCACACGAGGAAACGTTGTTTGAAGTCAGGTGAACAGGAAAAAATATTGTTAACGGGGGAAGGGAAGTGTCTGATCTCATCTGGAACCGCATTTCCCATTGGTTAATAGTTTCAGCAATTGCTGGCTTTTCATTGGCTGACACTGTTGCTTGGATGATTTCACTCTAAGGGTCGGTGGAGCACCACAATATGCATAATAAGCTGAAGCTTTGTGTTTTCCTCTAGGGGGGTTGGCTTGTTTGTCAAGTCACTTTTATTTGTGTAGTGCTTTTCTCAACACAGTTTCAAAGCAGCTTTACAGAAAATGATGCTGTTAAGCCTGTAATGTCTTAGTCCTCATTGAGCAGTTTAAATGAAAAGCGTGATTGAAAATTATTCTACATTTTTTTTATCTTCAGTGAGCAAGCCAAAGGCAACTTTCTCAAGGAACCAAAAGCTCCATAAGATGTTAGTTAATGGAGATAAAACCATGGGAGAACCCAGGCTCAGCTAGGGGAGCTGGAGTTCCCCTCAGGCTATACAGTTTGAACAAACCACTACCCTAAGTATTTAGTAGTATTCTAGGGCTACCAAAATTAATGTGTGTTAACATATGTAATGTAAATATGTTTAACACCCTTTCATTTGACAGGGCCCCATCTAGTAGCACCAAACACTGTACAGAAGATAACACCTTTCAAATGTAAAAGTTCTTTAAACTTTGAGTTGACAAATTGGCTAGAATCAGCACTCACAGTAAAACATACTATACCGCAGTCACTCAAAAACCGGGCTGTCAGCTAGACTTAATGCTGTGGAACTGTAGACATTATTTCTAGTGTTTTATGGACCTGCTGCACACTGATGGAGGAACAGTCAAGCTTTCATCAGCGTAATTGCTTCACAGGGGAAATGATATAGTGGTGAGAAAGTCAAGCAACAATGCACCATTAAACAATTTTTCTAGACGCCCTTGTGCTATTAAAAGACTAAATATGTCATTGATTAAGATGGTGACAGCTTTAAAGGTGTCATTTACCAAAATGAGAATTTTGTCATTATTTATTTAAAGTTCCAAACTTGCATACTATTATTTTTTTCAATGAAATACAAAAGTTGAAGTTCTTAATGCAGCTTTTTTCCAAACAATGAGCTCCAAAAAGGGCAAAAAAAAAATCACAGAAAAAGCCATGAAAATGCCACATATGACTTGTTCTTCTGAAGCCAATCGATAGCTATTCTGTGGTTCCACGTGAGTCTGTGATAGTACTATGGCACCAGTATAGGTACTGTGTGCAACTCTAAGTTAACAGATTTGTCGTTAGAAGCATTTTTTCTTGTTTTACTACACTGTTACAGGAAGTACCCCCCCCCCCCAACCCCCCCCCCCCCCCTCCATTTTTAATTATTTCTGTTTCCCTCCCCTTGTCCCATCCCTCGTCCAGGTAGATGGGGATGACCTGCCGGCAGACGGGCTTAGGGCACGCCCTCCCCCAGGGATAAGGGGGGTGGGTGGTGTACGTCATGCCGGGGGCTCCCCAGCCTGAGAGAACGAGGGAGGAATGTGGCAGGGCGGAGTGCGGGGCTGTGTCGTGATCCTGCACACCCGGTCGCGTATCAGGCTAATCAAGCCTCTGAGAGGGATAAAGGCCGACTGCAGAGGATGGTGCATGAGAGAGAGATTATTTACGGACATGTCCATCATATGCGTGTTTGTGTGTCTTGTTTCAGTTTACTATTAAAATATTATTTATATTGTCAAGCCGGTTCTCGCCGCCTCCTTTCCAATGAACTGCTTTACATCATTCTAATAATAGTTAGATTAATCGATTATCAAAATAATCATTAGTTGCTGCCCTACCTGGAGTCTGAATTTCGAATACATGGTGTGATGAGTGATTCTAGCCAGGCTTCCTAAGGAATCGGTTGACCTGCTTGCCTTCCTCGTGTTCACTGTATGCTGGTTCTTGGTCTCGGTGAGTGTGCGTTGATGACATAGTAAATAGCGGGAGCCTCCACACGCACCAGTCTCCGCTGTCTCTCAGCAAGTCATATGATAAGATGTGCGTGCTGACTGTGGAAGCAAAAGACGAATCTCAGTTGCCTCTGCTTCTGAGGTGAGTAACTGTGCCACCACAAGGAATTAGAGATCATTGGGAAGTGGGCATGCCAAATCTTGGATAAAAGGGCACATTTTTCATTCATTGGCACTGCCAAACAGAGCATTCATTACTAATGCATACTCCTGTGTGCCGATGAGTCACTGATATTTCTGTCACCTCAGTGTTTCATTTGACCACCTCAGTCCTGCTCAGTGCTGACAGAAAAAACCCCCACAGCTGCTTCCTCTATGACTGTTGGCTTGTCTGGAGAATGATAGACTCTCTTCACGGATTTTCTCTTCAAGAGACATTATATCACCTTCCCTCATGTGTCTGGCAGTTTGTGTGGGTTGGTGTGTTTATGCTGTGCCATATTGAGTCTCCTGGATAATTCATCTGTCTAAGCCTTTATTCCTGGCTTCAATAAACATTGTGTGTGGATGTCCTCACATGGTGGTTTACTATAGTCTCAGCCCTCTCTTGGACCTAGAAAATGTAGGCATGTGCAAAACCAAAAATTGTTGTGTTCTCTGAAGAATGACCAGTCAGCCTTAAAGAAGCCCTGTATTAAAACCTATAAGCTCTTTTCCACCATTGGGACGAACAGTTCTGCTCATGGCGAGGAACTGTTCTTGTTGCATTTCCACTTGAGCAAGTTCGATTACAAAAAGTTCCTGGCCCGGAATTTCAGAACGGTTAGCTGAACTTGGGACACAAAGCTGTGCTGGTGGAACATTTGTACTTGGTGACTCACGATTGGTCACTTGCTCAGTCAATCCATTCTAATCCTGATTTTGCAGCAACACAGTGGAAAAAGCAAACAAGCTTAAATCGGTATTGAACGCTCATTCAATGAGACTGTGAAACAACAAGATGCCAAGTAGCGGCCAACAACGTTTTTGTCATTAAAATTATTGTTCGTCCATTGCGAATATTCATTGTAACTATGACCAAGCAACCTCCTATTGGTAAACGCTGCACATTAGCTTGTCAAAGTTCACCAAACTTGAACCACACACAAAATTTGTGTAGGGAAATTTCTTTACCACCGGAAGGCCATCTGTCAAAATTCAGTGTTCTGTTCTACGACTGTATTTTACTCGCATGATTTCGGCATTCAAAGGTAAATGCAAATAAAGGTAAATTAATATATATATGAAAGTATATTTTGTCTTTACTGCACTTGAAGAAGTATAAAGAAGTGAAAAAATACACTTATATTCAAGATACGTTCTCTAAAAACAAGTATACATATCTTATGTTGCTTCTCAAGTAAATGTATTTTGTTTAAGGTTTTTTTTAGATCATTTTAAATGGAAAAACAAGACAAAAACACTTTAACTTATCATTTTGTGCAGTATTTTTTCCCCTTGTAATTCAATGAATGTCATTTAGAGATATTTTTAAAAGATGATTTTGTCCTCTATTGTTAGTAAGCAGATTTAATACATTTAAAACTTTTAGTCAAGCACAAGCTGAACAATCAGTTAAGAGCTAATGATTAATCGTTGCAATAATCGCTGAGTAGTCGAATAATCGTTTATTCGTTATATTAATCGGTTGATTAATCATTAGTTGCAGCTCTACTCCGCTTGTGTTGATGGCATTCCAAATGTTTAAGAGCAGCTAGATGTGTGAATTTTCGTTCGTCGCTGTGACATAAAAGATACGAGCCAGCAGGTGGCGACAAAAGACCTTCTTTAAAATATTAAAGTGATAAGTTGAGTTGATGTTAACAAACTGTGTGTTTGTTGTTGAGTGCACAAATTTCTTTGAAGTCATCCAGAATTGTGTCTCCCTCCATGATTGCTAGGATTACTACTACACTATTGCTGTGAAATAGTTAAACTAAAAGCTTCAGCATTACTGCCAACCACAGCTGAGAGTCACGACAGATGGAGTAATTAAACGAGCTCGGGTGCCTATCTAATACAAGTTTCTGGGTTTAGAGAAGATGTAAACTTTTAACATGGCAGAGGAGAGAACTCTTTCTGTGTCGGTGTCAAAATAAGAGTTCCCCAAGAAATATACAAGAATGATTCCATTTTCCTCTCTGACAACAAAACACTTGAACGTTAATGAAATACTCATAGCATATTTCCAGTAGCACGTTTGGCAGCATCACTCCATGATTGGAGTGGATTACTATCACACTACAGCTGAGGAATAGAGTTAAACAAGGTAATCAAGCTCAGTCGCTCTCTCTCATTCACAGATACATCCTTGTTTCTCCAGTAACTTGTCAGAAACAGCCCATGCTGTCGTTACTTGTTCTAAAGTGTGGTTTTCGAATTAGTAACAGAGGCTTGTGCACATCCTGAATCCATGCTGTAAGAAAGTAGTTCCATGCACGATAACTTTTTTTTGTGTGACAGTCCTTAATTTTTCCTAACTTATTTATTTGTTAATTGATCTGTGTATAAAACCAATATCACATTCACAATCATGCTATACTGTCCATCTATCCATCTGATTACTTGTGGCCTATGGCCGAATCACAGCCATGATATAGGTTTATTGTAAACAGTTATTCACTGGAGATTAACAATTCTTTGAGCCAGTTAAGACATTATTTAGCAAATGCCTTCTAGGGCAATGAAAAGCCATGCTGCTTGGATAACATCATTAACAGTCCTTGTGGATGCACTGCAAAAGCACTGAAGCACCTCCAGGGCTTAACAAGAATGTCAGGTCACAGCGTGACCAGTGCGTTAAAATGAGCAGAACAGTTTGTCTCAACATTGGTTGTTGTATCGTCCTATGTATATGTTTGCAAAGCTTCCCTGGGACTTTTAAAACAGTTTGTTATATCTTATGGATGAGGGGCTCATTTTTGCTATTTAACTTAACACTAATAATATAACACAGTGTCCTAACCAGACACAATGCAATAGTGCAATGGAATATTTTTTTTTTTGCAAGCAACATATAAATATATTAATAATTAATTAATGTGTTACAAACAGTACGTCTTGTTACCTTGTGTACTTACATTTATATATACTGGTGTTATTCAATCTGTAATTACACCAGTGTTTCCTACACAATTGAGCTCTTAAAGGCGGGGTTAAGTATACGGTCTATATTAAGGCCCTTTTCTTCAGTCACGTGTTTCCCAGCAAGACGTAATGCAGTCATGTGTCAAATTACATTTATGTCGCTGTTCTTGGCAGATACCTTAATCAAATACTTTAACAGGTAGTTTAAGGGCAGTTCACCCAAAACTGACATTTCTGTCATTATTCACCCTCAAGTCTGTATGAATTTGCCTCTTTCGTAGAACACAAAAGGAGATGTTAGGCAGTATGTCTCAGTCACCATTCACTGTACCTGCATCTTACTCTCCATACAATAAAAGTGAAACTAACATTCTCCCTAAAATCTCCTTTAAGTTCCATGGAAGAAAGAAATTCATACAGGTTTGCAACAACACAAAGGTAAGTTATTACAGAAATTTCATTTTTGAATGTGATTTCAATACTCAACAGTTACATTAAAAATGAAATTGTAAACAAATAAAATCATGAGAACCTTGCATATGTAATATGCATATTAAAGATAGATTGATGATAATATTTTCATTTTATGTATTAGTAATATTATAGTATTAATATTACTACGATACAACGGCATTCGCATGTTGAATGAACAGGTTTATGGATCTGCAACATCTTAATTCAGTAAATATGCGCGTCCTCACTGCGCGCACTCGCACTGAACTCGAGCGTTTAATGAGCTGCTGAAAGCTGTACAAGGCAGAGAGGGAGAGATGTGGAAGAGATGATTTATTCATGCAGATTGTGGAATTACAGTTTGATACAAAGACAAGATTATTGATTTGATTTGTTCATCTGTATGGATTGGTTAGCCAGTTCTCAGCTACTTGTTAAAATGTGCAGAAATTCCCACGTTATGAATGTGGAACATGCAGGATTGAATACATTTGTGCAAATTTCATGCCATAAAAATAATAATAATAATAATTATTACTACATTAATTACAGAATTAATTTAGGCCTACGACTGTATTATAATAACTATATTATTATTATTATTATTATTATTAAACCCAACTAATATTTCTCTAATAATTTAATAAACCTGTACACATCATTGCTATGATGTCCGGTTAAACCTTGGAGATGATCCTCTTCTGTCCACAGAATCCTGGTGTCATATGGTTACGGTTTATATATAGGAACTTGTAGTGAACAATTAAAAGTGATTTTGGAGCACTGTACGTATAATACTGTCAGCGTACGTGATCAAACTGAAAGCAACGAAACATGTCTGTTATTCTGTGCACAAGATAACATTTGTGAAGCGAGCACAGAACAGAGCTTCACATGACGAGCATCACGTACAGACTGTTCTCACATCACAGTCTTTGCGGTTTAATATTCACACAAGTTCATATTTTGATTTCGATTTTATTTCAGTGGATCGTTTAGCCCTACACAATGCAATAGAAAGACATGTTGTTTTTGCATTATTTCTGCGCTAATTTCACAACTTGAGCTTCTTTGCTGTGGCACTGGAGATTTAGTAGCGGTGCAGGAAACACTGAATTACACTGTTGACCCTAAACCTACCCCTAACCCTTCCTATATCCCAACCTCAATAGCACCATACACGTACACACACATAAGTTCATTGCATCAAATGCGTATAATAATTTTTTAACAAAAAACAATATGTGAAAATTCTGCTGTTTCCTCCTGCTTTAACAGGTTTTGCCAATCTTATATTCAAATGTCTTGATCATTTTAGATGTAAACATCTGTGGAAATGTTCTTTTGGTTCCTCAGTTGATCGCTTAACTAAAACTAAAGGTGAAACTAAAATATATAAATGCAAAGATTTTTCCATGAAATGAAAACTGAAAATAACAATCAATTGCTTAAAGGTGCACTTAGTCATTTTTTCCTTATTAAAAATGTTTTACTCCTAAAGACATGAATTGTAAATTTAAGTAGGAAATGATGAGCACTCACATTAAAATGAAGACTCCAGTCATATCAGTAATCTTATAAAAGCTGTTTTATTCTACATGGAGAGGATCCACACATGGGGGCGGCCATGTTAGAATCACATGACCAGCTGAATACTACTCTCTTAATCTCAGTAACTGTCCTGTTATTTGACACTTTCACTCATTGATTAAAGTAATCATGTCTGACTCTGAATACTACTCTCTTAATCTCAGTAACTGTCCTGTTATTTGACACTTTCACTCATTGATTAAAGTAATCATGTCTGACTCTGAATACTACTCTCTTAATCTCAGTAACTGTCCTGTTATTTGACACTTTCACTCATTGATTAAAGTAATCATGTCTGACTCTGAATACTACTCTCTTAATCTCAGTAACTGTCCTGTTATTTGACACTTTCACTCATTGATTAAAGTAATCATGTCTGACTCTGAATACTACTCTCTTAATCTCAGTAACTGTCCTGTTATTGGACACTTTCACTCATTGATTAAAGTAATCATGTCTGACTCTGAATATTACTCTCTTAATCTCAGTATCTGTCCTGTTATTTGACACTTTCACTCATTGATTAAAGTAATCATGTCTGACTCTGAATACTACTCTCTTAATCTCAGTATCTGTCCTGTTATTTGACACTTTCACTCATTGATTAAAGTAATCATGTCTGACTCTGAATACTACTCTCTTAATCTCAGTATCTGTCCTGTTATTTGACACTTTCACTCATTGATTAAAGTAATCATGTCTGACTCTGAATACTACTCTCTTAATCTCAGTATCTGTCCTGTTATTTGACACTTTCACTCATTGATTAAAGTAATCATGTCTGACTCTAAATACTACTCTCTTAATCTCAGTAACTGTCCTGTTATTTGACACTTTCACTCATTGATTAAAGTAATCATGACTGACTCTGAATACTACTCTCTTAATCTCAGTATCTGTCCTGTTATTTGACACTTTCACTCATTGATTAAAGTAATCATGTCTGACTCTGAATACTACTCTCTTAATCTCAGTAACTGTCCTGTTATTTGACACTTTCACTCATTGATTAAAGTAATCATGTCTGACTCTGAATACTACTCTCTTAATCTCAGTAACTGTCCTGTTATTTGACACTTTCACTCATTGATTAAAGTAATCATGTCTGACTCTGAATACTACTCTCTTAATCTCAGTAACTGTCCTGTTATTTGACACTTTCACTCATTGATTAAAGTAATCATGTCTGACTCTGAATACTACTCTCTTAATCTCAGTAACTGTCCTGTTATTTGACACTTTCACTCATTGATTAAAGTAATCATGTCTGACTCTGAATACTACTCTCTTAATCTCAGTAACTGTCCTGTTATTGGACACTTTCACTCATTGATTAAAGTAATCATGTCTGACTCTGAATATTACTCTCTTAATCTCAGTATCTGTCCTGTTATTTGACACTTTCACTCATTGATTAAAGTAATCATGTCTGACTCTGAATACTACTCTCTTAATCTCAGTATCTGTCCTGTTATTTGACACTTTCACTCATTGATTAAAGTAATCATGTCTGACTCTGAATACTACTCTCTTAATCTCAGTATCTGTCCTGTTATTTGACACTTTCACTCATTGATTAAAGTAATCATGTCTGACTCTGAATACTACTCTCTTAATCTCAGTATCTGTCCTGTTATTTGACACTTTCACTCATTGATTAAAGTAATCATGTCTGACTCTAAATACTACTCTCTTAATCTCAGTAACTGTCCTGTTATTTGACACTTTCACTCATTGATTAAAGTAATCATGACTGACTCTGAATACTACTCTCTTAATCTCAGTATCTGTCCTGTTATTTGACACTTTCACTCATTGATTAAAGTAATCATGTCTGACTCTGAATACTACTCTCTTAATCTCAGTAACTGTCCTGTTATTTGACACTTTCACTCATTGATTAAAGTAATCATGTCTGACTCTAAATACTACTCTCTTAATCTCAGTAACTGTCCTGTTATTTGACACTTTCACTCATTGATTAAAGTAATCATGTCTGACTCTGAATACTACTCTCTTAATCTCAATAACATCCTGTTATTTGACACTTTCACTCATTGATTAAAGTAATCATGTCTGACTCTAAATACTACTCTCTTAATCTCAGTAACTGTCCTGTTATTTGACACTTTCACTCATTGATTAAAGTAATCATGTCTGACTCTGAATACTACTCTCTTAATCTCAATAACATCCTGTTATTTGACACTTTCACTCATTGATTAAAGTAATCATGTCTGACTCTGAATACTACTCTCTTAATCTCAGTAACTGTCCTGTTATTTGACACTTTCACTCATTGATTAAAGTAATCATGTCTGACTCTGAATACTACTCTCTTAATCTCAGTAACTGTCCTGTTATTTGACACTTTCACTCATTGATTAAAGTAATCATGTCTGACTCTGAATACTACTCTCTTAATCTCAGTATCTGTCCTGTTATTTGACACTTTCACTCATTGATTAAAGTAATCATGTCTGACTCTGAATACTACTCTCTTAATCTCAGTATCTGTCCTTTAGTTTGACACTTTCATTCATTGATTAAAGTAATCATGACTGACTCTGAATACTACTCTCTTAATCTCAGTATCTGTCCTGTTATTTGATACTTTCACTCATTGATTAAAGTAATCATGTCTGACTCTGAATACTACTCTCTTAATCTCAGTATCTGTCCTGTTATTTGACACTTTCACTCATTGATTAAAGTAATCATGTCTGACTCTGAATACTACTCTCTTAATCTCAGTAACTGTCCTGTTATTCGACACTTTCACTCATTGATTAAAGTAATCATGTCTGACTCTGAATACTACTCTCTTAATCTCAGTATCTGTCCTGTTATTTGACACTTTCACTCATTGATTAAAGTAATCATGTCTGACTCTGAATACTACTCTCTTAATCTCAGTAACATCCTGTTATTTGACACTTTCACTCATTGATTAAAGTAATATAGTAAAATAAAAATGTATATGGAAAATCAAATCTATAATACCCTTTCTAAGGACCTAGCTGACATTTAAAGTTTTTTTTTTTTTTTTTCACAAAAAAATAAATGCCGTGCGAGGTTAAACATTGTTGACGTTTTTCTAAAACAGTATCTAGAGGTTCATTGTACACATGACGGAGCATTGTCCTGAAACTTCCTGTCTTCTGTCCCCTTCGCAGTGCCCTTAAAGACAGCCGCTTTCCCCCCATGACGAGGGACGAGCTGCCCCGCCTCTTCTGCTCAGTGTCTCTGCTTACCAACTTTGAGGATGTTGGTGATTACCTAGACTGGGAGGTAAGAGCTGCTGCCATCCATTTTTAAAATACTGCTTCTCTATAAATTATAAATTATTCCCATCATCAAAACAATCTAAAAGTCTCGGTACATTTCAGTTTTTGTTTGTTAGTTCTGGCCAGAACTTGAGAACAAAACCACATTTAGCTTATCTGATTGTTTTGATAACCCTGCATTCACAGCTTTGTAATTTCAAAAGAAAATACGAGTGTTTGCTTGTACAGAATTTGCCGCCATGATGCTCCGGTGTTCTGAGTGGTTGCCAAGGTGATGCTATGTGGTTGCTAGGGAATTATGAGTGGTTGCTATGGTGGTTACTTACCGACCCAAGTCAAAAGAGCTATGGGATTTTGTCACCGGATTCATTATCCACCAGTTGAAAATCTTAATTTGATCACTTAGACAAGTTACAGCACACCTCTTCTAAAAAGTCCCACAGTTGAAGTATCATTCATGTCTGTAGCACAAGCCAAAGTGTTCTTTAGGGTTATGAGTTTGTTCAAATCATAAACCTAACCAGTGAGCAATAGTAATAGTTTCTTAGCATACAGTTCTATTTATATTATTCTACTAGAGCACTATAATTACCACTTACAGTAATTGAAGTTGAAGCAGCCTCTGCGTCATCTCTAAGAAACTTGTCATATTCCTTAACAATAATCTGCCGACACTAATGTTTAGCGAATACATCTGTGCATTTTGGTAATGTTATTGGAATGGTGTCAAACTATTTTGTTTTACAAAAAATACTTTAAAAAAAAAAGAAAATTTTATTTCCTTATGTCATCATAACCGTGCACCAGGTGCATGCAGCTTTGTTGGTTAATTACACAATTACAGCTGAATTTTGTGTCTTTTAGTTTATGTCTGTTAGCTTTAAGGCCATCTATATGCAAGTTTATCTGTTCATGATGATTCAGGCTGCACACACACACACACACACAAGTATGTGTGTGATTGCGATAACACTCGCTGTCCTTAGTGACCCAGAGCAGCACAGACACAAATGCGCTCTGGGTGAGGAGTGATGATGTCTACATATGCCGCAAGTGTCTTTGTGTGTGTGTGTGTGTGTGTTTGTGTGTAAGGGCTGCGCAATTTAGCAATTTAGTGATATAACTCCATAACTCTTTCAGGCGTTTGATAATGTTTGATAAATATCTATGTATTTGCTTTTATTTTGCTTGTTTTCAATTGGGGATCTATCATTTCAAACATATTTTGTTGCCAATAAATACAATAAAAATCTAGTTTTACTATAATCAAGCCAAGTTTTACATACTGTTTTTCACAAATTTAACACTAGGAAAAACCATTTTAAATAATTTAGTACATGCACCAATACAAATACACAGCAATGTTTAATTACTATTTAAATGTAATGTATGAAACTATGTATAAATATATTACTAACATTTTAATAAATACAAAAGCCATGCAGGAGCTTTTTGAATATTTCTGTTTGACAGTTTGAACTGATAAAAGAAAATGAATTGTATTTACTAGCACTAAAGTAATTTTTGACAACAAATTTCATCATTGATTAGTTGGAAGTGCAGTGCATGGATAATTTCTGTCAGTGATGGGGATTCACAGTAGTGAAAGATGAATATGCATGATAACTCATTTGAAAAATGACAGACAAGTTGAAGCTGAAAAAACACTACACTTTATAAGTTTATAAACATTTAAAAGAAATAAAGGTTAAGCCTTCCAGAAAAAAAAGAATAGTGATCAAAATTGACCAATACAAAATAGGTATAATTTTAAAGCTTAGAAGCTCTACTTTATAGTGCATCTAGGCATTATGACCAAAACTGAACAGTTGCTTTGAAATTTGCAGACAAATCAGGAGTGTTACATTTTGATCATTTATGAAAAAGGTTGCACGCATTATTGTAATCAGTAAAAACATCAGAATGATCAAATAGCCATGTATCATATGTTGTTTGAAAACTCTCATAGAGTAGAATACAACCAGCCTATTTGTTTTTACTCATATAAAAAAAGCGAATAATAGCCAAGTATATGTCTTTGACATGTTACATATAAAAAGGTGTTGCTTAATCCAATTTTCACTTATAATTTCATGAAGAATAAACAGAGCATAAAATAGGGGATTCCCATTAAAATGAGCCCACTCGCAACATAATCAGATGCATAGATCATTAAATAATCCACACAAAGCACTATGTGCTATCTGGCTCAAAACCACATTGGCTTCCCTGGATCAGATGACTTCATCAGAAATAATGTAGTATGTTGTCCAGCATCATGGAATGCTAAACCAATCGTATTCAAATTTAGATCACTGCAACCAGAGGTGAAAGTCATCCAAATATGTGCAGAGAGGATTGTTCACTGTAATTGCATATTACTACCAGGAGATGGCGCCATGTTCATGACAGAATTAATTACTCAAGTGACACAAAAAATTCCTGAAACTGGAAATCTTTAAAAAAAAAAAAAAAAAAGAGAGAGAGAGAGATTAAAGGATATAAATACATTTGAATAAAATATAGGAAATAATTGTTTTTTTTTAATGTACCTCGACAGTCCTATATAGGCTATCACTTGGGTGGCCGGCGAAATATCTTCAATGGAGAACCATGGCATTGTTCTATCCCTGCTCTCCGACCCAATCCGAATAGACCAGTTGAGAAACACTGCTTTAACTTACACACACTCATTTATGTTTGACCCCCTCGCTTCAATTCTCTCTGACATTTTCTCTGCTGTATGTTTGTGTCTGTGTGTGTGTGTGTGTGTGTGTGTGTTTGAGTTTGACGCAAGTTGACGAGTCTGAGTCGAGGGGGAAAGGAGATGTGCAAACTCGTGAGATTCTCCATCCGGTTGCATTTTTTCCTCAATACCGTAGATAAGCAAATGCACATGGTACGATAACCATACATTTTCATACCGCGGTATACCGTGAAACCAGTATAATGCTGCAACCCTACTTTCCATACAATATAAAACTGTCCAAATGGACATTTTGACAGGATGTCTGTATCATGCAGGTAGCATTCTCTAATCCTTTTCCCATCTGTTCAAAAAGATATCTTTTGTTTGCATCCTTCAACTGAGATCAGAAGTCTTGCTGTTGTGTAGCTCGTCTGCCGTTCCATGAGCTTTCCTCCCTTTTGTCAACAGTGACCCAGTTCGGAGCCAGACTGTGTTTACACACCACAAGCCTATAGGCAAAGTAATGCACCAGAAGTGAAGTACACCTCTGCTATAGGAATCCCTCATTAGTGGTGCTTTCTAATGCAAACATCACAATACTGCTTATAATTAGGGTTAGGAATTTGAACGAGCCTCTAACCATATTTAACTTTGAGTTCCTTGTTCTGCACTGTTTGTGCTGCAGAGTCGACACAATGTCAAAACACACGCTGCTTGTTGAGGAGATGTGTGATAATACATTTCTAAATGATCAGACTTACAATTTTTACCTGGCAGATAATACAATTATTATTTATACGCAAAAAGTCTCATAGACTTGCATTCAAGGAGGGACATGATCCATATCAAGAGTCCAGAATATCATAGACGTTGAGGTTGTCTCTTTTGACTTAGGACATGCTACCACCAAGAATACCCTAGCAACCACATAGCAATGCCATGGCAACCACCAAAAACACCTCTACATTGTGGTGGAGAATTTTTCATGAACATGTAGCGCTGTTTTCTTTATTTCCAATTATTGAACAAGTGACCTTACACACTACTATCAGTGTAGTCTAATTTATAAATGAATGACTCTTATAAGCCGGCTATTTTAAGGGAATCAAAAACACATACTACTATCAGTTTAGTCTGATTTCCTAATTAATACTCTTATAAGACGATTCTTTTAGTGAATCAAAAACACACTACGACCAGTGTAGTCCGATCTCCAAACGAATGACTCCTATAAGCTGGCTATTAAGTTTATCAAAAACACATGCTACTATCAGTTTAGTCCGATTTCCAAACGAATTACTCTTTTGAGTCGGCTCTTTTTATTGAATCGAAATCATTCAGCACCACCAGTGTAGTCCGATTCCTAAACAAATGACTCTTATAAGCTGGTTCTTTAGTGATTCAAAAGCACTTGCACATCAGTTGAAGCCGTTACTGAATTAATCTTACTGACTTGCAAGTTATGACTTCTGTAATGTCTAACTTGAAATTAAATGAGTACTGTTACTTGTTATGTGATGCACTTAAGACTTGTGAGACTTCAATCAAGCAGTGAAGTAACTGGGTGGTGGTTCATATGACAGTGTGTAGTTAAAGATACACATGAGTTTTGTTGTAAGCAGTAATTCATTTTATACAAAAATAACCAACCCTACCCTCAACAGGCTGTTCTTGTGATTATGATGTCAGTGCTAGCATCTAGCTGACAGTATCTGTCAGTTGTGTGTAGATTATGAAAGAGGACTGTGGTTTCTAATCATCTTGGTCTCTTGTACCCCTAGGTGGGTGTTCATGGCATTAGGATAGAATTTTTTAATGAAAAAGGATCAAAGCGCACCGCCACCTACCTGCCAGAGGTTGCGAAGGAGCAAGGTGAGAAATACTACATTTTGCCTGTTAAATAATTTCTGCCTTCAACTGCAATGTTAAAGAATCAATATGCAGAATAGGTCAAAAGTTAAAACTAAATATGAAAGACCATGTGATTGAATGTTTTGTGTTTGGTGTTCTCTCACAGGATGGGACCACATTCAGACCATAGATTCCTTACTTCGAAAGGGAGGTTACAAAGCTCCCATCACAAATGACTTCAGGAAGACTATTAAATTGACCAGGTGAGACAGTCACCCTCTTTTAGACCCCATTTTCACCTGGTTTTAAGATGTTTTGGGTGATCTAATCACATTTGGACAGGAGAGATACATTGCAGTTTAAACCTGGTCAGGTAAACGCATCTCCTGTGACCACTTGTGTTTGAATTTCGAGGGGAGGATCTCTGTTTCATGACGACAAACATCAATCACTGTGTCAGTGTGCTACTGCATTATAACAAACTATGAAAAAAGACATAAAAGATAAAGCATGAAAAAAATCAGTACATTGTTTCTTTCAGTTGAAGTTGAATCTAAGCACAGAGTTATCCATTGTTTTATTGGAGTGCCTGTGCTAGCTGAGCTTCAGATGTGTCATCTGTGTCGCTGCATGCTAACATCAGACACCCTGAGGATCTGTGAAGTTCTCATGCTTGTATATGTATTTGCTTTTTCAAGTTTTCAGATCAGATCTTTTTTTTCCTTTTAAGAATCACAGAAACAGAAAAGTTTAAAACTCTTGGTTTAGCCCAGCTTCTCTGCTGTCTGGGACGAATTAGCATTTGCTAATGCGACGTGGTCACATGCTTTTTTAACTACCTCCGTGTTTGTTTTTTGTGATCTGATAACAAAACGTATTAGACCATGTTTACAAATGAATTTACTGCTGAAAATGCATTTTAATACCGGTGTAAACAGGGTCATAATCAGTTTGTCGATCAGTATATAAGCGGAAGTCTTTTTTTTAGTCTTGACAAATGCTGTTTTCAATCATTAGTAATGTATGAATGTGACTCGAGCCCCCATGAATCACTGCCCTGACTGACAGCGAAGTGATCAAGGATCACTCTTGTCCCCTGGACTGATGGCAAAATGAGCAACTATTATCTATAAATAATCATAGAAATAATTATCATTATTTAATTTTTTCAATAAATGGTGACTGGAGATGTCAAGCCTCATAAAGGCATAAAAAAGTGTAACAGTATTATATAAATAATGCGAAGTGTAAGAGGTAATTAGTGTAGAGATAATACAATAGGTCTGACATGATAGCGATTTGGATGTAGTTAGAACTTCCAGAGAAGTACTTCTTCCTTCTACGTTGAGGGGTAAAAAGAACTTCTAAACATCTGAGCGGTATACAGTTTGCAAACATTCAGACACCTGCCACACCACTGTGGGAGGAGTTTAAATATGAGCATGCTACATGTAAAACCTAAAAAATCAAAGACTTTTTGCCTCATCCTTTGAGTAGAATTCAACTGAAGTCAGGAAAAGAAACTGTTTTAATCACTTGATGATGATTGAAATAATATTTATACACTCGATAATGTTTATTTGTCATTTTTACATTGTCAATTCACGACGCTAATGCGCTAACATGCTATAAATGGCCATAATATGTGCTGATTACTGTGTTATTGTAGTTTATGATGACACTGGTACTACTGCAGAGATGGGTGCATAAAAGTGTTAATGCTCATAACACGGACATCAAGGGCATAGATTTGGCTTGAACATTGCGGAGAGGGTGTGTACGGATTGTTTTGATTATTAGGGGGTTACCTTCCCCCCATCCCCCTGAAATCTGTCACTGCAGACAAAAGAATGATGATGATAAGAGAGGCATATCTTACTCTGGGCAGATGTGTGAATGGCTTTTGCTGCAGATGCCACATGAGTGAATGGGCACTTGAGAGTATTTGAGTGGATTTGATTCTTTTTGTAGATTTAAACAACAACAAAAAAGCACATGACTTGGAAAAGTTCTCCAAGCGAATGATTGTACAGATGTAGGTAAGGTTGCCGGTGTGTTCATGTTGACTGATCTCGACTGACTGAACAGGAATTAGCTGTCAGCCTCAAAGGAGGCAGAGCTCAAGGTCACATCTACCGATGATGTGCACCAATGGCAGTAAAGTGTTTAATTTGTCAGCAATTAATTTGTGCAATTACTCAAAAATGTTCTCAGAAGTTTATAAAAATATAGATTCAATTAAATATTTGTTTATTTCTATGTATTGTTATGTTGGTGCACATAATATCTCATATTAAATATTGCAATATCATCTTTTTAGCCATATCACCCAGCCCTAATGTCCACTGTTCTAACAGTTACCCCTTTTCCCCCATTGTTTTAGGTACCGTAGTGAAAAGTTGACGATGAGCTACTCAGAATATATCGCCCATCGGCAGCACCATCACTACCAGAATGGCATCGGGCACCCTCTCCCTCCTTACAACCATTATTCCTGACAGCGAGCCGCATGACCAGTCACTGGACCTCTCCGCGGACCTCTTCCCGGGAGAGCCCGCCCCCTCGTGGTCTAGCTATCTCTACTACTGTACCATTTTATGATGATAGTTTCCGTTGCCATGTCGACAGTCAGATGGCGGCATGGCAGCGGGTGGCAAATAAGTGATTATGAAACGAAAAAAAAAAAATACAACTCATTTATTTTTATTCTTTGTATTTCATTTTGCAGCATATATATCGACATTTAACCCCTTCCCTTGTTTTTATTTTAAAAGCAAATAAACAAGTACTAAGATTTCTTGTTATCTAAATGAAATTTTGTTCCAACAAATTTCCTAATCAGGTTTTTTGAGTCTGTGGATGGAAATAAGTCATATTAATGATGGGCTAGTCTTGAAGAAAAGATACTTTGCTCAAAGTTTGCTTGATTTATTTGCCGCAGTTTTGTTTTTTCGACGAAACCTTTTATTCTTTTATAATTTCTAATTCGTCTTTGTTGATATCATGTAGGTAACCGCAGGTTTCAAGGGATTCTCTTTCCTCTCTGTGCGATTCCTCTGATATTTTTCTTTCGTTAGGTATGTTTTCTGTTTTATTGTGAACATTATTGTCGTGGGTTGTTTTGTGCGGCTGAGTTAGTCAATGAAGAACTAGTTAAATCAGTCACGTGTTTTTTCGGCATCGTTTGGACATACTCATTAGAAGATTGAAACCACTAGATAAATAAGCAATTGGGTGTGCCACAATATTAACCCATAATGCAAACGAGTGCCATTCTTAGCATTATCACAGTTCTCTTGAATTGAATTGACTTCATATTTACTTAAACAGTCAGTTTTCCCTATTTTGTGTAGTGTTAATATTCTTAGAACAAGAAGCATATTAATCCGTTACGTCCTGTGATGTCTTTACTTTGTATTGTGTTTGGTGTTGCTAGTGTTGATCACAAGATGATCTGTGGTAATTCTTTCCATTTTAGAGTAACAGTAAGACTTTTCTAGTGAGAGGAATGTCTCTTGAAAACTAGGTTTGTGAGCAGAAGGCGGTCTGAATTTGTCTTATATATCCAGTATTTTGTATCACTCTTATTTCATCACACAGAGAGGAAAACCATTGTGCGAGACTAAGGACAAATGACAGGGACAAGCTTAAAAAAAAAAGCCATACTCTTTTTAATGCATGCTGCGGCAGGGTGGCTGCTCCAAATGGCTGTTTTTAATTCGATTCTCCTCTGGTCCATTTAGCTGGTATTGAAGTCTTCACTCCTGCCCTGTGGAAGTGGTTATAGATGCTCAGTGTTATTCCTCTAGTCTTGTGGAGGAATCTGATCAGGTTTAACATGTGTGTCTTCACTTAATGGAATAGTTGTCATCCACATGTTGTCATTATATACTTACCATCATATGATTCCAAACCTTGGAGTTGGGTTTGGAGTAAACAATGACAGGATTTACTTTAGGCCGAATTCAGAGCCATGTCATTCTTTTAGACATTAGCTCAGTTTTGAAATGGTCATCGTATGCCACCGTGTCACCTCATCATGCTTGGAACGATCAATGTTTACATGTCCATACAAATGGCACAAGCTAAACTGCTTCCATAATGGAGAAGGTCGTCCTCAGGTCGAGGAGATAACGCTGCAATGGTAGCCACTGAGCTCCTCGATATCTTGTGGTGAAGCTAGTTTAGATCATATGGACTCTGCAATATAACACCAGAAAGTTATTCACTATTCGACACTGACTACAACTGTCCGTAAAGCTGGATTAAGAGGTTGCCTTTATTTACATTCAGCTATTATGAGAACTATTTACTAGACTGAAGACGGAATATAATGAGTTTTCAGGCCATGTCCACACTAATACGTTTTCATTGAAAACACACAGATTTTTGCTATATTTATGCATCTCATCCACACTAGAATGACATTTTCCTCCAAAAAATGGGGACTAATGAAAATGGCTCTCCATAACCATATACATTTGGAAGCAGAACATGCTGTTTTCAAATGGAAATGGATTAATGTGTACGTGGCGTCAGTCTGTAGATGCAGAAGACTAGCTCTTGGAAGAAGTTCAGTCATTACTACAAGGATGAAATGGAGAGGTGCTCTCAACATTAGAGGACTTTTTCAGTCTTTTTCATATGCAAAATGTTAAGGGCTTTCAGTGTTCCATCCACAGTCATTCTCCAACTCCCCAAAACATTTAAAAAAACCTGATTTCAGTTGTGTTGCCTAAAAAATGGTTACGATGTGGAACAAGAAATGTCGCTCTGAATGCTCAACTATTGCAAGTCTTTCCGTTTGAGACCGAATCACATTGTGCTACTTTGGACGTTGTGTATCGAGCAATTGGACGAAACAGTCAACTGATCATTTTGTTTTCCTTTTAGCGAGGCCTTACACTGCCCACTTGCGAGTGTTTTCCTATTTGTTATCTAAATCCCATCTATCTTCTGAAAAATGCGTTGACGCAATCGTCAAGTCTCGGTTTCATAAATGCCCTTTAAATGACAATTTACGCCACTTTACGGCCTCCATTTTGAACCCGCGGTTTATTTTATCGGCTTGTAGTTGACCAATCAGAGCCTTGTTTTCTGGTCCACATTAAAAAAACGGCACAATCTGAACATATTTTCTGCTGCAAAACCAACCGTTTGCATGTGTGAAAAAGCATATACACATTTGCAATACATTAGTTGCATGTATGAATAGGAGGCCTCCTGTAAAAAACATAAACAAACAAAAACATGGCATGCTCGTTTCACTGCTATATAGATATATGAGAAAAATGACAATATAAAATGGTGCTATCAGACCCTGTGTTGGGGGTGGTCACAGTGAAAGTGACTGGTCATGCGGATTCATTGATCATATCAGACTTTATTATCCTCGATATATGCAGATCTGTTTTACAGGTGTTTTTGTTTTTCTCCTACCAGTTTAACGAAATCTCCTGCAGGTTTGAAAGGACATGGAGTCACGAGTCTAACCCCATCTTTCCCTCATGGCCTGGGGCATACGGGCATATGCTTCTCATCTCATCTGTTATAGATAGGACTGTCAAATGTCATCTCTGGACAGCCTAAAGTTGTTCATGTGCATTGCCATTTTGAACTACTGCTGGCTTTGGAAAGGATAGTTTACCTAAAAATGAAAATACGGTCATTTATGCCGCCTCATGTTGGTCCAAACTTAACTTTTAAGAATTTGTTTGTTGCTCTTTTCCTTGCAATTACAATGAATGGAAACTGAAGCTTTTAATCTTCAAAAATAATGCAAAACTGTACTATAAAAGTGGTCCATGTGACTAAATGTAAAGCTCCAGTCCCCGTTTATTGTAATTGCAAGGAGGAAAGTGACCAGAACATTCTTCGTGGAATTTTTCTTCATGGAGGAAAAGCGGTCAGTAAATGACAATGTCATTTTTGAGTGAACTAAACCTTTGGCAACCAGCTTTTGTAGTACACATGTACATAATGTTCACAAAAACTCATTCTAGTCATGATTTACTCCAAAATTAAAAGAAACCAATAAGAAGTGATATGTTGCATATAGAAAATGAAGCCTATTTTTATGTCCATTGAGGCATTATTTTGTATGACAGTTACCCGCATTTTCATTACCGCATTGTGAAAGAAATGACATTTCAATTGTGTTTATACATCAAGGTAGCACTCCCTTGTTACTGCCTCTCATTTTGCAGATTTGAATGAAACACATGTAGTACAACAGCATCTTATTATACTGCAATACAGTAAAAAATGACTGCTGCATCATTACAAAGAAGGGGAAACGTGAAACTGTCTGAATGCGTTGCGGTAATGACAATTGTGGGTAAAATGTGCTTAAGTATCCTGAAAATAATTTCACAATGGTCCTAAATGTAGGCTTCATTTTCTTCATGCAAAGCACATTTTTATATATTCTTTCTATTGATTTGGGGTTAAACATGACTAAGACATTCTCTTGACAGGTTTTCTGAGAATCACCCAGATGATGAAAAGCATCTCAATGTTATCTGACACGTTTGCACACTTTGCTCGATTGGAAGTTGGATACTTGAAGTATTCTCTGATTTTCATAGTAGTCGTTTCTGAAAATGCACTTTGGGAACAATGGCGAACTTTTACAAATCCCAGACATCTTAGATTACAGCACCGATCCTGCAGTAAAATTGTTTTAAGATAAGTTGAAAGTGTGCTCATTGGTGGCCATTTCTTGTACAAAACCCATTTTTACTCCCACGTTTTGCCCAGTCCTCCGTTTGCCATCATTCTCAATACAACTGGGATTAGTATTTGTTTTTTTTACTAATTTTAGGCATAAACGTCGTGTTCTAACACCAACATGCGAGCGTCACGTTCACCGTTTGGATTGTGTTAGGCTCATGTTACTATTGTGTGTTCAATCGAACCAAAGATGCCTCCAGCCATGTCCAAATGCTGCTCTACAGACCTGCCTTCCTGTCCTTTCCTGCAAGAGAAATGTCTTTTATTTCTGTGTATTTCTTTTCTTTTGTGTGTGTGTACAATTTTTAAATTGTTTTTTTAGCAACCATAGTTCATTGAATTTTCTTTGTAGCTGTCTTTGAGACCTTGCACGGTGTCAATGAGCATAATTGTAGGTTGCACATTTTTTATTTTTTTTTTCATCATTGTTATTATTATATATTTTTGTAAAGAAAGAAAACCCCATAGCGTGCCTCTTAGATTAATGGGTTTCTTAAATGTGTTTTTTCCTAAGACCAGCAGTTATACTTTATACAAAAGATGAGTTAATCCTTATTTTTAAATGCCATGTAAGGAGAAAAATCAAGCCTCTTTTCTTTACTCTGGACCCAGTAGCTTCACTGGCCTACAATCGCACTGATATGGAAAACAAACAAACAAACAAACAAAAAAAAAAAACGCATAAATAATAATGATGATGATAAAAAATAATAAATGACATAAGAACTACAATAAACTTGTTACAACTTTTTTTGTAAAAAAAAAAACAAAGCAAAAAAAAGTAAACACAATGACTGTTTTTGTACATCAAGTTGATTCTTTTCAAAAGAAATTTTGGAACTAGTTTCTAATATTATTTTAGTGGTTTTCTATGTTCTGGAACTTTGGGAAATGAGTTTTGAATGTGCCGAGCAATGATCGACAGCGTAGTGTTGTCGGTGCGGGCACTGGGGTTGCCTGGCGTAGCCCCCCCATACCCACCACTTTTTGTTGTTTCTATTTTTATTTTGAATTATCTTTGCTTTAGAAACTTGAAATTGTGGAAGTAACAACCTGGCGAAAACTTGCGTTGGAAAAAAAAACAGAAACAAAGGAAATGCTTAAAAAAAAAAGAACAACACAACTCCCATGTAGAATTAGATCCTTTACCCCATTGAATTGCTGTTAGTGTGATGAGACTTGAAATGGGCATTTATGAATATGGTAGTATGGCTCAAAAAATAAATAAATAAATAAATAAAAAGAAGAAAAAAAGACAAAAATGACAAAATCAACCAAAAAAAAATGTGTTGGAAGTGCGGGGCGGGTGGGGGGGTGGGGGTGGCATATAGATGGGTTATCTGTGGGTATGTGAGCTATGGCTGTGGCGATGATAATGTAGTTTTAAAACATTATTGTTATTACCTTTTAAATCATTTATCCAATAAAAAAATTCTGAAAGAACAAGCGTTGGGTGCTTTTATGCTTTTGTGTATTTTGATTGCTTTTTTTGTGATGGGAAAACATTGGGCCTCATTCATGAAACTTTTGTCAAATATTAGTTCATTTGAGTTTGCATGTGAAATGAACCTCCACATATTCTCAAACATTCTTTAATCCATGATAACGGCAGAAGTAAAAATCTCATAGGCAAATTGATCTTTTACGATAACTTATAAAACCTCTAAAGACAGACCTACTGTGAGCTCTGTTGTAAATATTGAACAATGTGCCAGCAAGTGAAACTTTGTGAAAACAGCACCTTACAAATGTAAGTTGCTGCTGAACTGTTGCTCTCATGTCCCATCATGAACACATACAGGAGGTCAAAGGTCATTGAACATTTTCACTAAATAATACTATATTAGATTTCTGTTTGTTTCACACCAAACCTTATCGTATGCTTTCATAATAATCATGAGTCTTATAGAATAATTTATTAGACTTCTGAATTATTCTTTTGTATTCTTTTGAAGCTTGAAGAGGTGTTCACCACAAACTGCCAAACACTGTCACTCAACACAACATTTTTTCACAATTTCTCCCTTGAGAAAGAAAGTCATATGGGGTTATAACAACACAGGGGTGAGTGAATAAAGACTGAATTTTAATTTTTGGTTGAACTATCCCTTTAACTTTAATTACATTTTTCTCTATAATTTTTCATTCGATTACATCATTCACAGTGCATTATGGGATTGTAGTTAATTCCCTCATTAAATACGGCAAATACAGAGTCCTGAGCGTTTGTCTTTTTGTAATATTTACAGATTTTTGCTTCAATTTAAAGTTTGTAGTATTGTGATTCACCTCAGAGCTGGTTGGTTTAGTTCATGGTTTACAAATGTTTTGTGAAATTCCTATTGAAGAAAAGTGAGAAACCCATCCGGAACTTGGAAGGCAGAAAAAGTGGGCGGGCAGATGATCGCGGCTTGAATCATTGAGTTATGTAATGAAATAAAAACGAAAACTATGGATTTGAGGTTGTTGTTTATAAGTATAGATTGCTAAATATTAAAATGTATACAAATATATAAGCAGTTTAAGGGTAAAGGAAGACCGACTCGATTGCGCAATTCACAGCGCGTCATGAGTAGGCGGTCGCTGCGGTGCTCTGATTGGTTGATTTTTCTTTGCTGTTCTGTAATTACAGTTTTTCTCGATTGTTTACACACAAATTCTGGTACTTGAGACACAATGACCACAACATGTAACTCATTCACCAACCCCCTGAACCAATTCTGCTAAAGTACAAGCACAATTCCTGCTTTACACTCAAATTGCAGTTCTAAAACACACTTTTTTCAAAATATTACACACAATTCTCTGCTTTTGGCACAATTTTCATGCAGAAAATATCTTGTTTTCACAAGGAACACACTGCCATTCAAATATGCACACTGACTCATCACTAGGGCAAACACCCGTCACACAGTTTTACAATTAGTAATCAGAGCTTTAGCATAAAAGGGCAACAGGTGAGCTCTTCAATGGAGCAATGGATGCCAACATTGGAAACAGAGGCAGAGCCAGAGGAGTGAGAGTAAGAGGAGGAGGACGGGGAGGACGAGGACGAGGACGAGGAAGGCCAAGGACCGTAATCTGTGATGAGATCCGAGCCACTTTGGTTGATCATGTGGTCAACCATGGTCTAACAATGAGGGAGGCTGGGCAAAGAGTACAGCCAAATCTGAGCAGGTACACTGTAGCATCCATCATCCGGACTTTCCGAAATGAGAAAAGGTAAGAAATCTACTCTCACTAGAAAATTGCAGTACTGCATATCAATACAGTACTCAATGAGTACAGTAGTACAGTATTGCCTGTGGACTGTTCTGTAGGACTGTTAAAAATACTGTAAAGTATGTTTCAAGTATTTAGGAAATGTATACCTACTTTGTATTTACAGTATTTTACTATTTGTTTGGCAGAACTGAAAGATTACCAACACAAGGTGGTCGGGAACGTGTTCTGTCTCCTGAACAGGAAACTGAAATCCAAATCCAGTTCATCTTCATTGATGAGGTTGGGTTCAACCTCACAAAAAGACGAAAGAGGGGAAGGAATATCATCGGCCAGCGTGCCATTGTTGAAGTCCCTGGCCAGCGCGGAGGGAACATCACAATGTGTGCAGCGATTACCCACCACGGCGTCATCCATCACCATGCTACCCTTGGCCTCTACAACACCGCCCATCTGATCACATTCCTGGACACCCTACACAACACACTCCTTCCACCAGATCAGGTAGATGGCCCAGAGCAGCTCAGGTACGTTGTCATTTGGGACAACGTAAGTTTCCACAGGGCTGCTCTGGTTCGTAACTGGTTCACTGCCCACCCACGCTTTTTAGTTGTTTATCTCCCTCCATATTCTCCATTCCTCAATCCTATTGAGGAATTTTTTTCTGCCTGGAGATGGAAAGTGTATGACCGGAATCCACAAACGCGTATACCTCTTCTCCAAGCTATGGAGGACGCATGTGGAGATATAGCAGCTGATGCTTTTCATGGCTGGAATCGCCATGCTAGGCGATATTTCCCCCGCTGCTTGGCCAGGGAAAACATTGCTTGTGATGTGGATGAGGTGCTGTGGCCAGACCGCAACAGAAGAGAGGATGCAGCATAGTTTCTTTTTTTTTGTTTTTTTTTTTACTGTAACTGTGTACAGTAAATTCTTCTGTTGTTTTGTATGTAGTGTATGTGCAACTTTGTGTTGGTTGGGAATGGGATGTACACTGTGTACATTGTTTTTGTGGGAAAAATAAAATATATTTGTTACCGTGTATTTGTGTGTTCTCAATATTCTCAAATATTTTACAACACACTTATGTATGTACTGTCTGTAGTAAGTGTAACACTGAACAAAAAAAAAAGGCTTAAGTCATTATGATGAATGGAGAAGTGTTTTCCATTCATAGTGTTTTACATTGAGCACATCAGTGTTCAACTGGTTCTTATAAATGTCTATTCATATGATGGTTTGTGTGTGTCATTTGAAAACAAAATACCATTTTGAGAAGAAATAACATTGTTTTGAATGTAAAGTTTCATTTTGCAGGAGAATTGAGGGGTTTTGCCCAGTGTGTGTGTGTGTGTGTTTCTTGATTTGTGTGTAGAGTTCTGAGAATATGAGGCATTCTTTCAGAAAATGTGTGTAAACAATCGAGAAAAACTGTAATATAACACATACAGATGGATAAAACATCGATGAACAACCTCAGGGCTTACGGTAGGTCTGTCTGAAAAGGTGTGTAAGATATAGTTGGAAATCAATGAATTATGGAATAAATGAGATTGATTACTTATGAAATAGACTTGCACTCTATTGAGGAAGTCACTCCACATGGAATGAAAATGTTGGGGATTCACTCATGTAGATTTGTAGTATGTACGTGGCTATTGTCTTCTACCATGTGCAACACGTACAATAACATTGAGTTTCATGACCCTCTAAGGTTCATTTCACTAACATCCAGATGCCGTTTATGCACAACTTACATGTGGTCAGCAGCAGTTACTCAAACTAACATTTTAAAAACACAAACGTGTGAATACGTGAAAATAAGTCAAAAGCTTACTGAACAATTTACACAAAACAACTTTCTGATCGTGTTTCGCCCATTGTAGTTAAACAGAAGACCACTTCTAATACATGTAAAATCAAGGAAAAACTCCAGGAAGCAAAATTGTGGAGAAGATTTTTAATATGTAACATATTTCACAAAAACCCATGTACAAAAAAGACTAATCATCACAGCATTCCCTTTCAGTCGAGTCGTATACACTGAAATGAGTGATCTCACCATATAACAGACTGCGTTCAACATGTACCAGCTACAAACTGATCAAATCTGGAAATTCATGGAATTTCTGGGCTCGAGTTCTTGACAGCCGTTTAATACACTTGAGGATGTTCAACTAACAATATAGGAGGCAGTCGTTCTGCTCAAAATCACCCAAAAATGGCATTCCTTTAAATGCAGGACATTTTAGGTGGAAACTTGCAGAAAGGAACCTTTTATGGATTATGTGATTAGTTTACATAGTATTAAACTTTCAATTTAAAACTGCTGTTCTTTTTACCTTGATGTTTTAATTCAATTATATACGGTGAAAGCAACAATGCCAACAAGTACAAATGAAACAAAGAACACTTCAAGTCATAAATAAAGGAATATTCAATTTGAGCTCAATCGATTAAGTTACAGCGAGACACTTCCAATGGGAGTGAAGGGGGCCAATGGAGGTTTAAAGGTAGAAATGTGAATCTTAAAGCGCTTACAGCTTAAATAATACATGTTTTAACAGAAGAATTAATGTATGTATTTTAACGTTTACAGATTGGCCCCATTCAAGTGTCTCACTGGCACCATTGAATTGAACACTTGTGTGCAGCTAAAACTTCTGACTGTAAAAAATGGTTTATTTACTGAGGAGGATATAAGCTTGAATCTTTTCAACTGTCCTGATAAGAAAAATCGAAAGAAGAGCAATCAGTTTGAAAAATTAAGACTTTTTAAGAAAGATTAAAAATGACCAATCTGGCTATCTACTGGCCATCAGCATCAAGTGCATGGCCACTTAAATAAAGAATCAAATAAAAGTCACCTGCACCTTCAGCCAACAGAAATTGTTGTTTGATATTGTGGATGTGAATGAAGATAATGGCCTCGGCTTGGTCATTTGGAGCTGAGACTATTTACACACCGGCATCACAAACAAATAGACTGCAAAATCTCCCGAACATTCAGCATCACTACACACAAAAGGTTGACGATATTCATGAAGTGTCGTTTTGAGATGAACTCAATTCATCAGAGAGCCAGCAAGCAAAGCTAAAGGAAATAGTGTAGATGAAAACAACAGCTATTGAGTGAAAAGCAATGTAAATGGAAACTGGGTTGGTCCCATTCCTGTTAGATGAGTGTAATTGGAGAAAGGCAACTTGAGAAGAAAGATTACGTCTGTTCTGAATTCACTGAATCTTCATTTTGTGAAACCTCTGAACTAAAAACAACAAGGCAAGTCCAAGGTTTGTGTTGCATGAGTCCAACTATTGCCTGCTCTTACAGTGCAAAAACAGTCTTCTGATCTGGTTACCCAACTTTGAAAATGCAGGTGCATCCGTTTGCTTGGACTGAAAGTTGTTACAACCAGCAAAAAACAAAAGAATAAAAACGTTTGGCATGTATAGGATGCCGTACAAATCCAGTTACAGGAGTGTCTGATTTTGTCCTTGTAAGACTGCAGATAAAACAATATTAGTCCAACTTCTTGTTACGTAGACGCACTATGTCCAGTAGATGCCGGCCCGTTGGAGCGGTGTGTTGTGAGAGGATGGTCAAGGCCTTGCCGTGCACTAATGTCAGGGCGGTCTGGTGGCCCGTCGCCCACACTCGGTACCATGGACCGTAGAAGGGGTCTGAGACAGCTGGACACAGCATGTTGTTCAGATTCACTTCCGTCAACTGGTGGGAGATAAAATGAGAGATTGAGCTAGTCATTATAGGGCCATGATGACAAATTGTGTCAGTGTCAATTTCTCATCAACAAAACTAATGCCGAAAATGTTTGGTTTTTGTTTTTATTTAGTCAACGATCGTGTAGTTCTCACGAAACTGAGCTTGAACCACAGCAGTGAGAATTTCTATATAGAATTCAATGTGAAATGAATGTTCAACACAATCGATATATGCATGTGCTCCATCTTGCACATAAAGATAGCAAAGGATTTAATGTTTTATTTTAGATTTTAAAAGAACTTTCTAGTTAATTCATCTGGTTCATCATTATCTGGTTAATAGATTCAAAAAAAAAAAAAACCTGGTGTTAATTAAAGCATTTCTCTGTATTGCAACACTTTTTTTGCTGCCTTTTCAAAACACATTTTTGTGAAATAAAGACTCATTCTGCCTTGATGCATCCAACCTAGTCTCATAGAACGAACGTTACTATAACTTTGAAAACTGAGTTGTACATGTCCTTTTCTGCTTCACTGCAGTTTCCTGGTGAAATTAAACACTAAAGGCACTACATCTGTGTTTTATTTAACTTTCCCAAAAAATCACGACTACAATGGCTTGAAAACAACAACATTTTAACACATATTACTGACCCACATACATTTACACACTTATTTCAATGTTATTAACTCCCGCAGTAGCTCACCTGATAGTGTGTTGGACTTTGGACTTCGAGACAGAGCCTCAAGTCCAGCCAAGGAAGCTTGAAACGAATGTGAAGCTAAAGTACCAAAGAAGCAACACAAAATGACATGGTTGCTCCATAAATGTGTTTTTCATGTTGAATTTGATAACACTATCGGTTAGGTAAAGGTGCTGGCTAAAGGATTATGAAATTAGCTCATGATTAATTGTTAAACAAATTATTGCGAGTATAACGATTAACGGTCCGTTTTAGGGCTTTGACGTTTATGGCGATTAACTGTCCGTTTTAGGGCTTTCGCGATTATGGCGATTAACTGTCCGTTTTAGGGCTTTGACGTTTATGGCGATTAACTGTCCGTTTTAGGGCTTTGACGTTTATGGCGATTAACTGTCCGTTTTAGGGCTTTCGCGATTATGGCGATTAACTGTCCGTTTTAGGGCTTTCGCGATTATGCCGATTAACTGTCCGTTTTTGGGCTTTGACGTTTATGGCGATTAACTGTCCGTTTTAGGGCTTTGACGTTTATGGCGATTAACTGTCCGTTTTTGGGCTTTGACGTTTATGGCGATTAACTGTCCGTTTTAGGGCTTTGACGTTTATGGCGATTAACTGTCCGTTTTAGGGCTTTGACGTTTATGGCGATTAACTGTCCGTTTTTGGGCTTTGACGTTTATGGCGATTAACTGTCCGTTTTTGGGCTTTGACGTTTATGGCGATTAACTGTCCGTTTTAGGGCTTTGACGTTTATGGCGATTAACTGTCCGTTTTTGGGCTTTGACGTTTATGGCGATTAACTGTCCGTTTTTGGGCTTTGACGTTTATGGCGATTAACTGTCCGTTTTAGGGCTTTGACGTTTATGGCGATTAACTGTCCGTTTTTGGGCTTTGACGTTTATGGCGATTAACTGTCCGTTTTAGGGCTTTGACGTTTATGGCGATTAACTGTCCGTTTTAGGGCTTTGACGTTTATGGCGATTAACTGTCCGTTTTAGGGCTTTCGCGATTATGGCGATTAACTGTCCGTTTTAGGGCTTTCGCGATTATGCCGATTAACTGTCCGTTTTTGGGCGTTGACGTTTATGGCGATTAACTGTCCGTTTTAGGGCTTTGACGTTTATGGCGATTAACTGTCCGTTTTAGGGCTTTGACGTTTATGGCGATTAACTGTCCGTTTTAGGGCTTTGACGTTTATGCCGATTAACTGTCCGTTTTTGGGCTTTGACGTTTATGGCGATTAACTGTCCGTTTTTGGGCTTTGACGTTTATGGCGATTAACTGTCCGTTTTTGGGCTTTGACGTTTATGGCGATTAACTGTCCGTTTTAGGGCTTTGACGTTTATGGCGATTAACTGTCCGTTTTTGGGCTTTGACGTTTATGGCGATTAACTGTCCGTTTTAGGGCTTTGACGTTTATGGCGATTAACTGTCCGTTTTTGGGCTTTGACGTTTATGGCGATTAACTGTCCGTTTTAGGGCTTTGACGTTTATGGCGATTAACTGTCCGTTTTTGGGCTTTGACGTTTATGGCGATTAACTGTCCGTTTTTGGGCTTTGACGTTTATGGCGATTAACTGTCCGTTTTAGGGCTTTGACGTTTATGGCGATTAACTGTCCGTTTTAGGGCTTTGACGTTTATGGCGATTAACTGTCCGTTTTAGGGCTTTTACGTTTATGGCGATTAACTGTCCGTTTTTGGGCTTTGACGTTTATGGCGATTAACTGTCCGTTTTAGGGCTTTGACGTTTATGGCGATTAACTGTCCGTTTTAGGGCTTTGACGTTTATGGCGATTAACTGTCCGTTTTTGGGCTTTGACGTTTATGGCGATTAACTGCCCGTTTCAGGGCTTTCGCGATTAACTGCCCGTTTTTGGGCTTTCGCGATTATGACGATTAACTCTCCGATTTAGGGCTTTCGCGATTGTGCCGATTAACTGTCCGTTTTTGGGCTTTGACGTTTACGGCGATTAACTGTCCGTTTTAGGGCTTTCCCGATTGTGCAGATTAACTGTCCATTTTTGGGCTTTCACGATTATGCCGATTAACTGTCCGTTTTAGGGTTTTTGCGATTATGCCGATTAACTGTCCGTTTTAGGGCTTTCCAGATTATGCCGATTAACTGTCCGTTTTAGGGCTTTCCCAATTAACTGTCCATTTAGGGCTTTCCCGATTAACTGTCCGTTTTTGGGCTTTCGCGATTAACTGTCCGTTTTTGGGCTTTCGCGATTAACTGCCCGTTTCAGGGCTTTCGCGATTAACTGTCCGTTTTTGGGCTTTCGCGATTATGCCGATTAACTCTCCGATTTAGGGCTTTCGCGATTGTGCCGATTAACTGTCCGTTTTAGGGCTTTCGCGATTATGCCGATTAACTGTCCGTTTTAGGGCTTTCCCAATTAACTGTCCGTTTTAGGGCTTTCGCGATTAACTGTCCGTTTTTGGGCTTTCGCGATTATGACGATTAACTGTCCGTTTTAGGGCTTTCCCGATTGTGCCGATTAACTGTCCGTTTTAGGGCTTTCCCGATTGTGCCGATTAACTGTCCGTTTTAGGGCTTTCCCGATTGTGCCGATTAACTGTCCGTTTTAGGGCTTTCGCGATTGTGCCGATTAACTGTCCGTTTTAGGGCTTTCCCAATTAACTGTCCGTTTTAGGGGTTTCCCCATTCTGACGATTAACTGTCCGTTTTAGGGCTTTCGCGATTGTGCCGATTAACTGTCCGTTTTAGGGGTTTCCCAATTAACTGTCCGTTTTTGGGCTTTTGCGATTAACTGTCCGTTTTTGGGCTTTTGCGATTGTGCCAATTAACTGTCCGTTTTAGGGCTTTCCCGATTATGGCGATTAACTGTCCGTTTTAGGGCTTTCGCGATTATGCCGATTAACTGTCCGTTTTTGGGCTTTGACGTTTATGGCGATTAACTGTCCGTTTTAGGGCTTTGACGTTTATGGCGATTAACTGTCCGTTTTTGGGCTTTGACGTTTATGGCGATTAACTGTCCGTTTTAGGGCTTTGACGTTTATGGCGATTAACTGTCCGTTTTAGGGCTTTGACGTTTATGGCGATTAACTGTCCGTTTTTGGGCTTTGACGTTTATGGCGATTAACTGTCCGTTTTTGGGCTTTGACGTTTATGGCGATTAACTGTCCGTTTTTGGGCTTTGACGTTTATGGCGATTAACTGTCCGTTTTAGGGCTTTGACGTTTATGGCGATTAACTGTCCGTTTTTGGGCTTTGACGTTTATGGCGATTAACTGTCCGTTTTAGGGCTTTGACGTTTATGGCGATTAACTGTCCGTTTTAGGGCTTTGACGTTTATGGCGATTAACTGTCCGTTTTAGGGCTTTCGCGATTATGGCGATTAACTGTCCGTTTTAGGGCTTTCGCGATTATGCCGATTAACTGTCCATTTTTGGGCGTTGACGTTTATGGCGATTAACTGTCCGTTTTAGGGCTTTGACGTTTATGGCGATTAACTGTCCGTTTTAGGGCTTTGACGTTTATGGCGATTAACTGTCCGTTTTAGGGCTTTGACGTTTATGCCGATTAACTGTCCGTTTTTGGGCTTTGACGTTTATGGCGATTAACTGTCCGTTTTTGGGCTTTGACGTTTATGGCGATTAACTGTCCGTTTTTGGGCTTTGACGTTTATGGCGATTAACTGTCCGTTTTAGGGCTTTGACGTTTATGGCGATTAACTGTCCGTTTTTGGGCTTTGACGTTTATGGCGATTAACTGTCCGTTTTAGGGCTTTGACGTTTATGGCGATTAACTGTCCGTTTTTGGGCTTTGACGTTTATGGCGATTAACTGTCCGTTTTAGGGCTTTGACGTTTATGGCGATTAACTGTCCGTTTTTGGGCTTTGACGTTTATGGCGATTAACTGTCCGTTTTTGGGCTTTGACGTTTATGGCGATTAACTGTCCGTTTTTGGGCTTTGACGTTTATGGCGATTAACTGTCCGTTTTAGGGCTTTGACGTTTATGGCGATTAACTGTCCGTTTTAGGGCTTTTACGTTTATGGCGATTAACTGTCCGTTTTTGGGCTTTGACGTTTATGGCGATTAACTGTCCGTTTTAGGGCTTTGACGTTTATGGCGATTAACTGTCCGTTTTAGGGCTTTGACGTTTATGGCGATTAACTGTCCGTTTTTGGGCTTTGACGTTTATGGCGATTAACTGCCCGTTTCAGGGCTTTCGCGATTAACTGCCCGTTTTTGGGCTTTCGCGATTATGACGATTAACTCTCCGATTTAGGGCTTTCGCGATTGTGCCGATTAACTGTCCGTTTTTGGGCTTTGACGTTTACGGCGATTAACTGTCCGTTTTAGGGCTTTCCCGATTGTGCAGATTAACTGTCCATTTTTGGGCTTTCACGATTATGCCGATTAACTGTCCGTTTTAGGGTTTTTGCGATTATGCCGATTAACTGTCCGTTTTAGGGCTTTCCAGATTATGCCGATTAACTGTCCGTTTTAGGGCTTTCCCAATTAACTGTCCATTTAGGGCTTTCCCGATTAACTGTCCGTTTTTGGGCTTTCGCGATTAACTGTCCGTTTTTGGGCTTTCGCGATTAACTGTCCGTTTTTGGGCTTTCGCGATTATGCCGATTAACTCTCCGATTTAGGGCTTTCGCGATTGTGCCGATTAACTGTCCGTTTTAGGGCTTTCGCGATTATGCCGATTAACTGTCCGTTTTAGGGCTTTCCCAATTAACTGTCCGTTTTAGGGCTTTCGCGATTAACTGTCCGTTTTTGGGCTTTCGCGATTATGACGATTAACTGTCCGTTTTAGGGCTTTCCCGATTGTGCCGATTAACTGTCCGTTTTAGGGCTTTCCCGATTGTGCCGATTAACTGTCCGTTTTAGGGCTTTCCCGATTGTGCCGATTAACTGTCCGTTTTAGGGCTTTCGCGATTGTGCCGATTAACTGTCCGTTTTAGGGCTTTCCCAATTAACTGTCCGTTTTAGGGGTTTCCCCATTCTGACGATTAACTGTCCGTTTTAGGGCTTTCGCGATTGTGCCGATTAACTGTCCGTTTTAGGGGTTTCCCAATTAACTGTCCGTTTTTGGGCTTTTGCGATTAACTGTCCGTTTTTGGGCTTTTGCGATTGTGCCAATTAACTGTCCGTTTTAGGGCTTTCCCAATTGTGCCGATTAACTGTCCGTTTTAGGGCTTTCGCGATTATGCCGATTAACTGTCCGTTTTAGGGCTTTCGCGATTATGCCGATTAACTGTCCGTTTTAGGGCTTTCGTGATTATGCCGATTAACTGTCCGTTTTAGGGCTTTCGCGATTATGCCGATTAACTGTCCGTTTTAGGGCTTTCCCAATTAACTGTCCGTTTTAGGGCTTTCGTGATTAACTGTCCGTTTTAGGGCTTTCCCGATTATGACGATTAACTGTCCGTTTTAGGGCTTTCCCGATTGTGCCGATTAACTGTCCGTTTTAGGGCTTTCGCGATTGTGCCGATTAACTGTCCGTTTTAGGGCTTTCGCGATTATGCAGATTAAGTGTCCGTTTTAGGGCTTTCCCAATTAACTGTCCGTTTTAGGGCGTTCCCGATTATCTGTCCATTTTAGGGCTTTCCCAATTATGATGATTAACTGTCCGTTTTAGCGCTCTTTCAGGCCCAATACTGTCCTGGCAGAGCATCAGAATCTTGCTGACCAAGTTAGATGTTATAAGAATATTTCTCGTTAGTTACCTGAATAACAACACCTCTAGTTTAACAGCACAGATATTTCAAGGTAATTTTATTAACCAATTGTGTACTTTTGAGGTTTGTTACTGACACAGGAAAGCAAGAACTTGCAATTTGTTGGCCAAACAATTCACATATGCACTTGCATACCTGTGTAGACCATGTTTCCAGCCTCAAAATGACTAGCACATTCTGAAACTTTGGATGAGAAAGCGATATATGCAGTGACATCTTGGTGTAAGTTGCACCATCTGCTTCCATGAAAAGTGTGAACTGGAAGAACATCCTGCTAGCCAATAATTAGATCAGTATTGGTGGAATGTGCAAGTGGGAAACAAATACTGGAGTCACACCATTTATTAATGTAACACCTGCTCAACAGTCAACCGAACACTTCTCAATAGTGTCATCACATGAACTTTCAAACAATGCAAAAGAATTTTAGCTGACTGCTACTGTCAGCCACACTGGACAGAAAGCAATTCCGAAGCATTTCCAGGAAAATGACAACATGCACTCAGAATGATGATAGGTGTGGGTGAATAATGCCTTACGGACAGACGGCAACAACACACACCTTACCATTACCTCACATTCTTGGCATTCCACTGTCAAAATAACCCAACAGCTTGCAATGAAAATATAAAAACTGACAGCGATTCACAGCTTTTATTCAACGTGGATTGTCAACAGGCATAATAGAAATGTTTTTTTTATTTTTATTGTATTTTAAATATGGTGCTCTAAAGGTATTCTTTCGGTTATCATATGAAAAGGGAACAATTTGTGGTGGTGTGTTAGAACAATTGTCATCATGAAGCCTGGAAAAGATTCATTATTTTCAAACCATCGGTTTCCTCTTTAGAAAAGAGTTTTTGTATTTATGAGTAAAATAAGGTCTGTGGCAAACCTTACTTGAAGAGACATAATTTTTTTTTTTCATAATAATTTACTCTGCAATGTGAATTATACACATTCATACCTTGATTTATAAAAGTTTTGAAGCCACTCTATTAAAGCAGAGTATGTCATTTCTGCGACACTAGCGCCACCAAGCGGAATTGCAAAAATAAATGTTTTCAAAACAGCTTTGAGTACACCCCTCATCTTCAGTTGTACAATAAAGTCAGATAGTCCCATCCCCCACTCACGTCATTGGTTGAGTAATGTTGTTGGGGCGGGTCTAAGCGGGTTGCTCACAATAAACAAAAAAGAATTTTTGTAGTGCCACAGAGACAGTGTTTACAGTTTTCTGCAAATTAAGCTGGGATAGAAGTATTTTATTTGTTCTTTTAAGCAGCTTCAGGATGTTTTTGTCCATTTTTTCTTTTACATATTTTATTGCATCTATCTCGAAAAATCTTTAATTTCATTGCATATATTTATATTTTAAGATATTGTATAACTTTCTTTTTAGAAATTGTACTTTTGTTAATATATATATATATATACACACATATATATATACACACACATACATACACACACACACACATATATATGTATATATACACCAACACACACACATTTATGCGCCATTAAGACCAGAATGCTGAGTTCAAATTGGTAATTCAGGTTTAAAAGTACTTTTAATTTCTACTAAAAATGTTGTTAATTTTTTAATAGCAAGTTGATGTTTTCCATAATTAATCACACTGAATTTAACATGTTAAATCGTCAGCCCTAATTAAAAACTAGTGAAATTTGCATTACTATAATAACCCTGGTCATGCCATAAGGAAGATGGACTGCAGGCTGTTCTGTGCCAGTAACATCAGCATGAGTGTTTGACTGTGTCGTACCATTCCAAGGCCCTGGAGGAAGATGAAGTGATAGAGGAAGAGGATGCCGGTGGAAAGCAGCGCCCACCACATGTCACTCAGAGGCTCCGGCTTATACACACCTGACAAAAGAGACAGATAATCAGTCAGCCTTCAACTCAATTTCAATGTGTGGAGCACAGATCTGTTCAAGCCAGAATAGCAGATTTATTTGGATGCTTGATCATTTGTTTCAATACTAGATTTAAACTTTTTTCTTCTTGTTATACAAAGGTCCCATTAAAAGAGAATTAGTAACTTTTTACCAGGCCATCATAAAAATACAAATTACTACATGTTTAAAACTATGATAATATGAACAAAGAGAGAAATAAAAGAAACAATTTGAATGCATGTGAAAATTATTTCCATACATTTTTATAGCATACTTTTTGTGGATTTAAACACACTTATGAATCAATCAGGACGGTTACTGAATTAATCCAATTCACTTAATACTGATCATCAAAGGTGTGCAAGAATGTTTTCATAATTGTCCATACAAAACCTTCTAGACATGTTAACAGTTGTTCTCATCATATTATAGTTCTAAGGGGAAAGATAAGCTGTAGTAATCATGTCAGAACACTAGAGGGCGCTCCGTGTCTGTTTTTGAATACCGTTATTGCTTTACACTGGACAAATGATGTGCTGGTCTGGTGTCACTATAACATGTCCTTACAGCACTAACGTATCAGTTCTGTGATTTATATGCTACTGGGTCACCACCAAATATGAAAATTCTCTCATCATTTACTCACCCTCATGCCATCCCAGATGTGTATGACTGACTTTCTTCTGCTGAACTCAAATTAAGATATTTAGAAGAATATTTCCGCTCTGTAGGTCTGTACAATGCAAGAATTTTGACCAGAACTTTGAAGGTCCAAAAAGCACATTAAGATGGCATAAAAGTAATTCTGAAGCATATTCTAAAGCGATATGATAGGAGTGGATGAAAAACAGATCAATATTCAAGTCCATTTTTACTATAAATTCTCCCTGCCTAGTAGGTGGTGAAATGCACAAAGAATGTGAATCTCCAAAAACACATGAAGAATGTGAAACTGGAGACTTATAGTAAAAAGGACTAAATATGAATCTGTTTCTCACCCATATACGGATTTAACCACTGGAGTACTTTTATGCTGCCTTTATGCTGTGTGCTTTTTGGAGCTTCAAAGTTCTGCCACCATTCACTTGCATGTATGGACCAAAAGAACAGAGACATTCTTCTAAAAATCTTCATTTGTGTTCAGCAGAAGAAAGTCATACACATCTGGGATGGTACACTTTAAAAAAGCATTTTTGGTTTAACATAATTTAATTGTAAACATTGCCAAAACCTAAATTAACCGTCAACCTAACTTAAATTTGATCTGTTTAAATAACTCGACTGAACCAACCTGCATCTCAGGATAGCATTCTGAGATGATATTCTTCTCACCACAATTGTACAGAGCAGTTATCTGAGTTACTGTAGACTTTGCCAGCTTGAACCAGTCTGGTCATTCTCTGTTGACCTCTCTCATCTACAAGGTGTTTCCATCCACACAATTGACATTCTCTGTTGTTACAGAAATACTCAAACCAGCCCATCTGGCACCAACCATCATTCATGCGATTATCTAATCAGACAATTATGTATCAGCAGTGCATAAAATCATTCAAATACGGGTCAGGAGCTTCAGTTAATGTTCACATCGACCATCAGAATGGGGAAATGTTTTTAGCTCAATGATTTGGGACTGTGGCATTTGAGTATTTCTGTAACTGCTGATCTCCTGGGAATTTCACACACAACAGTCTCTAGAATTTACTCCGAATGGTGCCAAAAACAAAAAACATTCAGTGAGCGGCAGTTCTGTGGATGGAAACACCTTGTAAATGAGAGATGTCAACAGAGAATGGCCAGACTGGTTCAAGCTGACAAAGTCTACAGTAACTCAGATAACTGCTCTGTACAATTGTGGTGAGAAGAATATCATCTCAGAATGCTATTCGAGATGCTGGTTGATGCTGTTTTGGCAGCACGAAAGGGACCTACACAATATTAGGCAGGTGGTTTTAATGTTCTGGTTGATTGATGCGTGTGTGTGTATATATATATATATATATATATATATATATATATATATATATATATATATATATATATATATATATATATATATATATATTAGTACTGTATGATAAATTTGGTGTTGCTGAGAGTTTAAAGATCCCCAATCAGTCATTAAATCCCAAAAACTATCTTACATTTGTATTTTTTTTATTACAGAAACTTCCCTAAATCCCAACATAACAGAACATTAAACACAAACAAATTTCCTACTTATTTCATTTAGCATAGAATTACATTAAAATAACACTTAATTTGAAAATGTACTCTAACAGTCCCATGGACATCATGCTTGGATCTGGAAATCCCTGCCTGGTTTCAGGAATACATTGACGTAACAAATATTATTCACAGTCCAACACAATTAGATTCAGTGAACGTCGATGGATTTTACACAATAAAATTAAGTTGTGACAGAATGCTAAAGAATTGTTGCATTAGCTCACCATAAAAAACTTGACATGATTTTTACAGCTTATTGAGTTAAGTGAACACCATCCGTTAGACTACTGAAATATATTACAAATTAAATAATGTGATCAAATCACTTTACGCAATATAATTATGTTCTCATGTCAAACATAAATGTATTAAGTTGATTTCAAGTGTACTGGTTTAGTATTCAAGATGGCTTCCCTTTTTTACAGGGCATGAGGGTGAGGAAATGATGGGAGAATTTTCCTTTTTGGGTAAACTAACCCTATAACACACTAAAAAATATTAAACACAATCCTTCAAGAAGGAAATCATATTAGTTACCTTTCTTTTATCACAATTAAGTTAATAAAGTTATGAACTTTAATTTCACTACATTTGGTTCCAGGTACAGTGCATGAATTAAAATGAAAAACTGACGATTAAGAAATATTTCTAGCATAATTCTGTTTTTTCTTTTTAATTAGAGAAATGTTTTGAATGGGGGATATTTGATGAATTCCAATTGAAAGTGATCATCCCTATGCCCTATACTCACTCCAAAAGGACAGAACTCTTGATGTGGGCACTCTGAAGGGAGCATGACATTACTGTATGCATGTACCCTACACGCTAACAGTCTTGTAGAAGGGCCCTTCATGAAAAAAATAATTTTCTTACTTTCGTTTGGAACGACCCTTCGAGTGGCATCCTGTCCCCACCGTGCCCTTTAAGGGCGCAAAAATGCAGTTTAGAAAACACCCATTGTTTTATGGGAAAATACCACCACAGAAATGAGCGAGTATTATCAATGGATTGAATGAACCATGTGATAATGTGTTGTGGTATTAGGTGGTTTCTCACTTTAAAACAGTCAATCCTGTTTGATAAAATGACTGAAATCTTTATGATAGGCCTAACAAAATTTCATTTATTTTCTTCATGTAAATGAACCTCCAATCCCTCACTGATCTTGGGCAAACTTTAGCTCTTTATTTCCAACCTTTTGTTTTTGTTGGCATTGTTAAACAAGTCATTATCAATAAAGTGCTTAAATTTAACTTCAGCATATTTCTGAATGTCTGCTACACACTTTTGTAGACATTCTTCCTTTATTTACAGCACATGCAAATCGATTTTTTGAATGTTAGAGTTCAAACAGGTGCTGCATAACAGGAATGACTGACTGATTTCAATAATATTTAACATAGTACAGAAACAGGGAAGCTAATGTGGCATTGTGGTGAGACAGATAATATCACGTGGCATAAATGATCCAGAAAGTCTGCTGGACATTGGCGCAGCGTTTAACGAAACTTCATAAACTCACCTCCTTTTCTGAAGAGGTATATTGGCACGAGATACAGCATGGAGTGTTGAATGTAGTAGATCTCCCTCTCAAATGGAAGCTGTGAGGATGACAAAAGTACATTTAGATGACAAAACATGCTAAGAACCCCAGATTCTAGGTTTATTAGTAGTATTTGCAAGTTTCTTTACTCATTCTTGAGGTTACATATTAAAACAAACCCCAATGTTTTAAACTATTTCTTGTAAATTTAACATTCAAGGGAACTATCATCTATTTTTATATGCAAATATCTGATTTGACAAAGTAACTACTTCATGCTACTACTAAACAAATAAGAGATCACAACTGTGAATACTAGTGGTCTACTGATATGGGGTTTTGGCTTATGTTGATACCAATATCTAGAGATCAAGGTGGCCAATGGGGATACTGCCGTTCACACAGTGGCAAGTGTAATCTGCAAACAAATACGCCCCCCCCCCCCCCCCCCCCGCCCCGCATTATTTACAGTGTGAAATTTCAGTACTTTAAAAATCTGCGATTAATCACAATTAATCTAACTACAAAAATAATCGTGTGTAGTTTAACCCAAAAAATAGTCACAATTAATCTAACTACAAAAATAATTGCGATTAATCTGCCTGCAAAAATGCTTGCGGTTAATCTAGCCTCAGAAATAGTTACAATTAATCTACCTACACAAATAATCGCAGCTACTCGACTACAAAATAATCACGATTACTCTGACTACAAAAATAGTCGCGATTAATCGTGATTGAAAAACTTCTCATCTGGCAGCACAAAATTAAATATAAGAACAACAGAACAAATGAGACTGATAATAGGCCAGAGATCTGTGAGGTAACTTTACAATGTGTGATGAAGGAAACAGACTTCATACATCCACTAACAACCAAAAATAAAATAGTAAAAAAAATAAATACATTTTTTTGTGTAATCAAGGAACACTTATTCTTCACTCCAAGACTGCACATTAAACTCTTATCCAGCATAAATCCATGGAGTTATAGAAGGCCTTACTCAAACTTTCAGGTTCAATGGAGCACACACAACAGAAAGGAAAGCACACCCAACTGAGTCAATGCAGTTTTACTTTTAAACATTAGACTACATTCAGCACAAATGTTTGAACCATCACACGACACAAACAAGTTCAACATTACAATACAACATTTTAGTTTTGTGTGGTTTTTACGTCAGTCGTCTGTCAGTCTGCTCGGAGATTTTTCTTTGTTATGAATATCTATTCTATTAACTCTGTTGTTTCGTGGTCTCTTGAATGCAGAATAATTATTCTCCACATCTGGGGAGAAGTGAACTGCTCTGACCGAGAATGTGTTGATAGAAACAAGATATCAATTTAACACATAAACGTATTACATATCACACATACCGAGAGCAGGCAGCACAGAATGAGTCAGGAACCAATCACACAGGAAGTGTTCTTGCATTCAAAAACAGCTGGATGGAGCAAAACAGAATGTGACCGAATACAGGAGGTCTCGAGACGAGGTCTTGAAAACGGTTTCAAGACGTATTTTTTTAAGATGTAAAAATAAATAGCACAGACGGAAGGGCAAGATCTTCTGCTTAACATCTGCTTTTGTGTTCCACAGAAAAAAGCAAGTCATATTGGTTTGGAACAACATGAAGAGGTGTAAATGATGAGAGAAATGAACTTACCAGTCTGGTGTTGACCACTGGGAAGAGAAGGGCTAGAAGGGCTCCATTCAGCATGTGGACCTGAAGCCTTTAAAACAGAAAAGATTGCCAAAAATCACAGTTGAACAATATAGTGACATTTTCAATCAATTAAACAGAACATTTGGAAATTAAATAAAAAGGTTTAGTACCATAGAGACCAGAGTAATAGTATAAATCTGAGGTGTAATAACAGCCGATTCATATAATTACTTATTTGTAACATTCTGACTCCTTGTATTAAATTCAAGTTTATGATCAAGCATTTCTCAAATGTAAATATATTAATGATACTATCGGTTAAAACACATTTCTGATATCAAAAGATGGAATGTAGATTAGTTTGGGAGCTATGAAGATGTAAATCAAAGGAAGGACAGCCATTACGTTTCAGAACAACATGAGGGTGAGTAAATGATGAGAGAATTGACATTTTGGGTGAACTCTCTCTTTAAGATCTGACCCCCACAATTTTACAAACAATTGTGAAAAACAGGTTGAAGTACAAATACCGCTGTATCCTGATGGAACTAGGCCATTACTGTGCGCAGTCTCTTGATTAGCACTCATTAGAAATGCCAGCTAACGGCTTGTGAAGTCATGACCGCTTGTTTGCATGCAAATAAGTCCACAAGCATTTCCGCAGCTGTACTTCAGCTACACTGCATACAGATGACAAGTAGTCTTGAACATGCACATACTGTATTTAGACTGCCATGGCATTCCCTTCTAAAACAGACAAAAGAAATGACAAACTAGGTGTTTGTGACATGCTGAATTGTTAAACGCAGAGTTCCACACAACAATTTCTCTCAGAGCTCAACAGTATGGGCCAGTATAAAGAGTTTTAGGCCAGTTGATGGAACTGTCACTTGCTCAATCGGGTCTTGTTATGTTCATTCAAAATAAACATGTTTTAATATCTTAAACATTTTGTTTGTGATATGTTAGAAATCCTGTGATTTAAGCAAGTCATCAAGGTGATGCTATCTACTGTAGCTGATCAATCAGAGAGATTACTTAGTAACTTGAAATAATTATAATAGCTCTACTTCATATAAAATATTTTGTTGCCAAAAAAAAATGTAATTTCTATATTTGTTGCAATGTCAGTGAAATGAATAAATAAATATTTGTATTAAATAGTTTAAAGAAAACTGAATGTTAAATGAAATTTTTTTTATTAAATTCTGGTGCATTTATATTATGTTGTTGCTAAAAAAATTATTTATTTATTTGTTACAGGGTCAGAGGAATTAATATTTTTACTAATAGCAATTATTATTATTACTACTACTAATAATAATAATTATTATAACAATAATCATGGAGTTGCATTATATTTGCAAAGATTAGTTGCATATAAAAAAATAAAATAATAATTTGTTGTAAATTGCTTTAGAAGAAAACAAATGAAAAATGTAAATAACGTTTTCTGATACTTATAAAATATGTTGTAGGGTTTCTCGATACCAAACTTTTGGCTTCAGTATAATACCAGCCCTGGCTCCTCAGTATCGATACTAAATACTAAATTAATACTATATTCAACAAATAAAAAGCCTCAGATTTTTTATTAAATTACACAGAAAATGAATATAGTCAGATACAAATTATGCATTTTCTGTTTAAATTTTTATGATAAATGTTAAATTAAATCTTAAAATCAAATGGTGTTTAATCAAATTGACACATTCAGTTTTAACCAAAAAATAAATTAATAAATATATAAATATATATATATATATATATATATATATATATATATATATATATATATATATATATTTTTTTTTACAAAATAAAGTGCAATTTTATTTTTGGTAAAATAAAATGCTGCACAACAGAGCTTCACAGTTTTAATGAAAAACAAATCTGATTTATGTGGCATAAGGCTGCTTGCATTTGTGATATTGCTTACAGATAATAATACAACCATTAATACTACATAATTGTTGTTATGAGTATTTCATACATCCATTTGAAAAGAGCTTTCATTTTAGCAGGACTTTTATTTTGACAGATCTTTGAGTTCTTCCTGTTTTTCTGGTCAGAAATATAAAGCTTCCAATTAATGCTAGAATACTCCCATTGCAACTCTCGAGCTGAAGTCTCTGAGCTACACCAGAGGAGTTAATTTCAGTTTTAACAGCCATTTCATACTCTAAACACACTGCATGAAAATTAAGCACCAGTAGTGTGTGTTGCGTTTGTGTGAGTGTGTGCGCATGCTTGCGCCCGTGTGTGTGTGTGTGTCCGCGTGCTTGTTTATGTGGAGCAGATGACAGAACAGAACGGCACCTCTTGTTCATTCTGTAGTGTGCAGCACATGTGACTGTATATTATTTAAATTAAATCCTTCTGCTGTTTAATGATCACACTTGGCCATATCAAGAGATTTTTTTATTTTATTTTCAAATTGTCATTGATTTCATCTCAAATTTGTCACATATCATATTATTTTGCTAATGACAGTATACTGTAATATGGTACAGAAATTGGCAACAAGATGATGAGTTACATTATAGTTGCATAGTTTGTAGCTATTTTTGCTAATTAAAAACTAATAAATTATTTGTAGTAAATTGTTTTTAAAGAAAACATAATTAAATGAAAAAACATTCTGGTGCATATAAAATATGTTGTTGCTAAAAATGTAATTAATTTGTTACAGGGCCAGTGAAATGAATACATACATTTACTAATAGCAAAAATCATTATTAATACTATTAATAATAGTAATAATAATAATAATAATAATAATAATAATAATTAGGGGTCAAGCCCTGAAAGGTTCTTCCTGTCATTGGAGTCTATGGCAGCCCATTCACAGTCTGAACTGTTACCACAGCAAATTTGGAGAATGTAACTCAAACCCATTAGCGCCACCAACAGGTAACTTTTAAACACTAATAACATTTGAACTGTAATTCCTAGAGTGTCCTTTGCTCGTAATGCCACAAACAGGCAGATGAATTTTAAAAGTGGTCTCTGCTTTTAAGTAAATTGATATAACTCTTAAGTGAAATGAGATTTTCATTATGTGTGTTCTCAGGGCTCAACCTGAGAACACACAGCAAAAGTTGCAGGGTTTGGCCATGTGGTGGCACTATAACAGGGAACAATATGAAAGTGGCTGTAAATATAGAAACATTGGTCTGATTCATTTCAGAATTTGCATGGCAGTTGCCTTCATTGATCATGAGGACAGTTGCATATACTGAGAAACATGGCAGCCATTGGCCAATCATCAACAAATTTGCCATCGAGCACACCAAAATGGCTTGAGGCTGTTTGTTTGCATTTTTGTGAGACTGGACATGTAAGATTGTGTGGGTCATGCAGAGAACAATGATAGCATGGTTGGCCATGATTTGATTTTATGTAAACATTTTGATGTTGCTATTACTCATATAACATTTGTCCAATCAACATGAAATTGAAATCTGCTGATTATTTGCAGTCCATGCCTAAAAAAATTAGCAAATAGATTTCTGTTGTTTAGAACAGTTTCACAAACAACTTCGAAAGTACCAAATTCATAAAAAAAAATACAAAATAAAAATACCAAAGAGGAACTAAGGCTGTTGCATTTGCTTAGTAAAATGAAAATATTTTAGGACCTTGCCCTGCGGGTCATTGTGAATTCTGGACGCCCTGTAGTAAACAATGGCTAAATGTGCTTGCTTGAAATATTTCAATCATTAAGACAAATTGCCATATCACCAGGCTACCAAATCAGTGATCCGACCATCATCGCTGTCTAAAGTTTAGAAAATGTAGCATTTTGTACTTTATCAATACTTAAAACTATTTCATCATAGCAAAGCAGAGATGACAGCAGATGAGCAGAAAATGTCTGTGAAAGGGCTTCGTTCATGACAGTTAACCGCTGACATTGTTTCATAATGTGCAGCACCTGCAGTGATAAATGATACGAATTTGTGTATTTGTGCATTCCAAGTCCTGATTGTTACCATGGTTTTTTGGATGTAACAAAAACTCTGTTAGCAACAACAGATCTATTATACTAAAGTATTTTCCATGACTTTTCAATGACTGGAAAACTGCACTGCAATAGTTCAGGTTTTCCAGGACGTGTGGGAACCCTGCAGGAGCTTTCTACTTTAACATGCAGTAAAAGGAATGATCTAGATTCAAGCTCATGCGATCCATTTCGGAGGAAAACCATTTATAATGTGACTCATCTAAAATTCATGTCGTCTCTGACGTTATTTATAATTTATTGTCATCTAATGGCATCACCAGTACAGCTCGTCTCTCATTCAGTACATCAGAAGCTCTCAAGAGGAATTCAGCACCTTATTATGAGGATTCAAAATAGAGCAGAAGAACATTAACAGCGTTGTGTTAAACGGTCACCTCCACTGTGAAGCCATTTACTGCAACAGAGCAAAGGCTTTAACACAAGCTCTATCTTTATGATGTCCACATTAGAACAATTACGGTCTACTCAATGGGCTTCCTTTAGTAAGGGGTGAAGTCAGCTGATGCCGTCACCCCTACTGCCCCTAAAGGAAGAACCTGCCATGCTGCCCTTCTCTGAATATCTGTCCCTTTATGAGAGTCAGCTGAGGCAGTCTCTCCTGCTACAAAGAAACAAGTAACATTAAAATTCCACTGTTCCTCCAGTTTATTTCTTGACAAAAGCCAATGAATAATCTGTTTGGCTATTAACTTGCCATCTAATGGTGTGTTCAGACAAAGGGCGTTGAGAGCATCTAATTGATCGGAAGTCATACATTTTCTATAGCAGCCAGCGTTTCTGGGCGGCGCGTCCGTGGCCAGCGCGTCATGGGCATTGTGGCCATCAGAGAAAAGTTCAAGGGCGGGCAAAATTATGATAATGAGCGGATGCGGTTTGGCGGCAACCTATTGGAATATAGAAGTGCACCGCTCTAGTGAAGTCTACATAACACAACAGTGTAAACTTTAGTTTACTTCAATAGTTCTGAAGACATGGAGGAGAAACTAATTATTGTCGTGGCAGGTTTTCCCATAATATACGATCTATCACTTTTTGCTTACAGGGATATATGCATTATATTTTGGTAACAAACAACCATAATTAGAAGTACTTTGTGCCATCGATCGATTTCTTACTTACACATTTTAAAGATTTCATGAGGATGTACGCTACTTGTGATAGGTCGGCAAAAAGATACGGGTCGACATGTCTGGATGTTTTGCAGCCCCTTTAAATATCGTTCACAAAACCAAGCATTCCGAACGAACGTTGCCTCCTATTTCAACTACATCAAAGCGTCCACAAATCTTCGATAGTGTTGTTAGCAGGGCAGCCAGAGCAAATTTGGACACTCTCACCTCCTCCGGTCTAAACGCACGGTAACTATGCTAGCTATCCTAGCTAGCTAACTCTGTAACGATTATTTAAAAAAGCTCATGATCTGAAAATCAAGGGTACAAACATTAAGCTTAAAACAGTAGCGTTACTTCAACTTGACTTGTTAACATTACAAATAGCCTAATGTTACATGATGAGCCAACTTGCTCCTCAGATGCTGAAAATAGTTACGTTGTCAGAGCCGCTGGTAATAATGGTAATGTTAGATAATTAGCTAATGTTAGCTAGCTAGATATAACGTTGCATACGTTATACATAGTTTTTCACGACAAGCAGTCGGATATATCAGTCGACATAAACGGGGAGACTTACAGCTTGAATCCTTACCTAACATTAACGTTACCTAACTTAGCTAACGATAAATTAAAATTAATTATCAATAATAACTTTTGTAATAACGTTATCTGTTTGCTGTCGTATAATTGTGTTTGGACTAGTGGATAACTGCAGTGGACACTGTAACGTTAGTTAACGTTCTTACAGGCCCGGTTCCAGATCAAAATCACAGAGGGTGCTTCTGAAAATAGTGGGGGTGATCTGTATAAAGTGGAGATGAATCGTAATTACAATTTTTTTAAATGGATTAAATCATGTTTAAATGCTACTTAACATAACAACAGGGCATTTTTTATGTACAAAACATTTATTGCTTCATTTTTTTTTTTTCACATGATCTGTTCCTAAAAATGACAGCAAAATGCTGCACCTGCAGATTATTGATTTGCAGATACTGATTTGCAAAATCATACACGTTTATATGTTTTGATGCAGCATTTTGTGCATTCACAAAATGCAGGGATTTTTGTGTGTTTGCTGGGATTCAAGGAAATCTGCTTGGAAATTTACAGCATTCGTCTAACATATTCAATTGAGCAGGGGCGTGTGATTATTTTGGTACAGGGGACACATCAGCTGTTAAGTAGACAGAAGATAAAAAGTTCTGCATAGTTGTATCTTTTAAGTCCAGAAGTTGTAGTGGACTCATGCACTCAATGAATGATGCACAATTTTGATGGGACCATTCTGTGATTGCTTGAAGTTTTTCTGCTACTTTTCTATCATGTGTTAGTAAAACAGAACAAAGTCGGAGTATAATTGTTAATTTTACCATACTTCAGTGCAGTGATAATTTAGTATTCACTTCAACACACTTCATCAGGAGTTTAGTTTAATAGTAAAATATGATCTCTGATTGGGGTGTTGCATCTATTATCTGGCAACCCTGAGCATATTAAAAGCTTGTGGATGCGCCATAGGTCCCAAAGCCAGACAAATGACAGATCTAATAAAAAAACGTTCATGATAACTCGACCCATGGGCAGTAGTTTGCCCTGGTCTGCAAATGAAGGTGCTCTAGGGTGCTGACTGACTGGGAGTGAGAGATGCTTTGCTGAAACAAAGGTGCAAAACACAACATAAGAGATCTTATGTTATTATGAAAAGTGTAAAAAAAATCTTCTGTTCATTGTGAAACTGTGGCGGGACAAATTAGACGGTGGAGGACCGCCACACTCTAGGTAATTAAATGGGAAACACTGCATTAGGCAAATTTTGAAAAGTTTGAATTAATTGGAGTTTAATAATTTATTCAATTATTACTATACATCATCACTGTGCCATGGTACCATAAAAAAAAAAAAAAAAAAAAAAAATTGGTTTTAACACTCCTTTACTGGCAAAAAGTACAGTTTAACAACTGTTTTATTAGTAGTACAGCTCAAGTAACGCTTGGTAAAATCATGAGAAGCCACTACTATCAGGTGACAATCTGTAGCTCAAGCCATATCTCTGAAAGATCTTGTTCCCGTTGCATCTGCGTCATTTTAACTAACCTCATTTTCAGCTGCAGATAACATGCATGTGGTGACACAGTAATATCACATTACCAGTTGCCTCATGTCAAAGAGATTGACAACTTCAATCTTTTTAACCTGTAAGGCCACCGAAAATGTCGCCTTCAGCTTGATCACTGGGGTTATAAATACAATTTTTAAACACAATTCACAATCATATCTTAAAGACATTATAGACATTACAGTTTAATCTTCTGTTAATGCCTGATCTTCTGTAAAGCTGCTTTGAAACAATGTGTGCTGTGAAAAGTGCTATTCAAATAAAAATGACGACTTGACCGACAGCATTACTTTCCAGTCAATCGGACTGGAGCTTCAGTCATGGCCCCACCCACCACTTTTACACTTCTAGAAACACGACTGGCCAGGATATACTCACTTCTACCCCTTAAAAGCTTTCCTTCATTGGTTTTTCGCCAGCTCCAATAGAAAATGTTATCAATATGAAATGCTGTTCGCAACCTATTTTACTTATGGTTGGGTTGGACCTATTTGTACCTCAATGGCAACTGAAAAGGTTTGAGGTTTTGTCAGCCAACTAGAGGGGAACTCTTAGAATCATGAGTCATTCATAGTTTTACTCTGCTAACAATGTGTAGAAACATTATATTTAAATCATTCTATTCACAGTCCATGGACCACATTAAGTGTCTTCTTCAAAAGGGACAATATTGATAGAGAAGGCTCTTCTACCTCTAACTCCAGTTCCTGAGTGAATAACTACTTGAGATTGAACCTACAACCTCTGAATTGGTGCTTAAGGACCGTGACGACCCTAAACGTTTATAGCACATTTGGAGTCGGTCCACTAAGCCTAGAGCAACTTAAAGTTAAGTGCTATGCTCTAAGGCCCAATATTGACAACACGAGATCATGACCTCCTACTCTCTTGGGAATATAACCTGCAACCTAACATTACCAGCCAAGTCTTAATAGACATTTGACTTATACCGTCTCAAGAATGAGACTTTCTGGGGTTAAAGGATTTGCTAAATAGTGCTAGAGCTGAAGTACTCAACCTTGGAATAATGAAAAAGAGTTTCTCTTGACTTAAAGGATTAATCCAGGTTCATGTCAATTATCACCAAAAAATAATTTTAAACAATTTATTGTATGTGATTATGGACTGATCTTTACAGCATATTGAGCCGATCTGCAAACGTGACACTTCCAACACAAATATCTTGTGCACATTGAACAAATGAATGGCCACTGTTTGCGATTAATTTAATCGCAGTATCCTTCCATTTATTTATTAAAGTTTCTTTCCCACACCATTTAAAATAATAGATGGCAGTCACGGAATTAGCCCACAGTACAAAAAAACATTAAATTAAGAATAAATACACAATACTAGGTGAAAAGCTTCAGCATGCTTTTTTGTTAGTTTTTTTTTTTTTTTTTTTTTTTTTTTTTTTTTCGGAAAACTTACAGCCAATTCTATTAAATTATTGTTTAGTCTACATTTGAAAAAATGCAGGCAAAATCCCCTTTATTAAATGTAATAAATTACCAAACGAAAAAAGCATTAAATTAAAAAATAAATAAATTACCAAATGAAAAAAACAAAAAAAAAATAGTTTTTTTTAGACCTATATATGCCTTTTCTTTTCTCAAACTTAAATTAGCTTTACCCTGATCTGTAGAAGAAAAAAGTTGGCTGAATGACATTCTCAGAATGTTCTACACTTTTTTCAAGAATATAAACTATCAGAACTATTTGTCCAATGCTGAGTTCACTTTCAGAAAACGGCTTTCGAACATTTTAAAACTTTTAAATGTTTTACATCTAACCCTCTTTACTTGGATTGCATTTACTGCTTCAGAAAATATAAATTTGCATGTTTGCCATGACGGTTCATTTTCGGGCTGGAACCGGTGCCAACCTGTGATAGGTGCAACATCAGGACCAATATTACAGTCCCATCAGAAGGGCAGCTGTTCCCATTTGATTGTAATTCCTCCTCTTCTGATTGCTTTTATTTGTGAAATTAAAATCACAGTAAACTGGCTAATTTCAATGAATTGTCTCAATACTCTCCCAATTTTACCCATTTTTACTTTGGAGGAAAAAAATTAGGGACATCTGGGAGGCGAATTAGTGATAAACACACATTTCTGAATGGAAACGGCTTCAGGGCAGATTTCTTTTGCACTAAACCAAAACTTATGCGACAAAGTGCATGACGTCACCACTCACACCCTTTTTAATCGATAAAAGGCCATTTGACTGGAAACGGGCAGAAGGCGGCAAATGTCGCAATTTAATTTTTCGCATTTTCACTTTGTCGATAATAAAATAGCGTGAAAGGTGGATGGAATCTAGACAAGTGAGGCATTTACAATTGAAGTGGATGTGGCCAATTTTTAGAGGGTTTAAAGTGGCGGAAATGTAAAGTTTATAATTTTATGAAATTAAATGTACATTAATTATTATTTTAAAACTTGAGTATTATTTGAGCTTTAAAGTGGTTTAAATTTTTGTTTTTACAGTCATTTTAGGGTTTACAGTTTTATGTCATCACGGCAATAAATGTTTGCCATTAATGCCAAGAATTGTGAAATTGGATATACACTCACCTAAAGGATTATTAGGAACACCTGTTCCAATTGGGCATCGTTTAAATGCCACAGCCTACCTGAGCATTGTTTCTGACCATGTCCATCCCTTTATGGCCACCATGTACCCATCCTCTGATGGCTACTTCCAGCAGGATAATGCACCATGTCACAAAGCTCGAATCATTTCAAATTGGTTTCTTGAACATGACAATGAGTTCACTGTACTAAAATGGCCCCCACAGTCACCAGATCTCAACCCAATAGAGCATCTTTGGGATGTGGTGGAACGGGAGCTTCGTGCCCTGGATGTGCATCCCACAAATCTCCATCAACTGCAAGATGCTATCCTATCAATATGGGCCAACATTTCTAAAGAATGCTTTCAGCACCTTGTTGAATCAATGCCACGTAGAATTAAGGCAGTTCTGAAGGCGAAAGGGGGTCAAACACAGTATTAGTATGGTGTTCCTAATAATCCTTTAGGTGAGTGTACATTAAAACAGAAAAAGGTTAGTAAACAATTTGATTACACTAAAATCATTTTAACACGTACTGTCCCCATTCATTTCCATTGTAAGTGCCTCACAGTAATCCAGATTTTTGCTTCTATTTTTTTTTAAGAAAAGGAGGGGCAAGTAATTTTTTGATTTTATGCAGTGAATCACACATACACTGCTACTCTAATGAATGAGCGCTTTCTCAGCCCTAGATGCATGTGGCCTATGGAGGATGAATTATTGGCAATTCCAAGTATTCACAAATTTAAACTTTCGAATGTTATGCAGATATACAGGTTAGATTTTAATAATGTGTAAGAATTACACGTGTATGAATATTAAGTTGCCCTTTTTCTAGAGTCATTACAGTTGTAATTCTGACTCGCTGCACTGTGAACACCGAGAGGATAAAGAGACTGCAAATGGGTATAAAAATGTATTAAACAACAAATAAACAAGTGTATACAAATCTGAATATACGTGATGTAACATGAGTCGTGACAATCAGATGTTCTGTTCGAGCGATCGTGAGCACTTTCAGCTTCACTCCCTTCAATATGCTCACTCGCGGTGTCAAATCAAACAAACGCTCTCCAGGTGCTCTCAATCCCATCAGTCACTCATTTCAGTGCTATTCTGTGATGATTCCAATTTAAATCAGATTAACATTAGTCACATTACCACTAAATCACAGCAATTACATTTTAACCATAATGGCACAAAGTCCTCATGAATTTGCTTAATAATTAGTGATTTGTGTTACAGCAAAACACCAAAGACAGTAAACAAATCATGATATTAATGATCTCTCACTGGAGCTTTTTTAGAGCTTGTAATGGATATATTATTTTTGAATATTGTGGTAATGGGGGTGTGGCCGAGCGACGTTTGCAGAGGACAATCTTCAATGAGTTTTGCGATTGTCCCTATCAAAGGGGGAGAGACTGAAATTGCACCCGGCTGATGCACACACTGTCGCAAGGATGCTCGTCCCTTGAGTGTGCACGCTTAATGCAGCTAGATTATAACATGATGGCTCGTGACTTATTGAATCATAAAATGTGTCACTGTGCATTTCTTATGAAGAAAATTGGCAATACACAGCTTAATTAATAAGAGTGAGTTTGTTTTTTGTGAGTTAAAGATATATTGAAGTGAACAGAAAGGTGAGAGAGGAAGTCTTCAAACATTATACACCGCAACAAAATAGGTGTTTGATTTGATTTTGTTTTGGCTTGATTTCCAATAAAAATATCTAAAACTCCTTTTTTACATTTAAATTTGTACATTTGTACAAATGTACATTTTCTTTAGCAGCTATACTGCAGAAAAACACTTTATCTCAGAATGTTAAAAATAATATTAAAAATACAATAAAAATTTAATCTAAAATCCTTACAAAAAAAAAAAAAAAAAAAAAGTTTCATTCACCTGAGAAGCAGCATATAAGATACTTAGACTTGCTTTTATAGAAGTATATTGAATAGAAGTATATTTTATCTTTACTGCACTCGCAGAAGTATAACCAAGTGAAAAAATACACTTATATTTAAGATACATTCTCTTAAAAGCAAGTATACCTTATTCTCTATATCCTACTTCTCAAGCAAATGTATCTGGTGAAGGATTTTTAAGACAATTTTAAATGGAAAACAAGACAAAAACACTTGACAAAAAAGGATTTCTTGCAGTGAATTTCTTTACTGAATTAAACCTAATAAAAAAAAGTATTATTGTCCTCTTTATTGTTAGTAAGCATGTTTAATACATCCTTTTAAGTCATCGTCAAATAGTCAAATAATCGTTAGAGTAATCGATTATCAAAGCAATCGTTAGTTGCAGCCCTACCCCGTTTCCTCCAAGACCAAGCAAGAGAATTTGTCACAGAGTTTTTCACTGCTGTGTGTGATGCTCTCATGGTTTTTACAACTTAACAGTATGTCAAAGTGACCTTTTGATTTTGACAACAGAACTATTCATAACCGTTTCAAAAGTGTCAAAACTAAATATTAGCTATTCACAATTAATGTCATTTTAATGTAATGTTGGTAACTTTATGAAAAGATGAAATTCATTAACATTAGTTAATGCATTAGGGATCATGAACAAATAATGAACATTTTTACAGCCTTAATGTTAGTTAATAAAATTACAATTGTTCATTGTTAGTAAATGTTAGTTCATAGTGCATTAACTACTCTTAACTAATACAACTTTTGATTTTAAAAATGTAATAGTATATGTTGTAACTAACGTTAAGTTCATTATTTCAAGTTAACTACAGTAATGTTGTTAATGTTAACAAATGGAACCTTTCTGTAAAGTGTTACCGTTATTTAACTGTGTGCGGCATGAATGTATAACTGCACAATATAACTTGCAAGTGTGTGTCAAAGGGCACTTTGGGCCGATCTTAGTGTTAAAAAAAAATAAAAATAACGTTGGAGATTGGTATCGGACTCAAATTTCCTGACCCTTGCACCACTATAGGATATAACAACAGAGATGAAATTGGTGCTTCTAACTGAAAGGGGCCATTCACAAAGAACGTGTTTATGCGTTCAAAACAGCTAGGTGGAGGACAAAAGAATAGAGAAAACACGGGGGACTCTAAACACATTTTTCCAAGGTGAACTACTTACGAGTTGTTATTCTTAAGAATGTAATGTGCCACCTTGCGATATTTGCAATATGTGGCTTTATGCTTGTGGAGGAAAAACTCTGGATCGGATACCAGCAGGACAATGGCTCATCAGTTCTTCACTGAAAAAAAAGAATCTCACTGGTCACCGCCATGAGTCCACCCCACCAACTGCCTCCCATTATTTCAAATAGTGGTCTGAATTTGGTTTTTTGTTATCGGCAGATACATTTTTCCATTTGGCCAATAAGTTTCTCAAGCCATGAGGGTGCAGAGAATCGCCTGCTTGCATGTGAATGAGCTATCTGAGAAATGTAAATGACCAATCAAAGTTTGTTTTGTTGTTCCTTGCCATCGTGCTACTACAATAATAGACCGGCGTACAACATCTCATTTAAAAGGTCCTGTGTGTCAGAGATGGACACGTCGGAGCTCATGATGTTTGAAGTAATGCATGTGTTTTTTTCTCTCTCAATCTCTCCTCAGCAGTTCCCTGTAACTGTTAAATGTCTTGTCTAACAATTAAAATTCCATCATATACCATCTGCAAATATGCAGATATCTCGATTAAATGAACCTCAACAAACTTGAACAAATCCAGAAAAAAAAAGAAAGTCAAACATGTCTAAAGTTGTCAGAGTCAGCAAGACCATTAACTAAGCAGGGAGTTGAATCGTTGGGGTGTAACCACACGCACCGACTTCCCTGATTCTCCGACAACTAAGTAAATTACGTTTTCTACTGAAAATCAGCATTGTCAATATATCAGAGATACCGTTTCACTACAACACTGTCAAGTGATGACTATCTGCGGTCAAAGGTGTTGAAAGGCCAAAGGGCTATTTTAAGAGGAGTCTGTGATCTGCAGTGGTCTGAATCCTCATATGTTGGAGAGGCCAAACACTACAGCAGTTCCTGTTGCTGGACTCAAATGGCACAAGAGGTCCAAGCAACAAAGTGACGAGTTATTGTTAATAGATCTGCACACTTACAGTAAACGCAGCATGAGCAGGATATTTATACATTTACTTTATTCACAGCCCATGTGGTTTAATAATCGCAAGTCATATATCGATTCTGATTTTCTTTTCATTAGTCGTTCAGCCTTAAACATGACATTAGTAGAGCTTTCCAGGTTGTAGTCCAAAAACCATGAAGAGAATTTGCCATGGGTTCCCTTCAGATTTTCCAATGGGTTTTAATAATGGCAGTTTTGGATTTATAAGTAAAATAAGATCAGAGGTAAACATAACTTGACGTTTTGTTCTACAATATAAATGACACACTTTCATACCTCAAACGTGAATTTTGAAGCCATATTGAATTACACACTTTTCCACATTTGCGGTATGAAAGTGTGTCATTTATGTTGTAAAATGTCTACGTATTGTCAAATAATGCGTACCACAGATATTATTTTACTCCTAATTTGGAAAAACCCCATTACAAAAACTAATACGAAAATTCTGAGGTAACCAATGGCGAATTAGACTTCCATGTTCACCTCCAAATTTATGTCATTGGTCGTTTACATGCATCAGACGGCTCCTTTTCATGCTAGCAAACGAGTGATTCTCAGCACCGTTGCAGCTTGCTAAATGGCCAAATGTGAAAATACATCGGCGGATGCAGATACTTTAAGAATACCAAATACTGTATTGGTCGATTTGTTTAGAAATCTTGATAGTTCTCTGCAGAGCAACCTCAGAGTACTCACCTAAAGATGACCATGGCGGTTTTGCAGGGAGGGCATGCAAGCAGGAAAATCTGAAAAAGAGGTAGTGATAAAGCTCAATGACTTTTTGGCGAAGTAAACAATTTTGTGTTGCAATCTCTGTTTTGTATAAAAAGGATATTGCATTAGAGAAAACTGGTCGTTGCACTGCTTGAATAGCCACCCAATGTTTAAATAGACTTCCCAAAAACACTACATGGCCAGAAATACTGTATGTGATCACCCAAAACCACACCCTGACCCAAATGTGCTTGTTGAACATTAATTCCAAAACCATAAGCATTAATAGGGAGTTGGTCCTCTCTTTGCTGGTATAACAGCTTCCACTCTTCTGGGAACACTTCCTACTATAGGTTGGAACATGGATCCAGGGATTTGCTCCCATTCAAACACAAGGGCATCAGTGAGGTCATGTTTGGTGATGGGGTTTGGCTCACTGTTCCAACTCAGGTCTGGGCTTTGTACAGGCCAGTCATATTGTTTCACACAGACTCAGTAAACCATTTATTTATGGATCTCGCTTTGTGCACATGGGCATTATTATGCTGGAACGGAAAAGATACGCCCCATTCAACAAAAACATTTTGTCCAAGGAGAACGCATGACTGTATGGTTGATTTAATGCACCTGTTGGTAATGGGTGTAGCTGAAATAGCCAAAGCAATTAATTAGAAGGGGATGTCTACATAATTAGATGCTTTGACTGGTCACCATTTTAATCACTTTTCACCTTCACTAGCCAAGCAACTGCCATTGTACAATTGTAGCGAGTAGGATAGCATCTCAGAATGCACAACACATTGATTTCCTCAGAGTTGTTATCGAAGTTACCGTAGCCTATCTGTCGGCTCAAACCAGGCCATTATCCACCTGATCTCTCTGATCAACAAGGTGTTTGTCCCGTCTGCCAGCAATAATCATGCCATGGACGAAGTCACTGAGATCACATTTTTTCTTAATTCTGATGGTTGATGTGAACATTAACTGAAGCTCCTGATCCGTATCTGCATGATGTTATGCATTGCACTGTCATCACACTTTTGGCCGATTAGATAATTGCATGAATAAGTACAGCTGAAGTCAAAAGTTTACATACACCGTAGCCAAATATATTTAAACTCAGTTTTTCATAATTCCTGACATTTTTAATCATAGAAAACATTCCCTTTCTTAGGTCAATTATGATCACTATGAAATGTCAGAATAATAGTAGAGAGGATTATTTATATCAGCTTTTATTTCTTTCATCCCCTTCACAATGGTTTAGAAGTTACACACACCAAGTGTTTGGTAGCATTGCCTTTAAATTGTTTTACATGGGTCAAATTTTTTGGGTAGCCTCCCACAAGCTTCTCACAATAATTTGCTGGAATTTTGTGCCATTCCTCTAAATAGAACTGAGTGTAAACGAGTCAGGTTTTTAGGCCTCCTTGCTTGAACGTGCTTTGTCAGATCTGCCCACACATTTTCTATCGGATTGAGGTCAGGGCTATGTGATGGCCACTCCAATACCTTGTCCTTAAGCCATTTTGCCACAACTTATGCTTTGTCATTGACCATTTGGAAGACCCATTTGCAATGGAGCTTTCCTGGCTGATGTCTTCATGTGTTGCTTCAATATATCCACATGATTTTCCCACAACATGATGCTACCACCACCCTGCTTCACAGTTGGGATAGTGTTCTTCGGCTTGCAAGCCTCACCCTTTTTCCTCCAAACATAATGATGGTCATTATGGCCAAACAGTTACATTTTTGTTACAAAAAGTACAATATTTGTCCCCATGTGTACTTACTCACTTTTGTTTTTTCTATGCCAGTTTTGGAGCAGTGGCTTCTTCCTTACGGAGCAGCCTTTCAGGTTATGTTGATATAGGTCTCGTTTTACTGTGGATATAGATACTTGTCTACCTGTTTCCTCCAGCATCATCACAAAGTCATTTGCTGTTGTTCTGGTATTGATTTGCACTTTTTGCACCAAACTATTTCGTCTCCTTCCTGAGTGGTCCAATGGTGTTTATACTTGCATACTATTGTTTGTACAGATGAATGTGCTACCTTCAGGCATTTAGAAATTGCTCCCAAGGATGAACCTTGTGGAGGTCCAAAATGTTTTTCAGGTCTTGGCTGATTTCTTTTGATTTTCCCATGATGTCAAGCAAAGAGGCACTGAGTATGAATATAGGCTTTAAAATACAGCCACAGGTACACCTCCAATGCAGTACACCTCCTATCAGAAGATAATTGGCTAATTGTCTAAAGGCTTGACATAATTTTCTGGAATTTTCCAAGCTGCTAAAAGGCACAGTTAACTTTTGTGTATGTAAACTTCTGACCCACTGGAATTGTGTTATAGTCAATTAAAAGTGAAACAATCTCTCTGTTGGAAAAATGACTTGTCATGCACAAAGTATATGTCCTAAACGACTTGCCACAACTATACTTTGCTAATATTAAATCTGTGGAGTGGTTAAAAAATTAGTTATCGAAGTTTATTAAGTAATGTGTATGTAAAATTCTGACTTCAATTGTATGTGTGTACAGGTGTTCCTAATAAAGTGCTCAGTGAGTTATAGCAGCCAAAAGAGTGCTTGTAAAAAAGACTATCACTACATGTGCGCTAATGTCAAATGTGACATAATATGTCATTGATTTCATTATGGACCTTTCAATGTTCGACCTAACGACCCTTCATTCTTCTTATCTGTTTATTCATCCTTTTACCTGTTTTGACCTTCATGTGGAAGTGTTTGACAGTAAACTTTGAGCACTGGCCAAGTTGTGCTTATCTTATCAGCAGAGGGTACAGTAGTATCATCATGTTATCAGTAGTTTAGTGTAAATCAAACAGTCATTCAGCTACTAAATATGGGGATATAGCTTTCTGAAAAGATATCGCTAAACTAGAAACAATTTGGACCAGTTTGCCATCACATTGATGGGTACACTCAACACAACTGTGACACTTTTTATTTGTTATTTTTCTTTATCTACTGTCACAGATCGGCATGACTTATTAACAGCTCTCAGAAGAGAGGTCAAAGTTTCCTTCCTCAGAAGAGTGACTTGGGAGTCATCTGATCATTATATTCTATGAAAGCAAATCTAAATATCTTATATGTTGATTCTCAAGAAAATGTATCTTGTTAAGGATTTTTAGATATTTTCACATTTTAAAGACAAAACGCTTTTTTTGCAGTGATTTTTTTACTGAATTAAACTTAGTAAAACATTGTTTTCCCCCTTTAATTCAATTAATGTTATTTTGAGGCATTTTAAAAAGATGATTTCACCCTCTATTTTTAACCAGCACAACCTTTTAAGTTGAGGAAAAAGCTGAATAGTCGGTTAACAGCTAATGATTAATTGGTGCAATAAATCACCCAAATAGTCAAATAATCGTTCTAATAATCGTTAGATTAGTCGGAAATCAAACTAATCTTTAGTTGCAGCCCTACTTGGGAGGACGGCAGATAAGGAGATTCAGGGAAGCAGGAAAAGGAATCCAGTCAGCAAATGTCATTAGTTCACCTCACTTGCAATGAAGCAGGATATGAAATGTTATGTAACAGGACGATACCACTTTCACCCTGTCCTTCATTTGTATGCTCTCGAGTGTATTAACCCAGTAAGATGATACGGTAACTGCAGCATGTTTCTCTACTTCCACTGAAGAATCACAAGTTCATACTTCAACGATAACCTCAACAAAATGTTGGTCTATAACTATATGGCTAATGTAAGAACAAATCAATGTGAAGTATGTGTAAATTAGCAATTATGTTCTGAAAATGTGAGTAGTGCTTGCCTGAACCAAACTCACCTACCACAATCCTAAAGTGCTCTGGGTGGTTGACAAGCCAATGCTATGCAGTTGCTAAAGTGTTCGGAGTGTTTTTTTTAGTAGTGGCAGGCTGATTAATCGTCTGATATTTGGCCATTTTACAATTATCGTCTGTCTGATTAACAGAAGTGTCAGTTTCTAAATCTACCAACAGATCTGTCAATGGGTAGTAAATTTCTGTTTTCAAGTTTGTTTTTTTAAATCACAAGTTTAAGCAAATTTGAATAATGTATAAAATAAGTATGTTTCACGTTAGAAATTTGGTGTAAATCTGATTTGCTTTTGTTGAATTATTTTTATGTATATTTATAATAGGTCACTGGCATTCTGCTCACTAGATATCGGTATCTGCATCGGCCATTGAAAAACCCATATCGGGCGACCACTAGTTTTTACTGTGCTGCCATGTGGCTTCTAGGTTCTCATTAGGGCACTTATAGGTGGATGCAACATTGGCCCTGTCCCAAATGGCACAGTTGATGTGGCCTTCATTTGCACGTTCCTGCAAAGTCCACAAAACCGTAGGGTGTCCCACTTGACTTTTTGCGCTCCGAGGGGTGCTTGCGAGCGCCCCTTTGCACCCTCAATGTGCCCTTCGGCTGATGCGGGCTCCACAGTGGACTACTTCCCAAAAGTCACCGCTAATGATGCTCTCGATCAATCACAGCGGACAGCAGTTTCCGAGCTGGAGGAAAAAAACATGGGGAACGAGGCAATGAACAATCGCCAATTAAAAATTGTTTAATTTTTTTTACTGATTGTCAAAAGCGTATCACTTGCTTATGTATATATAGTATAACTTTTTAAGTCTGATGTGTAGAACCGTTTCAAATATCTATTCTATATACAGGGTTCCCACTCTAAACCAAATGTCAAATTCCCTGACTTTTCCCTGACTAAAAAGATGAATTTCCATGACCTATAATGAACGGCAAAACAGGCCGCTGTTTTGCAGAGCACCGAGCAGACAAAAAACAGCCACAGTCAGTGTTTTAAATCCAACCAATTTCAAACTTTATTTACTTGTTCACAGATGTTTTTAGTATAATTCTAAGTTAAACACACAAACATAACTTTTCTTTTTTCTTCTTTTTTTTTTTACATGTTAAATGCATTGATATTTTTCTGTACAATTTCTACAGAAATACATTTATGGTTTATACTATAATACTCTTTCATGGGTTAAATGCTCTGAAGGATTTTCTGTTTGTCATCGAGTTCATCATTCAGTCTTTTTATTTCTTCACATTTAGTTTTCGCAGACTGTCTTAGACTGTTTGACTGAGCAATGAATGTAAGATTGCCTACACTTTCTGCCTTTAATGCAAGGCCATCAGCAGATTGCTCCATGGCTGAGGCATCCTTCTGGAGGCGTGCTCTCTTTTTCTTCAGCTCATCAATCTCATCAGAGAGAGTTTTCCTTTTCATGTTTAGTTTTTCTGCTCCTCAAGATGAAAGATGTATCGCTGTCTTGCTGAGGATGCAGACTGAAGTAAGGCCTTATTTACCACAAAGTTATCAATTCCCCCACTGACCTCAAATGATCACACACAAGACGCTGTGCACTGTAAGTGCTTTCCTTCATGTTTTCAACCTCGATTTGTCTATTGACCGAAAAACCTCGCTCCACTGTTGCATTTCCATGCGAGAACATTAGGAGGAGTGCCACAACATTCCACAGTTTTTCGTACACTTTTTCTCCTGCCATTGTTTCATAGAGTAGTGTATCTACCCGACCTGTGACAGGATTGAAGTCAGTGAAATCTGCCATTCTCTTGGGCACAGTCTCATTGATGAACTTCCTGTACTGTTTGAGAATATCATCGCAATCATTTTCATCTACTCGTTTGGTCTCAGTGAGCAGTTTAAGGATGCTTTTCAACTTGTTGCTGCATGATGAATCTTTATTGCTTGCCATCCTCCTTGGATCTAGGCAATCCATGTTGCGCACAAGAGTGTACTTTAGTGGAGATTTTTCTTGTAATTTCCCTGCAAGCGTCATTAAGCACTTTCTGCAATCCATCCTGAACTCCAACTCTCTCTTCTCACTAATCTTCTGTGAAGACACCAGTTCCTTCAGAATTTTGTCTGCAGAGAACCCCACATCAACTTTATTTGCATGAATGAGATTGGTTTTGTCTGTGACAACTATTGACATCAGTTTTGATACTGTGTTTGCATTAGCCATCACATCATGCTTGATAAAACGATCCATAACTGACCTGATAACATTAGAAAGATCAGCAGCCAGAAAAAGGAATCATAGGTCTGTCTGTTTGATATAGATTCAAGAAAGGTGCAACCTCTTTTGAAAATGACAAGTGAAAGGCCAACTTTGCAGTCAACAGTGGGTCTCTGCAACCTTCTTTGACAGTAGTATAGGATTTAGTTCCAGGGTGGTGGAATTTGCCTGCCTCTACCTCATTCACATATTTCTTCAAGTCTGTCAATATGTTGATCATTCTCTCTGTAACTGGGACATTCTCTACCCATCTTGTTTTACAGAATTTGAGTGGCATAAGAGGAGATATTTGTCCAACAGCTTTAGCATAATCCTCTCTTCGGGCAGGGGAATCTTTAAGTAGCCAATACGCATTACTTAAGAACTGGTCTACATTCCAATTTGAGGCATCTGCACCTTTTTTAAATGCCCCGTGCAAAATATGTAGGCCACAGCTACCCACATTTAATAACGCAGTATTGACATCTCGTTCAAGTTCAGTTTGTATACGGTCTTGGAATTTAAAATTGACATTAGGTCCATCCATTGAAAGCTGTACAACACCTTTGTAATTCAAACCCTCTGTCGACTTGTGGAAGACCTCCACCATATCATCTGCTGTGGCATGGCCCATGAATTCAGAAGTGAAGTAGCGTGTAACTACAGCATTATTGTCCCAAAATCTTAAATGAATGTCCATCTGCTTTGTTTGGGTCTTCCGATTCAAGCTTTCATCAAAAAGAAAAACATATCCATCCTTAAGAGACCTTATTCTGTCCATCAGAAGTGACTTGCAATATGGTGCTATGCCAAAAACAGTCAAATAAGATGATTTAGTCTCTCCACATTGAAAGCTGCTGGCAATGTCACTATCTGGGAACATTCTTTTGAACAAAGACCCTATAAAAGAAAAAGTGCAACACTGTAATTTAACATATATGCCCCAAATATAGCCTACTCATAATATGAATTTAAAACCACAACCCTATGAATAAATTCAAATGTAATATTGAACCATTATAATCCTAATTGTATACTAGGTCTAAAGTTAGTGCGGCTTAATACACAGTATTATACTACACCACGACTAGAATACCGCAAACTTAGCTGCCTTTTCACATGACAAACGATGTCCGATAGATCAGACCTGTTGTATCATTAATACAACATTGATTAAAACATTAAATAACGATTCATTTACACAAATATATGAGTTTACATACATGGCTAAATACCAGTTGCATAGGCTAAGAATGTCAAGAGTTAACAGTAATTAGCTTGCAAACTAATTAGCAACATTTTCAATTTTGTCAGCGATCACTTATGCTGCCTAACCTAGGCTAAACGTTACACTTACACAAAAATACACGTTACACAAAAATAATCTTTAATTATAACTAACAGTTAGCTAGCTAACATTATAGCTACATACCACTTTGTTCTGATGACTTGTATGACCAGTGGGACTCAGTAAGCTTAAGGCACCACAAGATTTCAGCCTCCAGGGTCTTTGCTGGTATTAAGCCGAGACGTGCTTCACTGTGTCTCACACTGCCGTCACTGCTGGGGGTGGGAGCGGCTTCATTAGCTGATTGCGGTTCTCTTGGAGCTATATGGGCAGGCTGCAGCAGAGCAGTGATGGGCACTTGGGCCGAAGATGATGCTCCTGTCGGCTTCATACAAGTAGCATGCTTCTTGCTGTTTGCGTGGCTGCGAAGTGCACCCTAACCCATATTTGATAGCTCAATAGTAGTTTTACAAACTTTACATTTAACTTTTCTGTCGTCTACTTTTAACACCCAGTCTTTAAATTGTTCATTTTGTAGCCAAAGCTCTTGAAATTTACATTTTCCTGGCATGTTTGCCTTAGTTAACAGGTACGGGTGACTGCATTCGACTAAGTGATTTCCAATTGAGCGGGAGGGGAATAAATATGGCGCTCAAAATAGCCTAAGCACAACAATACAGAAAGATGTGTGAAACAGCGCGATTTAAAAAAAAAAAAAAAATAAAAAAAAAAAAAAAAAAAATAAAAAAAAATAAAAAAAAATCGGTATAGAAAAATTACATTTTGATAAATGGAAACTAAAATTTAAAGCAACAAACTAAATTCCCTGATATTCCATGACTTGGACAAAAAATATATAAAATTCCCTGACTTTCAATGTCTGGAATAGACCTTTTAAAATTCCATGACATTCCAGAAATTCCATGACCTGTGGGAACCCTGTATATATTTTTCTAGAGATATGGAATTACTCTTCAGTTTATTGAATAGTTTTTCTTTGGGAAGTTTTACATTAATAAAAGCAAGTAGTGTAACATTAAACCTTTGCTATTGTTGTTTCAAAGAGGATTTAATATTATTGTGTCTCTCAAATATCAAGACAGGAGAGAATAATTTAATGCACAGCTTGAAAGAATCACTATATTTATTGATGTAGCAACATTCAGTCTAATGGTGATATTTATACCTGCAGAAGTATGGCGGTGTGTATTTTAAAACTATTTTTGCAAATATATGGCAGTATGTTCTTTCTATACATTTTACTGTATTCTAAGCACCTGCTTGTAACAGCCATGTGTATGAATCATGTTTATTGGTTCTCTAAAGATTTAAAATGATGGGGTTTTGTCGCTGTAGTCAGTTTTTCAGAGGTTCTTGATTTCATTATCTAATGCATTATAATCAGTGTGCTGATTGAAATTATTTAATAAAAACAAATATTCAATAGTGAGTACTTTAGAGCATGTACTTTATATAAAACAATGTCAAAATGCATCATCTGATTGAAGTCTCAAAGTATGTCCCAAATGCACACTTACCACTCATGCCCCCTCATGGACTTACTGACTAGCGGCCCATCGATCTGCACTCAGAGGAAGACTGTACGGGCGGAGGGTGCATTTTGTGACAGGGAGAGTGTTTAGGGTGGTTGTTTACAGACTCAAGTCAAAAGATCTCCACTCCCTAGTCTCTATGAAATTCTGGTTTCTAGATATAGCTCAGGTCCCACATTCAAAGAGAGTCTAAAGGACTTTTTTGTTGTTGCCTCTTTATTGTCTGCCAGGTAAAAAGTAATTGAACACCACTTGATAAGCCACATAATCTTTGGCATCATTGACATTCACAGTACAAATAATGGAGGAAAAGTTACACACCCAAGTTCAATATTTAGGGTTTTTTCAAATACCTATTGACTCAGCAAGCACCACTAATGATTAAAGTTTCAACAATGACAAAAGCAACTAAACTGAATTATCTTGATTGTGTATAAATTCTTTATTCACTATGCCACACAACCAGAGGGGTCTAAACCAGGAAACAATCACTGAATGCAAAATTAATGTGGATAATTGTAAATTTCAAAGAAGGGTTATACCATTTATCTTGGTTATACCATTTCATGAGGTTTGTAGAGGTAGACCATTATATCGGTTTTACTGATTAAACAGTGCCGATAGCTGTTTTTTGGAACTATCGGTTAAAAAAAATATTGTTGATATACGTTTTTTTTATTCGTTTTAATCAATAAACAAAACTCTTTGTCTGTTGCCTACATAAGCTAAAAAAAAAAAAAAGCAGTGTTACGCAGGCAAGTCTCTATTTAAAAATAAGAGTCCCGGGTGTAATTGGGCTGGTTTATATTTAAAAGAGTCTGGTTTATAGTTAAAAGATACACACACACACACTTATTTTGGTTACTATTGGGATTGTGGTTGCACAAAACTGCTTTTAGAATTGTATTCATTTTGGAGCCTCATGGTAAATGGTCTGCACTTATATAATGCTTTTTTTCTTAACTTTAGTGTTTTTTTCAAAGCGCTTTACACCACGTCTCATTCACCCATTCTCACACACTCGCATACCAATAAAGGCAGAGCTGCCATGCAAGGCGCTAACCTGCCATTGGGAGCAACTTGGTGTTCAGTGTTTTGCCCAAGGACACTTTAGCATGTTGAGTAAAGTGGGGCAGGAATCGACCCACCAACCCTGCGATTAGTGGCCAACCCGCTCTACCACCTGAGCCACAGCCGTCCCAATGTCTGTGCCCTTCATAGAAAGGAAATAAGGCATTTTTTTATCATTCTAAACATACATTTTTTTAAACTATCAGCCGATTAATCGGTAATGTGTCTTTTCACACCACCATAGTTATTGGTTTAGGCAAAATCCACTATCAGTTAACCTCTAGAGGTTTGAACCGTTTTCTATTCTGTAATTATCCAGTTCAATGCATTTTATGAGCAATATTGCTACAGAGAGTACAGATAGACCAATAATCCATTTGATCGATATTCACAATTTTCACTTAATCAGTAATCGTTTCTTTGATATTGGGTCTAATGATAAATATCACCATTTGCTGAGTCTCTAAAGAATTTAACCCAATAATGCAATAAAGCACAGAGCATTCATCAGGAAACAGTCTACAGTTAAAATAATGTATTGTTTGCATAAATGATAGCAATTATTTCTCAAGTGAGAAACATGTAGCATTTAAGGTTGGCAGTTTAAAGGTTTAAAGTGCAAAAAGTAACATTTTCGGTATCAGCCGCAATGAGCTGGAAATTATCTGCATCGGCCCAGAAATTCCATCCCTAAATAACATTCATGCATATTATGTTTCGATTATTGTTTTCTAGTGGTTATTTGGTTAATCTATCAAGAATTTCAATAACCAATTTATGTTAAACACCATTTAAATATCGGTTCTGCATACTGGTTATAAAACACTTGAAAATAATCTATCAATCGTGAAAACAAATATTATCTGCCAATCTCTGCCAGAGAGCAGTACATCAAACACATCTTTTATGTTACGATTTAAAGAGGGAAGTACTGTATTCCTCTTCTAGTGAGAAAAGGGGAAATATGATGTTATGCAGTTCAAGCGAGAATGTAGAAACACTGTGGTGTGTAAGAATTTCTGGACATGTGTTTTAATACATTTCTCAACATAAATCTTCATTATACATTACAAACGTAATATTTGTAAGAATTTTTTTTCCCCCTACTTACGATTTAATGAGAACTGGGCAGCACATTAGTTTTATGTTCATTGTGTTTTCTTTGTTTTTTCAGCTGGACAATCTCAACTAGCACCATGCTGATTTCAAACAAACAAAGGACACAAGAGCAATTGTATACAGTCTGAGACCACTAGAAAAATTGCTTCTTTTTGCTAGCTAAATATATATATATAAGTTTTTTTTTTATTTAGTATATGTTATAATGCCAAATTTATTTACTGATAATCCCCTGAACATATTAATGGTTTTACACTCCAAGTGGCTTGTTTGAGTCCCTCATTCAGGCTGTTTATAATTCCACTAAACCAGCTTTAATATTTACCAGCTAGTGATAAGACTCATGACCTTTTTCAAAGAAGACTTGTATACACGAGTATATTGCAGCAAGTACAACCATTGAGAGGATACATCTAAGAGACACAAACAAATTTTAAGGGAGTATTTGGCCTGGAAAATTGGCATCACCATGCATGTGCTGAGACATGTGTGACACATATTATATGCTATTATTTTTACTTTGTAATAACAATACATTAGTGCAATCAGCTCCACGATATAATTATACAGGAAACACGTAGTTAATTAACATTACTCAGTAATTATTTAAAGACACTGCACAATAACGTGTGTTCTGCAAAATCAATGAGTATTTCTTGGTCTGGTTATTCATTACGTCATAAAACTTTGCTTGAAGGAAAGGAGCAAGAGCATTCTCAAAAGCAGCCATTTTACAGCAGAAAAGGCTTAAGGCTAGGGATAGGCATTTGAGTAATTTTGAGGTTGAGTACTCTAACCCACAAAAAAAAAATTGCGACACAATAACTATGATATATTTTGATATTTCACTCAATGTTTCTCATCCGTCTGTGTCAGACTTAAGAGAACTGTTTCCAAATCACAAAATGCATTGTAAAATCAATATAAAAGTGCCAGTTTATTTCCTAATATCCATGTACAATGCAAAGCCATAATCATATAAGACCATAATTTCTATGGTTATGTCAATGTAGCTAGTCTTTCTAAAATTAGAGTATTTATAGTACAATAGTAGCCTAAACACTTTAAAAAACATTACAACACAGTTTCAATACACAAATTGATTTAATGTAAAAGGCCAGCCTATTTTATGTGGTACTAATAATTTTGTCAAAATACATAAATTAGGGAGGGTTATTGTGTAAAGCATGATAACTGCACCTTCTAATGGACTGTTGTTGTATTCCTAGATCGATTTGGCTAAGAGAAAATGTTTTTCCATCACTACAAAATTAATGTGGAAATTTTTTTAGAATAATATTGATATTTGGCGAGCAAATATTGATCCAATATCACAAGGAAAAATATCACGATACTTTAACATATAGATATTTTTTCCCTCCTCTAGTAAGTTAGATATCATTTCATTTGATATTATTCAGAAAAACAAGTGGTGAAATTGGGCTTTTTGTAAAATACACTCTGCCCGTATTCAGATATTTTCCACACATACTGGTCTAAAAAGCATCCGAGTTTCTTGTACCGTTTTGCAGTTTCTTTACACCATAAAAACAGATCCTTGTCCGTTGGATTGCATGAATCCAATAAGAACCGAATATCAATAACGTAGAATTCAGTAACAATCAAAAAATTTTAATTCCAACGCCTCAAATGACATCCACAGCATTACCTAGTGGACTCCATCGTTTCCGCGAGATTTGGTGAGAGATCCAGAGGGGAAGTACAGGATTATTCAGTGTTGCCAACGGCAGGCACATGCAAAGGAAATTACATTTGTGATGTTTGAGTAGTGTTTTTAATAGTATTATACATGCAGAAGAATTGAAACAATATCAAGTCAAGTGGTTTTTATTGTCGTTCAACCATATACATTTAGTACTGTACACAGTGAAACGAGACCATGTTCCTCCAGGACCATGGTGCTACATAAAACAACATAGGACAAACACAGAACCACATGAAACTACACAGACTAAATAATATATATGACTTGAATCTAGAGTTTTCAAACTTTGCAACCCTGGAATTCTTCACCGTCATAAATCAAACAGCCCAGGCGTCCTCATTGGTAAGAAAGGCCCCTCCGCAGCCTGACCTCCTGATCTTCCACACAGCGTTAAAGCAGAGTTCTCTTTGAAAGGAAAGAATTTAAATCCTGCTAGGCATTTGGACAATTGCTTTGAACTGTGGTAACTTGTATAACTGACAAATTAATAATTATAGCCTGATGTACCTCTTTAAAATGTGTGTAATGTTTCATCCATGTTGTATAACCCATGAATTAAACCAGTATTATTTTGTAACCAGGGACTTTCATGTTTTGTTACCTACATATATAACATCTATGTAAGCGTTCGCTGGCGTATGCAGAGAAAGCTGATGTCAATGAATTTCATGTCTCGTACCATTCTCAAGATATAAAAAGCTCATGATTAAATATGCACCATTTTTGAGCAAGAGATTTTTAAGACTCTGGAACAAAGAACCATGAATCGACTGTCGGAAAAGACAGCCCAGTCGACCATGTGACTCTGAAAAGGCACATCTGATTGGCGCAGGACACCTTTGGGGATTCATACAATTCATACAGACCTTCGATCATACACAGACCTTCGATCATACACAGACACATACACGATCATACACAGACCTTCGATCATACACAGGTTAAAAATATCGAAGGAACAAACTTTCGACCAAGCGCCAAGACCCAAGCAACACAAAGAATGCAAGGAAACACCGCAAAGACACGCAAGAACATCTCCAATATTGTGCTCAAAGTACTTGTGTATTAAACCAATCATTTGTGAAATCCGATAGCAAATCGATGTAGACTCAAAGAAGGATAAATGGTTCTTAAACAGACTCCATAAAGTTCATTTTCACTGTACTGATCATTTATTTCACATTCTGTCATTTTTCACCAACCTGTCTTATGTATATGTGTGTTAGATTAGATTTATGTTTAGAATAGTAATAAAGCTTGCCTGTGTTCAAAGACGACTGTGGTATATTTTAATAAACAATCTCATCCCCGTTTCTGAAAAATTTCGCGTTCAAAGCTGTACCTAAAAAAGTGTGATATTATTTTCAATAAGCCATGAGATTAATATCACTCCAATAAGAGAATTAATCATAATTCACTTATTAACACATCTGTAGGGATGTGGTGGCCTTGCTAGCGTTATCATTGTACAACTTCTTGTTCTTCACATGGCTTTTGGATAACAGGTGGTCAGTACATGTATTTTTGCGCTTCCAGTCAACAGAATGTTGACAAAACTTGCAAAACAATAGTTCACCTGACACATAAAAGTCACTGGGGAACTGCTCGACTCGGTACCGAGGGCTTAGCTTCGAGTTTCTCAACTTTTTCGCCGTAAGCAAAGCTGTGGAGAGCCGCTTTGCCATTTTTTCATTGTTTTGATGGGGAGGGGAAGCTGAAATGACGGGAGGGGTTGTGTCGCCCAGATTTGCTTCCCCCGGTATGCATTTTCCCCAGACACACGTTCTTCTCCCACACAAAAACAGAATTTCATTCCAAATATGTAAAATTCCGCAAAATTCCGCGTTAACACTAGATTCCGCGTTAATTTGCCAATTACGCAATTCCGTCCGCGATTCCGTGATCGCGGAAATTATAGGGCCCTACATACCAAATATCCTTACATATAATGGTGTGAGAAATTTAAAGTTCACTTCTAAATGTCGCATTTCCTTTATTCTCTACAACAGAAATAGACCACATTCTGCCCAATTACTGACAAGTGCTATTCCCCATCAGACATTTTATTATCAATACAACAGTGATCACATTTTCATTTAGCATTACTGATAGTGTGTTAAGCAAGCAACCTCTGAGACACATGTTCTTGTCCCATGTAAACAAGAAAGCATTTGCATTCACCTTAACAATTGTGACCGTGATTCGGAGGTGTCATTTTTGCTCTAAAATTAAATTTTACTCCACTGACAATTAGGTTTTAGGCTTAGGTACTAGAGTTAATAAGATATGCATTCTTGTTGAGTGTATTACATGATTTACAAAAATATAATAACTTTTCTGCCACCCTGTGGACATTTCACCAGGATCTGGATCTCACACTAGAGGTCTGCAACTCAACCCAGGCCCGAAGGGACCAGAGAAAACGCTGGGTTTCTGTACGGGATCAAGTCGGATTTTCTAGTATGACTTCAGTTTCAGGTTTGTAATTAATAAAAAATAAACAGGCCTACCTACTTGTTTCACACACATGCTCTCACTCACTAATGCGCAAAAGGATGAGGTAGGGGCTAATCAAACTTAGGCTACATTTACATTAATCCGGATACATCCGGATATTAGTTCCGTCGCCGGACACCAATTCAGAGTAAACTTCCCTTTACCTTTGAAGGAACGCAATGTGATGGTTGAAGGAACGCAATGTGATGGTTGAACAAAGTAACATTTATTTTTTAACAATGCCATCAAAGTGAGTATCAAGTACAACAGCGCCGCTATAGATCACATGACTGCATCACATGACAACAAATACATACATACATGCATCACCATTTTCAGATATATACATTTTCACAGTCCACACTACAATGCGAAAATGGCGTTTTCAAATGTATCCACTTTGGAGTGCGTTTTCAAAAAGGTCAGTTTTCATGGAGAAAAACGCCATCTCAGTGAGGACGGAAGGCCAAAACGGACAGAAAAAGATGTGTTTTCAAACTAAAACATATTAGTTTGGACAAGGCCTTTGTGTTTCCATTGTTTTCCTATGCAAACACATGCTGGACGGATGTCTTTGACAGTTGCACCCACTCTCGTTGTTTCTTCTGAAACTTGTGCAGGATCTGTTTTTTTTTTTTTTTTTTTTAGACAGTTAAAAAGAATTTCAAGTTTCAAAAATGCATGTTTACACACCTGTGTTCCGTTTTATTTATTGTGCTGCATTTAGTTTAAGTACAGGCGTCACAGAGAGTCAACGTTGTGAACAAGTTCAGTCTGCAAAGAGGATTTTATGAGGCTGTAACATTGTTACACATTATTCCAGAATGTTCTGCACCAAGCAAAGATTTGGCACTTGATAAAAATGGTAAGCCAATGTTTTTTTCCCTTTTGCTTTGGTGTGCTGAGGTGTCCACTGTGCCTTGTTAAAACAGTGTATGGTTAAAACATGTTTTAGTGTATGTTTTCTGTTACAATACTGTTACATATGTTGCATACAATGCTTTCATAAAATACAGCCTATTTCAACAATAATGGAAAAAAAAAATTATAGAGCAAGCTATTTTGGGTTCAGGTAAGGTCAGGTCACACAATTTCGGATAAGGGTCAGGATTTATTTTAAGGCCCAAGAAGTTAGCTCACACCTGCACATATGTTCAACAACACTTCCAGCTTCGGCCATTGGAGACAGTGGTTCAAATATTGGTAAGCATAGACCAAACATTCGTCCTACTGTTTCCAATTTCAGTGTGATCAGTCATTATTAATTTCTGCAAATCAGTTCAACTCATCTCTTTCAATGAATCCACTGAAAACTTATCAACGATTTGTTTGCATCACCTTTCCACATTTTACTTAAAAGTATAACTATTGCTCTTTATTACTGTGTTGTTATTTTGATGCAAATAAATTAATTCAAGCTTAAATTATTAATGTGTCATTTTTTCTGTGTTAAAGCTGCACTAAGTAACTTTTGGACCTTTAGCGGCTGAAGCATAAAACTGCAGGTTACTTGAGGAGGCACATTGTTTTGGGTTTTTTTGAGATTTGGGCTTCGACTTTTCTCTTCTGAGCGGATGAATCAGATGGTTTGAGGAGTAATCATAGTTACAGGTGATCATCCTATCAAAGCAAATATCACTGACAACAACAAAACTTGCCCCTTGCTTAGGAGAGCTGGCTGGATTCACTCAGCACACCCTGGATTCAAACTTGCGACTCCAGGGGTGGTAGTCAGCGTCTTTACTCAATGAGTTACCCAGGCCCCCTACAGTGAAGAGAAATCTTAATGCTAAAGCATACAATTGTTACAACAGTTTGGGGAGAGCCCTTTACGTTCCAGCATGACAAAGTCCCCTGTCCACAAAGTAAGGTCCATATAGAAATTATTTAGGGAGTCTAGTGCGCAAGAACTTGACTGGCCTACACATAACGCAGACCTAAACTCCAATATAGGAACAGTGAGCCAGGGTACATCACATGTAGGGTTGCCACTTTTCAAGTTGTACAATACGGGACACTCGTGTTCTGGCTAATGTTTTCAGATGGTCTCTTATTACACCCTCCACAGTTTTAGCACATTTTAGCACAGTGTAGACTTTTCAGATGGTCCCTTAACCACAGTTGGCAAAATTTCCAGCAAATATCAAGGTTCTATGGATGGTACACTGGCGAGGAGACAAGAGGCCATTTTGGAGTGAACTATGTTTGAAGATTACAACAATAAAATTGTTGTTTTATAAGGGAAGTCATAGATGATTTTGCAACAGGTAGGTGTCAGTTTCTGGCTCTCTGCATTCATTTGTATGGTATGCGTAAACGGTGACTTAATGCCGTAACGCGAAAGTTGCCTGCTACTCTTTCTCTTATGATAAAAATGGGGAAATTCTTCACCATCAGAAGACAAATGCACAAAATTCATGATCGTGATTCCAATCGAGATGACAGTATTTTGGCCACAGAGTTTTGCCATGCAAAGGTAAATGTGACCGCGACTTTAGGGAGGCCTATAAAGGCACTATTCATGCCAATGGTTTTGAAATTAAGTGCTCAACAAGAACTTATGTGTGTGAGGTTTATAGGTGTGCCCATACTTTTGGTCATGTAGTGTACACTCACAATACACACTTGGCCTATAAATTCCTTGTTTAATATGTTCTTGCTTCTGTCAAAATGCTAAATTGGAACTGGAAATTGTGAGGAAGAATATTGTTTAGAGATACACCAATGTTAAACTAACCTTTATTTATTTGTGTTTTTAAAATATTCACTGTGACTGAGAGTTTATGGCCATACCATACCAAAATCAACAAGACTTTCTACATCCCTTTGTGTGGTTAGACTATAATTTTGAAACTGTCCCTATTTTAGAGTTTACAGATTGTCCCCATTCCCTTCCATTGTAAGTGCCATGCAGTAACTGCAATTTCAGCTTATTTTCAATAAAAGGAGGGACGAGTAGAAGTTATTTTTTGTGGTAATCAACATTGTGCCATGAATGCTGTCGATTGAGCTTAACTTGTATTGAACACAGAATATTCCTTTAATCTTCAGCCACTTTTAGGTTTGTACATGTTTCAATGTCACCCCAAGAATATGCAGTCTTTCCTCCTTTGAACAGATACCACTTTTAATGTATTGACTCAACATTTATTTCCTTCATCTTGAATGTTTTGGCAACACACACACACACACACACACACACACACTTAACTTGAGAGAAGAATTAACAATAATTCAAGTTGAGCTTTGCTCCAAGGTATGCAGTATGCAAATCAAGAACACATTTGTTCCTATAATTCATCAACACATGCTTGGCAGTGTAAAAAAAACTTTCAAGTTGCCAACTATGGGACATGTAATATACTAAACCAAAATATTTTTTTTCTACTATTATTTACCCATTCCTCAATTACCAATTTCTACCTCTCAGTAACCAGCCCAAATCTTGTTATATTGCATTTTATTAGATCACTAATAGACTTACTTGCACCATTGTGACCACATGGCATGGGTTGAGGAGGTAGATCACAGTCTTTGTGGCAAACTTGAACCCGACCTCCACCCCAAACGTCATGCACAGCAGCACAAGCAACAAGTTCTTGCCCCAGGTGTCCTCCTTAGTCCTGCGTCCATCCTTGCCCACATCCCGGACCTCTTTAGGGACATTGACTTTCTTGAGAGCCACCACCAGCTCCAGCACAGAGATGGCTGTGATGATCACAGTCTCGACTATTCTCTGCTGGGGTGAGATGAAGCCGGCACACTCGGGCCCTCCGTTGCCTTCAAACTTGGGGTCCACCCCTCCATAGATCCAGTCCAACAGACTGTAGATGTTATATCGTGACATGTTCCTCTTCTCGTATTGGAAAAGGTACGAACAAGACGGAATGAAGGATAGGACACCGACCTCTTGCCGAAACATTAACTTCAAATCTGTCTTCAGAGCAAAAATAATGAAATGATCCAGGAGGTGGATGTTTCATCAGCTCCACATGCACATTTAATTACAGTGAAAATGTCTGTGAGAAGGCAAAAGCATCAACACCTGTAAGATGGGTCAGATCAAGATCTCAACTATATACCCGAAGCGCTTTATTATTCGCCGATTAGGGCGTTAGTACGTTTCCAATGAGAAAGTGATGGCCGCGAACCGACAGAAAACCATCAAAGAGCCCCTTGTTCGCCGGCGAGAGGCCCTTAAATACCTCAATAAAACTCTAAACACTGCCGAGACCGATATGAGACACATCCAGGTCTTTGTAGCTCGCTGACGCAACGTGTTGCGTTACAAAATGCGCTAAAATCGGACACAGGTGAGATGCAACCCGTTCCATGTGGCCCGTCAAAAATCTTCTCACCATAGAAACGCCGCCCTTTACAGAGCCCCTAAAATTCAGCCGCCGCCCACAACACGCATGCGCAGTGACCGGTTCCCCTCACAGACACACATACACACACACTTGTATTTCCATATCGACGCGTTCGACGTTTACTGGAATGGGATTGGTCAAGCGCGGTGGCCCCGCCCTTCTTTTTACAAGTACGTACTTCTTTTCTTCTCAAAATCAAACTTTATTTGTATGTGTAGAAGAATGAATGTATCCTACACGATATATGTAACAATGATAAAATGTCAGTGATAAGGTATCAATGGTAAATAATAATAAAATAAAATAAGGACTTTTTAGGGAAGTGTTTAGTTTTTGGATTTCTGAAAGAGTCTCAGCCTATATCTCATAATCTTCTATGTCTAAATGTATTGTTTTGTAGTACTGAAAATTTGCTGTCATATCCATTTTAAAGTCTATCCTAAATTAGATTTAAAATGTTGGATATATTTACAAATGGTTTGATTTACTCTATAGTAAATGAATTAATATTTGTAAGCATACTTCTTAACTCACTTACTGTCACTACAAATGTACTTACACAATAAATGTACTGTCGCTACAAATGTACTTTGAGGACTATGGCATTGTCACATATTGGATAATTGGGCCACGGATGAACAAACTTTTTGCATTCCTTAAAGGGATAGTTCACCCAAAAATGAAAATGATCTCATCATTTACTCACCCTCATGCCATCACAGATGTGAATGACTTTTTTTTCTGCTTTTATTTAATAAGATAATATTTGTAAATGAATAGCTCAGCTCTGGAGGTCTATGCAATTCAAGTGAATGGTGACCAGAAATTTGGAGCTCAAAAAAGCACATAAATGCAGCATAAAAGTAATCAAAAAGACTCCAGTGGTTAAATCCATGTCTTCAGAAGTGATATGATAGGTGTGGGTGAGAAACAGATAATTTTAAGTCCTTTTTACATTAAATCTTCACTTTCACTTTCTTCATCTTCTTTCTTTCTTTTTCTTTTTTCTTTTTTTTTGGTGATTCGCATTCTTTATGCATATCACCACCTATTGGGCAGGGAGGAGAATGTATAGTAATAAAGGACTTAATTATTGATCTGTTTCTAATCCACACCTATCATATTGCTTCTGAATATATTAATTATTACCACTGAAGTAGTATAGATTTCTTTTATAATGCTTTTTGGAGCTTCAAAATTTTGGTATCCATGATGACCAACAGAGCTGAAATATTCTTCTAAAAATCTTCGTTCGTGTTCAGCAGAAGAAAGAAAGACATGAAGATGAGTATGATGAGATAATTTCTTTGGGTGAATTATTCCTTTAAGTAGCCTAGTTTCATAAATGGTATTTTTAGCCTATAGTTCGGCATTTTGAATGCTGTAAGCTTTATTTTCATCATTTCTGTTACAGGAAATGCGTTTGATACGTTTTGATTTTTTTTTTCTGACCAACTCGAACTACTCACGTAGTTTACTTCCCCAGATATACTGATCTCTTGTGAAAAAGTGACCCCTTGTGGTAAATATAGTAATTACACTTCACATCTCCAATATTTAGCCTGCTGTTAGAAGTTGATTGAAAAGAATTTAAATTGACAGTTTGACTATGAAGCAAAACGCAAAGTATGGACCTTATTCAGAGTATCGCAATCTTTATGACAACGAGGCTGTGAGGGATAGACAACACAGTCTCTTCAATGCATTGTACTGTGTAGAGTGTGTAAAATGTCATGGATCATTCTGCTGACAAAATTGTGAAAAAGACATCTTTCCAAAAAAAGTTCAGTAGACAAAAAGAAAAAAAAAGTTTATACATCTACTGTAAGTCTCCCCTTCACAGCTTTGTTTTCATTCACATCAAAAAACTGTCCTTAGTTTAGTTTTTTTTTCCTCTTTGTGGCAGAGCCCTGACACGTAAGGTTTCCATGTCTGTTTTATGTCTTGTGTCTGGATTCAGCCACTTCTGTTGGCTGAATTTTGGAACTTGAATTGGCGCTGTCTCATGCTGTGTGAATGCACTTGGGATTGTGTTTTCTGTCCAGTTCCCGTGGCCGTCAACGGGCCTGCCCAGTCCCCTGCGGCCACCACCCTGCCTGACCTGATCCCTTTCCTCAAGCCTCCTCGCAGGCCGCCGGACCCGCCCCCTTCCTGGATGCTCCTCTCAGGCCGCCGTACCCCACCCTCTTCTTTGACCCTCCTCTCAGTCCTCCTGACCCCACCCCCTACCTGTACCATCCTTCCAGGCCGCTGGACTCCTCCCCCTTCCTCAAGCCTCCTTCCAGGCTGTCTGACCCCACCCCCTACCTGGACCATCCTCCCAGGCTTCAGAACCCTGCCCCCTTCCTAAAGCCTCCTTCCAGGATCGCCAGCAGGTCTGTGCGTCTTTAAGACCAAGCCTATACAATCTAGAGGGTGTCAAATAGAATCAATGTATAATCTTGAACTGCCTAAGGCGCACCTTTGCATCTCTAGATGAAGACTTGAAGACTTTTTTAGAATCTTAGTCCACACTTCCTCCTCCAATACCAAACTTAAATCTTTCTCCCATAATCTCTTGATAGAAGCTAAAGCTCTGTCCCCCAGACTCTGAATTAACAGGAAGTAATACACTGATGCATCATGACCTTTTCCAAAAGCAGTAATCACCACTCCCAGAGTATTTGCTGCTTTAGGGGGATGTATTTTACTCCCAAAAATAGTACAGAGCAGGTGGTGCAGCTGTAAATACCTATAAAACTGAGATCTGAGAATCCCAAAATGTTGAACCAAACCTTCAAAAGATCTCAGAGAGTATTATTCCCCCTTTCAATCCACTTTGACCAACAGAAAAGGAACTTATTAATACATCATTTAGGGATCAGCCATATGCTTGAGGCAACATTTAAATAAATGTCAGAATTAAACACTCTGGACACTTTTGTCCATACTGAGTGCATATGTGAGATAACAGGATGTAACTTAACTTCTCTGGTTAGTTTGATAGATAGGCTTTACAATGTTAAAATAGGGGCAAGAACTTCCCGCTCAATACACAACCAGGGAGGGGCTCTCTTAGGAGAAAGCGACCAATGAGACAAATGTCTGAGACTGAATGTATAATAAAAAAACAAAATCTTGGGTAGGCCTAGCCCACCTTTGTCAATCAGCCTATGTAACATAATAAAATTTAAGAGAGGGGGACATACATAGGGAGAGACTGTAGCAGGTAGGTGAATTTTGGAATACAATTCATTTTAATAACATTAACCTTCCCAGTCATAGATAAATGTAATGAAGCCCACCTGCCCACATCACTCAAACCTTTTTATTAAGGGGTCAAAATTAACTAGTTAAATCAGACCAATTTGCTGGGAATAAAATGGCCAAATACTTAGTGCCCTGTTTGGGCCGCTGGATTGTGCCCGGCTGGAAGGCCGTTACTGGGCAGTACACTGTCAGAACCAAAGCTTCGGATTTAGACCAATTGACTCTGTATCCCGAGAACTTAGAAAAGGTATTTATAATTCTGTGGATGCATGGCATAGATCTAGTAGGGTCGGAGACTAATAAAAAATATATAATCTGCGTAAAGTAAAAGCTTAAGCCACACCTCCCGCCACCATCCTTGGACAGTCATCCTCCTTTCTCATCGCAGCTGCTAATGGTTCCAGGGCAAGACAGAACAATAATGGAGAAAAAGGGCAACCCTGCTCTGACAAAAGTGGAGCCAGATCTGTAGTCTGGCCCCGGAGCCTTGCCTGTGGGCAAAACACTAAATTACTGTGACAAACTCATCCAAGGTTATCTCAGAATCAAGAGAGTTTTTTTGAATATCTTCATCAGTAGACCAAGACATAGAACTATAGTGATTCTTGAATAACATTATTAATATCAATGGCCAGGGTAAAAATTTCACCACCAGCAGATTTCTCTCAGAGTCTCTCTCTGCTTTATGTATCTAGTAAAAATTTTCCTGCTTTGTCCCCCGACTCAAAGTATGTCTGTCTTGCATTGAATAGCCAAAACTCCACCTTCCGTGACAAAATAGTATAATATCTGTATTTCAATCGGGTCAATTCTATGAGGCCATCAGACGACAGATGAAATAAGGGAAATGAGAGATGTTGAGACATTTGAATTGCAGATGTTTACTTATCAGTGTAATGACTCCCCTGCTCTTACTCGAGCCAGCACTAAAGAAAATATGTCCACCCCATATCTTCCAAAATTTTTCAGCTTCTTGCGGGGAAAGATGAGTTTCTTGAAGAAAAACTATATCATATTTCTTATGCTCAAGAAAATAAATTCCTTACTTTTTTATGGTGTGCTCCAACCAATTCACTTTCCACATGGAGAGAGATGATCCACTCATATTAACATTTGACATTTTGACATATTAGAAAAGATAGATTGTGTCAAAAATAAAATTATGAAGACCACATTCTAACATTAGTTCAACAATGTATAACAAACTGAAAAAAGAAAAAAATTAACCCTGCACATGAACTCAAACAGTCCTTGTACACCTACGAGAGGCCCTGTGATTGATCGGGGCCTGTCTCCTCTGCGGATCTCCAAGCCGGGACCCTATGAGCTCGCTCGATTTCAAGCTTATGGCTAGTTATGTCGAGCAGACTCAAGAAGAGCCCGTCTAGGAATTTTACAACAAGGAATTCCAAAAATTCGGACATTGTTTCATCGATTACGATTCTCCAAATCCTCCAGTTTTTCCCAGATGCCTTCCAAATCCACTTTGTTTGCTAAACGGATTAGCAGCTAATTCCCTCTCCGAATTTAGTCTCCATGGAAGTGATCAATCGATGTATCACAGCAAGATCCTCCAAGTCTGCAATGACCTTCGTAAGCATTGCCGACAAATTCATCAATTCATGCCAGATTTCTTTCAGTTCACCATCCGAATTAAGTCCGGGGCTTTCGGCCTGCCACTGAGGGGAATCAGCTTGAGCATTTAAGTGTATTTTAATGTCTCCAGAGCACAAGGATTTTGAATTCTTTGACATATTGTCTTCCTAGAACAGTTATGGAACAGGGTGTATCGAATCTCACCGGTTTATGACACAAATAAGGGGCTTTTCCACTGCATGATACAACTCGACTCAACTCGACTCTGCTCACTTCTTTGGGGTTTTCCACTGTGGATAGAACCTAGTACCTGATTCTTTTTTAGTACCACCTTGGTCGAGGTTCCAAGCGGGCCGAGCCGATACTAAATGTGACGTCAAAATCCTGCAGATCACTTATTGGTCAGGTCACTACCAGCATCACTGGATTTCCGACACGTAACTTCAACCCGCTAGATTTAAAGTTAGCAACAGCGATAGCAGTATCATTTGTTCACGCGACTTTCAAGTTGTGAAAAAAGAAATGGCTGTGCGCAAAACCACGCCGTGGTCAATAAATGAGAGCAGACGGTTCACTCGTTAGCGATGAGCAAAACGATAAAGTCTCTGAGGAAGTGTCTCAGCTGTTGGCCGCACACGGCTACCACCGGACCTACCAACAGTGTAGGGAAAAGTTAAAAAAACTTGTGATTACAGAACTATCAAGGAAAAGTGGAAGGTTCAACCAAATGGATGCTATCTAAACTGGCAAGCAATGGGAGGGAGAATGTCCTGGACTGGGTTGATCCACAATGGAGGATGGTGTGTTTTGTTATGTTAACTCTATACTCTGCTTGAAAGCTTCACATTATTTAGTTGACCAGATACTGGAAGCTTGCTTCTAAAACAACCAAGCCAATTTAAATGTTAAAAAATCACCATGCAACAACTGCTTTATGTAGCATAATGAGCTAGTAGCTAACAGATAGTGGTTGTATTATTGTTTTGGTCAGTTTGTGCCTTGTACACGTCTACTGTCAGGGCAGTAGAGGCGGTGCAACTATGACGATCAGCCTATAATCCCACCCACATTGAGGTGGCACTAAACTGCAGTGGAAATGCAAGCTCCGTAAAGTAAAGCGAGTAGAGTTGAGGCGAGTCAAACTGTAATGTGAAGTGTAAAAGTGCCAATAGTTTTAAAACTAGCAAAGGACACAGAGCTCGCCGTTCACACGTCCGATACTCGCATAGCATCCTGCGACTCTATATGTGATTCTTTAATAATTGTTGGCCTACCCCCTGGCTACGTGTATTCTTTTTTCTGTATTACTGTAGTTCTGAATGTACTTTGACTGTGTCTTTTCTGTTGTTATTTATTATATATGTTATATATGTTATGTTGTTATTAACCCATGCAAACACGGGAGAACATACAATACACACAGAAAGGCCCAGTTTAGCCGGGACTCGAACCCGGAACCTTCTTGCTGTGAGGCGACTGTGCTAACCACTGACATTGCTGAATTAATCAGATTTTTTATTTATTTTTTTTGTTGGCATTTTATGATTTATTTTATATTTGTATGAGTCAAATTATTCATTTAATTGAATATTTTGTTTGAACTTTTTGTCAAAATAGCCTGACAATTACCAAACAATCAAATAATCACAAAAATATAAGTTGTGACATTTTACATATATGTGGTTTATATCACGTGTGCAAATATTTGGATATTTAATAATATGTGCCTAATTTGCATATTTTATTAAGTGGAAACAGATACAGTCACTACAAATGAATATTTAATAATATGTGCATAGTTTGCATATTTATTTTTAGTGTAAACAGATAAAGTCATTTTATTTTACCTTTATAAAATATGCAAACTAGGTACATATTAAATATTCATTTACAGGGGCTTTACCTGTTTACACTAAATAACAAAAATTCTAATTAGGCAGATTTTGTAAATAGGCATTTATAGTGACATTATAAATATGTGCTTAATTTCGACATTCTTTTTGTAAACAGATAATGTTACAATAAATGCCTATTTGCAAAACTTTGCTTATTTGAATTTTTGTATTGTGTAAAAAGATAAATTCACTATAAATGAATATTTAATATGTGCCTATTTTGCATATTTTATTAAGTGTAAATAGATAAAGTCACTATAAATGTTTATTTAATAAAATGTGCTTAATTTGGATATTTTATTGTAAACAGATAAAGTCACTACAAATGTGGCTGAAAAAGTCAAAATACATTTTCACTGTATATATCCTAATTTATTTCTCCTTTAAACACTAATTACATTTACCTCATCATTCATATTGCACCCCTGGATTTGAATGAACAAGAGTGTGTTGATGCTTTAAAGCTTTACTCATGGATCTCAGTAACGTCATAGTGTCCAAGTCATCTTGAGATGTCCTAAGAGAAACATTTCTCTGTTCATGTCGGATTGATTTCAGCAACTTGCATCAATAGGGATACAAAAAGACTCACACCGCATATTATATCATAAGTCATATTGCTGAGGGGAAGTAATTGTATTTGTGGGTTTGCACTTGTGCTGAAAATTCCTGGGGTTACATGACACATTTATGTCGTAAATGTATGATGTCATAATAGAAAGGAATGTACTTTCTCCCTGGACTTTTTACAGTGTGTAATGAAGTATGTTTAATGCCATCTGTTTGAAAATGCAATATGTTGAATGCTTTAAATGAATATTATATTCAAAATGAATTTCGGATCAGATGTTGACATAAAAGTAAAAACACACTGTTTCATGTATGTAAAGCACGGGAAGAGTTACAGAATTGAGCTCTAGCCAGTGATGACATTCCCTGCGTTCCAAACAGCATACATAATACCTTTGGGGGGCACTTCGAAGGGAGAACAATCATGATAACAATGCTGTAAGGTCATTCTAAACAGAATTTACAGTAAAAACTTTTTGAGCACCACACTTTTCAGCTCTCCAAATCTTTCACTGGTAAAGTCTTCGACTAGTGTTTAAGGATGATCACCTCTGAATGAAACACACCCTGTAATAATAATTCTCTTGTCAGACAGTGAGGAGAGTTTTTTCTTAATTTAGCACTTCCCTTTGAATACTATTATGACTCAAGGAATAAATGCACTTTTTCACAGAAAGGAAAGATACTTATATACTTATTTTTCTTAGTATCAATCATCTCTGACAATATCCTGTCAATATTTATTATTATTTATTTTTGCAGTTTAATTTGCTCTTTTGCAATCAAACACAGTTGTGTTTACTGTATACACTTTAAACAGTTATTTTATTTTATTTTTATTGCAGATTTACTTAAGAGAGGAACATTCCTAAATAATAAGACAACCACCAAGATGAACACTCATTTAAATTTATTTGAATTTGTATTTTATTTTATTTAATTGCAAATTTACAATACAAGACAGGGAACATTCCTGCATCATAAGACACAACCACCAAGATGAACACTAGTTTAATTTAATACAATACAATTTTAGTTTAAATGTATTATTTTATTGTATTTTATTTACAAGACATGGAACATTCCAGCATCATAAGACACAACCACCTAAGAACACTAATGACATTTTATGAAATTTAATTAATTTTTGTATTGCAGATTTACAAAACAAGACATAGTTTCTTCAATCTTGAAATATCCCAAAATCAAAAGACACAACCATCAAGATGAACATTAAAAGTGATTGAAAAAAAGACACATTTGTATTATTTTATTTTACATTATTCCATTTTTTAAATGTATATGTTAGTGCAATTATGTATTCATATGGAAAATCTACAAATTCTGCTATCCTTACAAATGGCTGTTTTATTTTAAGAGTGAAGATCTTTAAAAAAATAAATGTAAAAATATGGAAGAACAAACAGGTTTTGACAGGAAGTTATACAATTACAGTTTTCTGCCGTTATAAGCTTTAAAATTCACCTATTGTTCACAGCATGGGATAGTGTCAGAACTAATGAGCACTTCACAAGCAATTTACAGGTGAATTTGATACTCCATTTGAAAAGACAAACAAGCTCATTTCTTTGTAACTTGTGGGAGGTCATTTATCCCAACAGTACAGACCAGTTTACTGGCACTGGCTCCTCTGGGGTGGGGAGAATACACCGTTTTTTTTTTTGTGTGTGTGTGTGTTTGTTTTGCTTTTCAATGTAGACTCATTGAAATCACAAATCTGCCCCTATTGTTAAGCTGGGAAAGTTTGGGGGCAGTTGAGTTGCCCATTGCACCGAAACAGCTTCTAAACATTGTCTGATGGCTTTATTAAAGATTCTGGTTTATTCAATAAACTAATGCCCATATTGCTCAGTTGTATTTAAATTCTGACAATGTAATGAAAAAAATCTAAAGAGTTTTAGAAGAGTATTTTGGATTCTGTTCTACTGAATGCTGTTCTTATTCGCATTTCATGGCAATATTTGATCTGTCATGCAGAATATGGAGATCCGTTCATTATGTCACATGTAGAATAGGATGTGACCAGACTGTGTATGACTTTATTAGGGTCCTTTCTCCATGCCAACATCAAAGATAATGCTCAAGTAAACAAAAAAAAGGCCCCGCCTACAAGCATGATGGGTGGGGATGAATACTGCGCTGGCTTCCTGTACGCCACACTCGCAAACTTTGCGTCGACTTCCTGTATGCCACACTCCCTTTTTTAGATGGCAAGGTCCTTTATGATTCACCAAAATGTTTATGCAAAATAGAAGCCTTAAAGGGGACAGTTAAGGTTAGATTTGAGCAAAATAATATCATCAGTGCAGAACCCACAGAAGGTCAATTAAGTATAATGAACATGAGATACAGAATGAGGTAATGCTCTCACACACAGACATCTGCCATTAGACAGAACATATTTCACGTGCTTTCCTTTCTGTTCAGTATGAAAGAATATTGAAAGTGCTCTTCACATCACGTCACATCAGATTAAGTTCCATAAACAGACACACAACAAAATCCTGTTTAGAATATAATGCATGTTCTTAACTTATAAACGAGTTCAAACTTTTCTTTATCTCATTTATTTAACGAGTTCATGCTATATAAGTCGTCTTGATTATGTCGAATTTTAATTTCATTAATTTCCAGATTGAAAAAAGGTAACCTAAAAAATGTGTCCAATGTGGTAACATCTAAATTATCTGGTTTTATTCAAGTCAAATATATCATTTAACATCACTGAAACAACCTTAATACATTTCTTTACATCACAAATCATTTTAAGGGTTAGATCAGGTAGAAATGGATCCTTAAGTAGGTACTCAATGTTACAACTTTTGACTACTATTTAATTTTACATTTTAGATAATTTCACTCATTCATTTAATACAATTTTATCATAATTTTCCGTTAAACATTTCAAAGATACAAGCACACTGTTAATAGTAATAGTTATCTAAATTATTGACTCAACTTAAGCTTCATTTTTTACAATTCTAAATAGTTGTAATTAAGTTACAGTTACTCTCTTAATCTTAAAGCATGTTAGTGATAATATAAATACATTAAAGTGGTTCTAATTAAACAGTACTTGAACTTTCCCATTTTAGAATAATAACTGAAATATTTACATTCTTTAAACTTTGGCTTTGAGTACTACTAACTCAAAATGACCAAGTACATAATTGCAGCTGTGTTGAATACCCATAAGCCCTTGCACTTAAATAAATGATGTACGTTTGGTCAAAACAAGGGCACTTGTGTAGATAAATAATATGTATTATTTAAAAATGTATGTAGTTGTAATGTATTCTTATGAATTCTTAAAAAGTGTAAGTATAAGGTCAGTTCAGTGCAAAAATATTGTAATTATTAAAAATGATTAATTATCTAAATTATTATACCATGAAAATGATTGTTTACTCATATATAGATATACAGATATATTATAAATATATTAGCTATTATGTATATATATATATATATATATATATATATATATATATATAATTTATTTAATATACTGTACATATATATGTACACACACACACACACACTAAAAAATATTTCCATCAAGTTGAATTTAGTTATTTTTAACAAAATAAAGTAAAAACAAAACACACACACACAAAAACATTTAAGCTTTAAGCTAATCTTAAAAACAGGCTTGAATTATTTTTTAGTTTATATTTAGTTTTATTTTATATTAAGGTGTATCATTTGAGTGCCATTATACTGTATTTTGTCTTTCATTTATTGTAATATTTTGCACCTCCTCATTTAAGGTGTGCATTTACTCTATTGTTTAACAAAAACTTTAATGGGTAATAAATGGATCATGATCCAGACCAATATAATTTCACTTGTGGACACAAATAGTTTTCTCTTATTTTCTTTACATTATAGAACAACACAATTTTCAAACTGGCTTAAATTGTTTTAGACAAAAAGAAGAAAAATTACACCAATAAAAGCTGATTTATTCAATTGGGCTTCGCTACGACAGATTGAATCATTATTGCTCAATTTATTTAAAATCTTCAAGTTTAAAAGTGTGCAAGAGACCCTGTCCAAGGTATTGTCTGTGAAATGGTGCTTGTTGAAAGCTACAGTACACAGGGATTGTCCCTTATAGGTGACTAACACACACAATTCCCAGCCAGGTGAAGGGACAGACCCAGGGGGAATTTATAGAGGACTACTGATAAACCCTGGCCACCTGAACGCCCTACACACTCTCTAAACGACGAAGAGGGGAGCACAAAAGTCTACTACGACATGCAGATACAACACGCTGTGAAGCTCTTCAGCAAGCGAGGAAGTCACTTTTTTTCCGTATTCTTAGAATTCGGAGTAGACTACAGCAGGAGGAAGGATGTGGAGCAATCGACAGTTTGTGTGAGCAGTCAAGTGAGGAGTTCAGTGGAAATTGGTGCGGTTCTGAGCCGACAAACCTCTTTGTTAGTGCTTCAACAGGTCTCTTAGAGCTCAGAGGCACAAGATGCTACAGGAAAAAGAACATATTCGCAAAAACCACTGCATGAAGATGAAAACACTCACTAAGATGAAGTAAGTACTTTCAAGATGGACTAAGAAGTGACATGAACAGCGAGAAGTAACAATGTCAAATTTAGTTTGATATATTTTGCAACTTTCATTCCTGTTCAGACTAGCAAAACAGTAACATTGCAAACTATTACTCTATATGGGAGGAATTGTGTTAGTGTATGAACAAAGGCAAAGATCTTTCCTGGAGAATGCACTATGAACAAACTATAACAATGTTTCCTGTGCAAACACTATTGAGACTAACCAATGAAAAATGCACTTTCTGTAGAGTTTGTATCGAGCAAGCATGGACACTCTTGGGAAATAACCTCGTACTATGCATGCATAATAAGGACATGGTATTCCCCCTAACAAACACCATCAGTTTCACTTTAGCTGAAGAGCTCTTTCAAAGAGAAAGCTGACTAGATCAGCAACAGAAGATTATATATGACACAATCTTGACTTAGTCAATGTGGATTACTATCAGTGGAATTTCCAGCTTTCCAAGTTAAATATTTTGTTTTTGCATGAAAATGAAATCCATCTGTATTACTTGTAATTTTTCGTTAGCTTTACTGTTATATATAGAGTTCTGAATGAATGGGACACATCTACTGAATATTGGCATGGACGGCACTGATGTCGTTTGCTCACTCAGTACTCAGTGTAGAATCTGTTTGCTATCAAAACGCAGCTACATCTGATTACTGGGTCAGTAACGATTTCACACTCTTCAACATGACTGATTCAACTATATACTCTTGAGAATAAAGGTTCTGTATAGGCATGTATGGTTCCATAAAGAACCTCCAATGAACCCACTGCACAAATGTTATTTGTACTTTAAAATGGTTCCTTTCTTTCTTTCTTTCTTTCTTTCTTTCTTTCTTTCTTTCTTCATGTACTGCTTTTATAATATTATGCTTTATAATCCATGGTATGCCAACTAGCACGTTACAAAATAAATAAAGCCATAAGAGAGTCGTCTGTTGTGTTATTTCTGTAGATACATTTTTCAGTATTATACACTGTTAAAAACTGTTGAATGCACACTGAAAACTTCAAAAAGATCATGTTCAAGAGTTTTGTCAACGTAAAGATGGTAAGTTGTTTAAATAGAGCATGAAGATGACAACTGTTTATCAACTGTAAAATGAAAAGTTTTAAGTAACTTGACTTTTTTTAGTTCAGCCAACAGTTCTAACTGATAATTGAAGTTCAATTATAATTATCATTCATGTTTTCAGTAACCACAGAAGTAGTTAGGATCACCCCATTGGCTGAGATGAAATAACCTGACATTTGGAAACAAACAGTCCGTAGATAATATAAGAGCAAGAGTTCTCGCTGGTGTGTTCATACTTCAACAGCAGACACGTCCTCAACAGTTTACATGTAAACCATGATGATGGTGACAATCAACAAACAAATCATTAAGTAATTAAGTGAATTATTGCCACATGACAAATAACTGAAAGTGACAATAAACACAACAACCAACAACATAAATAAAAGTGCAGCAAACAGTAAAGAAAAGAAAAGTAAGAAAGTAAGACTGCAATTTGCATAACTTATTCATGCCATGGTGCAAGCTGGGAATCCAAACACATGTGCAAGATGTCCATAGTTCTGTTGACTTATATATTGATTTTGGCAGAATAAATGTTTTTTAAAGTTTTGATAAATTAACACAAGTTGTGCTAACAAGCTAAAACATGGATCAGAGTTATCTCAACAAGATCAATCCAGGGCAGTTATTCTAACTCTACATTTGGAGTTATGATAACTAAAAGGCAAAATCATTTTTTACAGTTGTTATCTTAATGCTCAAATAGACTCAAAACTATCAATTTCTTTTTTACTGACCTGATCAGGTTAAATGCTTGAAATATGTTAGACAAATGTTCATTTATGAATTTCTAAACAAAAAGTTGCATTTACGTAATGATCGAATTGAAATGGATATTGAAGAATAAATAACCAAGTGTCCAGCATAGATGGGAAATCCTTCAATGCGTACATGTTTAAACAGATACAGTATAACAGCATCCCAGAATGCATCTTATGAAATTAGCTGGGAGAATGAACAGTGTGCAGATCTGTAGACAAAGGATGGGTACTTTTAAAAAGCTAAAATTTAAGAAAGTTTGATTTCAAATTCTTTGCATACTACACATAATTGTAATTCTTCCCTTTGTGTTATTTAATTGTTTTGATGTATTTTCTATAATTCTAAAATGTGGAAAAAATTATAATAAATAATAAGTTGGTGTGTACGAACTACACTGCCTGCCCAAAAAAATTCACATACTCTAATATTTTGTTGGACCTTTAGCTTTGATTACAGGACGCATTCGTCGTGGCATTGTTTCAACAAACTTGTGCGACGTCACAACATTTCTTTCTGTCCAGAGTTGCATTAATTTTTGACCGAGATCTTGTATTGATGACGGGAGAGTCGAACCACTCCATAAAGTTTTCTCCAGCACATCCCAAAGACTTTCAATGGGGTTAAGGTCAGGACTCTGATGGCCAATTCATGTGTGAAAATGATTCCTCATGATCCCTGAACCACTCTTTCACAATTTGAGCTGAGGAACATTGGCATTGTCCTCCTGGAATATGCCCGTGCCGTCAGGGAAGAAAAAATCCACTGATGGGATAAACTGGTGATTCAGTACATTCATGTAGTCAACTGACTTCATTTTATTGCTGTATAATGTTGCTGAGTCTCGATCTGATCAACTGAAGCAACCCCAGATCACAACACTGCCTCCAGAGACTGGTACAGTGGGCACTATGCATGAGGGATCCATCGCTTCATGTGCCTCCCTTCTTACACTGATGCGCCCATCGCTTTGGAACAGGGTCAATCTGGACTCATCAGACCACGTGACCTTTTCCATTGCTCCAGTCAAATCTTTACGCTCCCTAGTAAACTGAAATCGTTTTTTCTGATTAGCCTCACTAACAAGTGGGTTTCTTGTGGCCATACAGATGTTTAGTCCCAATCCTGCAAGTTCTTGTTGCATTGTTTGTGTGGAAATGCTCTTACTTTCACTATTGAACATCCGTGAGTTCTACTGTAGTTTTTATACATGTGACTTCAAGTGTTTTAGTGATCTCAGATCACAATCATTCAAGATTTATTTCTGACCACATTTCTTCAGTGAAGCTGATGGTCCAACAATATCCAGCCATGTTTTAATAATGTGTTGGACAGTTCTTAACCCAATTACAATGATTTCAGTAATCTCCTTAATTGTAATTTTTTTTTTTTTTTTTGCTTTTGCATGCCAATAATTTTCCCCTTCTGAAACACAGCAACATCTTTTCCACGATCACAGGATCCGTCATACTACATGATTGTTTAATAAATGACAAGCCACACACTGAATCAGTTAGGGTTAAAATAATTGTTGTCAGCTGAAACTCATTAATCAACTGCAATAATGATCCAATCATAGACTCTTAAGTATCTGCTTATTTAAATCAAAATGGAGACTTTTTTTTTTTTTTTTGGACCAGGCAGTATATTTATGATATACAAATAATTTAAACATATTATTTACTTAGTTTTTTAGTTCATCAGCGTTCATCTTGGTGGTCGTGTCGTGCGATGACTTTTCCATTATAAATGTGAAATTTCCAAAATAAATGAATTCCTAAAAAAAAAAAAAAAAAAAAAAAAAAAAAAAAAAAAAAAACCTTCACCCTGTAGACGTAATGTGACGTAAAAGATGGGTACTGGATTATCGTCCGGGTAGAAACCGCAGGAAAAATGGCTGAGAAGAACGGTAAGCGTCGGGTCTTTCTTTCTTTACCACTTTGTTCACATTTAAATAGGATGAATACTATTTCATGTCCGTGTTTGACCCCTTAATATTAGCAAACCCTCACTGATCTTCAGAGCTGCGTGTATATACGCATGTCATGTGCACGCGCGTCCTTCAGTCTGCTGTCAATGAGTCAACTCAACTTCTACATGTATAAACCGCGTATAGAAATAATTTAGGCGATGAAAAGTGTTTTTTTCCAAGTTGAAACACGGTAAAAGTTTAACACACGCTGCCAGCGTATTTGACCAGCATAGTACAGAATGTCACATGTTAAACCAATTAATGTTTGTGCTGTGAGTCATCTTAACCACACACTTTTCTAGATCTCTATATATAACGTTATATAAAAGAAGCACTAAATGTCTTTACCAAAGAAGCAGAATAACGCCCTCAAAACCTGTTTGCATTTCGCAGCCTGGGAATATATCAGTGGAAATAGCCAGGAAAAAAAGAATACAGTGATGCCCAAGTTTCTGTGGTGTTGGGAATTTTGAAAACTTTCAAGATTTTGCTTTTTATTGGTTTAGTTAAACCTATAAAATAGAAATCATTTAGGACTGGGAATTTGATTTTCATAAATTCACTGTCAGGTCTTTAAGAAAGTTTCTCCATGATTGCCCCAAGAACTGTTAAACCGTTGAAACACAAACAAGATCAGGTGAGTGAAACAGACCTAAATACACCAGATTATGACAAAATCTACAAAAGTTTTAAAACACAGAACAAAAGTTCAGGCTTTGATTTAAATGTCTGTTGGACTATTTGAAAGCGATACTGTGGCGGCAGTACTGTGCTATTTCTGTGTATGGCTTATGTCTGGACTGCAGCAAGGTCATTTCATTGGCCAAGGTTACTGTCAAGGCATAAATCCCCGAAAGGACACTGACCGCCAATGGTTAACCGTTAATTCTTTGATCAACAGTCCATTATCCCAACTGGATGGAGAACTAGCTCAGTGCATGTTTGTATTTCAAACTGCCTTTCCCATTGTCCTAAATGGCATGATTTGTATCTGGCAGTTGTTTGACCCAAAACAGAAAATGAAAGTAGCCTGTGTACGTTGCTTTACCTTGTGCCATTCAGGTATGACACATGGCAACTGATTCAATTTATGTCAAATGCTTTCTGACAATTTTTGGAGTATTATTTGATAAATATTCAGAATTGTTTAGTGTGGTGGAAATTACCCCACAACCGGACAGTTGTAATTTGAAAGAAATTGGCAGAAATAATTTTCACAACCAACAATTGTTTATTACACTTTTTGTTTAGATTATCTTAGTTTTAAATATGTAATTTGTATATTTATAATGGTTTTTCATAGTTTAATTTTGAAAGACTGGGTCTGGGACCAGGCTGAAACAATCAAATCTATACATTAAAGGCATTTGAAAAGTACCAAAAATAAAGTCAGTTTTAATGTGACCTGCATATAACAAAAAGGAAAAAAAAAAGTAGAAATCTGTTTGTTTTAGTGAACATAAACCCCTGGGACATGAAAGTGCCTGAAGTTCAAGAAACGTTCATGTTTTATGTGGAATACTCTGGAATACTTGATTCTGATTGGTCAATCATGGCATTGAGCTGTGAAATATTTCTGAAGAATGACCTTTGCCATTGGCAACACTGTATTGGAAACATGCATTTCTTACATGCAATGCTTGTGTTCTGTCTCTTGTACCACTCTAATTTAAACTCTTTCATGTCCATTTACTTGTCAAATGACTATACGTCATCGCTATTACCCTGTCGGGTTTATTTTGCAATAGAGCGCAACAGTGTCCACCCACCTTTTCAGCCGTCTTTGTTCCGGAAGTATTTTTCTCACAGGCTTTTCATACAATCATTCATTAAAGTTATGAGCCATGAATCAAACCAACCAGCTCAGAGGTGAATCATGAAATCACAAACTTGCATAGCAAAAAAGTATTTGATAAGCGATTTAAAAAAAAAAAAAAACAAATGCACAAGACTGTGTACTTAACAACTTTTATGAGGGCACAGACTACAATCTCATGAACCATTGTGAATGATGTAATTGAAAGAGAAAAAAAAAAAAAACTATGGAAATATATACAACTATTGCTTTTATGTTGTTGACTAGAAGTATAAAGACTAATTATTTATGTTTATTGTGAAATATTCTGATTTAACTACAAATATACAAGTAGTTCGATAGTGTAGGGAGACCAACTCGTTTGCGTCATACACCGTGTGTTGTGGGCGGTCGCTGCTAGACTTAGTTGGCCGCAGTTCTCTGATTGGTGGATCTCTCTTCAGAATTTTGGGTAGTGTAGTTGTTCACCAGGATTTCCGCTATTAAACACCATTTTAAAACGATGAAGTTGAAATAACGCAGACTGATGGCTTCAACAGAAGCATATACCATTGATGGACACCCTCGGAGCTCATGGTAGGTCTTTCTTTAAAGGTTTATAAGTTATCGTAATTTAATCAATTAGTCTATTGAAAAATGAATGGAAACCGACTGTTGCGCTCTATAATGACTGACCGAATGTGCATTATTCCTTGCATATAAAATGCACATCATGATGTTTTAACAGATACTGAAACCTTTGATGTAATCGAACTGGCAGAACATGTGAAGAAACAAAGGTGGTGGAGCAAAATGTTTGGCAAAAATAATTCTGGACCAGCCGCTGAGAAGTACTCTGTAGCAACACAGCTGGCCATTGGAGGTGTGACGGGCTGGTGAGTAACTATATTAGAGATCAACCAGTACTTTTATTGACTGACTTATTATGGTTGTTGTTGGACAAAGTGGAATGTTTCCAAATGCTTAAAATGTTGCACATTTTTTACTTGAGAATGAATGACTCTTGTAAATGTTGAGCAATTTGAGCTAATAGGAAGTAATACCAGAGACTAATTAGCAGAGACGGGCATATTCTATTCAAATGAATCAAGTATTGGTCTCGCGGAACAATAATGGGTGATTTCGGACCTTAACATCTCATAAAAGGTTATGGGAAAAATATCTGAATTTGGTGCTGGAGGATGGGGAGTGGGGAAGAACATCAAAACTATGTCTTGATATGCAAGTGTCCGTCTTATCCAATTTAAGATTTGATATCACTTTTACTGGGCTCCCTCTAGATTGTTTAGGCTTGGTCTGATGGATGCACCTACCTGGAGGGGGAGGACATGGCCCATGCCTACTGGTTCTGTGTCAAGATTCAAGAATTGAGTCCAGGATTTGATTTTTGATATTTGATAAGGAAGTTGATTCCTTATGCATAATTCTGTTCTTGTCTTCTGTTGGAATCAATAACATTTTTTTAAAACAATAATGGGTGTTTTCAAATCTGTGGGCGTTTTGAAACTGGGATGGGCGTTTCTAAACTATACAATGAAATTAGTGAATCTCAGTGGTTTGAAAAACGCCCACTGATTCGGAAAAGCTAATTTTTGTTCTGCAGAGACATCAGTCTCGTATGAATGGGAGAAATTGGAATGCCAAATTAAGGAGCTCTAAGCACCCAATGGTCAATGCATGTAGAAAGGAAGTCCCACCTTTCAGATAAAAGAGACAATCACCTTTTAGATACAGACATTGCCTGTCAATCATCTTGAAAACCTGCATGTGCATTAGATACACAAGAAGGGAAATCGTGTTTTTAGCATAATCTGGGGAAAAGAAACACAATTTATGATTCCATTGTTGTCAGATTTTACTGCTGATTTGTAATGTTCTTTTGTTCTAATCTTGACCAACTGTTTTGGAGATTTCGGTCTTTCCCCATTCAAGTAGCTTTCCAAAGATGGCCGCCAGTGGGCTAACTTGCTAGAAAGACTTTGGTAATGCACAAACTTTTGCGAGGGAACACAAGCATTTTTTGTGTCTGCGTTTAACTGAGATTTGAAATCATCAGATTGTTTGCTTTTGAATTTAAAACTTAAATGGACATGCGCACAACACTTTGGATCAGCCAGTAAAAATGTTGGTTAAGGTGTTAAAGCTGAATTATGCAATTTCTGCGACACTAGCGCCACCAAACGGAATTGCAAAAATAAACAATGTTTTCAAATACGCCCCCCCTCTGCAGTTGTTCAAACTGTCAGACAGTCCCAGGTATCTGAAAACAAAGGAATGTTTATAGCACCACAGAGACTGAGTGTTTGTCGGTATAGTATAGTTGTATCTGCATATTAAGCTGTGATAGAAGAAAGTATTTTAACACTGAAAAAGTTAAATACCTCTGTTTTAACATGCAACACGATATCAGGTTTCTAGGCAGAATCTCGTCATGTGCCGATTGTTTTTTGCTTTCCATGACCTTTTATGTTGTCTGCTTAATTGGGGTAAGATCATAAGTGTAAATGTGCATATTGTTTTTTTCAACATGTAAAGTTTTCCTGTGTAATGGCATTGTTTGGGTGCAATTATTTAGAGACTCATCTGATAGCACCATTTATCCGTACAATCGACATTTAAAAAAAACAAAAAACATATCCCAATTAGAAAAGTGTCTCACTCTACATTTAAATTTAAATATTTTTATCAAAATTCAGTATAAACAAACAATTGGCTCTTGTAGAAATGTCACTGCATTTATAATGATATTTATCATTGTGTATGTAATAAGGCTGTGAACTTTCTGTGTTCCTCTTTCAGGTGTGCAGGGTACTTGTTTCAGAGAGTCGGAAAACTTGCAGCATCAGCTGTAGGTGGCGGCTTCTTTTTGCTCCAGGTAAACTTTAAAAACTGTTTGAGCTGGATTCTGGATATTGTGATGCTTTGAAGATCTTAACAATCTGTGTTTGTTTTAGATTGCTCATCATACAGGCTATATTCAAGTGGACTGGAAAAGAGTGGAGCAGGATGTGAACAAGGCCAAGAAGCAGCTGAAGCTCAATTCAGATAAGCCCTCCAAAGAAGTGAGAACGAAATTTAATGAGGTACGTAGGTATTTTATTAAATACAAGTTACTCCGATTGACCCTGAAATAATTTTAATAAGGGGGACATTTCTGCTGACATTAATGACAATGTCATTGCATTAAATAACATATTTTGTCTCTCCAGGTGCAGGTATTCGTCAAGAAAAACATTGTTCTCACAGGGGGCTTTGCAGGAGGATTTCTGCTTGGTCTGGCTTCATAGGAGCTCTCTCTTACTCCTTACTATATTGTCTTATACTCAAAGGATGCCATTCACTATATATACAACAGATTGCAGCCTTTGAAGTGTGCGATATTGCAGCTTGCATTAAATTCAGCACTCCTTTATCAGTCAAGCCTAATTAATAAGTTTAGGCGTGTAATGATGTGCTCATCAGGAGATATATTTAAGCATGCTAGAATATATTGATGTAGTATTTCATTGGTTTTTAGACATACATGGTGTTCAGTTTGTATTTGACGCCCGTTACACTTTTGTTACCAATTATTTGATCATGTTGCTTTATATATTTTGGTATGAACCATTTTTGAACAACCATGATTTTATTTAAATAGGAAATATGTAAAGAAATTAAACCCTTTAAAAAACATATTTAAACTTACTGTAATGATTCATGGTGTGCATTTAAATGTTCTAAATCAAAAACTCTTGTCTGCAATAAATTGGAACTTGGAAATGGGTCAATATAAAGTTGTATTGTGTGTGTATATAATGACAGAAATGTTAAAAGTAAACTGGTGATCAAGATTTAAACAAGTTGCCCATTTTTCCTCTAAAGACAAGTTATTGGTAATTTTGAAATCCATATGATTATTTTTTTTCTCTCTAAAGAACAGTTAACGCACAGTACATCAAGACATATTTCACTCATTTTCTTTATAATCATTTGAGATCTGAATTTCATCTGCCTCCCTATTCATTTACATGCTATATGTATTTTCAAGCTTTGTGAAACTCCAACTTTAGCTGGTGTTTAGTGTTGCTTAATAAAACACGAGGCAAAGTGATTATGAACACTCAAATGTAATCAATTATAACGACACTTGATTCATAACTTCATATTCTCTAAACTGTTATTAAATAAATGACACCCAAAGGCTGGTTTAACTGAAAGTTTTATTTTAAAAGTAAATCATTAAGACAAGTTAAGAATAATTATGCTAAATGCACACCATTATTAGAGTGTCTTGGATAAATAACTATTGCACATGTCAACACCATAGGTCAAAGTATACGCTCACAGTAGCAGCAACAGAGTGTAGTCAAGATCATGTATATGGTCTTGAAACTAAGACCACAAGATCAAGACCCCACTGGAAAATACCCCTGTTCATGAACGAATCAAAATATTGTAATATAAGAATTTTCATTGAAAACATGGCTGGCCTAAATTGCTTTGTGATGATGGGGGTCACTAGTATGAAATCAAATATCATTTTACATCATTTTCATTTGAAAGGGTTTGCAGATTGGTAGGCATGGTTATGTACTTTAATATTGTTATATGTTAAAATTTTCATTTTAAGAAAGTTAGCAGTCTAGCTGACTTGGAAAATGGGAAATGGTATAAAAAAACATGTCAAAGACAATGTGACTAACTTACCTATTGAATGATGATGTTGTACCATGTGCTTCACTTATTAATGTGTAACATATTTTGTAGGTTTCTCACCATTTCTTATTTTCAGAATCTTCTTCAAAATTTTCCAAATGCAAATTTTACCACTGCAGGCTCTGACATTTTCCAGACTGTTATATAGAGAAAACAGTCCAGTTTTATGAGATGCCTTCATAATCCAAATATAGATCAAACAATACAACTAAAGTGAAGTGACTTGAATTGGCAAGTGCACAACAATTCAAGTCTGCATGGCATTAGTCTGATTTTCACTGCACGCACACTAATAATGATGTATACTATTAAACTATTCAAACAGCTATGCATATAGTTATGCACTGAAAATAACAGTGAAGAAACAAAGCAAGAAAAATCCTGATGTGAAATATTTGCAATAACTGAAAATCCCATTTTGAAAGAATTGATTAATTGAAATTAGTCTGACTTCCCAAAAGCATGGTTAATTGAGAAATGTGTTTCATATGCATCATAACAAAATAATACTGTTTATTTTTTTAAATCACAGACATGACAGCTGAGCGCATAAAAGCAACGACCAATCAGAGGCGTTTAAGTCACCGGCTCAGCCGTTGCTCACAGTCTGAGTTCTGCTTACAGCCGCACTCCTTAAGCAAAGAGTAAAAACGATGTACATAAGAAATGTATTGTGCAATTATGACAGCTTTATTGATTATAATGAGAGTTTTGGGGAAAGTGCAGAACTCGGTGAGCTTGCATTTAACGGAAGTGATTGACAGCTTCAGTGATTATAAATGGAGCGCGTTTTGCTCGCTGTCTGTATATAATTTAATCACAATTTAAATAAGTTTTATTTCATGCTGCCAAGAAGAGGAACATTGTAAAGTTGTCCGTTTGGTCATTGTCTTAATTTAGGCTACTAATGAATACATAGATTTAACTAATTCAGGAACACAGTGCTCCGCTTGTTTGGGATGTGTAGCTGCTTAAATATGGCATGCAATAAAATTATGGTAATAGATCTTATTAATAGATCATTATATTAGCCCTACTCCATCCAATAAAAGACCTCGCGACGTAATGTTGTGACCAAGACCCAGACCAAAACACTGAGTAACGAGACCCAGATCCAGACCACGTTTATACGGTCTCGAGAAGTCATGAGATCAAGTCCACAAGATCAAGACCCCGCCTCTGAGCAGTCCACATACATTATTCATAATATAGCTCCTATCTACTTGAACGGTGAAAGACCGACATTTCCCAAAAGGTTTGTGAAGACTACGATCAAATAACATATTTCAAATCAGCAGTAAAATCTGACAGCAATTGTTGCATTTATCGTGCTTCTTCAACGCTAAAAAAAATGCTATTTGTCAAGCATGGCCAGATAATTCGTATGCGTGATCTTGCGTTGACAGACAGGCGTCCGTAGCGGAAAGCTGATTGGCTCTTAACTGTAAGGCGGGACTTCCTTTACTATATGCGCCATATTGGGCTATCCAATTTTACGCGCTCCGTCTCGGGCTAAATACTCTCCGGTTCTACACAACATCCACCCCACAGATATTTTGCTTTCTACGTTTAAAATAAGATTGTTTTTTGTAAAACTATAAAAACGTGTCCTCTGTTTTTGTCAAACTGTAAATGGGGCTAGTCATACACGTAAAAAAACAAAAAAGTTTAAAAAGTAAAACCACAAGTGTTCTGTTTAAATAATTTTACTGTTGTAAAATAAGGGATGGCGTTAAAGCGTTTGCAAGATTACAGGATTTATCGATGTTACGTCGTCATGACAACAAAGTTGTCAAATTGCATAGAATTTTACATACATGGTAAGTAAGCGAGATCTAAATCATGTTAACGCATAATGCTTACATCTTGTGGTTATACTTTTTGAAACTCTGTAGTTTACCGTTTATGCACTGGCCACATTTTCTTCCATTGTATGTGCCTCGCTGTAACCCATATTTTAATAATTTATAAATAGACGAGAAATTAGTCAAACATTTGTTTGTGGTAATCAACATTATGCGACAAATGCCGTTCGTGTTTTACTTATTTTAAACCCGAAATATTTGTAAAAAAAAAAATAAAAAAAATACGGTTAGGAAAAATATAATATATATATAATTTTACTCAAAGACAACTGTTGTATTAGTAGTTTTGATAAAACATGACTCTAAAATACATTAATACATCATTATAAAAACATTGGAATGTGCTCGCAGACAGACTACTTGTATTACAAATTAAAATGAATGAAATTAGATTACCTAATGACAACGGCTGTGTTTCGTTTGGAAGGATGTGTCCTCCGGAAGTCGCATTTGACGGCCGTGTACGTCATCGAGCCGGTCTCATTTCATAAAAGCCAGTAGGACACTCCGAATGTGACCCAGTGTTGCCAACTATTTTCAATGGAAAGTAGCTAAAGCCTGCTCGAAAAGTAGCTAAATGTCGCCGGATGACGTCATCGCGTCGTATTTGCATTCTGCCTAATTTGTCGGTACTGTAGCCTACTTCAGTTTATAATAACGGTTATCTCCCCTAAACCGTGCTCATACTGTTTTTATATAAGTATATAGCCGAATGTCCAGTAAAACGGTTCTCAATTACATATTTTCAGCGGGGAAGTAAGACCTCACGCTTGCAGTACTGGCGATATTTGGAATTTGGAAAGTTGCTAAGGTTTGTCCAAAAAGTCACTAGATTTGTCGCTAGTCGCTTTTTTGAAAAAATGTCGCTAAAGGGGTCTGAAAAGTCGCTAAAAATAGCGACAAAGTCGCTAAGTTGGCAACAGTGATGTGACCTTCTTTCTCGGGAATTCAGAGGATACATGAGGTGTATCCTTTGTGGCCTCACAACCCACAATTCTTTGCATCAACGGAAATGTCTAAAAATAATTATGCCAATTTTCTCGTAAATATGATGTTCAAATGCAAGGAATGTTAATTCCCAAGTTGAAGTACCTCAGTAGATGAGTGCAGGGTATATAATATGTATAAATATATTAATATATAATTAAAATAAAGTATTTGACTAAAAGTACACCTGTGAAATCTATTTTCTTTTCTCTTTACATCATTATAACTCTCCTAAAATGTACCTCTTGCATTCCCTTCCAGTACTTTGTCCCCTTTTCACTCGCAGCGCTTGCACTTGTTAAAAAGTGGTGTGCTGTCATAGCAACCGTGTTCCGTTCCAGTTTGTCCTACAAAGGCCATATTGTTTAAACAAGGCTTGTTTTAAAGAGGTATACTGCAGCCTTCAAAGGACGTGTCCTACCTAGCACACAGCCTTTGAAACTAGACACAGCTAACAGGTCTGATTAGAAGAATCTTTTCCCAAATTTTGTGTCCTTCTTCATCAATGTCTCATACTCCATCCCAGTAGGTGGCAGAAATGCACCTAAGCTGGTTTGCCAACTGCCAATAAATCCAAAGAAGAAGAAGAATACAGAGGATACAGCCATTGCCTGTCAGTCAACCCGGGAACAGGCATGCAGAGTAGATGGCCCAGCCTGAAAAAAAATTGCTTTTTGTTTTGTGTGTGATCGGTGCAACGAAGCACCATTGTTGTCAGATTTTACTGCTGATTTGAAATATGTTCTTTGATCGTAATCTTGACCAACTGTTTTTAAGATTTCTGACTTTCCCCATTCACTTAGATAGGAGCTGTACTTTTATGCCACTTGTTTACATTGAGCGTCCCAAAGATGGACGTCGATTGGACTGACTTGCCCTGAAAGGGACTTTGGCTGAAGTCATTCATTCTCCTGTTTTCGGTCTCCACTCGGTCTTATTAAAGTATTAAAGATATTTTGATACCCTGATTAAGTACCGTGATTAAGGCTTTTTAGCCGAAATGCATTGGCCAACAACATATTTTTATGCTGTTATAAAGGTGTTTTTTATCTTCATGTGAGTGCCTTGGATTTTTCTTTTTTTCCCTTCATATTTTAATATCCTTTTAGAATCTGGTTCAGAACAAACTTTCCATTTTTATCTTCATAAGTCCCTATGTGGATAAATCCCAGATATTGGGCTCTCAGTATTGCTCCAATCTGTAAATTGTTATCTGTAAATTGTTATCTGTAAATTGGCAAAAAGCGAATGTGGTACACAACTTGAAGCTTGTTTTTCTTGTCCAACAAAACAAACATCTGAAGTACAAATAATGTTGAAACTAGAAATGTAATTTTATTTATTTTCAAGAGTCCAAAAATGCACTATTATTAAATATAAGTGACATATGTGGCCCTTCAGTGAGTGCACTACCTAGATCTAGTTTTTGGATTTCAGAAAAGTACATCTGCAAAGCTCTGTAATGCATCATTGGGGGTTAAATCACCAAATATGCTGAAGCTCTACTGTATTTGTACAGACTTTCTTATTATTATAACCTTTATTTTATTTTAAGATTAAAAATCTCTTTTCTAAGAGAGATCTGGCAAAAATGGCTGCATAAAACAATTCAGCAATAAAGATACAGGCACAGATGTAGTAAGCCTAACAATGCATTAACAAACTGACACTGACCTAAGTTCTGGTATGAAAATATCTATAACAGGTCTCCTAAATTCATTTAAAGGGACCAAACATTGCAGTCTCAAAGTTTGCTGAAGAGTATTCCAAGACAAGGGAGCAGCAAAAGCATGCCTTTTTTTTTTTTTTTTTCCCCAAATTCTGTTCTCACTGTACTAATGCAGGTAATAAATCGTCTCGGTTATTGACGTAACCTCCGTTCCCTGATAGAGGGAACGAGATGTTGTGTCGATGAGTTGACACTTGGGGTTGCTCCTGCGGAGCCCAGATATCTCTGATCTTGGAAATTGGCGTGTGGAATTTGCATGCCTCTCCCCCAGACATACGGGTATAACATGCGGGCAGTCGCTGTGCTGTTGAGGTGGTCCAGGATGTGGGTTGCTCGCAGCGACTTGAGCCGCTACGGACTCCAAAGGAGGAGACGACGGGCGAGTTGCGACATTCGACGAGAGTGTAGGTCTCCTTGGCAGCTGATGTATGCAATCGTCGCTGTGTTGTCTGTCCGGATCAACATATGCTTGCCCCGGATCAACGGCAAGAGCCTCCTCAGGGCAAGCAGTACTGCCAGCAACTCAAGGCAGTTGACGTGCCAACACAGTTGCAGGCCGGTCCAAGGGCCGACGACTGAGTGCTCATTGCATACGGTGCCCCAGCCCCATTGGGAGGCATCTGTTGTAACCACGACGTGCCAGGGGACCTGGCCTAGGGGAACTCCTGCCCGTAGGAACACTAGGTCTGACCAGGGGCTGAGAAAACGGCAGCAAGCCTGCGTGACAAGGACATGCTCGTCTCTCGACTCTGTAGCCAGTGCTGAAGTAGTCTCATATGCATCAACCCAAGCGACGTAACCGTCGCTGATGATGCAATATGCGCCAGGAGCCTCTGAAAGGATTTCAGTGGGACCAACGTGTTCTGTCTGAACACATGCAGACAGTTCAGCTCTGACTGCGCGCACTCTTTGGTGAGGCACGCCTTCATTGAAACCGAGTCTACTCCATACCGAGAAAAGAGATGCTCTGAACCGGGGCGAGCTTGCTCTTTTCCCAGTTGACCCAAACCCCCAAGTGGCTGAGGTGCCTGAGCATCACAACATGTCCCACGAGTGAGCTAAGATTAGCCAGTCAGAGATAGTTGAGGATGCGGATGCCCACTTCCCTTAGCGGGGCAAGGGCTGCATCTGCGACTTTCGTAAAGATGTGAGGGGACAAGGACAGGCCGAAGGGGGGGACTTTGTACTGATATGCCTGAACCTCAAAGGCAAACTGGAGAAAGGGTCTGTGTCGAGGAAGAACCAGCAAACCGGGTCCGGGCAGTAAAAGGTGCCCGCCATGATCGCGTGAGCTCATCATGCACTTCCGGGAAGAAAGGTACGGGGGACCGATCACCGGGCCGCGAGGGTTCAGGGGGGAGCAGAGGATTCCGCTCCATCCCGACGCTCGCAGCCGCCCGGGCAAACATGGCCGTCAGCTGCACATGGCGACAGACTGAGCTAACCCACTCTATGATGCTGTAATCGGAAGCTCATCCACTTCGCGAGCCGCGACCGCGAACTCGCCCTGAGACGAGCCGGCGGTCACATTGTGAACTCGCTGGGGCAAACGAGCATGCTGGGGTATGGGAGATCCGTGGGGGGTTTCCTGGCGGAGAGTCTCCCATTGAAATCCCCAAATCGTCCACAGTGCTAACCGACCCCGCCTCATACCCGTGGGTAGAAGGACCGAGTCGGGGAGCCGCTGGAGTGGCTTTCCCTCTTATGAGAGAAAGCCGCGACCGCAACGTTGCCAGAATCATGTCCTCGCAGTGAGAGCTTGATCCATCCACAAGCGCTGTCCCTGCTTGGGCAGTGCCCAACACAAGAGGCAGCGATAGTGGCCGTGGGAAGTGGAGAGGTAACGATCGCAACCAGCAAATATACAAACAAAAAAGGCATCTTGAAAAAGACGTTTTTCGTTTGCGCCACTCTTTTAGAGGAAATTGTTTTATGTGTTTATATATATATATATATATATATATATATATATATATATATATATATGTATGTATGTATGTATATATATATACGTAGGTATAAATAGATATATATAAACGAAGTTGTTCACTCCGTAGTTTTCTGCTGCTGTTGTACCCAGGGGTATTTTCTCAGCACAACCGTGGTGTGCGAGGGTGAGGACTGCTGGAATGTGCCCAACAGCGTAGAGAGATGAATGGAGGAGGCAGAGGAATTCAGCTCTGTGAACTTGCTCTCTCGGCTCTGAAGAAGATATCTGATGTGTGTTTGCAGCATCACTCCTTTTATACCCATATGTCCAATGGCCTTTTCTCAAGATCAGAGATGTCTGGGCTCCGCAGGAGCGACCCCTAGTGTCAACTCATCAACACAATGTCGAGTGAGTGACAAATAGGGAACTTCCAATCGTAAGCAATAATGTAAATTGCTTTGGATTTCAACAAGTTGTAAGATATTATGGTAACAAACCAACCAGTGCTTTATAAATAAATACATACCAATGCAAAAACCTATGCATATTTAATGAAGGCCAGTCAAACTTTGCATACAGTACACAACGAGTACATCCTGTAATGAATCTCAGGACCCCATGATAAACTGTGTCTAGTATGTGTAATGATGAAGCTGAAGCATTTCTGTACAAAATTTCACCATAATCTAATACAGGTAAAAAAGTAGCAGCAACAAGTTTTTTCTAATATTTAAAGAAAAACAAGACTTATTTCTAAAATAGAATCCCAAACTCACTCTCAAATTATCAATGTGTGGTTTAAACATCAGGCTATTTTATTATCTATTTTTGATTGAGTAAAAATCATAAATTTGAGTTTGTCTGGGTTTAAATACTGATGTTGGTTTCTATTTTTTCAAAAGATAACTGTAAAATTTACAAAGCAGTTTTCAATTTAAAAGCAGAACCACAAACAACCAAATCATCATCTTAAAAATCTAAATTTTAATTATGAACATTAGATCCCAAATTAATAATGTAAATAATAAACTATAGGGGACCCAACACTGAATCTTGTTGGACCCCTTTACAAACAGATAAAACATCTGAATTCAGATGAAAAAAGGTCCATCAGATTTAACACACTGTTCATTCTGCGAGATAATTAATAAACCATCCAACTGCTTGTTCAGACAATCATTCTTAGACAGTATTTGTACAGTAGCATTACATTGTGATCCACTGATTCAAAAGCTTTAGATAGATCTATAAAAAGAGACTGACACTGAATAGTATCATTCACTACCTTTGTAATCACAGTTATGGTACTATGATGCTTTCTAAAACCAGACTGAACATTTTTTAAAAGAGCACAGCTTTCCAAATACTCCATTAGTTGGTTACCTATCAAGGTCTCCAGGATCTTAGCTAGAACTGACAGATTTGATATTGGTCTATAATTATTCACAAGTGAGGGCTCACCACCTTTTAACAGTGTTTAACAAATTTAACAAATGCCTTTTATTATTGATCAAAGTAAGATTAAAAAGACACAATATAATCTGCAGAATGTAAAAAAAAAAAAAAAAAGGATCCAGGCCATCTGCACCTGCTTTATGCACCTCACCAACTGAAAAAAACTACAAAATTAAACAGTCTCCACTACACATTATGCTTTTTCTACAATAAAAGTGACTCTTGAAAATTGATATTTGGACACATTATTGTTTTTCTGTGAATAAATAGTGGTACATTTCTAATTTCAACATTACACTGTTTCGACCTAACAGTTAATTCATGGAGCCACACTGAGAACCCCATATATCTGGGATGTAACCATATAGGACCTTATAAATGAAGATACCAAAAATACCTATTTAAAAAATAAAATAACACTGTCTGCTACCTTTCTAAGGTTATTATATTTTTTTGACCTGTACTTTTGCTCAAAAATCATAGGCTACATTTTTTATTTTGACTCACCTCTATAAAAGAATGCATTACTCAGTAAATATTAACAAAATAACATTTTATAGATGAGGAAGTTCTGGAAATTTGGTAGATTTGACATAGAATAACCCTACCCTGCTTAATGTCTTTTCACAAGTCTAATTTTTACTGATCTGCAGAAATTTTTATTTAACCCTTTAAGCTCTGAAGATCTTATTAATGATTCCGTTTTAGTGGCATGCCCAAAATTGAAATCACATAACTCAACAGAAAATAAAAAAAACAAGGAGTGTCAATTGTTTGCTATAATTTTTAAAGAAAACTTTTCCAAATGTTTAATTTTTTTTAAACATTTCATAATCCCATTTTCTCCCAATTTGGAATGCCCAATTCCCACTACTTACTAGGTCCTCGTGGTGGCACGGTTAACTCACCTCAATCCGGGTGGCAGAGGACAAGTCTACGTTGCCTCCACTTCTGAGACCGTCAATCCGTGCATTTTAACATGTGGTGCGTTGTGCATGACACTGCAGAGATTCCCAGCATGTGGAGGCTCATGCTACACTCTGTGATCCGTGCACAATTTAGCGCCCCATTGAGAGCGAGAACCACTAATCATGACCACGAGGAGGTTACCCCATGTGACTATATCTCCCTAGGAACTGGGCCAATTTGGTTGCTTAGGTGGAGTCACTCAGCACACCCTGGATTCGAACTTGCGACTAGTTAGTGTCAATATTCGCTGAGCTATCCAGGCCCACTTTTCATAATTTTTTAATGAATTGATTATAATAAATACTGAGAGTCTCTGACTAAGAAACTGCTGAGAAATAAAAAATAGAAAGAAAACTTATTTTTCTGATTTGAAATTATAAATCTCATGGTGTAAATAAGGTAGCTCAGAAAAACCTTTTTTTTGGATTTGTTTTGGTCCCAGTCATGTCAACTGTAACTGAGTAATTTTATGTTGATACGACAAAGCAATCAAAAGTTATAGCAATGCAAAAATATTTTATCCTAGTGTCCAAAAGCCTCCAAACAAAAACAAAACATAATAATTGTACATAAGAACTAATACACATGCAAACACAACAATGACTTGTCATGTTCACTGTTGTCATTTGTTTTTGTGCTTTTATGTTGAAGTTTAGTTTAGTTCCTGTTTGGTTCTTGTAGTCCTTTTTAGTTTTATTTTATGATTGGTTTCCCCTGATTAGTTCTCATTCCCTGATTGTTGACCCAGGTGTTCCTCGTTCCCTTGTTTGTTCCTTATGTATTTAAGTCCTTGGTTTCCCTGTTTCCACTGTTAGTTCTAGCGTGTTTTGATATGCTCTGTGCCAGCTTCCCTGTGTTTTTCTTTGCTCTGAGTTTTCTTTATTTTTGTTCAATAAACTGCTGCACTTAGATCCTCAGTTTTTGCCTGTTGTCACATGACTAAAGGTGTGCTCCCTAGTAATTGAGTAACAAGATCTCATTCTGTTCCATTCTAAGTCATTTGAGTCATCATAGAGTCTGAACATGTAATTAGAGTGAACAATCCTCTCTAGTCATATTTGGATGACTTCCACCTCTGGTTGCAGCGATTTGAATCCTAATACGAGCGGTTTAGTGTTCCATGATGCTGGACAGCGTACTACATCAAGCTAACATGTTTTTAACCAGATAACACATTATATGCTGTGTGCACATTGTGCGTCGTGTGGATTATCTAATGGTCTATGCATCCGATTACAAATCAAATCAAATCAAATCACTTTATTGTCACACTACTGTGTACACGAGTGCAACAGCAGGTGAAATTCTTGTGTGCAGTTCCGAGCAACATTGCAGTAATGACAGTGACGAGACATAAACCACTTTACAATAACAACATTTACACAACACAATTTACATAACAAATGTACACATACCTACACAACAATTTACATATCAAATGTACACAATACACACAATGTAGAATACACATACACTAGATAAGGGTATAAATATATATATATATACACTAACTGAATTGGGAGCGAGAATATATTGACAGAGTGATGATTAATAAAGTGCAGTGCTGATTGTTGATCGTGAGCGATCATGTGTTCAAAAGTCTTATTGCTTGTGGGAAGAAGCTGTCATGTAGTCGGGTGGTGCGGGTCCTGATGCTGCGATACCGCCTGCCTGATGGAAGCAGTGAGAGCAGCCCATGACTCGGGTGGCTGGAGTCTCTGATAATCCTCCGAGCTTTATTCACACACCGTCTGTTATATATATCCTGGAGGGAGGGAAGCTCACCTCCGATGATGTTTCTGGCAGTTCGCACCACCCTTTGCAGGTCTTTGCGGTTGTGGGCTGTGCTATTGCCGTACCAGGCGGTGATGCAGCCAGTCAGGATGCTCTCAACAGTACTAGTGTAGAACCGTGTGAGGATGTGTTGGTTCATTCCAAACTTCCTCAGCTGTCTCAGGAAGAAGAGGCGCTGGTGAGCCTTCTTCACAACGGCCTCAGTGTGGACGGACCATGTGAGTTCCTCAGTAATGTGGACACCGAGGAACTTGAAGCTGCTGACTCTCTCCACCGGTGCTCCATTAATGGTGATGGGGCTGTGCTCTCTGTCTTTCTTCCTGAAGTCTACCACAAGCTCCTTGGTTTTACTGACGTTGAGGGAGAGGTTGTGCTCCTGACACCAGCGCGTCAGAGTGTGCACCTCCTCTCTGTAGGCTGTTTCATCATTGTCAGTGATCAGACCTACAACCGTCGTATCGTCAGCAAACTTAATGATGGCATTGGAGCTATGTGTCGCCACACAGTCATGTGTGTACAGGGAATACAGGAGTGGGCTGAGAACACAGCCCTGCGGGGCTCCAGTGTTGAGGGTAAGTGATGAGGAGATGTTGCTGCCCATTCTAACCACCTGACGTCTGCCTGACAGGAAATCCAGGATCCAGCTGCACAGTGAGCTGTTTAAGCCCAGAGCCCGGAATTTCACATCAAGCTTGGAGGGCACTATGGTGTTAAATGCTGAGCTGTAGTCTACAAACAGCATTCTCACATACGTGTTCCTTTTTTCCAGGTGGGATAGAGCAGTGTGTATTGTAGATGCAATAGCATCATCAGTGGAGCGGTTGTTATGGTAGGCAAACTGCAATGGGTCCAAAGAGGTGGGCAGAACAGAGCAGATGTAATCTCTGATCAATCTCTCAAAGCATTTGCTGATGATGGGGGTGAGGGCAACAGGACGCCAGTCATTTAAGCAAGTGATTTTGGCTTGCTTCGGTACAGGCACAATGGTTGATGTTTTGAAGCATGTGGGGACTACAAGACAGGGAGAGGGACAGGTTGAAAATGTCCGTAAAAACACCAGCCAGTAGGTTCGCGCATGCTCTGATGACGCGGCCCGGAATGCCGTCTGGACCCGCGGCTTTGCGAATGTTCACCCGTCGAAAGGATCAGGTTACATCCGCAACAGAGACGGAGAGTGAACCATCATCTGTAGTATCGGCCGCGAGTGCTCTCTCCGCGAGGGCGGTGTTGTTGTTGTCCTCGAAACGAGCATAAAAAGTATTAAGCTCGTCCGGGAGAGAGGCAGCAGTGTTCATGGCGGAGTTTTTATTCCGTTTATAGTCCGTGATGGTGTTAATTCCCTGCCACATACTGCTGGAGTCAGTGGTGTTGAACTGTCCTTCAATTTTGTGCCTGTACTGGCGTTTGGCTGTGCTGATGGAGTTACGGAGGGCATAACTGGCTTGTTTACGCTCCTCCGCGTTCCCGGAATTAAAAGTAAGTGCTGCGCGAACATCACCGTTAACCCAGGGTTTCTGGTTGGGGTAGATCCGTATAGTTTTCGTCGGAACAACGTCCTCTACGCACTTCCTGATGAAACACGTTACGCTATCAGCGTAAACCTCGATGTCGTCATCGGAGGCAGACCGGAACATCTCCCAGTCCGCGTGATCAAAACAGTCCTGTAGCGCAGAGTCTGATTGGTCCGACCAGCACTGGATCATTCTAATGGTGGGTGATTCCCGTTTCAGTTTCTGCCTGTAAGCGGGCAGAAGCAGAACGGAAGAGTGGTCGGATTTGCCAAATGGTGGGCGGGGGAGGGATTTGTAGCCATCCCGGAAAGGAGAATAGCAATGATCCAAAACCCGGTCTCCTCGTGTGTTGAAGCTGATGTGTTGGTGGCATTTTGGTGCTATTGTTTTGAAGTTGGCTTTGTTGAAGTCCCCGGCAACAATGAACGCAGCCTCAGGGTGCGCGGTTTCCTGCTCACTTATACTGCCATACAGTTCCCTAAGTGCCCGGTCTGTGTCGGCTTGTGGGGGGATGTACACAGCAGTGATAATGACCGCTGTGAATTCCCTCGGTAGCCAGAATGGTCGACACAGAAGCATGAGAAATTCCAAATCAGGAGAGCAGAAAGACTTGATAAAATGTACATTCCTCTGATCACACCATGATTTGTTGATCATAAAACATACACCTCCACCTCTGCTTTTACCTGAGAGGTCTTTCGCTCTGTCCGCTCGGTGCACGGAGAACCCCACGGGTTCGATGGCCGAGTCTGGAATCTCCGCGGACATCCAGGTTTCCGTAAGACAGATAACGCAGCATTCTCTCGTCTCTCTTTGGAAGGAGATCCGCGCTCTCAGCTCGCAGAGCTTGTTGTCCAGAGACTGAACATTTGCCAGTAGTATACTGGGTAGCGGGGGGCGATTTGCGCGACGTCTTAATCTGATGAGAACGCCGGCTCTTTTTCCTCTTTTCCTTCTGCGTTTCCGCGGCCGGGCAGCCCAAACAAAGGGCTCCGCTGGCGTGTTTGTAAACCGCGGGTCGGCATTGAGGAATGTGAAGTCCGGTTTTCGGTGTGTGATTGCCGAACCAATGTCCAAAAGCGTTTGTCTGTCGTACACAATAAGGCAGACAACATCCAAGACAAAAAAACACAGAACTGTAAACAAAACAAACAATAAACTGCAGTGTTTTGACGGAGCTCGCGACGCAGCAGCCATACTCGGCGCCATCTTGAGTCACATTTTGTGCGGGCTCGTTTTAACAGGAATCCCCCCCTCTAAGTAATGTTATGTGTTATTTTATGTTCTGTTTTTTTTTTCTTGAAGTTATACGTAAAAACGTGGCTCATAAGAAACACTTGTTTACATGTAACATGTTTGTCAAAGACATATACTTAGCTATTACTCATTGTATTTTTGTCTGCGAGTAAAGAAAATAGGCGGGTTGTATTCAACTCTTTGAGAGCTTCCAACAACATATGACACATGGCTATTTGATCAGTTTGATGTTTTTACTGATGACAAGAATATGTACAGGGCAAAATTATTAATAAATTATAAAAACTGGGGCCTGGGTAGCTCAGCAAGTAAAGACGCTGACTACCACACCTGGAGTCGCAAGTTTGAATGTGGCAAGTGGTGAGTTGTGCGTGGATGCCGCAGGGAATAGCTGAGTCTCCACACGCGCTAGATCTCCACGGTAACGCGCTCAACAAGCCACGTGATAAGGTGCGAGGACTGACGGTCTCAGACGCGGAGTCAACTGAGATTCATCCTCCACCACCCAGATTGAGGCGAGTCACTACACCACCATGAGGACTTAGAGCGCATTGGAAATTGGGCTTGTTGTGGAGAAAAGGGGAGAAATAAAAATATTTAAATATAAAAGTAAGTAAATAAATAATCAAAACTGAACACTTCTGATTTATCTGCAAATTTCAAAGCACTTGTTCAGTTTTGGTCATAATGCCTACATGCAATGCAAAGTACAGCTTCTAAGCTTTAAAACGATACCTATTTCGTTTTATTGGTCAAGACTGTATTTTTTTATATTTTGATAATTCTTTTTTTTCTGATCCCAGTTTAAAGGATTAATCCATGAAATTGTGAATAATTCTCTGCATTAACTTGGATTGACCATGATTGGTCTTGAATCTTAATATTTGAATATCATTTTTTGTCCTTTCACCACCGTCAATGGTTGAATTGGAAAATGGATTTCTGGATTATGCCTCAGCTCAAGAGTACAACGGTTATGCTCTGTACAGATGTCAGGACTCAAACGATGTATCAGATGGTGGATCAAGGTTTTTTTAGACTCATCTTCTCATGCTTTATAGAAGATAAAAAAAGGAAGGTATGTTAAGAACACATAACTATTTGTCATTTTTCTTTTTATTTAGTGACATACAGAATACTCACTATAATGTTAATTGATATCATGCATTGTGTCCTCTCTTGTATCTTTACCTCAATTAAACAACATTCTGTCTTCTAGCTTGTAGATTTTTTTTACCATGATGTGTTTGTCGGTTTCTCTTGTAGACTGGTAGAGTTTTGTACCAGCCATTACAAGCCCAAAAAGGCTCTGAGTAAGTAAACCGCTTCTCATTTTTATCACAAGTTTTACAGCAAAATTAAAATATAGAGTGTACATACATTTTACCATTGCTTTTTTTCCTTTTTCTTGAGAAATATCTAAATGAGTTTATAAAGAAGTCAAATCACACATAATTTAGTTTTTCTTGACCATTTTTCACCATCTGTTTTACCGGTTTACATTTTACTACTAAGGCATAAAGAAACGGCACCCTTTGCATGTGAAATAGTCAATATTTATGAGGATCCAATATAGTTTTAACTGCATCATCCTTCAACAACCACCTCTTTGCAAAACATCCATTGCATTGTGACAGAGTTAGAGTTACAGTGGTCGAAAGTTACAGATTACAGCCATTTTTCCATCTCATATGATCAGGTATGAGTGGACTGAAATCCCAATCCATGTGGTCCCACATGAAGCCATTGGGAAAGTCTGTCTGGAGTCTGCTGTGTATCTGCCGAGAATCCTCTGTCAGGAAGAACAGGATACATAGAGAAGAATTCACAGGTAGAGAGTCATTACAAGGGCAGTTCCCTGCTTTTACATCATGGCTGCTCAGGATTTCATGTTATCTCTAAAACAAGGGTCTGCCAATTATTGTTTGATCTCAAGCTATTTTGTTTTGAGAAAAATGTAATTTGTTTTGTAGTTTAACTCATCTGGATCCTATCACAAAGATACATAATGGATCAGGTATTTATTATAGCTACATCTGCATTACTAGAATGAAATATAGGTACCTGCAAGGCAGCAAAATAATAGTTTAAAAAGTTTCAGGAAAGTTTAGGTTTTATGTTTTGCTTCTGTTTAAATGAAATGCTTATATCAGGGTCTATTTTGCAATTTTTGTGAGACTCAGCACACATCTCATTTTCTGTCGGCTGTGCATGAGAATTTACACACAACACAGCACTGTAAAGTGTCACTGTTTAGTAAAGTGTATAGGCAGCAGTAGATGGTTAAATAGACACAAGAAGACCAATTGCAATTCAGCAGAGCATTGTTGTATAAAGTATCTAATCGTTATAATGACCAAGTTCAGGTAAGAAACTCTGAATGGTGTAAGCTGAAAGGTTCTTTGAATTTGTTATCTGTTAGCCAATCATTTCACTCACATTTGATATGGCAAGCCAATTGGCTCACGTGGCATAAGCTGATAGGTCCTTTGATGTCATTGTGTAGCCAATCAACGTGTGTACTCTCTCTTTGTCTAACATTTAAATTTGTTCAGTTGGCAAGTAAGCCGTTTCACTGCAGCTCACTGAGAGAGTTTTACTTCCAGAGAAACCCTCCTCCTCCCCAGTTTCACCTGTCTAGATTTGCTAAATGGAGATTGTATTTATGTCCAATTATGCAGCAACATGTAATACATGCTTGATACAACATATCTAGCAGGTCCACATGCTTAACTCATTATGTATGTGTATGTTCTAGCAGTAGCAAGTCTCCGTATTTGATCTTTAGTAGCAGCAGCATAGCAGATCTAGTCTGTCAAGACCAATATACTATTAATATATCATATCCACATTGGAACTAAAAATTCAGATAAATAATTCTGACCAGTTTTCAAATTCAAAACAGATAAAAAATGTAATTGATTAAAAAAAAGATTCAACACAATGATTCGATTGCGAATCACTTAGACTATCACTATTATCGAGCTGCATGCAGTTTACAGCAGTTACAGCTGTTATTTTTTGTGTAGTTCAGTTGCAAAAGCAATTAAAGAATCTGGAGGACTGTATCAGAGGAAAAGTGTTCAATTTCTCTTCAAAATGTTGTTCAAAAGTGAAAGTCAACCTAAATATTTATTCAAAAACTGTACTGTTACTATCAGTGTTGGTAAATAACACTACAATTATATTCACTACAAATGACTAATTACTTCTCTAAAACTGTAATAAGATTACTGACTGATCAATAGTCTAAAATTACTATTTTCATTTTCTAAAACACTTTTTACTGAAAACTTTTATTTTATTTTTAGGCTGTCAATAGATAAAATCACGATCAATATAATTTTTTTGTTGGTACTATGACTAATGTACCATAATTCATGAATTTCTTGAATTTGAATTTTGTCTTGAATTTTTCCTGTAAATATGTATTGCTTTTCTCTTATATTGTATAAAAATGAAGATGATATATAAACACTCACTGGCCATTTTATTAGGTACACTTATACACCTACTTATTCATGTGAATATCTAATCAACTAATCGTGTGAATGTTCACATCAACCATCAGAATGTGGAAAAATGTGATCTCAGTGATTTTGACCATGACATGATTGTTGGTGCCAGACAGGCTGGTTTGAGTATTTCTGTAACTGCTGATGTCCTGGGATTTTCACACACAACAGTCTATAGAGCAGGGGTATCAAACTCATTTTGGGTTGTTGGCCTGATTGGAACTAGCGACGTTGCTTGGGGGATGAAGTTTATATTTATAGATTATATATACTGTGTGTGTGTATATATATATACATGTATATATATATATATATATATATATATATATATATGCAGTTGAAGTCAGAAGTTTACATACACCTTAGCCAAAATAGTAGATGTTCTAAACGACTTGCCAAAACTAGTTTGCTAATATGAATTCTGTGAAGTGGTTAAAAAAATTGTTTTAATTACTTCATCCTAAGTGTATATAAACTTCTGACTTCAACTGTATATAAATACACCAATCAGCCACAACATTAAAACCACCTGCCTAATATTGTGTAGGTTCCCCTCGTGCCTGCAAAAACAGCTCCAACCCGCATCTCAGAATAGCATTCCACACGCTCTTTGGCTGGAGCTTTAGCCTCAATAAACTAAAACCGAACATAAATGCTAAGAAACTAAAACTTGCTTAAAATTAACAATAGTTCAATGGGACAGGAACAATGCAACAGTTATTAAATCTAATAGTTATAGATTGGACCTGTCCATGTTGTCATTATTTCCATGAGAGGAACTTCACTGTGGGAATGTGTGGCCATGGAACTTGTGTCACCCTCAGACATGTGTGTCGTTCGCTGATACACGTGACTGCGAGTGTTGTATGTCCCACGCCATTAAAAGAAATTCCACTGATCCTGCATACCTGCAACACCACAAATTTCAATGTTAATCTGTTCTGCTGTTGCTAACAAAATAATAGCATGAATACATGAATTACCCAAGTTACAGACTAAATCAACGTGAATGCTTTCCAACATTACTTATTTATTTTTCCTGCAAATCAACCTGCGGGCCAGAGATGATCCTTGGCGGGCATGATGCTGCCCACGGGCCATATGTTTGACACTCCTGCTCTAGAGTTTACTCAGAATGGTGCCCCAAAAAAAAAACAAATAAATGTGAAAGCGTCAATTCTGCAGACGGAAATGACTTGTTGATGATTGAGGTCAATGGTTGATTGTAACTCAGATAACCACTCTGTACAATTGTAGTGAGCAGAATATCATCTCAGAATGCACAACACAACGAACCTTGAGGCTGATGGGATACAACTACACATACTGATGATGTCATCGCTGTCAGTTACATTTTGAAAGGAATTCTATCAGAAGATTGAAGATTTGAAGATTCTATCAATGTGTCAATACATTGAAACTTTGGGAGAAACTTTAATATGAAATGTATTAAAGTATAACGTGTACATATAGATGAATTTATGTGTTAAGCGATCCAAGCTGTATAAATTGTATAGAAATTTGCAGAAAAAAAAGAGGAGGAATGCCAATGCAGCACTGCCTTGCAAGCACCATAATGATGATAAAAATCTTGTTTATGTTGTGGGAAAACCCTGTTTATTTCACAAATGGCAAAATGTAAAAACTTTTTGACAGTTTTGAAATCTGATTTGTAAAGGTCTTGGTCATTTTGTGTGTATTCTCAGTGTTCACTACAAACCTGTGCAGTCAGATGTCGGCTATAAGCGGCCTGCTGCTACAGTGGCTGGAAGATCGACTGGAACAAAATATTCGAAATATCATCGAACTCCAGAAAGAGAAAGAACAACTGACACAAGAACTGGCTTCATTATGAGGAAAATAAAAGAATGCATTCTTTAAAAGCTGACTTTCTTATTTCAGTTTCCAGTTTTTGCACTGAAAGCACTGGCCATTCTGCCTACTGCGCTCCTCTCATCAGAAATCACTGGCAGAGCACAGATGGGATGTCTGTAATTCCCCATTTTTGTGACCTCAGCACATTTCTGATCACTGTCTGAGTGCTTCTACACAGAAATTTGAATTATGAATGCATTTGCCTCTATAGCCCACTCTGCCCTCATGAACTGTTCGGTTTTCCACTTTTCTAGCTCAGTTTCCTTTCAGTTATGTTACTTTTGTGCCACAGGCACACACATACAGTATATACACTATGTGGCCAAACGGATATGGACTGCCCCTTCTAATGAATAGGTCTGGCTTTGCTAGGCCAAAATCTCAATACAACTCCATACAAAGCTGAAAGCACACAATGTTCTAGAATATCACATGGTGTTGAATTACTGGAATAGCCAAACCTGTTAATTAGAAGGACATTTTTTCATACATAAAGTGTATGTATATATATACTGTATATATATATATATATATATATATATATATATATATATTTATTACATTTTTTGTTGAAGCCCAGATCTGCATGATACTACGTTCACTGGAAACTCTTAAAAATGTCAGTTTGTTCAGATGTGTCACATGCAGATGTTATTTTAAAAAGGTTCATTTGTTGATCTGTATCGCCAGTTTTGTTTTAATGTCAACATAAGTGTAGACTAAGAATGACAGCTCTTATATGCTGGCGCTGTTTCTCCATAAGCTGTAAATCTCTGAATGTACCAACCAATTTGAAAAGACAATGCAAAATAAAAGATGGATTTAAATGCACTTTCTTGATTTAATTTACAAAGCCATCACTGAATTCAGTGGGAATTATCTGTTGGCATTTTGTGCTTTTATGTTTCTGTGAATGCCAAGTAGCTCCTCCGTCTAACAGTCCTCCATAAAAGTAATAAAGGTGTGATAAAAATGACTGTAATGAACTTTAAAAAACAAAATACTAAATTGTAATAACTAACTTTAAACAGCTGGATCTGGTTTAAGGACCATAAGGTTTTACTGTAGGTTGATCATTTGTTTGACAACATAACCCTAACTGATGATTTCATAAATGTGTCGGTAAAACCTAATGATGTTTGAAAAGGCTCCAGTTTGACATTATGCTCATGTCTTATATTTGAGTTTGTTACATTGTTAGTATCTTGTTCTAGAATAATTTCATTTAGACTCAATTTTGTACAGAACAGATGGAAGAAAAACAGAAAACAGTGTGAATTTAACATACACTTCTGACTGAGCTGTCAACCCCCACGTTGTGGTGATGATGTGCCACTTGCATGCCTGGTGAAGGGAAACATATACAATGGGTGAATGACTGTACTTTGCCTTCTTTTCTAAATTAATACAACATTTTCATTACAAATGATATTATCAGCATTACGAATTGACAATTGAATTTTTTTTTTTCATTTTACTTTATTGACAGCATGCAAAATATGTCATCAAGCGTGATTTGAGAATGTTCCAAATTACATCTAGTGTGTTTTAATGGGAGGAATTTGTACAAAAGAGTTAACATGGTCAGTTACAAATTTGCTTATTTGATAAGTGATATGAAAATGGTGCATTAAAACATTTAATATTCTTTATTTCTTATAATCTTTGATTGTTTTAAATATTTTAAAATCCTAGACTTTTTTGTGTGTGTGGTTTATTTCCAGGTAAAAAAAATTTTTTTAAATTAAATGTGTGCTCAGAATTTTGGACACTACATTTGCATGTTAAAATTCGATGTGGTTTTACTACAGTTACAGGGACATTCTTAGGCGATCCGGAAAATCCCGGAAATTATCACATTTAATTTGAGACAAATACTTATTTTATAACTTTCAGTTTTGTTCAAGGTGATGAAACAGTTTTTTAATAACTGTCCAATAAGTGAAAGGATGGTATTTGGGGTAAAATGTCCCCTGTTGCAGGGGCTAATGGCCCCAATAAAACACATTTTTCTTAAGTGGGGTGAAATGTTCAAAGTGGGCTCACATTGACTGACACAGTGGAGATTAATTTGTTTATTGAAGACTTAAGATGTTATGCAATACCAGATGTGTTTGAAATTAACCGAAAATCGTGCACCCTTTTCTTGCTGTCTCAAAAATATTTGCATTAGTTGACAAATTTTGCCCTATAATTATTGCCTGTAAATCTGCACAATATCACAACCCCATACAAATGCACACAAATTATGTTGCTCCAACAATATTCAATAAAAAGAAATCAATTTGATCTTGACACATTTTGTGACCAGAAATATGTGCCTTTAGCCCTGTTGTACCCTATACATTGAAAATGTACGTATGTAAATCAGTTATTATTAAATGTCTAATTACAAATGCTTCCTTAAAATTTTGCACTCTGTTATGATTGTATATTTTCACAGGATGTTTTTTTTTCAGGATGTTTTTTGTTCTCTCAAATTAGGCAGACTATTAAAATGAGTCACTCAGTTTAAATCATATCTATCTATCTATCTATCTATCTATCTATCTATCTATCTATCTATCTGTCTGTCTGTCTGTCTGTCTGTCTGTCTGTCTGTCTGTCTGTCTGTCATCATCTAATCTATCTACTGTTATTTTATTTCCTGCCACTAGATGGCTATATATGTCCCTGTTAAAGCGTAGAGCAATGTCAACAGTTTGTATTGAACACAGAGTCTTTAAATCTCAGATTGTGAAACTGGCCATGCTGTGCAAACAAATTAAATATTCCTATCTAGTATTAAATACAGTTCATATGGTGTGCTTATTTTTTTTATAATACTAAGTGGTGCAGTTGGAGTAACAAACAGCAGACAATCAGATCCTTTTACAACAAGGAAATCATAAAGTGCAACGTTTTGGCTATAAAATGACTAGTAATGGCCCTGGATGCTGATTGGTCAGCACAACTAAAACACACAGTACAGTAACACAATGCTATCTTATTCTATCTAAACACTTTTACTATAGTGAATGACTTGTAAAGGAAGCGATACATTTTAATGTTTGCATTACATAACCAACTACATTTACAAGCTTGTTCAAGCATGATAAAAAAAAGTAATAGAAGTACCACAAAATGTGCATTTTCAACTTTCATTAATAACATTATAAAGACGTCATTCTTTCATTTATGCAATATTGCCATCTCCGTCCAGTACTCAATACGAATGAGGCAGAAACACTAGTCCATGTGTTCATTTCCTCTAGATTGGATTATTGTAATTCATTCTTCTTTGGTTTACCCACTAAGACACTAAATCACCTACAATACATCCAAAATTCTGCAGCCAGTAAAAAGTCTGCACACATCACTCACATTCTGCGACAGCTCCATTGGCTACCAATTACCTATCGCATTCAATACAATATATTGTTGATAAAATTCAAGGCTCTTCAAACACTTGCTCCTCATTTCGTCACTGAGTTGCTTCACTCTTATATTCCCACTTTGACAATAAGGTCTACTGGAGGAAATTTCCTGTTTGTCCTGAAATTCAGGTTCTTTTCAATGGGAGGCAGGCCATTTATGACTGTTGCTCCTTGACTTTGGAAACCTCTCCAACAATCCCTTTCTCCTTCTACGAGATCGAGTTCTACTCGATCTTAGCGCTGCGTTCGACACTATAGATCATAAAATACTCTTGGATCGACTACAAAACTACACTGGTGTTCAGGGACAGGCATTAAGCTGGTTTAGATCGTACTTATCAGACCGTTACCATTTTGTCTGTTTAAATGGGGAAAAATCAAAAATAACGTCAGTAGACTATGGAGTGCCACAAGGATCTGTGTTAGGCCCTCTATTATTCTCAATATATATGCTACCACTTGGTAAAATTATAAGAAAACATGGAATTAATTTCCACTGTTATGCTGATGACACTCAATTATATATCTCATCACGACCAGATGAAAACATTAACTTATCTAACTTGACAGAGTGTCTTAAAGATATAAAATGTTGGATGACGCGTAATTTCCTGTTATTAAATTCCGATAAAACGGAGGTATTACTTATTGGTCCAAAAAACTACCCACAAAATCCCTTACAATACAACTTTAATTTAGAAGGATGTCCTGTTACATTATCCACTACAGTAAAAGACCTGGGTGTTATACTAGACCGCAACTTGACTTTCGAAAATCATATTTCATCTGTTACGAGAACAGCCTTTTTCCACCTTAGAAACATTGCTAAGCTACGTAACATGCTATCTGTTTCTGATGCAGAAAAGTTAGTTCATGCATTCATGACCTCGAGACTAGATTACTGTAATGCTTTATTAGCTGGTTGCCCTGCATCCTCAATAAACAAGCTACAGTTAGTCCAAAATGCAGCCGCTAGAGTTCTTACTAGGTCAAGAAAATATGATCACATAACACCGATTTTATCATCTCTACACTGGCTACCAATTAAGTTCCGTATCAATTACAAAGTATTACTACTGACCTATAAAGCCCTAAATGGTTTATCTCCTGTGTATTTAACGGATCTTCTATCGCCATACAATCCATCGCGCTCTTTAAGATCACTAAATTCGAGGCTTCTGGTCATACCTAGGATATCTAAGTCCACTAATGGAGGGAGGGCGTTCTCACATTTAGCTCCTAAACTCTGGAATAGCCTTCCCGATATTGTTCGAGGCTCAGACTCGCTGTCCCAGTTTAAAACTAGATTAAAGACACATCTCTTTAACCAAGCATTCACATAATGCAAACTTTTTATACTACTGCTGAATCAGTTATAATGCATTAATATTATGAACATCAGCTATGCTAATTATTTCCCATCTGCTTTTCTGCTGTTATCTCGGGACGCCAGTCCCGAGGTAAATAGCGTTCGTCAGCTCCAGTTTGTATCCAGCCTCTCACGGAGACTTCAGATGCCCCATCACCATGGACAAGGATCTTAAAATGGGATACATAGACTAACTATTGCCAACAAAAGCCTTCATCAGCCAAACAAGGACAATTGCATCTAAGTGAACTTCTGGAATTTAATCAAGGATGGACTTCAAAGACACTGGTCACTAATCTTGCAGTTCAAACACATTCACTGTCTAAATACTGACCCTTAGCACTTAATAAGTTTAATAATTTTTTAAATCATGTTTTTTGACTATAAATAATTCTTATTTACATTATTCATGATGTTAGCCAGAGGGGAACTGGCCCCCACAGTGAGTCTGGTTTCTCCCAAGGTTATTTTTCTCCATTAATCAACATCTTTTGGAGTTTTGTGTTCCTTGCCACAGTCGCCTTCGGCTTGCTCACTGGGGTTATTAATACAATTATTATTTAATTATTTTTAAACACGATAAAGAATCATATCTTATCTAATTCCACAACAGGGCTCCAAACAAAAAAAAAAAAAAAAAAAATCAATTAAGGAGCCAATGGCTCCTACAGGGGGAAAAACAGGCGCCAAATATTTTAAATTTTTTTAACTCCATCCATTCCTTTTCGTCCCGCAGCTCGCTAACAGTGTAGTCTGTGGAGCATTCTTCGCAATTATGTGATCACGTGCATTTTTATGCTTGTTACTGTCACCGTGTTTTCTAACAGTCTCTTTTTTGAAATGGTTAGTTCCTGCAATGAACTCCGTTTTCCCCGCTATTTCTTTTGATATAAACTTTTGTAATGTATCTCGGGAAATGTAATGCAAATTTTAAAATCAAAAGGGAGTAAACTTTTACTGTCGCCAATGGCGACCTTGACAGAAATTACACTCACAAATAAATTTATTTGGTCACAAATGCGACCATTTTTAGTCGCAGTTTGGAGCCCTGCACAAGGATGATGATTTATCGACTTTATAGACATTACATTTTTATCGTCTGTTAATGCTGAACTTCTGTAAAGCTGCTTTGAAACGATGTGTGTTGTGAAAGGCGCTATACAAATAAAAATTGACTTTAAATCACATCTAAAAACTAATCTCTTCACACTCCCTGTTTAGGGAGTTTTTTTTGTGTGTTATTGGTCCATTTGCTGTATTTAATGTATTTGCTCTATTGTAATGCGACCTTGGGTTCAAGAAAGGTGCTATATAAAATAAATGTATTATTTTATCCTCATTTGCTTTTTCTGACACTACTGGTTAGGTTTAAGGTTTAGGGTAGGGATATCAGTTTTGTTGATTTAAAACTCAATAGAGCATTAACCTTAAAAACCTCATCTGTTTGGGAGAACATTTTACTCACGTTTAGTGCAACACAGTGGTCATTTCACCTCTGAACTGCTGCGATACATGAATGAACCGTGTAAAATCATTTCGCAAAAATGTTACCACAGTTATGTAATTTTCATGAGATCAGGCTGAGTTTGGAACAATATAAGGGTGAATAAATAATGACAGAATTTTAATTTTTGGGTGAACTATTCCTATAGCCCTCCTCTTATGTTCGGGAAGAGTTAAAAACAATTTTAAGTTTGGTCAAAACACTTTGGGTCAAAATGTCAAACATTTTGCCCACACCTATTATGTTCGGGTCAAATCTGACACACACACACACACACACACACACACACCTCTATATTCCTATAGTTATAATTTAGCTAAATATAAACCATGATTCTGTTCTTCTTTCAAATAGATTACATTTGTATCTACTCAAAGTATTCTCTTCTATTAAATACTGTAAATCCTTTATGTATATCTACTGTACACAAGTAGTACCACCACCAACATTTAGGCGGCACTCTTTCCTGTTAAATTGCTAATATGTAAGCCTTTGTTCAGTGTGAAAATGTAGGTAAGCCTATGCCAGTTTTTATGTTCATAATTTATAGATGAGTGTGCTGTAAATCTACTGAAAATCGATTGAATTCTATATGGGTTATTTCTGACCCGATCATCACAGATGTATTTAAAAAACATAACAGAAGAATTAACAGCATTTCTGTCCTTATTAAAAGTAATCTCAAGAGTTAAACGAGGAGTTGTCCCACAAGATCTGGAAGTGCAAGTACTTGTTTAGAAGGAACATCCCATTTTATTGCACAGTACAGTGGATAATAAAGTTCTACTATCATTTTGTGTCAAGGTCTGGTCTAAAACCCCAGTAAAACAGAATGGCTTGTGTGTGTTTGAAAGCACTCTTTCTGGGACTGGAGGCGAGCTATAGCGATAATATTGTGAAGGCCCTTCTCCGAGACTGATGGAGAGAGAGGGCAAAGAGGTTTCTCCCTCCCTGTACATCAACCTACCGGTTATTACTCCTCGCAGAACTCTGCCATTTATTGAGTGTGCAGCAACCTGAATGTAAAGCTGAAGCCTCTATAAATCTGAAAATGTGTGTGTACACGTTTTTATATCCATCTGTGTATAGAAAGTTTAAGGGACAGAGTGTGTTTGAGCGTTTGGAGGGCATTGTATTTGATGAGATGCCAATGGGACCATGGGCCCCTGGATATATTTATGGCAGACAGGACGATGAGGAAATGGACAATGACATTCCAGCGGCCAAGAGTGTTTAATTACCACCTCCAAAATAGACAGGATGGATTCATGCTGTGAGCACACACACATATTGCTTGGCCCTCGACTACATTTGGAAGACACTCTAGGGTAAAAAGATAACTCTGGTTTCCTTTTGTTTTCCATGGAAAATGGCAAGTCATTGGGTTTCAAACAAAATGAGGTTGCGTTAATAACGACAGAATTGCCATTTTGTGTGAACTATTCCTTTAAATGTTTCTGTCACCAAAATATATTCAGATTTCTGCATCTATGGCTGCATATAGAGCAGTGATCTGCTCTATGGCTGTCAGTCATTTACCGTATGATTCAATTAACATTACTCAGCAAGGCGAACACCCACATTCTTTACATTCCGCCATTCCTAACCTCCACGCTCTGAGTTTATATCTTTGATTCTGCTCCAAGATTTATTTGCCTATTACAAGAAGAGTTCTCATTTCAACGATCGTAACAGCCAAGTCAAAGCAATAACAGAATGCATCACCACACCGAACCCTCTTTTATTCTCAAATCCATTTAATAAAATCTGCTGAAATTATGTCATAAAATATGTCACGAATACCAAAAAGATGAATGTGGCAGTTACAGGCAAGAGCTGCATTTACATATTTAGGTGGCGGGGGGAGGAGTGGCAGTGAATACTGTGTCCTGATTGGTTAATTGCTGTTGGTAAGGGGAATGCGCCAATTTAGCACTGGAGCAATACATCGTATTGGGGTCACTCAGAGTTGATTCTCTATTCAAGGTCATCACATCCCCAGTGCAGAGTTATTGATATTCCATTGCTCATTTTTTTTGACATGTAAAAGTATTGTGCATAATTAAACCCTGTAAAAGCCAATTCAATATGCCTTTCAATTTATCTGACTTATTTGATTATTTTTATGTTATTAATGAAGGAATAGGATATTGCAGTTTGTGTTTTGTGTGATTCTGCAAATAACATTTTAGTTTTGTAAATAAATTAATAGGTAGAAAAAAATTATTTTTGTCTACAAAAATTTCAAGCATTTAAGCATAAGCCTTTAGATCAAAAGATCACGAGAAACATATACTGCATATGGAAATTGTGTCAAAATGTTTGTAGTGTACAATTGTTAATTAATATTTTTTTTTTATTGTTCTATATTTCTTACATTTGTATTAATTCTAAAGATGATTTATATCCTTGCAACACGATCACATGTGAAATCGACATTCTGCTTCGGAATGTTCACGTACACTGAAATCGATCTCATTCTGCCAAATTACTGAGAAGCGCCATTGCACATCAGACATTTTTGCATCATTTCAACAGTGTTTATCTTTCCCTGTGGCTCTACTGATAGCGAGCAATGCACAACCAATCTCTGAACCGTGGTTTCTGGTCCTGTTGAAACCAGGAATCAATCGTGTTCATTCCAACACACTGGTTCTGGTCCTGTGGAAACCAGGAAGCAATTGTATTCACTCCAAGATACAGGTTCTGGTCCCATGGAAACCTGAAAGCAGTCACGTTCATTCTGGACTGTGGTCCTGAGGAAACAAGGAACGGGATATGGATTCTGGTCCCATTTAAACCAGGAAGTAATTGTGTTCACTCCGAGACAGAGGTTCTGGTCCCGTAGAAACCAGAAATCTATTGCATTCACTAAGAGACAAGGGTTCTGGTCCCATGGAAACCAGTAAGCAGTCACGTTCTCTCCGGGATAAGGATTCTGGTCCCATTTAAACATGAAAGCAACTGTATTCACTCCGAGACACAGGTTCTGGTCCAGTGGAAACTAGGAAGCTATTGTGTTTACTCAGAGACACGGGTTGTGGAAACCAAGACATGGCTTGTGGTCCCGTGAAAACCAGAAAGCAATCGTCTTCACTCAGAGACACGGGTTGTGGTCATGTGGAAACCAAGACATGGTTTGTAGTCCCATAGAAACTAGGAAGCAATCTCGTTCACCTGAGACACAGGTTCTGGTCCCATGGAAACCAGAAAGTAATCACAGTTACATAAGCAATGGTAAGCGCAATTCGGAGGTTGCATTTTCACTCTAAAAGGTAATTTTTGGGAGATTTACTTAGAATGTAAGGTTAATACAATATGTTTTTCTTGATAACTGTATTACACAATTTACAACTAAGAATACAACTTTTTTGGCGCCACCTCAACAACACTTCCAGCTTCAGCCACTGGGGGCTGTGCTCTGAATTTTGGTAAGCAGCAGAACTTTCAACCTAATGTTGCCGATTTCACAGTGACATCAGTCTGGTTTCATGTATATTTCATACCTATTGAGCTTTATATGATAATTAAATGATGCCATACAATGAGTGTGTAACAGGATTCTCGACAGGGCGGGGAAAAGGAGGACACGAGGACAGGCTTCTGCTCACAGGTAAGGGTGTTTTTAATTCTCAAAGTAAAGTTACAGGGGTTCAACATAAACTTCTTCTTATAACAAAACTCAAAACTTCCTATCAACTTAGAACTACTCGGGGCTGCCAACACTGGACTGGCGTCCTGACTGGTGGTGCTGTGGCTCTTTTATGCCGCTCTCCCCATGCTCACTGAAATTAGAGACAGGTGTTAGACATATTTTAGCTCAGGTGTAAGCGCCCTTACCGCTCCCCCTCTCCGGACAGGCGCTTGACCATGCCCCCGCTGCCACAGAGTGCTAATGACAATACTTTTTATTAAATCTGGAAGTTGTTTACACACATATTTGCCCTAAAAAAGTTATTTCGCCAACATTCACTGAAAAATAAAAGTCTTTTGGATTTTGGAACTCGTTCACCTGAACCAGTATCCTTGTAAAATTTGCAGTTAATTTCTGTTCCAACCAGAGGATTCATAAAGATCTCTAAAGCTCTAAGTAGTGCACTGTACACTGTAAAATGTTGTCATTACTGGAAAAATCGAGTTTTCTTTCTTACAAATTACTTGAAATGTCACGTTTTAGGATCATAATTCAAATATCTATGTTCCTTGAACTTATTTTTCATTAAACAGCCATAGAAGATTTTAAGTGTTAAGGTTTTGGAGGTGCTATTACTCAATTCAACTGAGGGAACGAGTTTACTCAATCAATTGAGTAAAGTTAACTTATTCAGGTTTTCAGTGTGTATGTAAAAGTGTTTACATTTTAGATGGGGTCAAAATGCTCCTATTGTATGTTTCAGTGTCTATCCAAATGTACAAAAATGTAAACTTTACATACGAATAACAAAGAACACTAATGTGACCACCCTGTTTATTCAAGGGAATAACGCTGGCTTTGGCTTGTGAGTATTCTCTGAGTAACTGGAAGAACATAGTTTAAGACCGTTGACCCCTGTACTTTCAGCTCCATTGAGAATGCATATTTATGCTGTCTTGGCCTTTGGCTTTAGAGTTAACATCTCTAGACTTTGTGCTATGTCACAGAGCTCAATTTGAGCCACTGAGTTGGATTAATTTAATCACTGGTATACTTTATTTTTTCCTGTTTCCTGTTGTGTCCCCCATTGAAAAATGTGTCCTATAGAAATGCATTGTAAAAGCATTACTGTAAATTAATGGATGGGTCAACATTATATTCTGTGGTAATCAACAGCATGTCACAGATGTTGCTGATGAAGATTAAAGCTAAAGTGCATAATAGAGTGCAACAGTCTGTTTCCAGTCTGATCCCATTAAATTTTATAGGAATAAATTTAATGCAAGGCATTTATTCCCATATTACCAAGAGGTAAGACAAAGCCATGGCATAATATTTTTTAACAAAATAGGTAGATTCACTATATCCACACAGCTCCAATTGTGCTGAAGCGAAACTGTCACAAGATTTGCTTAAATGCTACATCAGTTCCACAACCATAAGCCTACAGAAGGGACTTCCTCCTGTCATAACAAATGGGTACGAGCATGAATGTATTGCATTAGTAAGTGACAAGCTTCAAGGAAGTAGGTCAGAACATGTAAGCCACTGTCCCAGAATCTCTTCCTGTGGCTCAGATCTGCTCTGAGAGATGAAAGAAAACTGTTTATCGATTTGTAGTTGTGTAAGAAATATCAAGAGAGACATTGTACTTTTGGGTTCAAATCGCAGTACATGTAAGTCATTAACATGAAGATCGTCGAGTACTATCGCCACTAGTAAATAGGTGACGACTCGGGAGGAGAAGTCTGTGTAATAGCCCTAATGGCATGATGGTGGATGCTGCCTCCATAAAACCCAACATTCTCTGAGGCATGATGGTGGATGCTGCCTCCATAAAACCCAACATTCTCTGAAATGATATCAGTGTAAATATTTTCCCCAGTTTGAACCGAGACAGACACTGAAGAATGGCCTAGATGTGCTTGTTCGAGAGGTGTGCATGCATACTCACAGAGTCTCCTAAAAAGGAAGTTTGTTGGCTGGATAGAGCTTCTGATTGGTATAGTAATAGCCAATCATTGAGGTAATTCAAGACAAGCACACCATTCATTTTAAACAGGGTGAGTGCCGCATCAACACATTTCGTGAATATGTGGGGGGCCAGAGATTGAACGAAAGTATAGACTTTAAATTGATACACAGTTCCCTTGCACATGAATCTCAAAAACTGAAGGACTTTCATGTAGCAATTGTGCAGCACAATTGGTACATGAAAGTACGTGTCCTTCAAATCTAGTGACGCAAACCAGTCCTGAGGACAGATGTCCTTTCTTCGGAATGAGAAATTAACAGCTGCAAACCCCTTGAAATGACTTGGTGGGATTTTCATCTCATGGCAGTATTTGGGCAGAGGCGGACTGCAACCATCTGTTCCAAACCAGGGAAGCTTAGAGTAGCTTTTCTCCTCAGCATGGTCCACACTAGTGAGGATGGAAGCTCCTCCGATCTAAGTGCGTTAAAATTAGGGTGCACACCAGGTCTTTGTGAGTTCCTTGTGGACCTCTGGAAAGTATGGTACATTCCTCCGGCCCGTGGTCTGTTGACGACTGCCAGTTTGCAGGAACCTTTCATATGGCTCTTTTGGAGGGGACCACTCAAGACCGAGCTCCTCAAATGCCCTCGCGAGGATGCAAAGAAGCTCCTTATCAGTGGTGTGTGCATGCTCCTCACTTTTGCAGGGGGAAGGAGTGGAAACATCTTTCGTAGACCACTCTCCAGAAGCTGCTAGGGATACAGTGTCATCACCATCATCAGAGCCACCAAAAACGACGAGGCCATGCTCTCCAAAAGAGGGCTGGAGCTCATCAAGTGCATATTGCTCAGGCGAGGATGCTAGATAAGAAGCTTGGGGGCCTCGCAGGGCTTGCGCAAGCACAAAGTTTTCCTCAAATTCATCCATCTCAACCTAGCGGCCCCGCCGTGCCTCCTCACATGGTTCCTTGGGACTCAACACAGAGAAGGCGGGTGGTTTGGTGCAGAAGGCTGGATAATCCCTCAGAAAGAGGGTGATCCTAGAGCGTAGCATCCAGAGATTCAAGCCCTTGCAGTGAGGGCATTCTGTCTCAATGAGAGCTGTTTCGGCATGGGTGCAGCCAAGGCAGCAAAAATAGCTCTCGTACTCGTTTGATGGCGGGATGTGCCGCTCGCACGACATCTTTAAAAAGACACTTACCACGCAAAAAGATCTTTTTATTATTATTTTTATATATGTAAAGATTACAGAAATTCCAGCCGGAGCAGGTGGAGAATCTTCGAAGGCGAGGTGGAGAATTTTTCACCAGAGTCCTGTTCGCTTCATGCAAAGAAGTTCCCTCTACTAAAGGTGTATCTTGACGGTGAAGCAGAGAGGGTTTCCAAGACGAAGATGATGCTCGCAATCTTGAAGGAAGAAAATTCTGAAGAAATGGTGAGCATCTGCTTATATACTAGGCCAACTGCATGCCTAAAGGGGCAGGGCTCAAACACCATTGCCAATCAGAGGATTGGCGTTATTGTACAAGGGTTTCAATTAGGTTGTCAGAGAAGGAATTCCCCAGAGTGTTATCACAATGTCGATTGAACTGAATTGAAAGGGAACAGCTTTCACATCAACCAAGAACCTTCTACATAGGGGGGCCTACAAGCATAGTATAAAATAGCATAATGCGGTGGTCCCATAGACATTCCATGGGCGGTACAGACAGGAGACAAGAGAACATTTTTTATGGATGTCTATGTAGGAGGTGATTTATTACGCTGAATAAACTGCTTTTGTGAGGAAACAGCTCATCATTTAATTAATTAGTGGACCGCCTGTCCATGTCCAAACATGTTTTACACAAAACAATCCTTTTGGAATAAAAAATGTGTGGAATTTACTACAATAAACTTGCTGTTTTATAATTTTGTGACAGGTGGGTGTCAGTTTACGGTTCTCCTAATTTATTTGTATGGTATCTGCAAATGGTGACTTACTTTCGTAACACGCTAGTTGACCATTCTGCTCTCTACAATGTTAAAAACGCAGAGGTTGTCAATCTCTGTAGAAGATATCTGACTAAACAAACCAAATTCTGATGCATATGTTCCAAAACCTAAAACCTAAAAAAACATGTAAACCTTAAACCTAAACCTGACCAACAGTGTCATAAAAGTATATTTGAGATGAAAAACACAATTGCTAAAGCAACCACACAATTTTGTGGTGCTTCTATGACACTTTTGGCTCATGTGTCAACTTGCGTGCACTTCATAAATTGTACTTTGCATCAAAAGTGCAATGCATGTTTTTAGAGCTTCCCACCATAAGTTCTACATTTTAAAGGCATACAAGTTTAAATAACTCAACAATTAAAAATATGTCTTGAAACCCCTGCATTCTGTTACATTCTGTTACAAACTATCAGGCTGTTTTTAATATAAGAATACGTCATGTAAACACCTCCTAAGAAATGCATCCAATCAGGGTCAGGTTAACCTGAAACCAGGCTAATCACACTTGGCTTCCTACCATTTAGTCAAATAGTTGTTCAGGAAGTGTACCAGCTTGTCGATTTTATAAATATGTTGTTTTGTACATCCTCAGTCCCAGCAGTTGCTTCTCTCCGAACATGAAAATTATTTAGAATAGCTTTTAAGTCTGTGCATTGATAACTGTTTTGGCTGTCATTATATGAGACTAAATTAAAGGAATGTTCTGGGTTCAATACAAGTTAAGCTCAATCGACAGCATTTGTATCATAATATTGATTAGCACAAAAATGTATTTTGACTCATCCTAATCTGGGTTAGAGTAAGTCACTTACTTGAAAGTGAATTGGAGCCAATTTTTTTTGTGTTTCAAAAGTATAGTCAAAAGACTTAAACAATATATGTGTTAACATAATTTTAATCTGATAAAATTGCTAAACTTTTCTCTGTAAAGTTATAGCCAATATAACTTTCAACAAAACTTAAAATCCTAAACAACTTAACATACTTGCTTCCATTTTAATTTAGATATTTTCTTTTATTTAAATGTGCTATATGTAATATTTTTACTGTACTAAATCATAAAATGACCATAAAATGTCATTAGAGAATTAGGAAACATGCTAAGTTTAAATACTGGCTTCTCTGATAACAAAGCTACAGCCAGTATATTTTACATTGAAGTTTCCGTTCCAGGCCTGAAGTTCTGTTTATGTTTTGGTCTGTGTGATCCCGCCCACTGCCCACTCCCCAATAGTATTTGACACCACCGGGTTGCCAGATATGAACATGTTTGCAAACTACACTCTGTGCTGCAGCCTTGGAAGCCATCAAACGAACTGGTTTAGAGATAACAGATTCCACCCGACCTAAAAACCACCATGACCAGAGGCGTAGTAAAAGGATAAATATTGGAAATGCCTTTGGAAGATGGAGACAGCTTAAAGCCCAGAAATTCTTTAAAATGTATGATGAGTTGGCTAATTTGCATGTCAACATTCTGGCAACCCTTATGAGCTTTGAGTCTGGGGTGGGGCAGATTTTTTGAATTTGGACTGCAGTACCCATTTCAAATTCTTGTAGTCAATCTTACAAATAGTACCTTTAAAAAAAGGAGGGATAAGTCAAAATTAAGTTTTGTGGTAATCAACTTTATGCAACAAATGCTGTCGATTGAGCTTAACTCCGTATTGAACCGGAACATTCTTTAATTTCTTTAACCTCTTTGTAACTTGTGATTCTCACATTTCACCAGATGTGAGGCAAGCGCAAGTATTTGATATTGATTTTATATTACCCTCCAACCCCTCCCAAGCAAACAGTGTGTTTGCTTATGCATGCTGTGCTATCTGATTTATACCGCCATCCCTGGAAATGAAACTGTTGTTACATCAATGAACTGCCATTTCCAGGGTCACCCATAATTACTGCACAGTGCATTGATACTATATATTATTTCTTACTATATATTATTTCTTAAAAAGTTACATATAATTAATGACATCACAAGTTCTCAAAAAGTGAACTAAATAATGTTTTTTTCAGTGTAAACATAGCGTGTCGAAACATCAATAATATCAAACCTCATTGCTTTTTGTGTCATGACGTCATCATGTTTAGTGTATAGACTTGTAGCTATGTTTGATCTGGTGGGTTTTGCAGCACCAGTCATCCTATCAGTCAGCCCTCCTCCAGTCGACACATCCAGCGAGTCGGATCCCGCTAATTCCAACACCTGTCACCACATCTCCTGTCTGCCACATCGGGGTGTCCCAGTCTCTGGACTATCTCTCTTCTCTCCTCCCATTGTTGTCTGAGCCGGGTCTCATCCAGTCTTCTGTTTTCTCAGTCTCCCTCTCATTGATTGTCAATAAACTGATTAACTGCTTTCTCCTCGTTTGGATCCTTTCTGTGTTCTTGTGACACTTACAGGTAATTACCTTACCTGAGAGTCTGTAACTGTAACCCAATTACAATAATTTAAAATGTAATCCATTACAATACTTTTGACTTCTTTTTTTTTACAGAACAAATTACTTTTTAATGAGGTAATAACCAACTTGGACTACTTTTACAACCCTTTTTTTGACACTTTGACACTTAAGTGCTTTTTTAAGCCTTAAAGGGAGTCACAATCAACTGCTATTTGATAGAAGTCAGTAATCATCCTTTAAAACATCTCCTTTTGTGTTTAGCAGAAGAAAGGAAGTCATATGGATTTGTAAAGACATGAGGGTGAGTAAATGATGACAGAATTTTCATTTTTTGGTAAATAGTTATTTTTAATGTACTAAGACAGTGGTCCTGAAAAGCTGAAATTAGTAAGCGCCTTTTTGATAATAAATCCTATCTACAGGCAATTAGATTTCTCAGAATCTAAATGCAAAGTGCAAAGGTTTACGTATTTTTATGTTAAGCATTTTTAATGCTTAGCATTTTAGAATTTCCCAATATGTGAGTGGTCTACCTTTTATTCATAGAACTTAGTTTCATTGTTTTGTCAGGGCTTTAAATTATGTTTTAGCAACACAACGTGTTAAATTCATGCAGAATGTTGCATCAGTACAGATAAATAGAATGTGTCTACCAAGATATGTAGCACTAGACAGCACACTTGCTCACTACTGTAGGCATGACAAGTACTGATGACAATCAAAGCAAAAAACACCTATTAGTATTGTGCTTTTCTGGTTTATTTATTTATTTTTTTGCTTCTACAAGTCCCATGATGAAGGAGGTGGCCTCATAAAAATGAATGTTCGACTATGTGAAAAGAAGGATTGTCTGTCATGCAATACTCAGGTTCAGTGGTTCATTTGATAGGGGCTTTACCAAGCAAATAAATAAAAGATGTTTTGCTGTATCAAGCACTTTTTGACAAATTAAACTCAATATAGTGGAACGGCCCATCTCAAGAAAGCGTCTGCTCCTGTTGCTATGGTGTGGAGCAAAAAAATGCTGAATGATGTCACTGACTCCACCACTGAGGTGCTGCTATACCTGTGAAATCAGAGTGGCTTTTGTTCACGTCTGCAATCTGTTTTCTAGTGGCAGCGAGCATTTATACATTTAGTTCGGATGCCAGACAGATAGCATAAAGCATCCTGTCACTTAAATTTTAACCATGAAGCAGGTCAACCACTACAGCAAAAAACAAAAGATTATATAAAGGACAAAAAAAGAAGCACCAAATAGAATCACAGACAGTTTTCTTTGTATTGAATTTGAGTCACAGTCACAAAATATAAACCTCTTACTCTCAGAAAGGACAAGGAAATGAAACAAACAGACAAAGCTTAAAGATATACTTGGCACAAACTGAGATGAAGAAAACAAATCAGAGAAAAAAAATGAAATGTTTGGATGTTTTGGTAAATAGGTAAATAGGGAGTGTGTTTTGAGTGGATGTAAGTGGGTTCTTGCCAAGTAGTTTTGAAGTGTTCAGAGGTGCAGTCACTTTACTGAAGCCAGGAAACTCCCCATAAGGTTTAGGGAAGTTAAGCTTTAGGGATCCTTCTGTTCTTCTAACTGGGGAGAAATACATTTTTAGTCCAGGTAGGCCACAGAAACACAATCCCTTTTCCTTCATCCCATGGAATATGTTGTTCTCACTTACTAATGTGCCACACAACACTCTACTACACTGCTAGCTTAATTTTCTTAACCCCCACTGATTGTCTCCTCAGGTGTTGTTAACATGTGCTCTTAAAAAGCCAGAAGACTCCTGTTACACCTATTAATGGAAGTTATTGATAGGACATTGTGTTGTTGTTATATATTTGTAATGTAGTTCAAGGGAAAGGAGGAGGCGAGAACCGGCTTGACAATATAAATAAGGTTTTAATAATTAACTTAAAACAAAGGACAAACACACACACACACATGACGGACATGTCCGTAAATGATCTCTCTCTCCTCCACCACCGTCTGCTATCGGCTTTTATCCCTCTCGGAGGCTTGATTAGCCTGATACGGGACCGGGTGTGTATCATCTCCTCCGCCCTGCCACAATATTATATACATAACTGAAAACATATATTTTCACATATTTTCACGTATAAAGCCTAGTGCTGTTGATGCAATAAATAATAATACAAATTTTTTATCAATTAATCATGCCCCCTGACCCGTATGTAAATTCCGTAATAATAGTACTTATTTTCCTACCATCGAAGTCCGATGCATATGTACATATACCGACAATTAAAAATAGTACAGATGGAATGCAGGAATACGTCCTTAAAGAGAAAGACAGATTGATGAACTCACTTGCAATATATATATATATATAAAATTCAATTTTTTATTATTTTAATTATTATGCATTATTTATTTAGAATTATCTTTATTTGGGAGCACTATTCTGCAAATATTATATTTATATAAACATTATATTTCTATAAATATATACAGTATTTATATATGCGATTAACTGCAAATGATTAATCAGAAGTGTGATATTATAAAGACAACATATTGTTTGCAAAATGAAATAATTGGCTTTTCATATTATATGGAAAACATATACTTTGCTTAAAATTTATCTTTTTTCTATACACATTTAGTAGGACTAATGTTTGATTACGATGAAGAGAAACATTCCAATTTCAATTCAAGTTTATTAATATTAGATATCATTATATATATATATAATGATATTATTTCTTTGAGGTGTGCTCTTCTTTGAGATCTCTAATCCCAGGAGATCAGCAGTTACAGAAATACTCAAACCAGACCTTCTGGCACCAACAATCATGCCATGGTTGAAATCACTGAGATCAAATTTCTTCCCCATTCTGATGGTCGATGTGAACATTAACTGAAGCTCCTGACCCATATCTGCCTGATTTCAGGCACTGCTGAAACACAGTTGGCTGATTAGATAATCGCATATATGATTGTTGGTCCCAGACGGGCTGGTTTGAGTATTTCTGTAACTGCTGATCTCCTGGGAATTTCACACACAACAGTCTCTAGAATTTACTCCGAATGGTGCCAAAAACAAAAAAACATCCAGTGAGTGGCAGTTCTGTGGATGGAAACACCTTGTAGATGAGAGAGATCAACAGAGAATGGCCAGACTGGTTCAAGCTGACAAAGTCTACAGTAACTCAGATAACCACTCTGTACAATTGTGGTGAGAAGAATATAATCTCAGAATGCTATTCGAGATGCTGGTTGACGCTGTTTTGGCGGCACGAGCGGGACCAACACAATATTAGGTATGGCAGTTTCACTGTTGTGGCTGATCGGTCTGTCTGTCTGTCTGTCTGTCTGTCTGTCTGTCTGTCTGTCTGTCTATCTATCTATCTATCTATCTATCTATCTATCTATCTATCTATCTATCTCTCTCGCTCTCTGCTGTTTATTGTAATGTGTTATGTACATTTTTTACTCACTCAAAAATATCTCTACTTATAATGTATGACAGGATAGTTCAGTTTCTCTTCATATTCAAGAGGGCTGGACGGCAAACTAAGGCTTAATTTAACAACAAAAAAGGGCCCAATATAGAGCCTTGAGGCACTCCTCTGAACAACAATCATTTTCTGAAGGGCTCAGATTCTTTGCTTGTATGTCTTCACTTCACAATATTCCCTTTCCATATTTTTTCTCTAATCCATCCCAAATGGTCTACATGTCGGCTTTCTCTTTGAAAGTTCAAATAATTAATCTCCGTTTTGGTAAATCCTTTCTGACATGTGTTCCAGTCCCCTTCTGCAGGCAGACAGGAAAAGTTGCAGGGAGCTGTCAGGGACCTGGATCACATACTACTTCTCTTCCCTTTCAGGCCCCTGGGGTCCTGCGGCTGTCTGTTGAATGCTCTTTTGCTTTTTCACACTTTCTCTCCATTCCTCAGCATGCTTTTCCCCTTGCGCTCTGAGCGCAGCTTCCCAGGTTTGCCAGCTGTTATATAAGTGCCCTAGTTTCTGGGTGATCCAGCAAACCCTCCCCCACTAAAACTCACTCAACCCTTCATGTTACACTCTCACCTTAATTTTTTTGATAAAGCGTGCTGAAGGTGATTTCAGTTGTCAGCTTCAACTACTTTCTTTGGGGGGGGGGGGGGGGGGCAGATTTTCCAGTAGCTCTTTATGTTCACTTTGGGGTGTATAAAGGGGTTCATTAATGACTAATAAATTGTTTACAGATGCAAAAGTAATGCTCATCAATGCTATGTAGTTGATTTGTAACATGAATTAAAAGGGTGACTTTCATGCAATACCTGCAAATATTGAGCATTTTTATCTTACATATTATACTTGCATGTATGAAGCATTTATTAAGGAGTTGCCATGATATATGCTCTGAATGAACGTGAAGACCTGAAAAGGTTTTTTTTTTTGCATTTGACTTTAGGTAACTAGGACTAGTCAAAAAACAATCATTGTGATAAGGAAATGACATCATTGTGATAAGGAAAGTGATGACACAAGTGAGTCAAGGCATCACAGTAATACATTTAAACACAAAGCAGACTGCAGCAAAATTACATAATCCCTCATGTTATCTCACAATAAAACTATTTTTTTTGCTGCATTGTGACTTATATAATGAATTTTATTCCCATTTTATATTTGTGATTAAAATAAGTATGAATAAGTGTTTTAATTATGCATTAATAACATGTAAGTTAAAATGTTCACTATTTGTCAAGTCTTGCATGAAAGATGTCCTTTTGTATTCATATAGGTATAACTGCATATCAATGATTTATGATGCATTTCTAAATAAATTATTAGTCATTAATACACCCCCTTATAAACCTTTAACAAAGGAAACATTATTGTAAAATTTTACACATTTTACACATTTACACAAAATTTAAGGGAGTAAGGGGGATGAAATTATCAACTGCTGTGGCTCATCTCTTTTTATGTCCAAGGACTTGTATTTAGCAAAGTTATTGCGGAAATAAAATCTAACTGGATAAAAGTCAAATATATGCACCTATAAAGTGCTGGATAGTGTTGCCAAACTACAGTCAGAATAAGCTTAAAAAGGGCTAATTGTTGACTGCTGAGTGCTTTGGAATGTATTTTCTAATGTACTCTTATGTGTCAAGCAGTGTAGAGATTTCATCTTAATAAATTTGTGGGCCAATAAAAATGATTGGCTGGGATGCTAGTTTACTAAAAGTAAAGAGTCAGCTCTAAAATAAAGAACAGTCTTTTATTATTTAACTTTATGTTGAGCAACAATCCAATGCTTTTAACCACTGGACCATTCAGTTGACAAATTTAAGCAATGCTAAGAGACATTCTAGTCTGAGTGTACAAAAAGTTTGCTGAGAAATTGTTGTTGCAGCCAAGTGGATTTGAATTCAAGCAGGAATTATGCAATGAATAACAGCATACATAGTAGAAGGCACAACAGGAACACTCAGAATTCAACAGAAGCACACTTTTTAAAACCGTACTTTGCTGTACTTGAATTGACAACCTTTTGAGCCATAATCAATTGCTTTAACCTGTCATGGTCCTGTCACTCTGTCTGTCTTTATGCGAGTGCACGGTTTTGGTAAAATTCCCTGCCGTGCACTCTTCGGTCTGTCTTGTTTCATGTTGTGACCACAGTGTCTGGATCCTGACTTCCTATCTGGTTTGGTTTCGGTCTGTGTTGGGATCCGGACACACACATGCTCCATGTCTATCTGTTATTGATACGGGTGCATCATGCTTATGTCATCTTGGCAGCATGCAATCGTGTCAATAGTTTGTCTGTCTCACCTACGCGGGTGTGCCTGGTGTCACGCTCACCCGGATTGTGAGCTGTCTTCATGTTGTGCTGAGGTTCGGTCACTTCGGTTTAATGTGTTGGGTGTGTGTACGGCCAAACTCTCGGCACAGGTGTCCTGTCTTGTTTTTGTTGCCCGTTGCATGTACGCTCAGGTTTAGTTTAGTTTGAGAATGATTGGCATCACTTTGTTTTCCATTGCTATGCATTCTCTCATCTTGTTTGTCGGTTGGCATGAGAGTACATTGCCTTGTTGTCTTGGTGATGTGTGCTCATGCCATTCGGGTGTTTAGTTATCTTGTGAGAGCATGTGGCTTTCTTTGTTTCTGTATTACCACGTGTCTCTCTGTCATACGTCATACCCCGCTTCCTTATTTGCCCATTATTATTTTATTAGTCACACCTACCCAGTCTTGTTAACCTGCTGAGAGATCCCTATTTTAGCCTCCTTGTGTGTGCTGTCCAGTGCCAGTCCATCTTGTTTGTTCCACTATATCGGTCCTGTTTCGTCCGAGCTCGGTCCGGTCAGTCCTGTGCCCCGTTCTCCTGTGCCCCACCCTGGATTGTATATTTCCCCTACGGGGTTGTTAATGTTTGTTTTTCCCTCTTGTGGAATTAAATAAATCCCTTATTTTTTTAACTCTGCTTATGGGTCCTGCCTCTGTATTCTCTGACATTACCCACTGTTCCACTCAGTTGGCACAAATCAACCATGACAATGAGACATCCCGATTTTAAAGTCAGCACACAAGTTATCTTTTGAACTATAGGTGGCGCTGTCTCCAAACATATCAAGTGTCCATGGGACATAATGTTGATGATGCATAACAAATTTCTTTTAAACTCAAAGATACATTCAAAATGTATTTAACTTTTGAATAAAAGTTAACATGGCGTAGAGGCAGTATGGTCTCCAAAAAAAAAATTTGAAAAACTGTCTCCAAACTTTGCATGTATCCTCAGATTCTGGTCCTGATGAAGCATACCAAGTTTTGTTTCGATAGGACAAAGCGTTGCAGAGATACAGCCTCAAATCCATTTTCAAGCCCACCTTATTAACTTCACAATGGCATAAGTTTTAAACAAAGGCGAAAATCTAAATGATTTTTGAGACATTGTTTGGGCAAATTGGACTAAGTTTGAAGGCTGTGAATCCTCATAAACATCATAATCCAAGATGCCGGCTACTGTAATGGGCAGAGTTTTAATGTAAGTTGTCCATTGGAATCAACAGGAGGAGTATAATCAGATGCCAAACTAATTGTGTTTCTAGGACAAATAGTTCAAAAGATATGTGCAAAACAGAAGATGTAGAATGATATAGGTGCTATAGAATGTGTCCTAGAGACCCCAAATTGGGGGTATGAAAAGTAACACAACCGCTCGTCTCCGAAGAAAGAATCAGACTGAACAGATGCACAATCCCCGCCTTTTATATCCGTATGTCCGGGGGCGGGACATGAAAATTCTTTTCGCCAACTTGCCATTGACCTTTTTCATATTCAGGGGTATCCGAGGCTCCCGAAAGAAGCCCCTTGTGTCACTACAATAGACACAACATCGAGTGAGTGACAGAAGGGGAACCACATCTGGTAAGTAACCTAATTTTTTAAAACTAAAGTTTTTACATTGAGTTTTTACATTTACCTGTTTGAGTCAAAAGATTAGAGTCTCTAGTTTAATATGATATGCCATTTAAAAGATTTGAGCGATTTATCGCTAAACACCACACTGCTAAACACAATGACCATGAACGTGGACTATATGCTCATTTTCATAAAAAATCTCCTATATTCACTTTGCATCATCACTTTGAGAATAAATGGATGCATCCAAAGGCTGGAAAATTTAGCTTTCAGAGGCTTTATATGGAGATAGGATGTGCATTTTGAACTGTTCTGAGACCAGTGCAGACAAAAAGCACACTGGAGTTTAAGTCATTCACTAAATGGTGAGAAAGGGAGAATCCTAGAGCTCTCTGTACAGCTAAATTCATTCAATCCAAACTTCCTATAAAAAGTTTAGTTTTAAGCTGCAGATGAGGTAAGATACAAATGTCTACCACAGTGGGACATCACTACGTGGAGAAAGTAGAAAATTAGTACTTTTGGCAGCTTGGTTTCAACAAATGCTCTTTTTGCAGTGAGGAGGTTTTGAGTTCTGAAACTTACAGTATGTTTTTATAGTACATTGACCTCTTATATGTCAAAAGCTCAAGAAAAATGTGATACCTCATGTCATGACCTCTTTAAAGGTAAGACAGATGTTTTGGCATCAGTTAATCATCAATAAAATCATCTTAACATAAGAAGCCCATATACAGATCAATAATAATAATAATAATAATAATATAGATAATCGATATCTCTAATGAAACTAGAGTTGATAAATGTTTTGATTTGAGAGTGAATTCCATCTAAAATATCAGACTGTTCATTACATAAAGTGATTGCATAGCCTCAGAAGACTTGGAATATAGCACACAAGTCTTATCATCTAATTTTACAGTGGTTTATGGTGCTTTTTGCCCTTTTTGGAATTCTTCTAAAAATCTTTTTTTTTTTTGTTCTGGTTAAGTAAGAAAGTCATACACATGACAGCCTTATGACACAGGATGAGATAAGGGTGACTAAATAATGAGAGAATTATTTTTTTTTGTGAATTATTCCTTTAAAGCCCAATGTGGCCCCTGTACCAAACAACTGCTCTACCACCTCTATTGTGCCATGTGACCGTGCTTTTTTAGTGTTTTTTTTTTTTTTTTGCATTACTTGCATTGTTTTGAACATGTTTGAAAAATAACTCTCTCAGTTGGCATTGAGGGAAATTTAGACTCTGCAAATAAACTCATTTTAATGTAATTGTTTCATATATTATGATATTGAAAATAATGTTTTCATCTTTTAATTTCTGTAATCACGTCGCCCTTTTAACCGTCGCCGACGGTTCGAGAGAGAGAGAGCTCAATCACGGACATGTCCGTTGTGTGTGTGTTTTTGTGCTTTTGTTTAAGTTCTCATTAAAATATTATTTATATTGACAAGCCGGTTCTCGCCTCCTCCTTGCCCATCATAACCCTGTGTTACATCTACTCATACTACATTTTTAAGATGTAACAGTACTTTTACTTGAGCATTATTTTTCAGTACTCTTTCCACCCCTGATAATTAGTGACAGATTTTTTTGTTGTTGTTGGGTAAACAATTTCTTTAAGTCTGTAAAGGTCAAAGTGGCTAGATTTTCTTTGTGACAAAAAATGTCCTCAGTCACATCAGCCTTTGATAGTTTCCTTTTCACTAAATCATTGTACAGAACAGCAATTTGTTCACAGTTAGGACTTGCAGGCCAAACATATGATGGATGAAGTTAGTGTGATCTTTGAAACCTGCTGGCGACATCTTCCTCTCTCCCAAGAATACTTCTAAAACTTGTTTTTGTTGCCTCTGGCACAGTTCTGGAATGTCTTTAGCAAGGCAGCTGTTAGACAGATCATCTCCAGAGAAATTTTGGCACATGATAAATGCATGGCTCAAACACAGACAGCCTCAGTCCCTCAAATGTGAAGCATTCTGAGCTAAAACCATGTAATTCCTGAAATCTGGCCATGTTTAATGCTCTGGTCAGCACATCAGAATGTTTCTAGGCCAGTACACAATAGGGGAGTGCTCTGCCAGGCCTGTTCCTGGACATATGGGAACGTGAGAATGTGTGTGTGTGTGAAGCACTCTGCACTTTCTCATTGGATCAGCTCCCATAGTCATTCATTATCAGCATGTCCATTCATGAGGAACAGAGTATGCGGGAGATTTAGAGTGGCTCAGCCCTGAACATAAATTTTATTGCACAGCGAGCAAACGGCCCATGCACCACTGTTGAGATGGTTTCACAAACAGCGCGGACGTTCACCATTGACTCCTTCATTCCTGTGATTTAAAGTGCTTGAAGAAGGGAGGGTTGGAATTCTGGGGTCTTCAGAAGGGTACATATATTATGTTGAGCATTCACACACAAATGCAAAAAAGCATTTACAGTGGCAAAAATAAGTATGTGAACCCTTTGGAATTAGCTGGTTTTCTGCATTAACTGATCATAAAATGTAATCTCATCCTCATCAAAGTCACAAATATAGACAAACACAATGTGCTAAAGCTAACGACACACAAACACTTATAATCTTTAATGTCTTTATCGAACACATCTCATTAAATCTTCACAATGCTGTGGAAAAAGTAAGTGAACCCTTGGATTTAATAACTTGGATTTAATAATGATAGCAAGCAGTCCAGATCACAAAGCAGTAAAGCATCCCCAAATCATACAATCTACATCTGCTAGCTGCCTTGAGATGTCACACATGTCAGATAAACTACAGATTTAATTGTTGTGACTTCAAAATTCACATAGATAATGAAAATGACACATTGGGATTAGAATTTCTCGATATTCTCAACTCACCTAGCGTCAGACAAAATGTGACAGGACAAACTCATCACCATAATCATATGCTATATTTAATTCTGTCATATGGGGTTGATGTTCTACAGCAGAGTGATGACATCTCAGATCATTAACTCGTCTCTTGTTTGCTGCGATCAGCTAATGTCACTAAATGTACACCATGCTATAATTCAGGTAGAACTATTCTTTTGACCACTAAAGATAACTTCACTAATAATCTTCCAGAATTATCTCACATACTCAGTAAGCCAAAAAGTCTAGAAGAACTTGATGTAATAACAGAAAATATAAGTACAGTCTTCTCTAGCACTCTTGATAGTGTCGCCCCCTTCGATGAAAGAAAAAAGCCCCACACCATGGTACAATGATCACACTGAAAAGGTAGTGTCCTCCAAACTATTTTAATTTCTATTGAGAAATGGTATATATGAAAAATTTCAGTCAGAATTTAGGCCCCATCATTGTACAGAGACTGCAACTTATCAGTTACAAATGACTTGCTCTTATCATCTGATCACGGCTACATTTCTCTTCTAGTGCTTTTAGATCTTAGTGCTGTCTTCGACACTATAGATCACAACATTCTTGAATAGGCTGGAAAATTATGTTGGCATAAGTGGACTTGCATTAGCATGGTTTAGGTCCTCTTTATTAGACTGCTACCAATTTGTATGTGTAAATGAGGAATTGTCAAATCAAACAAATGTATGGAGTGCCACAGGGATCAGTTTTAGGGCCTCTGCTTTTCTCCTTATACATGCTTCCCCTGGGAGATATTATCAGGAATCGTGATATACACACAAAGGGGTTTGCTTTTCAATAGACTCACTGAGTTTAAGTCTAGACTAAACACTCATTTATTTAGCCAGGCATAAACATAATTTATCCATCATCTCACAATTAGGCTGCTTTAGTTAGGTCTGCTGGAACCTGAAAAATCTCAACAATACACCTTATTTTCATCCTAACTCCATTTACAGCCTTTGAAAGCAACATTTTCCAGCTTTATGATGCATCCATTGATTCTTAAAATGATAATGCACAGTGAATATAGAATATTTTAAGGAAAATTGTGTAATTGTGTTTAACAGCCTGCCATTTTGCGATATATCGATGAAATGTTTAAAATGGGATATCTAATGAAACTGGAGACTCTAATCTTTTGACTTAAACAGGTTTTAAAAGATTAATGAGATTCCTTACCAGATGTAGTTTTGATGGCATTTATCCAAAAGACAAACTCCACTTTGATCGGCACCATGATGTTTTGTCACATGACTCAGTACGTTTAACCCTTTTATGACAGCTTAAAGTCTCCTGAACTGAGATTAGTTGGTTTAAATAAAAATTGTATTATTCTTAATATCATGATCTAGAACCCTTCATAAAACTGACATCTATGTTAATATTATTCTATTTGTTTCCATACTTCGGGGGTATTAATATCCCGAAGTTACTAGAGTTACCAGAGATTCAGCCCCGTTCCTGCTTGGTGTCCGACTCTGCTGCTATGTTTCTCTGAGCGATGATGGCTAAATGCTGCCGGTGCTAGCAAGACATCACTTTAGTCTTTTAAAATGGACTTCAGAGAATGAACTGATGCCAACTCCAACTGTAATACATCGAATACTTCATATCCCACTGCCTGAACCTTGGACTTGGACCCCACCGAACCTCACCGAAATGACCTGCTGGTTGAATTGCGATGCACCTCACTGATCTCTGCCTGCATTACCTTTGTCTATTGATGGACTACACACTTGAAATGGAATACATAGACTATAATTTATTGCCAACAAAAGCTTTCATCAGCCAACTAACAAAGGACAATGCATCTATGTGAACTTCTGCAGTTAATCCAGAAGACATTACTCATTCATTTTACAGTTCATAATTTTTTTTTTTTAAACACTGGACCTTTAAACTTAGTTTACTAATATTAAACCATGACCTACCCTGCATATAAATAACTAATATTGGCCTTATGTTCATACTGGTTAGCCAGAGGTGAACTGGCCCCCACAGTGAGTCTGTTTTCTCCAAAGGTTATTTTATAGTTAATTTAATTTTTTCAACATCATATGGAGTTTTGTGTTCCTTGCCACAGTTGCCTTCAGCTTGCTCACAGGGGTTCTCAATACAGTTATTATTTAAATATAAATTTTTATACACAATTTACAATCATATTCAGTCAAAATACACAATAATCACTGAGACTTTATAGATAGTATGGTTAATTTTATTTTTTAATGCATGATTTTCTGTAAAGCTGCTTTGAAACGATGTGTAATGTGAAAAGTGCTTTACAAATAAAAATGACTTGACTTGATAATGCTCACTACGCCTTACTTCACCATTGGGATGATGTTTTATTGTTGGTATGTGGTGCCTTTTTATGCCATTTTGCAGTGCTGCATGGTTCCAAACAAATAAACATTTGTTTTGTCAGTCCACAAAACATTTTCCCATTAGTGTTGTGGAGTGTCAAGGTGGTTTTTGGCAAATTTCAGGAGCGCAGCAATGTTTTTGTTGGAAAGCAATGGCTTTATTCATGGTGTCCTGCCATGGACACCATGCCTGTTTTATGTTGGAAAGCAGCATCTTTCTTTGTGGTGTCCTGCCATGGACACCATGCCTGCTTTATGTTTTCCATATAATGACTCATGAACAGAGATGTTTACCAGTTCCAATGATTCCTTAAAATGTTTCCTGATATAGCTTTGCGTAGTCCACCAGACCCAACACAAAGTGACTCTCTAATGGCCCGGCGAGGTCCCCAATCAACGGAAGGGGGTGCAATGGCGCTCTTAGGGTGGCCAGTGGACATTTATGATATGTCGCACACCACCTGCGAACATCGCTGTGAATGCCTGGCCAATAGAAACGGGCCATTAGAAGGTTCAGTGTCTTTTCCTGCCCCAAGTGACCCACCATCAGATTATAATAACATTTCCTGATGGCTCTGTGGTATTAACATTTGTGTTGTATCCTCCTTTGTCTGAGCATACTGCGTCAATTGACAGAACCGATCCTTGATAATTGCAAAATAAGGATATGCAAGTGCTATGTCTGACTGGAGGTGTTGACCATCAATCACTTTCACTTGATCAAAGGTCTGCCTATGGATCTCATCTCACGTCTGCTCCAGAGGGATATCCCTAGCATGGAATCCTCTAAGGCCTGAAGAAGCCGAGACTTCCCCTCCCTTACGTCCGCAGCCTCGACACTATGTTTTTGTACCCGAAATTGAATAGTGACTGTCACTACAGGGTACCTTTGGATATCTCTGTGCGCACAACTTACCTTCACCCACCGGCTTGTATCTAAAGCCTCAGATTGAACCAAGCTTTAATGAATGGAGGTTGGATTACAACCTGAATCCACCAAGGCTGGATACATACCACCCTTAATACTAAAAGGCATGTGGTACATTCTAGCCTGTGGCGCGTTGGGGACCCGTACCAATGTCCCCACCTCCATCGCCAGGCATCGGTACTGGAAATGCCCGGGCTCCCCGCAGCTCCAGCAAACCAGCCCAGACTTCCCGCCCGCACCCGTGGTGGCAAAATCACCAATCTGGGAGTGACCGACAAAATGCCCCCACAAGGTAAAACATTTGGGGTTTACTATCCTTATGGGGACATTTGGCCCCCACAAATTGATAAATACACTCTCACACACACACACACACACACACACACACACACACACACACACACACACACACACACACACACACTATAGCAAATGGAAAGGCAGTAAAAATATATTATTTACAAATGGCATTTGAATGCATTTCTACAACATTGCTGCAAAAAGATTCTCTTAATTTCTGGTCCATAAGCTCTGCAGCCTCATGGATGAGACATTGGAAATTTGCATCTCTCTTCTCCTCACTTACAAAAGGAAGCTTTTAAAATCTCGGATCCAAGGCAGACGATCTATATAGAACTTGCCTCATGTCCAGATATTGATGTTCAAGCTCCCTTGCCATTGTCTGCTTCATCTCTGTAATCAAATTGGAGTCTTCATCTGTGACACTGAAATGCTCCAACAATTTAGCTTGAAGAGGTGCAATGAAAGATACTGTGGGCTGCTCTTCCTAGCACAGTATGGTGGTGGCGGTTTTCATTGGTTCATGTATCTTAACTATTTCTTCAACTGTAGAGTGTTTTGCCCAGCACTGAAGCACACATTTTGATTGCTCCAAAAATCACTCCAGCATATCAAAGGGGCTGTTCCAGTGAGTGATCACGTCTCGTTTAAGCTTGTGTTCTGGAGTTCCGTGCAACCTCTGCTTCTCTTTTAAAACAGCGGTACCAACCGTGCTGCGGTGGAAAAATGACACGATTCATATCACTCTTCCCAAAAGACAGATTGCAACAGCACATTTTAGGACTTTTTGTGCAGCCAAATGTATGGTATGTGCAAAGCATTTAATGTGAGGTGACAGATTTGCCTCTTGTCTGGCTATTGACATGTTTCTGGCGTTATCGGTGACCAGTGCAGGTTTACTCTCGACTGTACCTAGATTTACTCCTGTGTGTGAGTCGTTCAAAACACGTTTCTGCAAAACATAATTCTTCATTTGCCAGTCGGTATCAATATAATGGCAGGTCACGGTTACCATCTGTTGTGATTGCGATTCGTCCCGCATCCATTAGTGTACGTTGTATATCATCTTTAACTTGCCTGTGCAGCTTCGGAATGCAACTTTCACTGAAGTGCTGTCTTGATGGAATGCTATATTTTCGGCTATCTAGTAGCTCACGAAAGCCTTCATTTTCAACTACACTGTTTGGCCTAAGATCTTTACATATAAAATAAAAAGTTGATCAAGGTGGGTGAGAGAGACTCTCTCTCTTCAACCAAAACACTGTTGTTAACTCCATGTTTCCTTTCAAATGCACTGACAGGTTTGTCGTACTTCTCAAGTATTTCAGCTCGTACTGGCAATGTTTGCTATGTTTTGTCTGTCTGCCCATCTTTTTCAAAATCCAAAATAATTCCATACCCATGACTTGAGTCCGTGTTTGTTTTTTGGCTGCCACTGATGACAGTACTGCTAGGTTGCTGCATCACGATCGTCTGGCGCCTGTACAGTTTAAAAGAGAATGCACGCTTTGACGGAATTGTGTAGAACGGTCCTTGGACATTGCGTGCAGGTGTGGCTAACATGAGAGTGTCAAAATAAAAGTGCATCTTAAAAAATGTATAGATTTTTATGTGTTGCATTGATACATCATATCGTTAGTCATTTGATTGATGCATCGTTCCATATCGATGTATCGTTACACACCTAGTAACTAATTGCCTGTTTAAAAACCCTTATAAATTAAAGCTTGTAGTGCTGCATAAACACTAGATGGTGCAATAACTATTGTCAGCTGGCCTTCAATTTAATACAGCCACCCCAAATTTGCATTGTAAATTTAAATTAAATCTCTGGGCCAGCACAGTACAGTTAGTCAACAAGAAGTACTGCAAGCTGAATAAGTTGAAATACAGGCCTGACATAATTTGATCTTTAACTTGAATTTAGGTTGTTCTGACTTTATTGCCGGCTCCAACTATAGAACTTTTAACAGTTCCAACAGGCCATAGAGATCTTGTAGATTGTGGATCAGCAATCATTATCATTGTTCCAACTTTCATTATCATTGTTCCAACTTCTGTTCGCAATTTTTGTCAAGGCTTAAGTCCAGGCAAGTAGTGATGCAGGAAGCAGTTCCAGAACTGATCAGCCAGTACTTGGATGTTCCTCCATCTTTTCCAGCTAAGCAGCTCAGATTCAGGATAAACTACTTGTGGTAAGGCAGTATCCAGCCACCCCATGAGGAGAGAGTTAGGAGTAATCAGACCTGGATCAGCTATGTCTGATGATACATATTCTAGTGGCTTCGAGTTCAGAATGAAGTCAACTAATAGAGTCCTGAGCACCTCTCCTGTGACTGTATGGGCACCAATGGTGGTATACAGAGCTTTACTATACTGAGTCTTAACAGAATGGATTTCTCTCTCCCAGGATCAACCAAAGTGAGGGGCACTGGGTGGATTGTAATGAAATTCAATGTGGATGAAGATTTTTGAAAGCTTCTTGCAGTTCAGTCTCTCCACCCTTGTAATTGGTTTCTTGGTCAGAGTGCAATTTGTGGGGTTTCCCTCTTCAAGCAATTAATCATCTGAGAGATACAAGGAAAGAGTTGGAGTCAGCTTGAGACAGAATGTCAATATAAACTGTTTTGATGGTCAAACCCTTATAAATTATACCACAGAGTTTCTCATTTCTTTGCCCAATTTTGATAGTAAATGGGCAGAAACAATCCATGCCTATGGAATAGAAGGCAGGCTGGAAGAGTCTTAAACTGGAAGGAGACTAGTCTGCCATCTTTGGGTTGCCACGCCATCTGCAACACTCATAGCAGCAAAGTTGAATTTCACTAATGCTTGTTCGCTCTCAGAATCCAGTAGCACCTTCTGATTTCTGCAAATAAACACTCTGTGCCAGGGTAAAGTAGGTGTGCATCAAAATGTTTAATCAGTAGCTTAGTGTAATGGAACATTATTATATTATTATAAAATTTCCACAACAATCTTGGCGTTGTCAGGTAGGATTGTCAGCTGATTCATCAATACCCTCAGCGCCTAAGGACGAAAACTGTCGGGGTTAGAGTCCCTCTAGTCAAACCTTTCCTACAAAAGTGGGTGAGACATGGGAACCTGAGGACTGAGGGTGGGGTTGGATCAACGCACAATCCATGGAGCAGAAGGATAAAGAACCAGCAAACAGACTCAAGCAGCAATTCTCTTTCCGGTAAAAAAAAATTCCATTTTTGGAATTGTGATTCTTAATTAGGGAAATTTAAATCTTTAATTAAAGAAAGATGGGGGCTGGAATAAAAGGAATTCTAAATAATTTACAAAATTATTTTAACCAACGTGTCATTAGGGCTGGTCTGCGACCTCTAGAGAATTGCCTAAAATGGGTTCAAACAATAATAAAAAAAAAGGGATAATAGACAAACCAGATCTGGGATTTCCAAATAGCAAATACATGATAAATAATTATGGCAAAGGCTGCTGTGATCAACTGCAAGTCTGAGTAGTTGAATGCAGATTTCCAAAAGCAGGAAGTTTCAGCACACAGCAATTGAAACAATTAAGAGGAAGGTTAGATAAGGAAAATAAGAGTAGGGAAGAACATGAAGGAATGTCAAAAATTAGGCAGAAAAAGCATGCAGTGTTTCAGGCAGACTGAAAAGCATATGTGGACTGGCTCACATAAGCAAACATCAGGGAAAGAAAATGTCAGGTAGGGACAGATAAAACTAACAACTTGTCTCAGTGTCTGAAGTACTCAGATGATGCTGACCTGAACTGGGTGACGTGGAGATCGGCAGAACAAACGATCAGATGAAGCAGCACAAGATGAGGCAACCCTTGAGTCAACAATAAAGCACCAATCAGCTAACGTCTCACCATCAGTGCCACCACCACCGCAATCATATACAGTAAGCACTGGATTATCATATAGGGAAATCGCAGCTGACTTTACCATCGCATATACGTCTTCAGGACTACCATAAGGGCAGAGATGCTGAGCTTTCTCATGAAGTATTATGGTGCATAAGTGTCTAGTGAAAGGTCACCATTACGTAAGATGACTCTTCTCTTTTTTAGCAACACCTTGCTGCTGCCTGTAGGTCGATATACATACAGGGTTTCAACTGGAGTCCTGGCAAGATGGCTAGTCTCCCCAGATGCACTGGTTGCATAGGCACGCTTTCTTGAATTAAACTCATGTAGAACCTTTAAATGCCTCTATTGAAACTTCCTGAATTTCGCTTTGAGGGTACACTGGCCTGTTTAATGAACACGCCCACATTTCCAGCATCTCTGATTGGATTTAATTCAGGTCTCAATCTGCTTTGGACAGTAACTGGAAGTTTGAACACTGACTGAGATTGTGTTGTGTTACAGAAAGGACAGAATTTCTTTGGCTTTTCTTGTGGTTTCACTTCTGCCATGGCATTGTGGGGAGGCAGTCCAGATTTAATGGCTTGCTTTTGTTCACTTCCGTAAAAGATAGCAGTAGACTTGTAAGGGACTTTAGGTCCTATTTGTTGATCTTTGCGGGGAGCTTTCCTCTCTCTACTTAGATCAGTACTGAATTGAGTACCGTCCTCTTGGTATCTGAATTGAGTACCGTCCTCTCCACTTCATACTCCAGCCACTCTGCCAGGTCAATTAGGGAAGGTATTGGTGATTATTCTCCTCTTGCAGACCTTTCAAGCACATCTGAAGTACTTTAGGAGAGGGATATGGGTTCCTCTCATAAGCAGGAACATCAACAAGTGTGATATGAGGCAGCGATGTACCTCTTTTGGCCCTAATTAATGGCTTTCCATTGTTGGAGTGGTGTGGTGGAATGTGTGTAGGTCTTTGCTCAGGCACATAATCAACCTCATAGTCTTCAAGGTATTGTGGTGGATCTGCTCTACGACTGTTGCATCATAGGACTCCTCTCTCTGTGTAGACATTATTACTGCTCTAGAAGTTGCAGGATCTGGCTCGAAGGACCTTGTAAAAAGATTATAGCGTTTGAACTACTAAAGAAAGGCACATAGGTGCCAATTGCTGTCCGGTAGCAACCGCCACAGAATGTCTGATTAGAACAAATAATTATAATGTCCAATTCTTGAGGAGGTATAAAGGCACATTCCACTCACAATCCTTTTATTCTTCACAACTTGCCAGAGTTGGTTGTAAACATGTGTGTGGTTCTAAATTAGAGAAAACATATGCAAAATAAAAATCAAATATACGATACCCATTCATCTCTATGACTGTGCTCTTGAGACGCTCCTGTTCTACCCACTCAATACGGGACTCTAACTGGCATCTCCGGCATGGGATGCGGATGCGCTAACAAGGAGGCTAAAGGCTACAGCCTCTAGCGTCAGTCGCTAGTGCACCTCTTGAGGTCAAGAGAGTGAGGTTTATATGCATTGCACAGCTATCTATCAGCTGGCCACCATTACACTCAGTTAGCACAGGGTTCCCAGAAAGAGAGCAAAATGGAGGCTGACATCTTTGCTCATGGGCACTCAGTTCCGGGATCGGGTGTCACATGACAGATCACTCGTCAATGAGAATATATAGGGAAAAATATCAATAAATGTCATGCTTTTAAGAGCCCTTCAAAAACAATCCATCACCAGATGACGATGTGCTTCAATATAATGAAATAATTTAAATTGATATGCTTGGAATTTTTTTAAATTTCGTTTATTTTTTTATTTCGTTTTTTAAAAACGGCTACTTCTGAATGGCTGTCTATGGAGAAGCATGCTTTTTGCCATTGGGTGGTGGAGTTCCAGCATCTACCAGCAAGTGTCCTAATGTCCTAATGTCAGGTAGGTAACTAATTGCCTGATTAAAAAAACCTAATAAAAAAAAAGCTTGTACTACTGCATGGACACTAGATGGAGCTATAACCATTGTCAGCTTGCCCTCAATTTGATAAGGACCTGGCTGTAAACCCACGGAATGAGGTGGGGTTACACATGGGGTGGGGTTACATGTGTCGCTCCGCCCATAACCTACTCTCAATGGCACATTCATCTTTCATAGACATACATCATAGGAGATGTTGTCATCATTGCCATTGTTATCATTGTTTAAGATACATTTTATAGTTGAGCCAAACAATTTGATTATAGTGCTTACTTTTATGTGATATTCAATCCTAAATTCCATGGATTTTATCCTACATTAAAAGTGAGGAACAAAATCGGGATAAACTGACATGAAAATGTTCTTAGAAGCATGCCAACTGAGAAGCATGTATGAAGCATGTGTTTTTTTGTGCTCCTGCACCGTCAGTACAGTATTAACAGTAGATTATAGATGTCTCATGCAATATGCCTCATTCATTACATGCCATTGGTTTCTGTGTGCATGTCAATTAGAAAGTCATTTTTAGACAGACGAGATAACGGTGCACACATTTTTGGAGCGAGGAGGAGAGATAATCGTGTACAACCTTTCAAATAAATGGATATGAATCAACGTAGAATACGAGCGAAAGCACCGCAACGCTCTCAAGAATGGAATAACAATTTTCATCAATTCATCAGCCTCTTGGTTACTATTGTTGAGGGCATGAATTAAAATGACTAAGTTCCTAAATGCAGTGTAATAGATCAAGCAGATAAGGATGGTGTGTATAAAGCAAACTTGGTCAATGAATGAATCTATGATTAATTATGCAAAATAATCACTCAAGACGATGAGCTGTTATGGCAGAATCCAGGAGTGTAAAAGTGCATGCATAAATTGCTCGTTTTTTCAAGAATAGCCAATACACGTCAACAATTTTGATCATCATTCCATGCGACTCAATCCTGCTAAATTTATTTGAAATGACACATGAGTTACAACGCAAAGTCACATCACTTACTCACGTAAGCACTAAAATCAAAAGTATCTTGCTAAATACTTTTAACACTGACTACAACCACATTAATATTACAGTTGAATCTTCTTCAAAATTATCATGATGAACTATTTTAAAACAAATTTCCTATCATGTACACCTATAAAAAGTCATGGGCAGAGCGACACATGTAGCCCCGCCCCATATGTTGCTCTGCCCTGTTCTGCAAGCTGCAGTCATGGATATTTGCTCAATTTAATACATTTCTCCTTCACTTGCTTCCAATTGAATATAGAGTTAAATTTAAGGTACTTTTAACTGCTTTTAAGGGTCTAAATTTTCATCTTCTTAATCATGATCAGACATCTAGGCCTTTAAGATCATCACAGAGCCTGCTCTTGAGTGTCCCCAAATCTCGTTTGAAATCGAGAGGGGATTGGGCTTTCTCTGTTGCCGCTGGATCTTGTTTCATCTTGGCAAATTAATAAACACATTTTACTCTCAATTCTTGTCAGAGCATTCTCTCTTTCTGAGCAGTGTATAGTAAACAGACACGCAGATCTAATATTAAGCACGGCTTATGAAAAATCACCTTTGGAAATAAACAAATAAAGACATCATCGGAGGTTATGCAGATACATATAAATGGAGGTATACATGGTGACAAGAAACACTGCATGGTCATGATCTCGGAAAAGTAAGAAGCTGATTTTATTACTGTCTCTTCAACACAAAACAGCAACAAGTCAATGATTTACTTACTCTTTTACTATAAATGCTGACGTTAGAAATCGTTCTGCTGTACATCCTGTGGTTGTGTGATAGTTTATAAACAGATCACAAAATTCTGGTATTATTATCCTTCTATTTATTTAAATTGCGGTCAATAACAGCTAAACTTTCACAAACTTGCCGGAAAGGCAGCCGCCGCTTACTTCCGCATTGCAAAATATGTTGGATAGTCTCAGAATCAGACCGCACCCCCATGGATTGCCCAAAGTCTGTGCACTAACCACTAGCATTTTCTGCTTTGTTTACTTAGTTGTCTGTGAAATTCTCTATAATTACATTTTCTGTGCTGTACCAAGACTCTCTAAAAATGTTTTGCTGTCTCCCATATGTTTTCTGTGCAATCGCCTGTGGATAATTGAGTGCAGGGTTATCAGATACTGATAAATAATTTATATAATTATATAAATAGTTTTTTCCCCCCATGTTGGCCGTTTCTTATAACATGATACATCTCTGATAAACCCGCCCATAAACAACCCGTAATGACAACATTGACTGTGATTGGTCGCTTTACATGTAAGTTAGATAGCTTTTCCGGTCTAAATGGTCGGTTCTTGGTCAATTAAAGCGACTATAGACCCCGGACCTATGCCGTAGCCAATGCGAGACTAGTCGTTTTAGGGTTTTAATGTTAATGGCGTTCCGTCGTCATGGCAATGAAGTTATATTGTATATAATTTTACAAAAAAGGTTAGCAAGGGATTTTATCACACTAAAATCTTGTATCCATCTTGTGGCTATAATTCTGAAAGGGAGTATTTTAACATTTATGGAATGACCCTATTAAATTCCATTGTAAATACCTCACTGTAACCCCGATTTTTGCTTCTTTTTTTAAAGAGAAGGAAATACATTTTTCTGGTAATCAACATTATGCCACAAATGCTATCAATTGAGCTGAAGTACGTAACTGTCTTCTATTCCACTTTAAAATGAAGAGACAACTGTAAGAAAGTCATTTATAGGATAATTTTCTTGAAAACTGTAAACACTGTGTCTCTGTGGCACTATAAAAATTTGTTTTGAGAAACCCACATAGACCCGCCCCAACAACGTCACTCAACCAATTTGTGAGTCGGGGATGGGACAATCTGACTGACTGAACAACAGCAGATGAGGGGTGTATTCAGAAAGCTGTTTTGAAAACATTTATCTATTTTTTTCTTCCGTTTGATGGCACTAGTTTCGCAGAAATTACATACTTTAGCTTTAACTTGAAATGAACCCTAGACTATTCCTTTAATGTTCTATCAAGTTTTAAATAAACAAAACTTACCTCTCTACCTTAAACCTAAACCTAACCAATGATTTGATTGCTGTATTAATTCAGAGTTATTAATTAAAAATGTAAAAATATGCGATTAATCATGCTGCTTAAATGGACGTAAATTCCATAGTAAAGAATTTTCCTATCAAAGGAGCAATTCAAGCTTGAAGTACAACCTTCATGCTTTTACTAGTCCTAGTCAGTAGGGGGCAGTCAGCGCAACTCCAGCTGTACTACAAGCAACAAACTGACAGCTCAGTGATTTACAGTTAGCTGCACAACACATGTCAGAAAGCAAGGGTCTCAAGACCATATTTTAATGTCTCCAAACTATATATAACTTGACACAGTGTCCACAAAAGCACACAGTTTATGGCCAGTGTAAGGCTTATGTTTAATGATATGGAAATAAAAAAAACAATAAATTTACTTCAAAAAACACTTTTTGGTATTGTCTGAAATCAATGCTTTACTTGTATGCCACAAAAATGTTATGTCTTTAAATTATCTTAATGATTGTATTTATAATATAAAATAAGAATGATCTTTCCATGGTGTTGATTTTCACGCTGTATTGAAATTACTTGCAATTAATTCAATTAATTTATCGGCATCTCATGTAATTAATTTGATTTAATTGATTGACAGCCCTGTTTACAAGTCATGTGCTATAGTAAAAGTGTTTACATGTAATAAGATCAAATTTTTATATCAAACTCTAGTGTTCATCTGACCAGGAAACTGCCACGTTAATTACAATGCAACACATAAAAATTATTTTGCAAAAACGTAGGTATAGTAACGTGATTCACTGAGACCAGGTTGAAAATATCAGACTCATTATGCAATGAGTAGTAGGCTAGATTTAAAAAGAAAAGCTTGTTGACGTCATTTGAATCAGCATTTAAACTGTAAATGTGGCTCATACTGATAACAATTTCAGCCATCTTGCTCAGGGGCCTTTGGCAGCTATGGCACTTTTACATCAACAGCTTGCTGCTAGCAGGCTAACAGGAGAAGTTTGGCTCTGCCTGGCTCCAAGTCAGACCCTGAGGCTATATCCACTACCCTTACCAACACATTTGGAGCTCTGGACTCCTCAGTTCACACCATCAAATCTCAAGTGCTTTTTGACATGTTAGACGCAACATGGACCTTTAGCCATGTAGTTAGGACCCTGATGGACCATGGCATTTAATGATCACTGAGATGTGCCTGCAGGTTTTACAACATCACGATTTGCTGCAATGGCTCAAATATGTAGGTCATAAAAAGTGCATCATGGAGATATACAACATGTGCTTAATATGTCAATGTGTCAAGGAATTATGTGGATTTCATGGTGGCTGTAATGAATGAGGTAATATGTCATGATAACGATGATCTTAAATCAGTCATATGAATACAACCCAACCAACCCTGCAACCACAAATAGAAAAAATCCCTGTCACAAATAGTGAGCAGGATTATAGTACAGTAATTGCATATTGATTAGAAAGCAGCGCTGTTGTTTGCTAAAGGCCAGATAATTTATCTGTCAACAAGGAGATTATGTTATACATTTCAGTTGCAGTACTCACAGTCCTTGCTTTATAAAGAAATATTAGTATGAATTTATATGATTTAAACATGTACATCAGTTCCACATGAATCAATAAAGTTACATCAACATATTTTTTCCTCTTGGTTTTGTTCATTAATTATAAAACATTAGAATTTGTTAACATACTTGAATAAAGTTATTTTTAAATCAATTAAGTAGCCTCAAAGTGATTTTACATGTTCCTAATAAGGATGGGCGGATCGATACTAAAGTATGGATACTGCCGATCCTGATGTGGTATCAAGAATATCGATCCTCACATAAAAATATTAATTCTGAAGGTTTTTTTTTAAACTAGTGATCTTATTATTTAGATAACATGAATATTAATGAATCTTATATGCTTCAAAGTGGAAAAAAATATTATATTAGCGAATTGTTTCATGGCACCGGAACTATTTTTTCTTCCGCTCATCTTGGAGTGTATAAATGTTAAAATACACCAGCAGACAGATAGCGCTCACCCTTTCAGTCACAGCACTCATTCAAAGAGGGATCAGTGCTTTCCTGAGGTAATGACAGAAAAACTGAATTATTCACACTATGGCAAACCTGGACACGACATGTATTATAATGGCCTTGTGTGACCATTTTTACAGGCTTATTTCAATTCAGGTGTTAAAACATTGATAATGATCTTTTATCCTCGTTAATAAATTATACCTTTATGAAAACTACCCCTGGATTTACTGTAGTAATATTGTATTAACCACGACTATAGTAACCATGTTTTTTTTGTCAGTAAGCAAGGTTTTGATACAAGTAAACCATGGTTTTGTTACAGTATTGCTGTAGTATCCATATTGTAATTTGGTTTTAGTAATAGTAGCCATTTAATAATATTTATGGTTAATTTTTTGGTTTTATATGTTGCTTATTCTTACTAATTTTTAAAAGGCAAACAAAGCAGCCTAATAATTTTCTGCTTAGACCTATGAATATATATAAAATTTAAGTAGTAATTTAAGTTACTAATTTTATCCAAAGAATTTGTAAAAAAATCAGTTAAATAGAGGTATCGGTATCAATATCGGCGATAGTGGCCTAAAAGTACTTGGTATCGGATCGAAAAGAAAATAAGTGGTATCGCCCATCCCTAGTTCCAAACATGATACATTTCCATTTACATTAGCATGCTACATGTTAAGTAGTAGTTGCACTTTAAAAAAGCACCAAACAACATACAGTTTATGTACCTGTCCTCAACCTAACCAAAAGCTCCACTCTTCACCACAGTTGTAATCTAGCATAACAGAATTGCTTCTAAATCTCAAAATAACAACATTAAGCACTATTAAATCTCCCCCTTTTCTCATCTTGCTCCAAAAATATGTAAAATAACACTTCATTCCAAAATATTCTGCATCAAATTCTAGCAAAGCATGCTGGGAACTACAAAATTCCCCCAGTTATGTCAGAAAAAAGTATTCATGTAGTTCCAAAACATATAGATATTTACAAAATTTAAGTTGTGAAAATGTTCAAGAATTGTGTTGCATTAGCTTTTAATTATAATTTTAATTGACCCTTTAAGCTCAAATGGACCCATTGGTGCCCACGAGAAAAAAATAATTATAAAAATATTAATAACTACAGTCTTGACTAACATAAAATGGGCATCTTTTAAAAGCTTAGAAGCTCTACTTTAAAATGCATGTAGGCATTCTGACCAAAACTGAACAAGTGCTTTTAAATTTGCAGACAAATCATTGAATTGTCTCATTTTGACAATAATACAAAAAAATATCACTATTCATATTTTTGTAATCAGTAAAAACATAAAATTCATCAAATAGTAATTTGTCATAAGTTGCTGAAAAGCTCTTAAAAAGTAAAATACAACCAGCCCATTTGTTTTAGTCACAGTCTCACATACGAATCAAAATGTGGCTAGTCATGTGATCAATGAGTCTAATCTGGCCACCAGGAGATGGTGCCAAGTACATGACGCAGACTCAACGATGACTCAAATGGCACAGAATGAAACTCATGTTATGCAAGCATTTAGTTATTTGCTGTTTGCTTGTTAAATAAGTTCTCATGTCCAATTATTATGTTTTATTTGTAAAGAAATGATTTTGGACACTTTGATCAAATATATTTGTAATGCTATAACTTTTGATTGCTATGTCGTACGGGAAATCTTTAAAAACTCAACTAAAAGGGTACATTTATTAAGCAGCAAAAATAATTTTGTGCCAAAAGAATTGCATGAAAAGTCTTCAAAAATTATCCCTTTGTACTCCACAGAAAAACTAAAAATCAGCATACAGGTTTGGAATAACATAATGTGAGAAATTAATAACAGCATTTTCACTTTTAGGTCAATAACTCCTTTAATTAGTAAATAGGTCAAAAATAAGTCTACATCAATAGGTAAATTATGGTATGGCAGTCCAGAAATCTGTCATTTGTGCTAATATTTTAATAATCGCCAATGTTCAGATCTTTTCTATGCATATGCCCCATAAACATGGCACAGTAATTATGAAGATGTAGCTAAAGATCTGCTAATGGTGCATTTTGATTAATGATTGAGTGCTTCAGCATTTGCATTCAGTCCCTGCAAGCATACATGTTTCGCTATATCATTGCTCACAGTGTTGTTTTGTGGCTGTGGGGCACTGCACATCTCACCAGAAGATGCTGCTGTTGCTCTGTTGCCCAATTGGTCTTCTTTCCTTGAGACAGAAAAAAATAAAGACTTTGGTGCATCAAAAGGTTCTATGTTTTACAACCAAGACCTTGCTGACTTGCTATTTATTTTATTTGCTTAGAAGGCAACTTATTGTGAAATTATAGCCAGGTAGGAATTGCTGTTGGAAATATTAAGAACAACTGGCTGAAGTAGAAATAAATGTCCCAGAAAAGAAAAGAAGTGTGGTCTTTTCTGTCACAAATGAGAGACATTCACTTGATTCGAGTAATGCTTCTTTTGAAATGCATAAAAAACTTTAAATGCTAAAAGAGAATCATTTCATCCACACATTCAAGACTCCAATATCAAAGTTTTTCATAAGGATTTTTACCCTATGCTTAACCCTGAGTTATCATTTGTATAACCCTAGGCTATGGCCTCTTTTACCCTGGGTAAAGCAGCAGAATTGCAATTTTGACACTTTTAACACTGCATTATGAAACCCTGCTCTAATTAGTACAGCTAAAGGTACACAATGTAAATAGATGCTCCTTATTTAATTAAACATTCATGCACTTTATACAGTTGCAAAAATGTTTCACACACTGTTGTTTCAGCATCTGAGAGAAAAATTATAATGTCAAACAGTGATGAAAAATGTGTTAACGGGAGTGAAGAAGAGACTGTATTTTTGGTTTTGCACATTTAAAGGAGCACTCTGTAATTATTTTTCCTCATTAAAAAGTTTAAGTCATGAATTGTAATTGTGCAATATATGTAGGAAATCATGAGCAGAGAAAGATAAGAGAAAGAATGCAGCAGCATGTCTGGTCTTTAATGAACCAAAGAGAGCGCATGTTACACCACTATTTGTCTCTCTTCACTGGCTGCTGCTTGATGCAAATATTAAATTCAAGACTCTGATGCTGGCATACAAAACAGTCACTGGGTCTGCTCCACCATACCTAAAATCATTTTGCAGAGCTACGTTCCCACTAGAAGCCTGCTTTTGGTTAAGGAGTGGCACCTTATTGTACCAACACAAAGACTCACCAAAAGACTTTCCCGGACTATCGGTTTCTTTGTACCACATTGGTGGAATTCCCGACTCCATCCAACTCCAGGACTCACTTTCTGTCTTCAAAAATCAGCTAAAAACACTTATTTTTTATGAGCACTTTACCAGTGTGATAAAAAACGAGCACTTTATGAGTGATAAAAAAGACATATTCCTATATATATTATTGCACTTTAATCTGTCTTGAATACTACTATTCTGATGCTAGTGAAACTAATGCAGCATCACTGTATTACACTCTTTGTAAGTCGCTTTGAATAAAAGCATCTGCCAAATGAATAAATGTAAATGTAAGCTGCTAGGTGTCAGTGTAAGTCCAAGATGACACAAAGACATAAGTTACTGAGTGCACCTTTAACCCTCCTGTTATGTTCAGGTCTTTTTTTTTTTTATCCCTTTAAGAGTTAAAAATCTTTTATCTTTTATTTGGTCGAAATGGTTTTGGACTCTCTACAGAAATGAATAAATAAGATTAGGCTAATTTATTGACACAGGTTTATTTTATACAATGTCTGGGTGTTTTTGGTGATAATAGGACATTGGTAGGCGGTTGCTAGGGCATTATTAAATGGTTGCAAGATAGTTGCTTACTGGGCCAAGTCAAAAATGACCATAGCAAAGTCTCTATGATATCCTGACCATAGATATGTTTTCATAGACATATTCAGTGGAAGTATATGGGATTTTTCACTATTATTTTGTCCACCAGGCAGATGTTTATATTCTGAAATAATTTTTTTTTTGAATAAAATTCATGATTGTATTTTTTACACTTATACAATTGTAAGTAGTATAATTATATTTTTTTAATCAAAATTAATTTTTTACTGCATATCTACTGTAAGAGAGTAGTACCACCACCGACGTATATGTGGCACTCTTTCCAGATAAAATGCTATATTAAAAAGCTTGTGTTCCATGTGAAAAACAAGCCTATGGCAATGTTCCTGTGTATAATCAAAAGAAAAATGTGCTGTGTATCTAAGGTTCTCCACTGGACCTTAAATAAAATGGTTGTTTGCATTTTTTTTCTAAAACAGAAGCATTAAGATTACTTCAAAGCATCCCGAAGGTTTCACAGATAGACAAGCAGTTATTGAGGCCCGTCAAAAGCTGTATTCACCCAAATAATGTTAGTGACCTCATTAATATACAAATAAGAACATTAGCAATTAGTGGTCGACTGATATATCGCAGTGGTCGATAAATCAGCCGATATTCAGAATTTTTTAATTATCACATCCGCCTGTAAGGTTTCCCCTTTGGCCGATTTGTTTGAGTGTGCTGAGAATCGCCTGCTGTTTTGTTGTTACATGACTTCGTGTTACTACATTTAAATGGTCCGCATATTAGAGCCGCTGTAGATGCTTTTGAGATCATAATTTTAAAGTGCTCGACTGTTTCATTCTCCCTCTCTCTCCTCAACAGTTCCCTGTAACTTTTAACTATCTTGTCTAATGATTAAAAGGCAAATATCAATAAAAATAATATCATATACCGTCTGGAAAAATGCAAATATCTCATTTAAACAGATGTAATAAACCAACCTCACACAAATTCAGCAGATCCAGTGAACTGTGGAGTGCTCATTTATTTACCCCTAAACCACAGATTCTAACAGTCTCTCCTCAACAGTTTCCTGTCACTTTTAACTTTCTTTTCTAATGATAAAAATGCAAATATCAATAAATCTTCTATTATATACTGTCTGCAAATATGCAGATATCTTGTTTAAACAGATGTAATAAACCAACCTCACACAACTCCAGCAGATCCAGCATCCTGTGGAGCGCTCATTTATTTACCTCTAAAGCACGTATTCTAACAGTCTATCCTCAACAGTTCCCTGCAACTTTTCTAATAATAAAAGTCAAATATCAATAAAACTTCTATTATATACCATCTGCAAATATGCAGAAATCTTGTTTAAACAGATGTAATTCAAGAAACTCACGAAAATCGTCTAGGTTATGGATGTAACCTCCGTTCCTTGATGGAGGGAACGAGACATGTGTCGAAGCAACACTAGGGGTCTATCTTGAGCGCCTTTTGCATCTTTGATCTATGAGAAAAGGCCAATGAGAAATTGGCAGACAGAATTTGCATGTCCAGCCCCCGGACATACGGGTATAAAGGGAGGGAAATGCATCTGTTTCATTCAGGATTTTTCTGAGGAGCCGATAATGGTTCGGCCGCAACAGTGGCTCGGTTCAGCGACGTGGCCGGAATGACACAACGTCTTGTTCCCTCCATCAGGGAACGGAGGTTACTTCCGTAACCTAGACATTTCCCATCTGTCGCTCACTTCGACGTTGTGTCGAAGAAGCGACACTTGGGGTCCAATTTAAATCACGCCATGCGCTGAGCCGTGTACTGCTAACACAGGAGCGGGCAGGTATTTTATATGCCAAAGCGGCCGGCTGTGTCAGACTGCACGTACCCTTCCCCAACGCCCCATAAAATCGTCAGAGCCTTCTGGTTCTTTACCCCCGACAGGGGGGAACAAGGCGACGTGCCAAGCATGGGAGCAGGCTGCACCAGCCGTGCCTTTTATCTCTCTATGTTTCTCGCATAGAGCTAAAGCGGCTGGGGCCCTCTTAACACTATCATATGCATCGGGGAAGGCGATCTTTCCCAATTCCTATTCTTTCAGGGGGAAAAGACCCTGTGGAGACCACACCTGCCCAGACTGGGGGAGGTAAAGAGTGGTAAAATACATCACATGGGCTTTTAGGTCACATGTGGAAAGTGGCGCGGTCGTAGATCCTGCACATTGGGAGGGAGGAGTTGCTACAGACATGTCAACCAGGGGCCAGTGGGAACTGCCCAAGGGAGACGAGGGTCCGCTCGCAAGGGGACCGTACCGCGGAAAACACACATATGTCTGCTAGGGAGGTGCTCCTGGCCAGTGCCCACGAGGACACAACACTTCTTTTTGAGTGTGCTCGGACCCGCGGGTGGGGGAGGGGGATGGGGTGGACACGGTCTGGGTGTGTTAGGCCAATGTAATGGCGTCCACTTCCCAATGGGAAAACCTCTATTTGGAGACAGCGTTCCCTTTCCGCTGTCTGCCAAAGCAGACAAAGTGCTGCTTAGGACGTCTAAAGCTCTGTGTGCAGTCCATGTAGGTACGCAAAGCATGTACCGGACACATCAACGAAGGGGCTGGGCCTGCCTCCTCCTGGGGCAGCGCTTGTGTCCGATGCATCAACCCCAGTGGCGCGACCACAGTGGAGGACGCCATATGCCCCAGGAGCCTCTGGAAAATTATAAAGGGACCGCTGTGCCTGGCCTGAAGGCGGCGAGGCATTACAGCGCTGATCAGCGCTGTAATTGATCAGGATCAAAAGTTCCACTGATTCACCATCCATGACGGTCACACAGTGACAATCAAAGCATGCAATCCAGGCTGTTTAAAACGTCAAGAGATTGCTGATCACGCTGAATCTGCACAAGCATGAATGCAACTTCAAAGTGAAAGTGCTTCACGTGTGCTATAAGTCAATGTCTTATTCACTGTGTACTGTAAATACAATTGATTTGATTCAGCATTGTTTTTAGAAAATGCGATTACTAACGTGGACATGCCATCCATAGTTGCTGAACTACTGTGTGTACTGTTATTTCCTTCTTCCTAATATTTCAACAATTTCTTAATTTGCGAATAAATCACAAAACTTTTACAACTAAACAGAAATCAGAAGAAACTGCGATCTACCATTTAAAATTCAATATAATTTTTTTAGATTTTTTTTTTTTTACAAATTTAAAGTTTAGTGTGAAATTGAGCAAATATAGTGCTAAATAAAAAATTGGCTATTGGCCTCCCTGCTCTCTGAATATTGGTATCGGCCATTAAAAAAAAAACATATCGGTCGATCACTATTAGTCTTAACCAGAACTTACAAATGCATATTGCGTTTATAACCTGACTTGAACAACATAACCCAGGATAACATTCACCCTGGGTTGAGAATAGCCCTGGGTTAAAAATTTCAAGAATGAAATACCCTTTATAATCTTCCAGAAACTTTACTCATTTACCATTTCGAAAGGGTAAAGCTGGACACCTGAGGGCAACCCCAACACGTCAAGAACAAGAGTTAAAAAAGGGTAAGGTTTTGTATGCTGGAATCACTCAAGGTTAGTCAGGCAAACATCAGTCATGCATGCGAAGCAGTCATAGAGGAGAATGCAGGTACTCAGGCGTGCTGTTCCTCAGGGAGGATGTAGGATAGAGGTTTACCGAGAAAGACAAAGCTGCGCTGGAGTAATTCCAACAATAGAGGCAATGCTACATTCACCCAAGAGACCGCCATCATTAGAAGTGCTTCTCTTTCTAAGTGTAATCTGTAATACCAAAAGCTTAAGTTAGCTCTGACAATGGGCTAATGATCCAATAAGAAATTAGTAATGAGCCTGGCAGTTGTGACTCCCTTCTGTTTTGAGTGTTGTAAGCTGGTTTATGAGTACTCTTTACTTGACGAGTTCTCGCAAGTTGAGAATTACTCTCAGTGGGTGCTAAATTATTTATACACTGCATGAAAAGACAGAACCCCTCTTGTTCGCAACTTTGAATCCTAGAGTTGAAAAGCTTACAGGTGTTCAGTTATTGCAAGAATCCAGATGTGTAATTACATAAAACCTCTGGGTTTTGTAACATCAAATGTGTATTTTTTTACTGAACTGTGTACTCTTAAAAAAAAACCAAAAAAAAAAAACCTATACCTTTTAACAGACAAGGGTCATTACTGGTGTGTTACCTCTCAAAGGGACCTTTTATGTACCTACAGTTAAGAGTTTTTAACTCGTTTTGGGTACATAATAGTACCCTAACGCCTATTGTGCACATCTTGAACAAACGAGTACCTGCATAGTATTATTTTTCCCCTTTAAGGGTACAATTATGTACCCAAAACTCTAAGTAGAGATACAAAAAAGGACCCCCTGAGGGTTGCTACCCTATTGTCAGCCTTTATACTTAAAAACAAACAGTTTAGTATTTTTTTCAGAGATTGTGTGGAAGCACATCAAGGATACAATAACAGTGATCATTCATTGGCTCTTAGTTCAACGATAAGCCACTCCCTCTCTTTCTCGTCCTCTCCTGACCTCCATCACCTCATCCCAAGGACATTGCACTGCTGTTGTAATTTGCTCCATGAGGGACACCTGTGTTGGCAAAAGGACACCTGAGGTTATCACTCCACAAATAATCCAAGGTTTACCATCTATCCCAATGCCAGCTGTAAAAGGCTCAGTGATGTTGTGCAAAGCCTGCATGCTCTGCGTTTTTACCAGCTCACCTGTGACTGTGTGGAACACCGGAGTCACCTCATAAATCAAAATGAGAGAACATCAAACTCCAGCAGAATCAGATGTCTCAACTGTGCACGTCATTGGGATGGATTGGTTGGAAGTTTCAAGCTGCCTTATCCACTTTCAAACACAATCTCTCATGCCGTGAGTTTCTAAGGAACATTCTGATGTTTTGAGAGTGATAGCTGCTTGGAGAAAGAGAAGAGTTGTGTGCCATTAATTGCTATCTCCCTGCCAAATTGGGCAAACCTTGGATGAAGGCTGCTGGCTATCACTCCCACCAGATAATGATCCACCACTGATTGCGCTTTAAGTGTCAGACTTCAAAATAATTGGCTGGAATTGCTGTAAAAGCAGGCGAGCGAATAAACAGCTCCTTGGAGCAATTTGTCATCCCTTGTTTTGGCCCGGGTTGCTGTGGAAATATGCCCCAGGCCCCAAGGGGCCAATAAGATGCTGTGTCAAGGCACAAAAAGAAATGAGCAGTCTGAGAGCAACAGAAAGCGAGTACCACTTTGTCCTCTAAAATTTCAGAAAGTAGCCCAATACCAGCCAATTCCACTGAGTGTGAAGCTTTTCTTACCCCTCTGGAGAGTTTAAGATGTGAACTGATATGGGGGTAACAGTTAATTCAGTATGCCACAGGCCACAGATTACATACCCCTCACTTAACATTGTTCACTTTCCATAAATAACTTTATCTCGGATTGAATGAGGCATGGACGAGTCAGAGTATGAATCTGGAGAACTTGCTCTTAAACGGGTTGTCATGTTGCGAGCCTGAGTATCACTTTGTGATGTGGGGGCAACTGACTTGATGAATCTGACCTGACAAATTAAGGTCAATAAGACCCAGTCTTGTAAATGTATGGGGTGGCTTGTGAAGAATTCTGGAGCTAATGCTGCGGGTGTGGTCCCTGGATATTCCCCTCTGCAGTGGTAAGACGAAAGGGGGAGCTGCAGGGAAGCTAAAAGGAATGCTTGGTGCAGTACAGAGTCCACTGAGAAACTTTTGAAACTCTTGCTATACAGTACATGGCTAATAATACAAATGGACTCACTGCCTTCAGTGTCTTATGCAGTGAGAAATGTTGATATTGTGATCATAATTATGGCCATACCAGACTCTGATATATCTACTAATTTACAGTAAATCCCTTTTAGACTGTAAAATGTACATCCATGAAAACTGATGATTTTGCAGTGTAAATAATATGTCATAAATAAGGTAGTTTCTAGCAGAGTTCAAATGGTTCCAATTGAACCAGCAATGTTTACAGCAAAAGTCAAACATTACCCCTTGGTGCTGGTGCCAAAGCCCAATCAGACTCAGTTTCACATGTTTTCATTACAGAAAAGGAAGCTCTAGGCAGAAAAAAAGATAGTCTAGATAGCTCCATTTATAATGAACAAAGCTGTCTACATTGCAAGTGCCTGATGTGGCTAGGGTTGCCAACTGTCACTTAGTTATCAAGGTATTCCATATGGTTAAAAGCTTCAATCCCCCAGTGTTCTGTATTCAAGCACTTAAAATGCTAAATTGTCCTGTATTCATATAGCAACCCAAGACGTGGTGCATTGCTAAGAACCTTTAGTTGACAACCATTATGTGTTATTATGTGTTATTCTTTACACATATCCTTTATCTGTGAAATGATTGATATGAATTTTATTTGTTATATATTTAAAGCTGAAGTGTGAAATTTCTGCACAACTAGCATCAACAGATGATTTGCCGGGTCCCTACACAGTGTTCCCTGTTCCCTACACCCTGAACAAGATACACTCGCACACAACTGCATAGAAAGTCCATGAAAACACTTTGGTCGATTGCAACACACCAACTGTTTTCAAACTAAGTCTAGAAACCTCCCACTTCTTCCATTGTTTGTACAAACAAATAGTCCTGCCCCAAACTCAGAGCATTGTTTGATAGAGCTGTGTCAGGCATAGTCTTGTGTAGCCAGATCTATGACTACGGCATGGGTCGGGTGTCTATAGCTGCTTCAATTGGCCAAGATTTGACCATTTAGTCATGAAAAGACATCTATTTGACATGTAAAGTGACCAGTCACATCGGGTTTGTCATTACAGTGTGTTTAGGGTCAGGGTTATCTGAGATGTATCATTCCATAATAAAAGGCCAACATGGAGGAAAAAAATATTTATATAATGGCGTCTCCACGAGCGATTGCACAGAAAACACATGGAGAATAATAGAAAATCAGCCAATCAGATTTGCGCTGAGTTGATCAAGAAACCGTTTTCCAGTTTTGTGTGCTGTAAGCATCAGACGGTTAACAGTCGGTGTACAGTCCGTGGGCAACTGAGGCTGAGACTATGTCTCTACAGAGTTACATTTTAGGGTTACATCACCCTACCAATGCCTTACTTATAGTTAACTCTGAATATAATGTTAGGATATGTGAATTATCATAAAAAAAATAAATACACACATTAGCTGTAAATGACTTTTGACCATTACATCAAAAGTATCTTGTGATTGCATCTAAAAATTTAGGATGCTCCATTTTTTCCTTAAAAATAGAGTTAAAACTCATAAACAAAGATTGTGATGCGGCATGTTTGTTTGTTGCAAGGTTATGCAGTAACACAGTCCGATACACCATCGTTCAGATCTGAAGTCACTGGAAACGCTGGCCCATTCTGACAGAGAGTTTTTCAGATCCCCAATGGAACCACAGCTCAATTTCACAGGAAAAGAGGTAACAGAGCTAAAATATGTTCCCAAGCCTCTCCCACAGGAGATGTGTAAGAACATATTTACTGGCTTTCAGTGGATGTCACAGAGGACTGGCTGTCAATGAGAGGTCACCAAGTCAAGTTTTCTCTAGGAACAATTTTTTTTTATCATTATGACAGGATCTATAGACATAGAAAGTTCCAGTGCTGGTGATTTGATCAATGGGAAAAAAAATCTCTTCAGCCAGCAAATGAATCCTGGGGTACATCCAAACTTTTGATTTATATTTGATCAAAGGACTTGTGCTTGTTTTGTATTCGGCCATGTGTACTTCAAATTAAATAAATATGGGCCAATTTCACAAAAGGCTTCATTCTTTCAAATGTTCTCAGATTGTTCCTACATGTAGCACCCAATGATCACATTTTCAAGATTGACAAAACATGAATAATTGAACGCTTGAGTGACAGTGCGATTAACTTTGGATTATATTACAATAAGTGTCTGTATTGTGTAGCGGAAGTGCCATGGCACTGGTTTTAATTTTCCATCTTTCATATTCAGCTAGTATTCATATGGAACAATAGAGAAAGAATGAATGTTAACAAGAATGGCCTTAATAATTAAGGCTCTGCAAGCCGAATTGAGAGAGAAGGAATGATATTTCATTTTTGTCATTATGAAAAGCAAGCAGGAAGTCTTTGCCCTCATGTTTAGCCATGAAATTGAGTGTGATTGGACTGTGCTGTAATCATTTTTTAAACAGTCCCAAGACTCACCTCATGCAGTGAGGTGCCTAGTGAGTAAACTTGATTAGTCTCAAAGACAGTCGAATGACTGCACCTCAAGGTCTTGTTTAACCGAAGTGAATAATTTGACAACAGCAGAGGTGGAATGGAGCGGTGTGAAATGCAGTACAGGGGACCTGCTCTGAAAAAGTTACCCACTAGGTTACAATTCATTTTCAATGAGAGAGCCAGACAGTCAATCAGTGGGAGTGGGTACAGTTTTGTGAAACTGCTACGAAATTTTGCTTCATGACGATTTCGTAACACTTTCTAAATCTTTGAATTTTTATGTTGAATATCAAATTTAGACAGGCGGCCCATCAGAAAAAGTCCTCAGTATTCTCTAAATGGACAGCACTTCCCTGGTTTTGTACCCAAATGTCACAGGACATTTCCAGTAAGGCAAATCAGGTCACTTGGCGGCCATATTGGTAATGTCTCTAGGCAAATTTTCCAGTCATGCAAGTACAGCTCCTATCTACTTGAATGGGGAAAGACCAAAATCTCCAAAACTGTTGGTCAAGATTACATTTAAATAACATTTTAAATCAAGAAAACAGTCTGACACCAGTGGTATCACAAATTGTGCTTCTTAAAATCTCACAAACAAAACTGTATCTTTCAGGCTGCACTGCAAATAATAAATGTCTTGTTTTCCAGTACAAATATAAAAAAAATCCTTAAGATATATATATTAATGTCTCTCATTTGTCTTAGCACAGGGGATGAATATTGGCACCTCTCATACACCTAGCCCTACATATCTCCTTAACATGATACATTTCCTCTGATAAACCCTTACCTGCAGTCAAGCATTCCCCATTGGAACCATCAATTTGGAAATTCTCAGAAGCCTTGGAAAGATTTCCTGTTGTGTAGCTTAATATAGCTCAGAGGCTGTCCATATGTTTAAAAATGGCTACCAGCATGGATTTTAAGTTATCTATACAATTGTACTTTCTGTCTTCTTATTAGTTAGTATGGATTGCCCTGCATGAATTAGCATAATTGATTTGGTTTAAGGCTTTCAGTGAAGCTGCCAGAGATTGACTAGCTAATCAATTTAGTGTGACTTTAGCGGCTAAACGGATGATTGTGTCGCACATCATCCCTTAAGAGATTATATGAAGTTAAATCGATGCAACATGTGGTGTGGCATGATGACTTAAATTAATTAAATAGTGAAACATTAGCAGTAAAGAGGTGAGTACAACAGTGTGTTAGCAATTTTGTTGATAGCTTTAGAACAGGAAATACAGTAATAATTGCAACAAATATATAGGCCGACTTAATGTTGAGTTTCCGCACAATTTCACTATACTCGAACAAGCTTGTAAATGTAGTTGTTTCTGTAATGCAAACGTTAAAATGTATCGGAGTACAACTCATGTACTATAGTAAAAGTGTTTAAAAGTCATACATACCACCCTTACAAAAATCTACAGTCCTGAAACATTTACTGCAAATTTACCACTCATTATTTTCACATGCAAATGAACTTGCGATTCGCCACAAATGTTTGCCAGAAGTTTGCAGCTCTCCACCAGTGGTGGTGAACCTACAGCAAACCTTTGGCGACAATGAAGTGTTTGCCGCAAAGCTCATATGCATGTGGCAGTAATGAGTGGCGAATTTGTGGCAAATTTTCAGCAAGTTTGCTAGAACAATTGAATTTTGTAAGGGCATGAAGCAGTGTGTGAGGAACAGAGAGAAAAGTGTTTATGACTCATCATGTGTGTGAAAGTGAATAAAAGTCATTGTTGTTATCGCACCTCTAGTGTTCATTTCACCACGAAACTGCCACAATACCTACAATGAGCCACATAAAAATTATTTAGCAAAAACCTAGGTATAGTAAAGTGATTCTATGAGACCAGATTGTTTTGAATGCACATTACATCAAAATTACAATGTCCAAATGCATAAAGCCCAATGTATATTTCAGACAGATGTTAATGCTGAGCACAAATTTTGTAATCACCTGATTGCTTGAGCACTAAACACGCAGTTTATGCATGCACCTGGAGAAGCACTAATTAGATAAAAAAGTTTGTGACAAACTTTAGGTTGGCTTGAAAATACCTGGTCTGAAAGTTTAAGATAGATAGACAGATAGACAGATAGACAGACAGACAGATAGATAGACAACTCTGCTGCTAGGGTGATTCTATTTGGTTGCTAGGCAGTTACCAGGGTGACACTAACAAGGCTCTTTGCTAGCCTGAGTCAAATGTGTCAATTCAGATGTTTATACGATGTTCTGCTGCAGAGATATGTGTTTTGCTACTCGGTTGCTAGGCAGTTACCAGAGTGATACTCAGAAGGCTCCTTGCTACCCTGATTCAAATGAATGAAACCGGAAGTCTCTTTGATGTTCTGGTGCAGAGATATGGGATTTGTCACTTGTTTGCTAGGGTAACCCCAACTGGTTGCTAGGCAGTTACCAAGGTGATACCCAAAAGGCTACTTGCTACTCTGAGTCAAATGAATGAAACCGAAAGTCTCTACGATGTTCTGGTGCAGAGATATGCGATTTGTTACTTGGTTGCTAGGGTAACTCCATCTAGTTGCTAGGCAGTTACCAAGGTGATACTGAGCTACCCTGAGTCAAATGAACAGTACCAGAAATGTCTACAATGTTCTGGTGGAGAGATATGTGATTTGTTACTTGGTTGCTAGGGTAACCCCATCTGGTTGCTAGGCAGTTACCAAGGTGATAGTAAAATGGCTCCTTGCTACCCTGAGTCAAATGAATGATGATGTTCTGGAGCAGAAATATCTGGCAACACTCACATTTGAGCCTTTGCTGTCACAAAGAAGCGTTAGAAGATTTAATCACAGCTCAAGCACAGGAGACGAATGTGGAAACAACAACAGTGGATGTGCACATCGAGAGCACGTGTGTGAGGAGGTCTGGAGATACCTGCATTTGTATAACTCGAGTCTGAAGGAATATAAAGGCATTTTTATGTGTCTAAACTCCTGAAGACAAATAGGCCAGCATCTCATAGCAGTTTTAACGTGCATGCGCACAGTAAAATTAAGTATACATTGACAAGCTTGCGTTTGTTTGTATGCAGATGCTAAGCATTCACATAACTGAGGTATACGTTGAGCTTAAGTAGGAACTTCCCAGCAGGACTTGAAGGCAGCATTTTGTTAACAATGATTTTTAATTTGTCAACGTATGAACGATAAAAATTAAATGTTCATTTTAGGCGTCCACAAAACGAATCAATGAAAGGAGCAGAATATCCATTAAAAAAAGAAAGAATGCGAAGGATTGTTATGGGTCATTGTAGGGCACATTGACAGGCAGTCTATCATAAGCAGTCGTCTCTAGGTGATATGAATCACGGCAGCTGATACAGGTCTGGTGTGTCTGTTTGGAACAGGTGCCAGACTCATTTTGAGGCTTGTTAGTAAATGCTTTCTCTCATTGCTGGTCGTGTTCCCAATTCTGTCATTTGAATTAATGACTGGCAGCTCTATTTTTAGCATCTTTTGGCTTGGCATCGGGAAGACACGTCCAGATGGCACCCGCTGTCTTCATTGCCTAATCAAATTAGCAGATTTCATCAGCACGCAGGACACCACTGAGAGCATATGCATTGCCTCTCTAGCCTATAAACAAGAGCAGTTATTCACATAGAGAAAATCTGGTTGCTTTACATTCAATTTGGACTATTTGAATTAAGCATTAGGATAGATCAACTAAAAATGAAAATTCTGTCATCATTTACATCAGTTACGAGACCCATATGACTTTTTACTTTTGTGGAACACAAAAAGCAGGATGTTCGAACCAATGAAAGTTAATGGTGATTTTTACTGCCAAGCTCAAAAAAGGAAGAAGTACCATAGAAGTACCTCAAAAGTAGCCAATAAGACTCAATATTTAAAGTCTTCTGAAGTCACATGATAGCTTTGTGTGAGGAACAGACTGAAATTGAAGTCGTTATCTCCTCTCTACCATAGATGTGAAATCTCCTTTACAGTTCTGCATATTCAAACTTGAATGATAAACACAATTAGTTACATGATACTCAAGAAACATCACCAATGTCAAACTTTGCACAACACATCTTAAGTGTTTGTTTCTCACAAAAAGCTATGTTATCAGAATAGGATATCAGGATAGACTACTATATGATTTTGTACATGTTTCATATTGCTTTTTCGTGATGCCCCATTCCACAAGCATGTTTGTTAAAGGAGATTGCAGAAGACTCCATGAAATCAATTGTTTTATATTTTAGTTATTTTATATTAATTAATATAATATTAATATATTTAGTTGATGTCTGTTAGCTTTGAGACCATTTATGGGGGTTTCTGGTAAAACTTTACAGTAAGGTTCCATTCGTTAATATTAGTTAATGCATTAGGTATCATGAACTAACAATGAATACATTTTTAGAATCAAAAGTTGCATATGTTGAAATTAACAATAACCAAGATTAATAAACGCTTTAAAAGTATTATTCATGGTTACTTCATGTTAACGAATGTCATTAAAGGGATTGTTCACACAAAAATTAAAATTCACTCATTGTTTACTCACCCCCCCAGGGATGTAAAGTAACAAATTACAAATACTCACGTTACTGTAATTAACTACTTTTTCCCAAGAATTGTACTTTAATTAGTTTAAAATTGTTATACTTTGAGTACATTTTAAGTGCTGTAACTGTACTTTTACTGCTCTATTTTCCCACTGTCTGTGTTCGTCTGTGTCTATAACATATACTGTAATTGAACTATCTACCACTGAGATTATTGGGTTGATGTGAGAGATTAATGAAATATGTTATCTATAGGGCTGGTCAATAAAATGATGTTTAACTGAAAAAAGAGAGATGTCCTCAATCAAACTTTTGATTAGTTTTCTATATTTAGCCTATGTTCTACATCTAAAACAGGGTGTTCATTATATCAATCATGATAGCAAGAGCACCACTGGTTGGTTGGTCTAGATGAAATAGAAAAGATTTACTTTTTATTTTCTGATTTCTGTATCTGCGCACTGTTTGATTGAGAGGCAGCTAATGTTTGAGCGCTACTGGGTTAGCGCCTAAATAATCAAATACAAATACTGTTATAAGTCTGCCAATGCCCGTCTTGGTGAGGATTTTATGTAAACACAGTCGTTTATGTCAATAAATAATTAAACAAAGTGAATTTAAACAGTGGGACAAAAAGCGTATTTGCATCAAAATGTTGGTCTTGAAGTGTACATGTAACCGGATTGAGCACTGTATAGTAGGCTGTATCATATAAAGGATATTAATCAAACAACAATAACAAGGAAACAAGAAAACAACTCACTACTTTTGGCTGAAGAACTTGAGTAGCTTTAAACGTATTAATGTGATAGAATAAAACAGTGACATTTTTAATAATAATATTTTATGAAAATATTGTTCGTTTTTTTAAATAATACTGATGCAGAGAGTGTGTTAATTGATATAATAAATTACCAGGAAAGTAGAGATGATAAAATAATTTAGAATTATGCTTTGCCTTTCTAAAGGTAGAAAAGAATCATAGTATATGAGAACACAACTATTACTGGGCTTAAAAGATACAAGAACAAAATTGTATCTCAAAAGGAGGATAATGGGTCCCCCATGTGCTACTTAAAGAAATAATTTGCACAAAAATTATCTTATCATTCACTCACCTTCATGCCATCTGTCTATGACTTTCTTTCTTCAGAACACAAATTAACATTTTCAGAAGAATATTTCAGCTATTTAGGCCATTCAATTTAAGTGAAGGGGTGCCAAAATTTTGACACTCCAAAAAGCACATAAAATCAGTATAAAAGTAATACATAAAACTCCAGTGGATTAATCCATGTATTCAGAAGTGATTTGACAGGTGTGGTGAGAAAAAGATCAATATTTAAGTCCTTTTTTGCTAGAAATTTCTCTCTGCCCTGTAAGTGGCAATATGCATGAAGATTGTGAATCACCAAAAACAAAAGAAGAAGAAAGTGAAAGTTAAAGTGGAGATTAATAGAAAAGTGGAAAATTAATAGTAAAAATTGAATTAAATATTGATCTGTTTCTCACCACATCTATAATATCACTTCTTAAGACATGGATTAAACCACTGGAGGCACATGGATTAGACAAATTTTATGCTGATTTATGTGATTTGTGGAGCTTTTAGCACCTTTTATTTATTTTATTATTATTTTATTTTATTTTATTTATTTTAGCACCTTTCATTGTATGGACCAAAAGTGCTGAAACATTCTCCTAAAAATCTTAATTTATGTTCTGCAGAAGAGAGAAAGTCATACACATCCGGGATTGCATGAGGGTGAGTAAATGATGAGAGAATTTTCATGTTTGGGTGAATTATTCCTATTTAAGCATGATGTAGCCCCTGTACCAAACAACTTTTCCCATGCCAGCTCTACCTCTATTGTGCAGGACATGACGTGCCAAGTGATCCTGCTTTTTTTGCATTCCTTGCATTGTTTGAACGTTTTATGCACAACAATTACACTCTGTCGGCATTAAGTGAAATTTGAGCATAACATTTTTTCACAATTTCTCCCTTTGTGTTAAGAAAAAGAAAGAAAATCATACAGTGTTATAACAACACAGGGGTGAGTAAACAATGACTGAATTTTCATTTTTGGATGAACTATTTCTTTAACTAATGGAACCTTATTGTAAAGTGTTTCTAGAATGTCTAGCAATTTCATGTCCAAGGCAGGGCCGGGGTGAAAGGTGGGAACAATTCTAGGGGCCCACAAGTCCAGGGGGGCCGTAACAAATTTAAACTGTATTTTTTAATATGATAGAGGCCTAGAGCAGTATACAGTCAAGGGGGGCAGAATTTCTTGCTATGGCTTTGGTCCCAGGGGTTGTCAGGTTTAAGTCAGGGTTAAAACTGACTTGGAAATCTTTTACCAGGAATTCATAATTTTGTTTTGGTACTTTTAAAATGCCTTGTATTAATAGATTTGATTCCTTAAACATTAAACTATGAAAATCCATTATAAAAAAATTAAATTTATTGCATGGTGTAAACTATGATCTAAAAAAGAGTGAAATAAACATAAACCATTTCAATATTTAATGTGTGTCAGTGATTTATATCAATTTTTAAAATGTTAGCGTATTTGTTAATTAAGTCGACAAAAGTGTGAAAGAAAAGCATCTTTAAAAAAAAAAAAAAACATTTTTATACCTTTATCCCTTCTCCCAATATGGAATGCTCAATTGCCATTGTCCTCGTGGTGGCACGGTTACTCACCTCAATCCGGGTGTTGGAGGACAAGTCTTAGTTGCCTCCACTTCTGAGACATTCAATCCGTATGTCTTATCACGTATGTTCGTGCATGACACTGTGGAGACTCACAGCATGTGGAGGCTCATGCTACTCTCCGCGATCCACACACAACTTACCACACCCATTGAGAGCAAGAACCCCTTATTGCGACTACAAGGAGGTTACAACATGTGACTCTACCCTCCCTAGCAACCGGGCCAATTTGGTTGCTTAGGAAACCTGGCTGGTGTCACTCAGCACACCCTGGATTCAAACTCATGACTCCAGGCCTCCAGTGAAAAGCATCTTTGAGATAAAATATAAGAGAGAACTTGTGAGCAGAAAATTTTTATTGGGCATCATTTCCAATCAAACAATGATTTTGCCAGAATACATGAGAAAATATCTATTTTTTTTTTTTTTAAATGTAAAAAAGTCCTTTCCATCAGTGTCATTTACTACACAGAATATTATTAAACACAATACAGAATTTGAGATGTGCAGGAAATGGAAATGGAATTTTCATGACTTTCAATGAAAAATGACACGTACTGTACATATCTTATATCACATACGTATATCATTGCTATCAGAGAAATGTTTTAACAGGATTTTACTTTATAGAAATTCACTCTTCTTAAAGTGTCCAAAGCTGAAGAAACACCCTTCTATGCTAGTGTACTCTTAGCAGATTTACAGATTTATAATGTACAACCTCTTCTGCAGAATGGACCAAAATAATTGCTGACTCATCTTGTACTCATGGGCATATCCAGATTTTTAGCCAATAAAATGCTCTCTAGAATGAAAAATCCCTCCCCCTAATAGCACCTGCCTTTTACTAGCACCACTGGGTGGCATATCATGGTTCACAGCTGTGATGTAAACACAAGACTATTGGCTATTTAAAAAAATGGGACAAGCCCTACAATATGTTTCAAAAGGAAATACTTTAAAGGGATAGTTCACCCAAAAAAAAAAATTCTCTCATAATTTGTCACCCATTTATGCCATCCCAGATGTGACTTTATTTTTCTTCTACTGAACAAAAACAAGATGTGGTGATGGGAGCATGGCCGAGCGACATCTGTTGAGAGCAGGGCAAAGAGAGTGAGTACTGTAAGGATTGACACCTGTGGGAAATCACCTCTAACAGCTGTTTTGTGTTTGCAGTGAGAGCAGAGATGGATTTAAAAGGCCAATCCAGACCATCGGAGGAGAGAGAGTGAGCATGGAGCAGTGTGTTTGTGGGTATGGTCAGTGTGTTGAAGCTGGGAAGCATTTTGAAGTTTGCGTTGGAAATAAAAACACACGTTGAATTGTTACCCGTCTCCCGTTTCCTCCTTGAGAGAGTTATATTTAAGTTCTCTTTTACTATAAATCTTCCACAATCATCTTCTTTTGTTTTTGGCAATTTGAATTCTAAGTACATATCACCACCTACTGGGCAGGGAGGAGAATTCATAGTAAAAGAGGACTTTTAAAGGGGGTATCCACATATTTTTGCCCATATGTAGAGTAGAAGTACCCACAAAGCTAGTGTTTAAAGGGGGTACCCACATTTGCGAGCTGTGTGCAGTTCTCTCTCTCTCTCACTGGTGTCAACGGCTCCTCTTTATCCATCTACCAGCTGACTGGGGTAACTCAGCGGCAGGCGTCCATCCTTACGGCCTGGCCACGCCCTCCTTGTCACACTAGTTTTCCTGTTTTAAACCAGAATCATATTCTTTTATATAGCAGTAATGGAAACTCAAATCAAAGCTAGCAGTTGGAGCCACAGGAAGCCAGAACTCTTTGTGCTTGGTAAACAAAGCTAGAAGACTTGCGTTATCTCCCCCCAGATAGATAAAGGTTTGACAAAGTGTCTGAGCTCCCCAGTGATTGCGCCAAGCCTCACTGATGCTATCACTTAAGACGAAATAATAACACGGAGAGCAAAAGGGACACAATGTCACAACACCTCTCCTGGGTTAAAAGCTTTGATTTCTTATGGCAACTGCATTCGGCTCTGTGAAGTGGGGTGATGTACTCTGAAGCAAACACTGGCCCGGACGCAGTTTCAATGCTGTTAGCTTTGTAAGGTGCCAGTAATAAATGAGAGACGAGCATTCTTATTAGATCTTCTTAATGAAAAAACAGGAAAGGCTCGAGAACAAAATGACTATCTCAATGAAATTAAAGTAAGAACCCAGCCTTCAGCAGGTTAGACCAATCTTTGGAGGATCAGGTTGTTTTTATGACCATAAGAACTCCAGAACCATGTCTATCCACGATTTACACTTGTTCAGAGCAAAGTTATAGAAGGAATGGAATGCAAAAGTAAACCTGTTTTGTTAGCAGGGAAATTAATCTAAGGATGAAACTTGCACTGACAAGATGCATTCAAGCACAGAAAGTGATTTGTATCACAGTCGACTTGCGGCACTATGAGGATTTTCAATAAGCGAGATAACTATACACCTACAAAAATATTACTGTATATTTTTTTGTAGGTTTATAGTTATCACGCTCACCTAGATATGTCAGTAATATGTCACCTAGATGTACTGAGAAATTCAAAAACCTTTGCTTTTGCCGAGTTTCAAGTTTTTCAGAGTTCCATAGATCATTAGATGGTAAATGATTCTTTGAAACGAGTAAAGCAAGACCTTGAAAATTAACAGTTTTCTCAGGATGAATCACTTTCTTGCCAAGTCACTTCACAAACGTATCATATTGATGATGCTATAGCAGGTATACATTTAAAATAAGCACTTATCTGCCTTTTTAATCTCCAGAATATGCACTCTTAATGTTTGAAAGGCCTTGGGTATGTAGGAGGAGCAACAGCCGTGAAATAAAGCGGAGGTTTTGAATAATGGAAGAGTGACATTTAATGTAGTTTATTAATGCCAGCATTGCAATAACTCACTGTTGTTTACGCTAACTTTAAAGTGCATGAAACAGCTTTTGTCTTTGGCATGCATCGCTTCACAAAATCTATAAGATGCACAAGTTTAAGATGGACAAACCTGTTGAAAAGATCAGCATTGCAGGTCACCGTTATATATTGTGTTTTGGATGTTGGTTTGCAGGTGACCTCAATAGGCTTCTTACTTGGTTTAACCAGCACGATTTCTTTGGTCAACCACCTATTTTGCTGGTGAACAGCATGGCTATGCTGGCCCTCCAGCTAGACCATCAACAAATCTGTACTTACCAACATGACCTAGCCTAAACCAGCATGGAATTTCATACTGGTATAAACTGGTCTTTTCAGCAGGGAAGATGCATATACTCTTTACTTTATGTAGCATCTAAATCTTTACATTATTTGAAACATGAAACCTAAAGAGATTAAAATTTTATTGGTTCCCAACTAGTTGTGCTTCAGGATCCAGATTTTACATTGATTGGACATCATGTGGAGACCCAACACAGAATAAAAAATGTATACTGTACAAAAGTAAAAATGTGCTTAAAATCAAACATGAAGGCTATTTACCACACGTATTGAAACATTAAGATGACATAGGCTGAATAAGAGTACTGACAATTTTTTTTAATGCATAAACGACAACAGAAATGTGATTTACCAGACTTACAAGAGAATCCGTATTTAATGTAGTCTGGGTTGTATTTTATTTTATTGTAGATTTTATCATAGATTTGTTTAGAAGTCGACCGCTTGTGGATTTTACCGATAACTAAGATTAATCATCTGATAGTTTTTAAAATTGATACTTAATGAAGAAAAAAAATTAAAAATAACACTCAAAGTAAAATAGTGCTGAACTTAATTACAAAAATAAACAGTACTGACTGAACCATGAACATGTATTGCTCTTTTGTAAATGAAATAAATATATCAATATTAATATACATTAACTAATATAAAATTTGTAAATTTAGTTGATTTTTAAATTGACATTGTTTCCTTAGTCCACTAGAGGGCGCAATAAAAACATAAACCATACAGCACCATTATATTATTGCATAGAACATTCCTATCCTAGCTGTTAAAAAAAGAGAATTTATTTTTCAACAAAAGTGCATAAAATAAATAAATATTTTTTTTAGATGGTCCATATTCTCAAATGTTAATTAAAAAATAAAAATAGGAGGGAAAACGCTTCAATAGACAGTTCACATGGTGTTACACTTGCACTACTCCAGACCCAAGCTTCATAATAACAGCGAAATACTATATTGTTTTTTATTCGGTACAGTTGTATGTAGAGTAACAATATTCACAGATTGCAGTGGTATTCACCTGAACTCGGTGGTGAAGTGGCTCAGAATATGAGCCCTGGACAGGGGCTGTTTAAAGAGATGGAACACAACATACTGGACCGAACCGAACCGAACACAAGGATCTCAAGACACACATTTCTAAGTTGAACTCCTTTCCTTACAAAGCATTTAAACAACTCATTGCTTAATCTGAGAAACGCTTATAAGCAAGATGCAATGGTAAAAGATCTCCACCCACTGTAAAGGGCTGTTCACACAGAACGATTTTGCAGCCATTCATTTGTTTTTCTATTTAAACGTGCGCTAGACGAACGTCTGTGTTTCGCTTTGTTTTTGTTTATTCAGTGTCTCAAGCAGGAGCACTGTTTTTTAGATGATGTGTCTAATTAAAAAGAACTTTAAAAGCACATTAAGACACTTGCTTTCTGTTAAACTGTATTTGCTGTGTCTAGCCTTTTTTAGCACAAGAATGTGATCGATCTGAAGTCATCGTATTACATTATTACGTTTCTCTTGGCTGCAAGAAGATATTAATTTGCTTTCTCACATCACTAGCTTTAAATATGCAACTTAGCTGGCTAACAAATGCATAAACGTGACCAGCTGGATATAAATAGATGGTAATAGATGGTAACAATCCTGACATTTAAACATTTGGGTGTGGCTTGCATGTAAATTTGTCACATTGTGCTAACCGCTTGAGGTTAGCTTTAATGTTAGCATTCTCTCTGCCTTGTCTGCAAACATACTGCTGTTCTCTACTAATGCAGCATCTAGTCAACACATTAATTACTTTCTAATGATATGACAACGTATACTGTAGTGTACTGTATACATGCCTTTTCATTGTTGATGTTTTAAATCTGCATCTGAAGTGTTCCGATCAATGCAGAGTGTAGTCTCACGTGTCAAAACAAACACCACAAGGCATCAGTGAAGTTTTTTATTTTGCTTCTAGAGGCAGCTCTAATACTGTATAATGACAACAAACCCTTCTCATCTGCTCCAGCACCAGATGCAACAGGGAAAAACTATCAGTGTGGATTTTTGCAGATAACTGATAGTTCCAGAAATCTGTTATCAGTGTTGATTAATCAGCAAAACCAACATTTCGTTCGACCTCTAGTTTAGTTAATGGTTTTTGAAGAATTGGGCATGTCCCTCAATTGTCCATTTTGACATCTGTCTAATTTGGCTAGATTCTACCAAGTGACAGATGATTTTGCACCAAAATACCATAAAGTTTGGGGAGAGCAGATGCCCCCTGTGAATTTTGTGCCGAGATAATGATTTTGTATGCAATTACATGGAGATGGAATGTGTGAAATGGATCAAACAAAAAACTGGACTGGTGCTCATAAGAAATGGAATGGATCGACAAACAAAATTGCTTTTGTTTTGTTGTTTTTTTAATTGAAGCCAGAATACCATTCTGGCCCAATTTAACTCCTGTTTATATGGTTCTCCTTCTGTCACTAACTCGATGATGTGTCAATTGTAGTGACACAAGGGGCTTCTTTCAGGAGCCTCAGATACCTCTGAGTAAGAAAAAGGCCAATACAAATTGGCAAACAGAATTTGCATGTCCCGCCCCCAGACATATGGGTATAAAAGGATGGGATCGTTCATCTGATTCTTTCTTTGGAGCTGTGTGGTTGTGTGTTCAGCGAGCTAAAAAACGAACTACTGTTCCACTCACCTCTAAGAGAGCTTTGCTGTTGAATCTATGGCGCATTGCCAGAGGCTTTCTCACTCCTCTGCACGCCAGTGCACCCTGGGTGCTTTGAAAGCTTCCAAAAAAGCAAACAACTCCTCTAAAAGAGCATTGTTTTCTCTAAAAGAGTTAACGCATTGGCATCGAATGTCTTTTTAAAGACACGTCTTTGTCAAAATGCCCTTTGCGTTTTTCCTGGATGCGGCAGATATCTCTCCACTTCTGATGGTCATAGGCGCTGTGCTGTGTGTCTGGGTTGCGATCACACCTAGGCAGCGTTTGTGGATGGCTCATGTACTCATTGCAAGATCTTGACCATGGCATCGTTGTGGTCGCGGCTTCTTTCCTTTTAGAAGGGGAACACCACTCCAGCTGCCCCCCGTGTTGCTCCTTCATCCCACGGAATTGAGGACGACCCAGCTGGCAATGGAGGCGATTTTGGGGGTTCAGCTGGCATGGTTTCGCTGGGTAAGTACCCACGAATCACCCGCCCCCCCAGCATGCTCGATTGCTTCAGTCCACGCTCGACGTGAGACGTTCTCGCCTCATGGCCAGCCAATTGGCACCATGGAGAGGATGATGACATCGCAGCTACATCGGAGAGCGTCGCAGCGTCTGATTTGGAGGACTCAGCTGGGCTGCCGCCTTCGGGTTTACCTGCCCATTTCAAGTCTGATGCCCAGATGTCCGATATGCTTGCCTGGGCCACCGTGAGCATGGGGCTGGACTGGAACCCTCCATCCTCCCCTCAACCCTCACGGCTAGATGATTGGTTCCTCGGGTCAGGGCGCCGCTCGAAGCCCCCCCGGAGGTGCACGACGAGTTAACGCGGTCGTGGAAGGCACCTTTTACTGCCCAGAACTGACCTGACCTCCTTACTCGTCCGCTCTCACTACCATTGATGGGGGGGCGGTCCACGGTACACGGAGGTCCCTCAGGTGGACAAAGTGGTTGCAGTGCAACTGTGCCGCAAAGCACAACCACTTGGTGGAATCACCCTGCACTCCCCTCCAAGGCCTGTAGGACAACATCGCTGCTGACAGCGAAATCCTACAGGGCCTCCGGACAGAACAGGGAAGATGACAAAGCCCACTTTCTCAATGCCCCCATCTCCCAGCTCGGTCTATTCGGCGACACCGTTGAAGACTTCGCCCAGCAGTTTTCAGCGGTGAAAAAGCAGACGGAGGCCATCCAACACATCTTACCTTGGTGTTGGGCTACATCCAGCTGAGCACCGTCTGCTCCCCGGTTCAGAGAATCTCTTTTCTCGGCATGGAGTTAGACTCAGTCTCAATGATAGCGTGCCTCACAAACGAGCATGTGCAGTCAGTGCTGAATTGCCTCTCGTCGTTCAAAATAGGCACTGCGGTCCCTCTAAAACAGTTCCAGAGGCTCCTGGGGCATATGGCTTCCTCAGATCATCAGGTTTCTAAGAGGTGCCAGGAGGTTGAATCCTCCCAGCCCATGCCTGTTCCCCTTGTGGGATCTCTCTGTAATCCTTACGGGCCTTCAGAGAACCCCCTTCAAGCCACTAGAGTCAGTCAAGCTAAGTGCCACTGAAGATGGTCCTCCTGATTGCGCTCGCTTCCATCAAGAGGTTAGGAGACCTGCAAGCATCTTCTGTCAGCAACACTTGCCTGGAGTTCAGTCCGGCAGATGCTCATGTAATCCTAAGACCAAGACCATGCTATATGACCAAGGTTCCTACAACCCCTTTCAGGGACCAGGTAGTGAGCCTGCAAGCGCTGCCCCGGGAAGAGGCAGACCCAGCCTTATCATTGCTGTGTCCGGTAAGTGCTTTGCATACCTATTTGACTGCATTTAAACTCTCTGAGCAGCTCTTTGTTTGCTTTGCCTGACAGCGGTAAACAGAGGCATTGTGGTCTCCACAGGGTCTTTCCCCTTTGAAAGAATAGGAATTGGGAAAGAACGCCTTCCCCGATGCATGTGATAGCGTTAAAATGGCCCCAGCCACTATAACTCTATGCGAGAAACATAGAGAGAGAAAAGGCACGGCTGGCGTGGCTTGCTCCTGTGTTTGGCATGTCGCCTTGTTCCCCCATATTGGGGCGTAGGGAACCAGAAGACTATGACGATCTTATGGGGCATTATCTTATTGGGGAAAGGTACGTGCAGTCTGACACAGCCTGTAGTTTTTGGCACGCAAAAGAGCTTTGCAGTGATCAGTCCATTTGCACGTTGCACTGTGAAGGAAGCAATCAAGTCCTTACACTACTCAAAATAATTTATAGGTTTATATATGAATATTTTGCAATTAAATAAAAATATATTGATACCTTTTATGAAATAAACCAGTGAGATTCAATATACTCTGTTCCATATCTGTTCTACGAGGACAAATATGTCAAAGAATTCAAAATCCACAGGCTCTGGAGACATTAAAAGACACTTACGTGCTCAAGCTGACACCCCTGAGCAGGCTGCGGGCCTGGGAGTCGATATGGTCGGGGAGATGTGGGAAATAAGAGTGGGGGATGTCAAGAAATGGATTGATTATCTGGAGTCATCAGAGAGGGAATTATCTGCTAATCCACTAATGAGATGATTTCATTTAGCCCAAGCCTCTGCATTTTAGGCACTGTGGTGGTCGTCATTAATATAGGGGATAAATATGTAAAAAATTGCTTTCTAGCCAGTCTTATGATTGGCAGGCAGATTGTTCTTAAGGGATGAAAGTCAGCTGGAGTGCCCTCATTTCAAGAGGGGTGCACAGAGATGGGGAGGGTGGCGGCATTCAAGGAAATGTCATGTAGAAGGCGAGACAATTTAGATTAATTTAACAAAAGGGAGTGGAGGGACATAAGCTGGAAATCAAGCAAGCTCACAGGATTCTGGCTCTGCAATCCGCTGAGGGAGGCAGGAAGGTCACATTTGCACTGAAATTTCCGGCCATAAAGGAAGCCGTAAAACATTCACATGCCCACAGCAAGCGATGCCCTCCATAAAGTCAATGGAGTAAGTCATCTTGTGGTACTCACATTGCTGCCGAGTGGACCGGCTCAATGAACATTCACTTGACTGTTTGAAGATTCTGTGCTCTCTTTTTGTGCTGGTTCTGCCAGCACCTGGAGTTTATTTTGAAGAGCATAACTCCTTTGGGACGATTTTGTGGATGAATCTTCACGCTCTTTGTGCTTATTCCACCTATTAGCTGGACATTATTTTGTGGAGTATGCCTTGCAAAGTCACTGGAGTAAGTAATTTGCTTGTATTCATGTTGCAGCAGAATGGACCAGCTCACTGTACAGTTTGAAGAATTTGCGTGTTCTTTTTTGCTGGTTCCATCTAATGGTTGGAGTTTATTTTGTAGAATAACACACCATCAGGACAGATTTATGGATGAATCTGCATGCTCTTTGTGTTTATTCTGCCTATTGGCTGGAGTTTGTTTTATAGATTAAGTTTTGCTGTGTAATTCTGTCTTCACAAAATGTGTATAGATGTTTATGTTGTCTACGTTGTCGCGGGGGCTCTCGTAGGCGTACATTAACTGTTTAAATTTGGAGGGATGGACGGCAGTTGGCGCAGATGTGAATGGGTTGGGGCACCCCATAAAAAGAATGGAGGTTATTTCTCTTCTAAAACGTAAGTAATATGATATAGTGTTTATTCAAGAAATGCACCTTTCTCCACAAGAAGCTGAAAAAATTAGAAAGATAAGGGGTGGGCATTTTTTTTATAGTGCTGGCTCGATTAAGTGCAGGGGAGTCATCGCACTGATGATTGCAATGTGTGCAAGCCCCGTAGAACAAAACTGACGCTTCACAAGATGTGTAAAAATCTTGGTCTTACAGATATTTGGAGACTTTTGAAAAGTCCATAGATTTCCGTCCATAAGATTTAATCTAGATTACATTTTTTTTTTATATCCAAGTCCCTCATTTCATCTGTCATTGATTGCTCAATTGGAAACATTTTAGTCTCAGATCATGCCATGGTATGTTTAGAGGTGTTGCCACTTATGAAGGAAAGGAAATCATATAGTTGGTGCTTTCTTGTATCCCACTTGCAAAATCCTGAATTTCATTTGAGACCAACTGGTCCTCAGTATTCTCTGTGGGCGTGGCTTGGGAAGCAATTAAGGTAGTTCTTAGGGGCCGAATTATACCGTATGCCGCATTCACCAAAAAATCCAAAGCACAAAAACTCATGGAATTGGAAGGGAATATTAAAAGTGCAGAGGCAGAGCTGAGGCACAGAATGTCTTCTAATGGCCTCAGACAATTGACCCAATTGAAATACAGATATAATACTATTTTGTTGTGGAAGGTGGAGTTTTGGCTATTCAGGGCAAGACAGTCATACTCTGAGTTGGGGGACAAATCAGGAAAGCTTCTGGCTAGATATTTAAAACAAAGAGTGTCTTTTTCTACAATTCCCTCAGTGAAATCTGCTAGTGGTGAAATATTTACCTTGGCCACTGATATTAAAAATGCTTTTAAAGAATTATATCTTGATATTTATAGTTCCACATCTTCGTTTACTGAAGAGGATATTAGAAGCTTTGCGGAACCATTAGAACTTTCTAAACTGTCAGCTGAGAAAAACAATTCTCTTCATTCTGAGATAACCTTGGAGGAGCTTGGTGAGGTAATGAGGCCTTGCCTACAGGCAAGGCTCCAGGGTCAGACAGCTTTGCCACTGAATTTTTTTTAGATCTTATGCTACAAAACTGGCTCCACTCTTGCTTCCACCAACCATGACACAAGCCCGGATCTGATTCTTAAAAAGGACAAAGATCCAAGCTAGTGTAATAGTTACCATCCATTTCAATTTGCTAGACACCAGCTAGAAGTTAGAATATTGTAAAAAAAAAATTGGCTAACTGATTAAGTAAAGTTATGACATCTCTTATACATATAGATCAGGTGGGGTTTATTCGGGGCTGTAGCTCTTCTGATAACATTAGGCATTTCATCAATATTATGTGGTCAGAGGCGGATGATCAGACTCTGTTGCTGCCATCTCACTTGATGCCAAAAAGGCATTTGATATGGTAGAATGGGATTATCATTTTAAGATTTTGGAAATGTATGGGTTTGGGATACTTTTATTGGATAGATTAAGTTACTTTATAGACACCCGGTAGTGGCGGTAAAATCAAATGTATTGATTTCAGATTATTTTACTCTTGATAGGGGCACCTGGCAGGGTTGCCCTCTTTCCCCCTTATTGTTCTGTCTTGCCCTGGAACCATTAGCAGCTGCGATAAGAAAGGAGGATGATTTTCCAGGGGTAATGGTGGGAGGTGTGGCGCATAAACTTTATATTATATTTTATTATTCGTCTCCGACTCCACTAGATCTATGCCTTGCCTCCACAGAATTATTAATTCCTTTTTTACATTCACAGAGTTAATTGGTCTAAATCCGAAGCTTTGGTTCTGACAGCGTACTGCCCGGCAATGGCTTTTCAGCTGGGTGCCTTCCAGTGGCCCAAACAGGGCACTAAGTATTTGGGTATTTTATTCCCCAAAATATTTTATGATTTAGAGATCATTTGGATCTTTTAATAAAAAGGTTTTCGAGCGATGTGGGCAGGTGTGCTTCATTACATTTATCGATGATAAGGAAGGTTAATGCTATTAAATTAATTGTATTCCCTGCTACAGTCTCTCCCTATTGATATCAAGCAACAGTCTCTCCCTATTGATTTCAAGCAATTTCCTCTCTTATTTCAAGCAATTTGATTGTATAGTGAAGTCCTTCATTTGGAATGGTAAATGTCCCAGATTACATTTCAGTAAGTTTCATAGGCCGATTGACAAGTTTTTGTTGTATTATTATGCATTTGGTGTCATTGGCCATTTCCACCTGAGAGAGCCCCTCCCTGGTTTTGTATTGAACAGGAAGTTCTTGCCCCTATTTTAACATTGTAAAGCCTATCTATCAAACTAACCAGAGAAGTTAAGTTACATCCTGTTATCTCGCATTTGAACTCGGTATGGACAAAAGTGTCCAGAGTGTTTAATTTGGACATTTATTTAAATGTTGCCTCGAGCATATGGCTGATCCCAAAATTAGGATTTAATACATAAGTCCCCTTTTTGCTGGACAGAGTGGATTGAGAGGGAGGGTTGAGATCCTTTGAAAATATGGTTCAACATTTTGGGATTCCGAGGTCTCGGTTCTTTAGGCATTTACAGCTGTGCCACCTTCTCTGTATGAGAGTAGTGGCAGACAAAGTGGCAGACACTCTGGGAGTGGTGATTACTGCTTTTGGAAAAGGTCATGAGGAATCAGTGTATTAATCCCTACTGATTCAGAGTCTGAGGGACAGAGCTTTAACTACTCTCAGGAAATTATGGGAGAAAGATCTAAACTTGAAATTGGAGGAGGGAGTGTGGGCTAAGATTCTAAAAAACAGAAAGTCTACATCTAGAGATGCAAGGGTGTGATTTATGCAATTTAAGATTTTACATTGATTTTATTGGACCCCCTCTGGATTGTATAGGCTTGGTCTGAAAGACACACCCACCTGTTGGTGAATGCCAATCAGAAGATGGAGCACAACCCATGGTTTTTTGGTTGAGTGATAAGATCCAAGAATTTTGGTTGAGTGTTCAGAGTATTTTGTGTGACGTCTTGGGCAATCAAATTTCACTTTGCCCCAGACTCTGCATTTTAGGCTCTGAGGCGGTCATTAATATAGGGGTTAAATATATATAAAAAAATGGATCCTAGCCTGTATTATGACTGGCAGACAGATTGTTCTTAGGTGATGGATGTCGGCTGGAGCACCTCATTTCAAGAGTGGTGCACAGAGATGGGAGGGTGGTGGCATTCGAGGAAATGTCATGTAGAAGGCTAGACAATTTAGATTAATTTAGCCAAAAATGGGGCAGCTACTGGGCCTTCTTGGAGGGCTCTTGGGGAGGGGAAGTGGAGAGAGAAGTGTAGTTTTAAATGCGTGTGATTTATTTAAATTTGTTTATTTATTATATTTTTATTTTCTTTCTTTCTTTACTTTGTTTGTGTGTGTGTGTGTTTATATTCAATTGTGACCACAGGGATATTTGTTGAGTATTAGGAGGAGTTAAATGCTGGTTCTGTGAATATATGTTTTTCTTTTCTTTGTCAATTGTGTGAATCAGAAAAACATCAAAATATATTGTTTCTATACTTATCATCAACAACTTTAAATCAATAGTTTTATATTTTTCCATAGTTTTTTTATTTGATTACGTCATTGGCAATGCTTCATGTGATTGAAGTACATTACCACATAAAAGAAGTCAAAGTCTTTTACCATTTGTCCAATTTCCAAATACTTTGTTGCTTTAATTCAAAGTTAATGTTGTGATTAATCTTGGAGCTGGTTGGTATGGTTCATGGCAACTCTTATGAAATGGCAAAAAATAAATGGGAAAAATATTTTCGAAAGCAAGATGGCTCAAAATGTGGGCAGGCACAGTTGCATTCTATTGCAAAAGATAAAAAAAAGATTTCAAGTCGGCGAATTTTCTTGATTTAGAGCATTCAGGAGCCATTAACAGTGGATCTGGCGGTGGGGCCAAGAAATAGAGTTGTTACCTAATGATCTTATAATCAGCCCACTTTGTCTCATATTCTTTGCTGATGTGACGTTCCCTTTGAGAGCTTCTGTTCTGCTTCAATGTTTTCATTTTCTTTGTTGCAAATTGCTGTGTAATTGTATATATTGGATTCACACATATTTCTCGTTAATATGCTAATTGATGAATAGTTAACGCATTAGTGTGATTTCTTAAATTTGGGCGGAGAAATAGTGGTGGAGTGTGGACCTTCTGAAATTAACCAGAATTTTGGCCTTTAATTAAAAATCCACAGTTGAGCTGCTTCTGAGAATAATGACTGAGGCCGGGGGTAATATTTAATCCAAAACATGCTGACTCTCTCTACATTTAAAGCATCACATTAGAAGAAGTATGAACACGCTATGTAAGATCATTGACGTCTCCAAGAAATGTGCTTTTTGCCAGAATATAAGCAAGAACATTGGAAATTATTCTGCAATCACAGAGGACATTGTTTGGATATTAAGCAATATTCATGGAGACACAGTAATGAGGATCTAAGGGAGTTAGATCTGAAATGAACGTTGAATTAGCTGATATTTCACTGATTCCTGAAAAAAAGATACCCAGACTCCCTAAGGATATTGTGATTCAGTGCTACGTGCTTGAAAGAGACAAATAACCACTATAATGGATATGCCATTTAAAGGCATTGGTGGAATATGTTGGCACAGTTGCTCCACTTTGTATCTCAAAGGGCTGGCAATAATTATAAAAAGCATTTTCTTGGCTCACAAAAAAAGCTGCTCTCTGAGAATGGAGTTGCAGACTAAGGGTAGTCTGGGTTGACCCTCACTCCTGCCCTTGATTAAAGTGGGTGGCAGATCTCATGAACTAGGTCACCAAAACTTGTGCTTCTGCCCTGGATAAGATGTCTAAAAAGTGGTTTCACAGCAGCTAAATAGGTCTACTTGGGAGAATATTGGTGCATGATGATTAACTGGCTGATGCCATAGCTTGTTACACTTAAGAGAGATTGAGGACTGATGCAAAGATTTTGGCTCATTAGTCTCGATTTACGCAACATGTGCATTGCGATCTGAGTTGCATGAGGTAATGTGCTACTGAGCAAAATGTTATCTAGGATTAATGCAACAATAATGCAGTCTCTTTTTTTCAGAGACCTTCCCGTTAATGTTTAACATACACAGTATTTTTTGACTTGTTCACAAAGCACCCACAATCCAACTTAGCAATACACTATTTGTATTGTGCTGTGCTGTGCTTAGTGCATTTACATTTAGTCATTGTCATTCTATTCGGCATAAACATGCCCCATTCTATGTAAATTATAAGTAATCTTATTCACAAAAGCACTATTTTCCTGGTGAAATGAACATTGAGCTATTAAGAAAGAGAATTAAACCAAAGCCAACTTTAACACAGCCTTACTGTTGTGTAACTACATCGTTCTGCAAAATTCTCACAAGATACATTTGCTGCTACTGAGGTTAAGGTCCTGGAAGGTTTGGGGTTAGGGTTTAGGGCAAGGTTTGGGGTAAGTTTAGGGGTAATTAAATGCAGGTACTTCAAATGTCCTATAGACAATATATGCAGGCGCCTAGGGCTCGACATGCCTGGGGGGCCCCGCGAAAAGGAGCATAGATCTAAATATATTAGAATCATCCACTTTTTATTTATAACTCCTTACAACTTTAAGTCTTTCCAAAGCTCACACTCAGTGCATGACCACCACAATTAGACCTCTGATTTAACACACAAATCACAATGACAATGATTACCAAATACAACATATTAAAAATAAGATGAGCTCTGAATCCTCACCAGAGGACAAATAACGTCTGGGTTACGATGTAACCTCCGTTCCCTGATGGAGGGAACGAGACATTGTGTCGGAGGAGCGACACTAGGGGTCTCTCTTGAGCGCCTTTTGCATCTCTGATCTATGAGAAAAGGCCAATGAGAAACTGGCAGACAGAATTTGCATGTCCTGTCTCCGGACATACGGGTATAAAGGAGGGAAAATGCATCTGTTTCATTCAGGATTTTTCTGAGGAGCCGATAATGGTTCGGCCGCAAGAGTGGCTCGGTTCAGCAACGTGGCTGGGAGGACACAACGTCTCATTCCCTCCATCAGGGAATGGAGGTTACATCCGAAACCATAACGTTCCCCGTCTGTCGTTCACTTCGGCGTTGTGTCGAAGAAGCGACACTAGGGGTCCAATTTAAATCACGCCATGCGCTGAGCCGTGTACGTGTACGGGCAGGTATTTTACGTGCCAAAACAACCGGCTGTGTCAGACTGCATGTACCCTTCCCCAATGCCCCATAAAATCATCAGAGCCTTCTGGTTCTTTACCCCTGACAGGGGGGAACAATGCGATGCTGCCAGGCATGGGAGCAGGCCTTGCCAGTCGCGCCTTTTCTCTCTCTATAGAGCTAAAAGCGGTTGGGGCCCTCATACGCATCGGGGAAGGTGATCTTTCCCAGTTTTCTATTCTTTCAGCCCGAGGGAGATGCGGGTCTGCTCGCAAGGGGACCGTACCTCGGAAAATACACACAGGGTAAAGTCCATGTAGGAGCCCGTCCTGTGGAGCACCTATTACAATACAGGGTAGATTGAGTACCCGCTGGATTTGGTCGGCAAATTCTTCCGCTAAATTTGCAGACCCTGAGGGCTAGGGAGGAGTCATCCTGGGATGCGAGTTAGTGGGATCACCTGGGATAAGAGTGCATGATTTTACCTCAGTGGAGGGAAAGGGCACTAGGTGCAAGCGATCCACCCGGACAGTTTGTCAGCGTGTTACCGAGCTCTACCGGCTCGGACCTGAGAAAAAATAGGGCGAAACCAACTCAACCCTGAGATTGTAATATCTCGCAAATGTATTGGGTGTTGCCCAACCCTCTGCTCTGCAAATGTCTGCTTGTTGAGTGTGCTCGGACACGCAGGGGGGGTGGGGGGGGGGCAGGGCACAGCCTGGGTGTGATAGGCCAATGTAATGCGTCCACTACCCAGTGGGAAAGACTCTGTTTGGAGACAACGTTCCCTTTCTGCTGTCCGCCAAAGCAGACTCAGAGCATCTAAAGCTCTGCATGCAGTCCAAGTAGATATACAAAGCACGTACCGGACACAGCAATGAAGGGGCTGGGCCTGCCTCCTCCCGGGGCAGCGCTTGCAGGTTCACTACCTGGTCTCTGAAGGGGGTGGTAGGAACCTTGGGCACGTAGCCCGGTCGCGGTCTTAGGATCACATGAGTGTCTGTCGGACCAAACTCCAGGCAAGTGTCGCTGACAGAGAACGCTTGCAGGTCCCCGACCCTCTTGATGGAGGCGAGCGCGATCAGGAGGGCCGTCTTCAGGGAGATGAGTCCGACTGATTCTAGCGGCTCGAAAGGGGGTCTCTGAAGGCCTGAGAGGACCACTGAGAGATCCCAGGAGGGGAACAGGCTTGGCCGGGAGGGATTTAATCTCCGGGCACCTCCTAGGAGCCTGATAATTAAGTCGTGCCAGAGCGGGCAGTGGGAGGTCTCTCGGGAGGCGAACAGGTCTACCTGAGCCTTGCCGAACCGTTCCCAAATCAGCTGGACTGACTGGGGGTGAAGTCTTCACTCTCCGCTGGGCAAGCGTTGTCATGATAGCGCGTCCGCAACCTTGTTGAGGTTGCCCGGGATGTGAGTGGCATGCAGCGACTTAAGTCGTTACTGGCTCCAAAGGAGGAGATGACTGGCGAGTTGTGACATGTGGCGGGAGCGTACGCCGCCTTGGCTATTTATGTACACTACCGTAGTGGTGCTGTCTGATCGGATCAAGACGTGTTTGCCCTGAAATAGCGGGAGAAACCTCCGCAGGGCAAATAATACAGCCAACAACTCTACGCAGTTGATGTGCCTGTGCAGCGAGGACCCATTCCAATGGCCCGCAGCTGCGTGCCCTTTGCACACGGCACCCCCAACCTAATTTGGAGGCGTCGGTAGTGACCAGGATGCGTCGGGACACCTGCTGCAAGGGGACTCCTGTCCGCAGAAAGCATAGGTCTGTCCAGGGTTTGAATGTTTGGCGGCAGGCGGGGGTGATGATCACACGGTGCGTTCACGGGGGCATACCTGTCGGAACCAAGCTCGCTGCCATCCCCAGATCGCCTCCATCTCTAGCCGCCTCGTCCTCAATCCCGTGGGAAGGGCGGCTGGAGTGGTGTTCCTTCTGTTGAAGGAAAGCTGCGACAACAACGTTGCCATGGTCATGTTCTCGCAATGAGAACATGAGCCATCCACAAATGCCGCCTTGGTGTGATCGCAGCCCAGACACACGAGACATGTGTCCGTCAGAAGCGGAGAGCACTCTACCACATCCAGGAACTACACAGGGGCGGAAGGGCATCTTTATATAGATGTGTCCTGAAAAGGACGTTCAACGCTAGCTGTGTATTGCTCTTTTAGAGAAAATAAACTCTTTTAATTGCGCTGTTGAAGCACCCAGGGGCAAGCTGCACTGCAGTGCAGAGAAGGGAGAAAGCCACTAATATGCACCGTAGATTCAACAGCAATCGCTCAGAGCTGGGAGGAATAGACTGTGACTCGCAGCTCACTGCATACACAACCATCGGCTCTGAAGAAAATTTCTGAATGAAACTGAATGCATTTCCCCTTTATACCAGTATGTCCGGGGGCGGGCCATGCAAATTCTGTCCGCCAATTTCTCATTGGCCTTTTCTCATAGATCAGAGATGCAAAAGGCTCTCAAGAGAGACCCCTAGTGTCGCTTCTTCGACACAACGTCGAAGTGAGCGACAGACGGGGAACTGAAAGTTACAATGACTACAATAAAAGCAGTATGTATAAAATCGGCAAACAGTAAAGATATAAGCAGTACACAGTAATTTGCATAATTTATACATACTGGAAATTATTGCTAAAATTGTCGACATAATATTTTTCCGTTTAACTCTAGCACATAAACTCTATGTTAATACTTCAACTGTCGCAAAAAAACTGTGTTGGAAGCACTTTTTGTCGAGAAAATTGGCATTAACGCAAAAATATATGGTCATATGATGACAAGGTATAGGCTACATCCTTGAAAGCCAACTGTTCCACTGTTATGGATTGGTCTTAACGACATATCTGCACAGATCTGATGCTACATACACATCTGCATCATGACACTTCCAGGCCAGGGATTTTACATAGCAACTGTTCGCTGTCCTTTTCTGCATATCACGGTGCCGTTTTGTGGTCCGTTCTGCATAACGCGGCGGGTCATTTTAGCATATCACAGCTGACCCACCACCCCACTCGGTTCTCCCAATGGCCAGTTGTGGAATAATGAAGGCCACTTTTAAACTTCTTTTGTTGGTGTTGCTGTTCCCTGTTTGAAGGATGTTCTATAGGAATGTGTCTCTTGTCTCTACTCTCACGTTTCACACATAGCTCAAATGTATGTCACACCCATATAAGGTAATGAACTATTTCATTGGTGGGGGTCCAGTGGAATGTGTTTTTTTCTGGACCATATAACGACGTGCTGAACAATAAACGTGGAAGAAGGATTTGATAGCATTGGGTGTCTGTGTCATTTCTTTCTTCCCTCAGCTGAGCCGTATCGAGACGGGGATTGCAGATCAAGAAAATAAATTAAATACATTGGATGACAAAATTATCTAACAATTTGGGGGCTCGTCGGGATTTCTCCAGACAGGTAAGACTGATTTAAGTATCAAGTTTTCCTGTCTGATGAGAGATTGAACAAAACGTAGTTTAACGTAGTTTAATTTGGCTCGATATTAACTCCGTTAATAACTCTGCTCGGGGGCCCCTGTCAAAGGGAGGATTTTGCCCTATTATAAATAGGAAGGAGGGTTTAGCTCTATTATAAATAGGGAGAACCCCACGACCGCAGCAGTAGTTTAAAGGATATCCTTATTCTGGTATGAATAGGAAGAGGATGGGAATTGTCCTATGGAAAAGACGGAGAGAATTTGATCTGCATTATTGTTCTGCATGAACCGTGTCGATGGGGAAATTGTTTGTATTATTATTACTAAAAGGGTGACATTATGGGACAGGAAAAAAGCCGTCCTCTATGGAACGAAACTCCAAAACTATGGAAGTTTTGCAATAAACAAGATTATAATACTGAGCCATATATCAGCAATTTGGCTGGGTGGTCAGAGAAAGGAGAAAGAAAAAAGAAGAAGAAGAAAAAAAAGAAAAACTTAATTAGATCAATTCATGAGTAAATCAAATCTATGGTTAAAAGGGTGAAAGCACCCTCAGTGGGATTATAAATACATAAGAGTCATACGAGGTGTGGAAGAAAATAAAACCATTCTGGGACAAAGGTCCTGAACGAAAAGAGACTAATCAAATGCATGCAGCGGTCTCTGTTTCAAAACAAGCTGCCTAAATATGATATTGTCGTGAACAAAGCTTTAACCCCTAACCTCCCAAAGACACCATGCGCACTTTTGTATGCCGATTTAACACAATTTAAACGCAACTCATTCGCTGGAGCCGCGGACGGATATGATTCAGATTCAAAGAAAGATACGAGTGAAGATACAACAGCTGCATTTCCTTTTATCAAGTGCCCAAACAGAAATAAAGTTTCACTAACATTGTCAGAGACGCTGACTATATGAAAAGAATTACCATATATATAAACCGCATACCTTTATCATCGATACGGGCACATCTAAAAGTTAATTAACAGCGCATTGCTATGAGGGCTCTATTACGGGACGCACTCTAAACTCTGTGTGAATTAATGGCATTCCTGTGAAGTGTCATATGACACCGAAATTACTCGTAACATCTCTAGATAACACAAACTTGCTTAAAATTCATGATTTTGCCTGACTCTCCATTCTGCCCACTGGTCTGTGATCCGATGCATAAAATTGGGGGGAGAAAAAAAACAAAAAACTTTTGATTCTAACTCATTACAGTTGCTGTTTCCCTCAGTATATTGTCAGTCTGTGTATACAGGACATTGCGGAGAAGTTTGCAGCTTAACGTCTGTCAACACTTCTGCTATGAAACAGGAAATGCTCAACATCGACCCAGCGCTATGGGACGCCCACAAAGATGAGGTGGGCCTTATTGATGTAAGACCATATGTTGCCAAACTCCGCTCTAACTTGCCACTATACTTCAAACCGTGTCCTCAAACCGTGTCCTCAACCGTGTCTAAAGGTGTTAATACAGTGTCTGAAACAAAGTATTTTTAAACCCATTCACCCATCATATAAATCACCTATTAATGCTATGAAGAAAGCTAATAATACATGGCGATTAAAGTAAGAGTTGAAAAAATTAATGCCAATGTCACCAGTGGTGCCGGATGTGTGCACTAACTAAATTCCAGTAGATCACACTGATTTTACTATTATTAATTTGTGTTCTGCATTCTTCAGTGTTAGTCATGCCTGTTACGCAGCCGCTGTTTGCATTCACATATGGAGGCCAACAGTAACAGAATGCCCCAGGAATTTAGAGACTCGCCTGCTGTGTTCTCTGCTGTAGTGCACGCTACTTTGAAGGACACCAAGCTGCCCCACCTGTCTATTGCAATATGCTGATGACATCCTGCTTTCCGGCCCGAACATCAAGTCATGCACAGCCGCTTCAACTATTGTGTGCAATGCATTAGCAAAGGCTGGCTTCAAGACATCAAAAGAAAAGATGCAATGGGTGAAACTGAACTATCAATCTGGGTCATGAACTACAGAAAGGAACGGTACGCCTCTCCAAGGACAGAGTGAAAACGATTACTACCTTCAAACACCCTAAAACAAAAACTCAAATGCAAAGCTTCTTGGGTTTAGTGAACTATTGTCGAGCATGGGTGCCAAACTGCCCGTTATATGATAAAATACTGAGAGAAGCAACACTCTCAAGGGCTGAGGAACCTATCAAGAGGACTGTTGAAATGGACATTGCTACCAAATCATGATGAACCCTTTCATCTGTACGTGCACGAGGCGGCAGGCACAGCAGCAGCGATCCTCGCTCAGTCCCATTGCGGAACATATAGACCAGTGGCGTACTTGTCAAAATTTTAGAGGCAGTCGCCAAAGGCCTCCCTGCATGTTTACGAGCAGTGACTGCTGCGGCATTGATGTAACAACATGCAGAACGTATTGTTCTCTCACATCCATTAGTTGTGCACACCTCTCACCAGGTAGGAACAATCATACACAACATTACCACATGACAGCACAACATTGATCAGGGTAAGAAGTTATTTTATTGGCTACTGATAATCGGACAATTAAACCAACTTCCGTTGTACACGTCCCGACATTATCATTACACAAATTGCTGACTCGAGATGAATTTTCCAACGATTCACATGATTGCATCAATTGCCTGAAAACATGTACTTTATGCAGGCCGGATGTTTCATCATCCGCCCTGGAGGGGGACCATTGTTACATTGAACATTGACTTGATGGGTCCTGTTCCAAGCCAAATGATTCCGTATACTGGTGTGGTTATGCTGTAACAGAACTTCTGAATCGAATTATTGAAGCTTATTTGCTCCCATATAAATCTGCACAAGCTGCTGAGTTGTTTGCGTTGATCAGAGCATGCCATTTGGCTAAAGGTAAATCAATCAATATATATACACAGACTCGAAATATGCTGATGAAGTAGCAAAGTGGGCTGCAAGGGAAGTTATGGTAAGTCCAGACCTAAATCAAGCTGAAGAGACTTTTTCCATGCAACACTGATAAAAGACAATCACATTAAATTGTTACAGGCAAATCCATCTGAATCTGACAACATTGGGCCTCAAATTAAGTGAAATCAAACTTATTGCATAAATGGGGTACAAAATTAATCATGGACTCACGACTAACGTGCGCACAGAACAACAGACACAAGCCTACGAAGCACGACTCAATACCACACTCGGAACTGCTGTTCTAAACAGACAGAAGCTTTCCCGTGTGTGAGGTAAAATGATAAAATGGTGAAAATTTTGGCATAAATAAATAATACAGAGATTCGGCTGAATGAGCTCAGAATGTCACCATCCTCTGTTGTTAATCTCTCCATTTGAAATACTAATGGGTAGGCCTTTCCCGACCCTCGGGTCAAAGGCCGCGCTGGCTTTCTCTCCACAGGTGACAAGGAGGTGGTGATTGCAGAATATGTGGATTCCCTCATTAAAATATTAAATGACAGAAATGGTGATATCTCTCTCTCTCTCCCTCTGCCTGCAGAAAGCACTACTCATCCATTTGTTCCAAATCAGCAGGTTCTGGTAAAGTGTCTGAAATCAACGAAGTTAGGTGAACCAAAGTGGGCCCAAGTACTGTACTGCCAGTGACCAGAACGGGGGTGCTAACTGAACTTCAACCACAGTGGATCCACGCAAGCCGCGTGAAGCTTGCTCCAGAGGAGGGCCTTACTGATTCAAGGTGAACGGTGAAAGCACTGGAGGAGCTGAACACGCAGCGCCAGTGCCCAACCGGGAATCTGCGAATTAGGAGGACCTGAGGAGGGACCCGAATACTCAACATGAAGACATTCCTACTGACAATCTGCATATGGCCGGTGGTCGTGCTTGCCTATGCCCATTCAGTATCAACACAACAGCAAGGAGCCACATGTGTAATTACAATTCCTAGAAATAATGTATGATGATTTATGTTTTATGGTAATGTTACAGGAAGATGTTTCTGTTATGAAGGTACGGGTAAACACCCGGAAACGAAGGTACCTAGAAGGTGATGCCTCAAGTGACCCTGAAGTATATCTAGATAGTGTTTGACAGCCAAGAGGTATTAAATGTTTGGATTAAGTTTTGACTAAAGATGGAGGAGTATGTAAAATGTTTGGAGACAAATGCTGTACATACATCCCGGGTCACACTGATGATGATGGTGAATTCATGAAGGTATGAAAGGAAATGGATAAGTTGAATAAAGAATTAGCTTATAACATCGGGGAAAATGGGGACAATTTTTCAATATGTTTGGATGGTTCGCACCTTGGATGTCCTCCATTATATCGATTGCTGTATGCATTCTACTTCTGTTATTATTTGGCCCATGTTTGCCACAATTACTAATGCAAAAGTTGAATGTGATGATAAACAGGCATAATATCACCATGTTCCATTATTTACGTATACCTGATACTGAAGTTGGTTGAGAAGGTTGTGTGATCCTTTCAGGATCAAAGTGGGCAATGTGGAATAATGAAGGCCACATTTAAACTTCTTTTGTTGGTGCTGCTGCAGCTGTTCCCTGTTTGAAGGATGTTCTATAGGAATGTGTCTCTTGTCTCTACTCTCACGTTTCACACGTAGCTCAAATGTATGTCACACCCATATAAGGTAATGAACTATTTCATTGGTGGGGGTCCAGTGGAATGTGGTTTTTTCTGGACCATAAAACGACGTGCTGAACAATAAACGTGGAAGAAGGATTTGATAGCATTGGGTGTCTGTGTCATTTCTTTCTTCCCTCAACTGAGCCGTATCGAGACGGGGATTGCAGATCAAGAAAATAAATTAAATACATTGGATGACAAAATTATCTAACACCAGTCCACCCCTAATTGGCCCCAAAGTGCGTCGGCCCACCGGTAAAATGCCCTGTATGCCAGATTACCATTCCAGCCCTGCTTCCAGGAGTGCCAACAAAAAAAATCTCATATCATGCACCTGTCATCGAATAGTGCACGGAGAACAAATGAATGGCCACTCTTGCGATTAATATAATTTTAATGAAAAATAAATACACAATACTAGTAAAAAAGCTTTCATGTGTTTTTGATGAAAAAAGTTGGCTGAATGATGTTCTCAGAATGTTCTACACTTTTTTCAGGAATATAAACTATCAGAACTATTTGTCCAATGCTGAGTTCACTTTCAGAAAATGAGCTTTTGAACATTTTAAAACTTTTAAATATTTTAAATCTAACCCTCTTTTCCTCGGATGGCATTTGCTGAGCTTCTTTAGAAAACGCAAATTGCATTATGACGCTAAAATAAATTTTAGATGTCAATCAAGTTCAGTTGGCCGTTAAAAGTTGCTGGACAAATATGTGGGACATAATGCAGTTGTTATGGCAATGCTTTAGATTAGATGATTGTTCAGAATAGCCTATTGAATAACAGGAATGTATCATATATGTAAACCCTGAAATAACACCAAATCAATGTTCTTTAATAGCTGTGCACACAGCATATAAAAGTCAATGGATGGATGCTCAGCCTTATACTAAGACTGAAAGTTTCCCCAACTACTTTGTGCAGGTTGCCAGCTTGAACAGGGCCATGACGATTAGGTGCAACATCAGGACCAATATTACAGTCCCATCAGAAGGGCAGCTGTTCCCTTTTGATTGTAATTCCTCCTCTTCTGATTGCTTTTATTTGTGAAATTAAAATTACAGTAAGCTGGCTAATTTCAATGAATTGTCTCAATACTCTCCCAATTAGTGACATCTGTAGGCGAAAGGTGCACAATTAGCGATATACACACATTTCTTTTGTGATAAACCAAAATGTATGCGACAAAGTGCTTTTTTAAGCACACCATTTTTATCGATAAAAGGCCATTTGAATGGAAACAGGTAGAAGACAGATAATTTCTCAACCAATTTTTTATGCATTTTCACTTTGTCGATAACAAAACAGTGCGAAAAGTGGATGGAAACTAGGTTAATGTTGATGTAGCGCCTCTAGCGTTCATTTCACTAGGAAATCACTGTGATAAGAACAATGAGCCAGGTAAAATTTAATTAGCAAAAATTTAGGTTTAGTAACGTGATTCTATGAGACGAGGTTGAAGTATCATTCTTGACATATTCCCGCCCAAAAAGTTTTTTCCCTCCTAAAGTATTGACCTGTAAAATTATCATATTTACCTACAGTAAATCTCAGAAATTGCTCTTTTGGCTTCACCCACACATTCACCTAAGGTTCTTTAATTCTCTGTTTCCGGATCGGGACATGACTCACCTCTATCAATATTTAATGTATTCAAACTGATCCCAGTGCTCCTGCTTATTCGTTACCCTAATGTATTTTTAAAACTACCCGGATGGTTCCAATGTGACTATTCTCATGAGGGCAATAGGGAATAGGGGGATCTTTAGAATTCAGAACAATATCTCATATTGTTAGTGAATTGCACACCAGAACTACTGCCTATTGTATCATCCATCTAGCCAATGCATGAACATGGAGCTTCAGTGATGGCTGAATATCTCAAAAGTGACATCCACAGCAATTACTACAAGGTGAGACTGTATAATATATTAGCTGTATGGTCCTGTCCCAAATGGTTAGTGAAGATTTTACAGCAGACTACTACCAGAGACATTACTAAGAGGATGAGATGCTGGTTATGCTTGTTAGTGTTGTTCTAGCTTGTGGGCTGGTAAAGCTATGATGCTCTACAATAAAAAAAAAAAATGCTTGTCATCCTGAATGGTCTTTCTGGTGAAGCTGGTTGATTAAGAAAGTCAAAATGCATTTGGTAAGCTAGTTGAGAAGCCTGGTGACGACATCTGCATACCGCCATTCAAAACACTTTGCTGGTGGGGAAATATGCTGACATAACATATGCTTTTCAGTGGGGAAAGATTATTATGGTTCGTGTCCACTGGTGTGGAACAAAATCTGCTCAGCCCTGCTCACAATGTTAGAGAGCTGGAGCTGGTGTATTGTCAATCATTGCTTTCAGTACACAAACAATAATATCATCTTATATATGTGCGATTACAGTTGGAAAGATGCCAACTTCATTTCCGAATGCCAAAAGTATACAAACAGTGTTGATTTATTGCAACAATGAAGGCATGCAATCATCATTAGAAGTCTGTTTGAAGTCTGAATTAAACAAAAGGAAGTAATTAAAGCACTAAATCCAGCAGAAGTTTCAGCATTTAAGGCAGATTTTGTAGCACTTACTGTATGACAAACATCAATGCTTTCATATCACAGTGATTGAATGGTGCCCAGCATTTTTTTTGTTTTTTTACGCCATTGGCCACTCTCCATGCCTGCTCGCCTTTCAATCTCACAATCCCAGTGTGAGCGTGACCCTTGACTCCCATAGGAATAAATGAAAATGCCAGCTCAGCTCCAGTCAAAATGTGCCAGTGGACACGTAGGGTTATGCAAGGATGCATGTGTCATCCATCATTTGTTACATTATGTAGGCTATGTTGAATACATGTCAAAAATATTCTAAGATATATACAGTATATATATATATATATATATATATACATACATAAACACACACACATATATACAGTGCATCCGGAAAGTATTCACAGCGCTTCACTTTTTCCACATTTTGTTATGTTACAGCCTTATTCCAAAATGGATTAAATTAATTATTTCCCTCAAAATTCTACAAACAATACCCCATAATGACAACTTGAAAGAAGTTTGTTTGAAATCTTAGCAAATTTATTAAAACTAAAAAGCTAAAAAAATGTTATGGGATTTTATGTGCATAAGTATTCACAACCTTTGCTCAATACTTTGTTGAAGCACCTTTGGCATCAATTACAGCCTCAAGTCTTTTTGTGTATGATGCTACAAGCTTGGCACACATATTTTTGGGCAATTTCTCCCATTCTTCTTTGCAGGACCTCTCAAGCTCCATCAGGTTGGATGGGGAGCGTTGGTGCACAGCCATTTTCAGATCTCTCCAGAGATTTTCAATCGGGTTCAAGTCTGGGCTCTGGTTGGACGACTCAAGGACATTCTCAGAATTGTCCCGTAGCCACTCCTTTGATATCTTGGCCGTGTGCTTACGGTCGTTGTCCTGTTGGAACATGAACCTTCACTCCAGTCTGAGGTCCAGAGTGCTCTGGAGCAGGTTTTCATCAAGGATGTCTCACTCGCCAGTGGTTAAGTATTATATTGGCGACATCCTTTTTCTGTGTTTTATGAGTAAAGTTTGGTTTCAATCATCAATGAAAAATGTCTCTTTTATTACCCTTTCTTTTCTTTACAGTCAGATGTTGATCAAAAACATTAAAAGAAATGACTCCACTCTTGTTTATATGCACTCAGCCAAAACACTTCTATCAGATGTTCGCCGAACTGCCTCTGTTCTTAAAGAGAGTACCATTTTAGAACTTGTTCTACTTATCAATGTAAATACTTTTAAAAATTAAACATTGATAAGCCAAAACATTATGACCACATGCCTAATATGCTGTTGGTCCTCCGTGTGTCACCAAAACAGTGCCAACCCACCGAGGCATGGACTACAAGAACCCCGAAGGTTTTCCTGTGATATCTGGCACCAAGACATTAGCAGCAGATCCTTTAAGTCCTGTAAGTTGCAAGGTGGAACCGACGTGGATCGGACTTGTTAGTGAATGACTTACTCATAGCTGTCTCTGCATATGAAGATACAAGAAAGTATTTTAACACCCTAAAAAATTACACCCTTCAGCTTTAATTCATAGATGCATGACACTTACACTACTTACACTGTACTCCACAATTACACAGGCTAATGTCATATGCTTGGCAAGACATCCCAGTACTACACTACCTTTAAACTCTTCTTTTTCCCTCATTAGCTCTGTAATACCGTAAATAACAAAAGAGTGCTGGATAAGTCAATAAATCAATTTGTTAATCCAGAAACTGGATCCTAATTTTATATCTAAATTTATCATGCTGGATATGCTAGAACAGGACAGCATGCCTACACATTACAATATGACTAATGATTTTATATTGATAAAATACTGTACAAACACATTCAATTTATCATGCAAGTCAGCTGTCATCATAATGAGGTCATTTTATCATGAACTGTTTGATGTAAGCACTTTTTTTCCCCATTAAAATTTTCATGCTAACATGAAAGTGAAAAGAGAGAGAGAGAGGGAGAGAGAGAGTCATAAGAAGTTCAGACGGACGCATTGCAGCAAAAAGACATGCAATGCAGAGTTTAATTTCTCCTGACGGAGGCGAGAGTGTTGGTGTGAGAGAGCTGTTTCAATAATCCCCTAGCTGACATTGATCAATAACAAACCATTTTCAGATGTGGCCATGTCTGACAATATTGTTTTTTTGATGCTGGCACAGAAGCCCAGTGCACTCTGCACTATTTTGGCTTTGATTTTGCCACCTTATATACATTTCAAGAATCTTTAGAAAGAATAGATCATGTGCCACATGATTGCAAGTATCCAGATAGGTGTCAATATCCGTCACAAGAAGTATGACCTGGATCAGACCCTCTGTACACTGTGGCTGCAGTTCATATGTTTTGATCAAATAAACTGGCCTCCCTCAGTGTTGTGAAATACCTTCAGGCCAAGTGGATGTATCTTGTGATTAATATGCCTTCAAACACCACCTAGAAGAGGTCAGAGAGATCAAGAGAGGAATAAAGAAACAAATCAAGGCTGCTAATGGTTGCTTTCCTCACAGATTTTATAGTGTTACAAATTCTCTCACTCTGACGGCTGAGGCAGAAATATTGCATCTGTTCTGCCCAGCAGGACTACAGAGTGTTCAAACCTGTGCCTCGACAAAGCATTCTAATGAACAGATTTCATCAAATAATTACCCTCTCCTATGTTCTGCTATTTCCATTATTATTCCATTCCATTAAATTAACTAAACAGGCTCCTTATACACTGAAAAAACTACTAGTAAAATGTACTTTATTTTATGTCATTAAATTTTAAATAACAAATTTGTGTGCAAAAACTTGCTTAATAAAAATTAAGTAAAATCTACTTTATTTAATGACATAATATTGATTAAATTGAGTGAATAAATTTAACTCAAATATTTTAGGTAATACAGTAACTTTTACTTACAAATCTAATGTACATGATATTTAAATAAACATTTTAGTGACCAGTTTATTAGACATGAGTACTTCACATTTTGACCTTTCCCTATAAACACAATTTTTATTACGTACTACATGACATACGGTGCCTTCCACAGGGAAGCTTATTGCATGCTACAGTATAGTCTATTAGTCAATATTACTTTGCAATACTGCCGATTTAAACAAGATACAGAGATGCACATGCAGACCTCAACACTTTGTGCACAAAACACGATGACGGTAACAATCAACAGATAATTTTTTGATCATGAATGGGTAATTTTGAGTAGAATATAAACATTAGACTTCACCAAACAAGAGGTTACCAAATGTAACAACAAAATAAATAATACAATAAAAACTGTGTAAATTAATGCTCAATATTTATATAAGATTGGAGCATGCTGGGAAAAACAGCGTTGAAGAGTTAAGTAAAATGTACATATTTTATGTATATACTCTTTTTCAATTTACTCAAATAAGCGAATGAAAATGACAAGGTTTTCTACTTTAGGATTTATACATGATGAAGTATTGTAAAGATAACGACAATTCATGAATAACATTTACTTATAAGATAGGGCATTTATTTTGACATGTTTGAATTGAGTACAAATGTTGAATTAACTTAATATTTTCAAGTTCACGCTTAAATTAACTGTTGTAAGGGGATGGTGAACATTGTAGAGAATGCAGTGATATTACTTTCTGTACAGTAGTACTGCACCATCCTTTTTTTTTTTTTTTGCAAGCATGAACATTCACATAAGCTTGTTTTTCACATTGAACACAAGCTTCTTTAGTAGCATTTCAACTGTAAAGAGCAGCACCTATATGACAGTGATGGTGTTTTAAAGCATAATCCCTTAATTGGAATACTTCCACATTGTATGTGTTTGAAGCACATAAAGAGTCATGGTTTACAATCTAAAATATTTTTATTTCAGAGTATTAATGTCCACCTGGCAGACCTCACATATATTTACTTTAAAAAATACCCCCACATATGTCTAGAGATCAGGATGTCTTAGAGACTTAGGGATGGTTTCTTCTGACTTGGGGCAGTAAGCAACAATCGAGCAACCATTTGGTTATGCCCTAGGCCTAGAAACTACCCAGTTACCACCCAAAACACCCTGAAATTGCATAAACGTAACCGGGTCTTGACCTTCACCCTTTGGCTCACCAGCCACTGTCTTCCAAAGTCACTAGACTCAGCATTTACTGATTACTATTAAAAATTCCCTTGCCCCACAAAAAGTGTTAAAGGTTACTGGAGACTGCAACGGCATGCATTTGTTTGGAAATTTTATTTGAACGCAAATTATGAGTTCAGCAGGACACATCTCTTACAATAACTAAAGGCAAAGATTGCCAGTTAGAACAGGAGATTAGAACAGGAGGAAGAATTTTACAATTTATACATAATTCATGGAAGTCCAGACTTTAAACCCTTCATTCTAAATTGTGCTTTCCCTAATGTGTATTATTTATTTGCATATTATTAAACATAAGCCAATCATTAGCCTAGAGTTCGCAGCAATCCATTTAGCAATTGAAATTGTCAATAAGTCTGAGATTTATTATGAGGACTTGTCAAAGGATGTGTCAGTGTCAGGACTCCTATCCAGAGGTCACCAGAACCGGCCGGATTCAGCTTTTTTCCTGCTTGGTATCGGACTCCACTGCTACGTGTCTCTGAGCGATGATGACAAAATGCAGAAGGTGCCAGCCAGACATCACTTCAGTCTATTACAATGGACTTCAGAGGATGAACTGATTCCAACTCCAACCATAAGACATGGGATACTTCATATGCCATTGCCTGAACCCAGGATTTAGGATAGACTTCACCGAAATTACCAGCCGATTGAACTGCTATGCACCTCACTGATCTCTGCCAGCATCACCTCGGTCTAATGATGGACTACACTCTTAAAATAGAATACATCGACTATTAATTAATTGCCAACAAATACCTTCATCAGCCAATTAACAAAGACAATTGCATCTATGTGAACTTCTGCACTTAATCCTGGATGGACTTCAAAAGACATTAGTCATTAAACTTATAGTTCATTCAAAATCTTTCCTTAAACACTGGACCTTAACACTTACTAAGTTTAATCATTTTAAACCATGACTTGCACAATACATAAGTAATATTGTCATTATATTCATGATGTTAGTCAGAGAGGAACTGGTCCCAACAGTGAGTCTGGTTTCTCCCAAGGTTATTTTTTTCCATTAACCAACATCTTATGGAGTTTTGTGTTCCTTGACACAGTCGACTTCGGCTTGCTCACTGGGGTTATTAATACAATTATTATTGAATTACTTATTTTTATACACACATTATAATTGTATTATTAAATCAAACTTCACAATGATGACTCTAAGACTTCATAGATATTACGGTTTAATTTCTGTTAATGCATTATTTTCTGTAAAGCTGCTTTGAAGCCATTTTTTACTTTTCTTTTTTTTTTTTTCTTACAGTTTTGAACACTTAAAAATGTCAAGGATAGATAGAGCTTGTCACTTTCATTGTATGTGGAAAAAAGTGAATGGTGACAGAGGCTGTCATTCTAATATCTTTGGTGTTCCAAGGAAGAAAGAAACAGGTTTGGAGAAAGTCTTACAGGTTTGGGACAACATGAGGGTTAGTAAATTATGACAGAACTTTCATTTTTGTCTGACCTATTTCTTTATGTTTTTTTATTGGATGCTGGTGAGGTCATTAGATACTGTACTAGTCAGACCCGTCTAGGCTAGTATGTTACTGTGCCAGCAGAGCGAAGTGCAGTTCACATGTAGTCGTCCCCCTGTTGTCCTGTTCTGTCTATCCATGTCCTTTCCTCTATTTTACAATCTCAAATTTGAGATGGCCTGTATTTTTTCTCTCTGCGTTTGAACATCTGTTGTGACGAAGATGTGGTTTTTGGGCTCAGACTCTCATATGTTCTATTATTAATCACATTCTGACAGATACATGCCACAGAAGCATTGCACAGCCCAGCAATTCTGGATCTTAATAGCTCTTTCTTGACATTTCTTTCCTTTCCTGCTCTTTTAGAGGCAGTTTGCAGCAAACTTTTGTGACACAGATAGTCAGTGGACATGATATATGCACACACTAAGATCTTCATAAACTAGCTCTGTCTTCACTACTGAAAAAAACAAAACAAAAAAAAGCCTAAAGTAGTTTGACAGTCTTAGGTCACAACCTGACCAAGCTGGTGATTAGCTGGTCTGTGATTAGCTGGTCGGTTAGCTGATTTTCCCCTTTGCCTGACCAGCTGACCCTAAATTCCTCTAAAACTATCAAACCAGTCCAGCCAAACCAGCTTGGCCTGGTAGGGCTTTCACCCACAGCGCTTTCACCTTAAAGACTGAAACATTTACAGTGCACCTTTATTAGCTGATCATAAAGCCCTGTCAAGCATCATGGATTTGCTACGTCACTAAAGGCCCTAAATGTGGTGCTGTTAGCTTATGCTACTGTTGATAGATAGTCATTGAGGACATTCTAATGAACCGTTAAGGACATTTAAAAGGAAATGTATTGAGACTGGAATTAAATGAATTGCACTAAAGTTTTTATATGCACCAAGGGACAAATCTTTTTTTCTTTTCTTTTCTTTTCAATAGAAACAAACAACTTAAAGCTGAAGTATGTAATTTCTGCAACACTAGTCTCAACAAATTTTAATTGTATTTTAATGCAGCCTGGACAACCTTTACCTGCAGGTGGTTCCTCCTCCTCCTGCCAATTGTTCAGATGATTACAGGTGGACACGGTATCTAGTGTGCAGGATGGGGATGCATTACGTCATCGTACTCCAACTTGAGATGTGTTCTTGCAAGAGTGAACAGCGAAAACTTCAGATGTCCCAACACATAAAATTGTGCTGATCATGTTGAAAATCTGTAACTATAACCCGCCAGTTATTTCTGTTATATTTGAAGGCATACACTGGAGGTAACTGTAGCATCTGTGTCATCTTTATAAAAGTACATTTTAGACACTTTACTCGTTCAATACAGAACGATAGGCCTCCACACCTGCTAGCAAATTTATGAAACGTAGGATGGCAGAAGAATCTATATTCATCAGGTAAGCACTACCTGATTGGTCAGAAAAACTATAACCCAACCCCTAAACCTAACCCTAACAAATCAGGTAGAGCTTTCCTCATTAACCCTTTCACATGTATGGTCAAACCGGTGTGATTACACTAGGATGAGCTCAGAGGCGTAAGATCAAACCGGTGCGATCTGCATTCTACTTCTGTTCATCAGCAAAGAGGGATGGAAGCAATTGTCATAATAAACCAGCTGTTACAAACATTCAAACAATCACTGAATAAAAGTTTAAAGCCGTTACCATTGGAGCTAACTGTTTTGATACAGCGATGCGGCCATATTTTCTGACAAGCTTTCTCCCATTCCATCCATCATTCATTCTAACCACTTCTGGTGCTGGGAAGGGCTAGGTTTTTAGAAACTTCTATGCCTCTTTGCTATGATGATTTCAGGATCGCATGCTGCATTGCTGTGTAAACAATATAACAATTATTATAAACATCTAAAACCCAGATTATATGCTTGAGAATATATAATATGACCTTCAGTGCATCTGATATGATATTGTCTGTCCTCCAGTGCATCTGTGTTGTGTAAGGTAAGATTTTTTAAATTACACCATGCATTAAAGAACTCACACTGGGGGATCCATCAGTACAGGAGAAACTCTCGTGCAAAAAGTCTTCTCTTGCCATCCTACAGTTTTTAAATCCACCACCCGCTGTATTTTCTACAGATGCATTTTTTAAATCACTTGTAAAGTGAATAGTCGACTTTAGGCTGACAGTGTCGACTACATAATTTACAGTATAGTCAACTAGTTGCCTATTCTGTAAAAAGCCTTACCATTAACGGAACCAAATGGCATGAATTTGATATGGTTCCCGTATGTTTAAATAAAATGGAAGTGGTTAAAGAACTGGTTCTCAGAACTGGTTCTCAGTTCCCAACCCAAGGCAAACCTGTGGAAAAAATCTGGCACTACTGGCAAACAGTTCAGTGGCAATACATTGGCATAATTTCTTACAGTTCTGTGGCAAACCTGTGATAAAAAATCTGGCACTACTATAGTGTCTGACACTAAATACTGGCAAACAGTTCTGTGGCTATCCACTGGCAAATATCAGCCAGTTCTATGGCAAATATGTAGCAAATATCTGCCTATTCTGGCAAACAATTCTGTGGCAAATCTGTTGCAAATATTTTCCACTAATAGCAAACTGTTCTGTGGCAAAGCATTCGCAAATATTTGCCACTAAATCTGTAGCTAAAAATCAGGCAATACTGGCTACCAGTTATGTGCCATGTGCACATATGTGTTCCCCATTCAGGAGTGATGTTAAAATGAGCATTCACTCTCTCAATCAGACCCGAATGTGTGAAAGTACAAGAACAGAGCCAGCCATCAAAAGAGACGATAACTTCAGGAAAAGATGAGAGAGGAAATTAGAGTTGGTGCTTGCATATCTGGCTGTATTAAGAGTCAGAGAGGACACTTTAATCAGCTGCTATAAAGCCATCAGACACCAGCGTGCCATTTTCTTTTCAATCGACACACAATACTTGCCTTAAAGCAGTTCACCTCTGGGCATATTACCACCGGTGAGGGTAATTGCATGCTTCTGATTTCTGCTTTTATAGTGCTGTGACAGCTCAAGCTTTCTCAAAGCCATCTTGAAATGAAATGGTAAATGCTTAAGGAGAATATTTTAAAGCACAATACAAGACAAGAGGATACATGAGGTTTGCCTCTGCCTGCAACACTATAGGCTCTTTATTGAAGTGGGTTTGCAGAAGGTGTACAATGGAGATGGGGTGCCAAAATACATGCATAAAAAACCCTAAATATGCACTTTGTAGCTGTCAAGGTAAAAAGTGAATTTTTGCCTCTGGTCTGGATTTGGAGGGGATGCCTGCATGTGCTTGTGTTGTGTTTAGAGAAAAAGAGAATAGACACCCAAAAATGGAAATTCTGTCATAATTTACTCTAAAATGACTAATGTTGTTTCAAAACTGAATTACTTTCGTTCTTTCATGTAACTCTAAAGGAGAAGTTAAGAAAAATATTCATGCTGCTCTTTTCCATAAATTGAAAGTGGACAGGGACCAGGGGCTTTCAAGCTCCAAAAATGACAAAAGAACACCATAAAGGTAGTCAATACAGCTATTTTCCAAGTCTTCTTATTAACAGAGTGAAATTTAAGTTAATTGTGTGGAAAAGAGAATCTTGGGGACTCTGCTATAAATAACTCCTTTTGCGATCCATACAAGAAAAAAAATCATACTGACTTCAAAAGAAAATATAGCCGCAAGCAGCGATGATGGGCCCAAGCACCATGGGTCAATTTCCACCCGGTGGCTTTCAGAAAACCATGTAAAGTGGATTTGGTATTTGACATTATTATAAACAATTTTGAAGCAATTTGGGTAAATATAAGAGGACTATTTTAAATTCTGTTGTAAGAGCCATACTTCCTGCTGCCAGGTGGTGGCGCTATGACTGTGACACAAAATAGTCACATCCATGGGATTAGCCCACAAGGCTAAACATACATCTCAATTTTGATCTAAATCACACTTTGAACACAGAAGATATGAGAGACTTCCTGTTTCTCATTTTTTGTCATTCATTTAATGCCTCGCCAAAGCAACAGCGTTCGATATATAAAAGATCTGTTCACAATTTAGCATCTTCAATATTTTGACATAATGTTCTCTAAACATGGTGACAGTCTCATGAATCCCATAGGAGGAGTATTTAAAAGTTCAGTGACTGCAATATTCAAAAAAATCAAAAATGGCCGACTTCCTGTTGGGTGGAGCTAATAACAGTAATTATGAAAGTTGTCCGGCTTGATGAGAATTATATATGTACCAATATTGGTGACTATAGGTGAAAATGAGAGTGCTATAAAAGTCAACTTACACACCCATTTGAAAGGGGGTGCTACAGAGCCCCCCTACATGCCTATGTGTGAACTTTTGGCCAGGTCTAATGGCCAATGACTTGTGCAAAATTTCATTACATTTTAAGCATACCAAAAGCCTCAAAAACAGCCAAGTATAGGAAAAATGGAATAACAATAGCAATTTGATATTTTAAATAGTGCCATGGCAACATAATTTAAGATATCAAATATCCCCTGACATTTTTAAATCAGCAGTGTCTTGACATTATTCTAAATCAGCAGTGTCTTGACATTATTCTTAAGAGTTTTGAAGCAATTCATGTATACATAAAAGGGCTTTTTCATACTCTGTTAAAAGTGCCATACTTCCTACTGATATTTGGTGGCACTATGACCGTGACCCATAATAGCCACATCCATTTGATCAGCACCCATTAGTAAACATACAGCTGAATTTTCATTAAAATCATATAATGCTGAAATGGTAGTGGCATAGTGGGCTGAAGCACATAATGGTTAATCAGAAGGTCGCTGGTTAGATCCTCACGGCCATCACGATTGTGTCCTTGAGCAAGGCACTTAACTCCAGGTTGCTCCGGGGGATTGTCCCTGGATAAAAGCTTCTGCCAAATGACCAGAAGATATAAGGCACTACCTGTTTCCCTTTTTTTGTCATAAGAGTGCCAAGGCGACACCGTTCAAAATATAATTTAGCTTCTGCAATGTCCTGGCATGATATTGCACAAATGTGGTGCCAGTCTCATGAATCCCTAGGAGGAGTATTTAAAAGTTCAGAGCCTGCGATTTTCAGAAGGTACAATATGGCCAACTTTCTGTTGGGTGAGATAACAATATATGTACCAAATTTGGTGACTCTAAGTGAAAATGGGTGTGCTACAGAGACCACGTTAAATGCCCATTTTAAAGGGGGCGCTACAGAGCCCCCTACACGCCCATGTGTGAACTTTTGCCCAGTCCTAATAGTCGTCGACGATGTGTGTGCAAAATTTTATGACATTTTATGCCAAGTGCCTCAAAAACACCCAAATATAGGAAGAAAGGTATAACAAAAATGTGCTGCCATGGCAACAGTATTTAACAGATATAAAATATTCTTTTACAATTTTACATCAGCAGTGTCTTGACATTATTCTAACGAATTTTGAAGCAATTCATGTAAACACAAGAGGGCTCTCTGTGAACTGGCCATCTTTTTACCTCCCCCAACTCTCACTGTGAGCATAGAGATGGCAATTAGTCTCAGATGGATGTCCTTACCGCTCTCTCTCTCCCCAGATGGATACTCGACAACATCCTCACCTCCACATACCCCCCTCCCCCCTCTTTTCTGGAGAGGAAGTCCGCGACAGCCATCTGTGCCCCCGGCCTGTGGACCACCTCAAACTTAAATGGAGTGCCAGATACCAACGGTAATCCGGGCTTTGGCATCCTTCATGCAGTGGAGCAATTGGAGTGGGGCATGGTCCTAACAGAGGGTGAATGCTCGTCCCCAACAAATAGTAGTGGAGAGTGAAGACCACCCACTTGATGGCCAATCACTCCTTCTCTATGGTGCTGTACTTTATCTCTCATAGAGAGCTTTCGACTAATGTACAGCACCGGGCACTCCTCCCCCTCCACCTCATTGGACAGAACAGCACCCAGCCCCCGTCTGATGCATCCGTGTGTAAAAAAAAAAGGGAGAGAAAAATCAGGGGAATGCAGAAGTGGCCCACCACAAATTGTAGCTTTTACCTGCGTGAAAGCATGTTGGCATGACTCCATCCACTGGACAGGTTTTGGGGCTCCCTTTTTAGTGAGATCAGTCAGCTTGTGATGTCTGAAAATTTAGGCACAAACCTTCCATAGTAGCCGGCCAGCCCCAGAAACTGTCTCAACTTCTTTTTGGTCTTGGGTCTCAGACAGGTCGCAATCGCTCCGGTTTTATCAATTTGAGGTCGCACCTCTCCATGACTCAAGTGGAACCCTAGATACCGTACCTCCACCCGTCCAATTGCGCACTTTTTTGCTGTGAGCCCCGCTCATCACAGAGACCTCAGAACCACTCTCAGATGCGCCATATGCTGCTGCCAAACATTACTGTAAATAATGATATCATCCAAATAAGCAGAGGCATATGCAGCGTGCAGTCTGAGGATTCGGTCCATAAGACGCTGAAACATAGCCAGGTCCCCAAACAAACCGAACGGAAGGGTCACAAATTGGTGTAATCCAAATGGTGTGGAGAAGGCCATTTTCTCATGGGACATCGGTGTTAAGGGGATCTGCCAATATCCCTATGTCAAATCCAATGTCGAATAAAAGCGAGCTGAGCCCAATTGATCAAGCAAGTTGCCAACAAGAGGCATTAGATAAGCATCAAATTTCGATACCGTATTGACCTTACTGTAATCCACACAGAACCGGACAAAGCCATTTCTCTAAGGTACCAGAACCACTGGGCTGGCCAAATCACTATGGGATTCTTTATGGCCTTGGCCTTTAATTTTTCCCGTACTACTTGTTTCTTGTGTTCTGGTAAGTGGTAGGGATGACAACGTACCACCACTCCTGGGGTTGACTCGATGATGTTCTTTATGAGATTAGTGCAGCCAGGGAGAGGCAAGAACATATCAGATAAATGATTTTGCAACCTGGCAACCTCTGTACATTGTGACAGTGAGAGGTTGTCTCTGCAAAGGACTGGGGTGAACTGATTGGGTATTAGACTCGCCGACGGACCAAGCTCCTCCCTCTCCAGAACTACCATCGCCAAGTATACAGGGATCACCTCTCTCCATGGTTTTAGTAGGTTGAGGTGGAAAGATTTGACAAACCCCATCCCTATCACACTACTTCATAATCGACTTCACCAAATCACTGCGTGACCTCAAAGGGCCCTTTCCACTTTACGAGTAATTTAGAGCTTGATGTGGGCAGTAATACAAGTACTTTATCTGCCGGTGCAAATTCCCGTAGCCGAGCTCTCCTGTTATACAGCCGGGACTGACATTCTTGTGCCTGTAGCAAATACTCCTGTGATAGATGCCCCAGTGTGTGGAGTTTTACTCTCAGGTCAAGAATATATTGAATTACATTTTTGCTTTGTGAAGGTCCCTCCTCCCAATTCTCCTTCATGATGTCTACCACACCATGGAGCTTACACTCATATAATAATTCAAACAGGGAAAACCTTGGAGGCTTTCGGGACCTCTCATACTACAAATAATGGGTTTGAGCCACCTATCCCAATTTGACAAATCTTCATGCATGAACTTACAAATCATATTTTTTAAGGTCATATTAAATGGTTAAACCAAGCTGTCCGTTTGTGGATGCTACATGCTTATCCAAATCGATATAATACTTAATTAGTACAGCTCGCATGGTGTATGTGACATGAAAGTAGTGCCCTGGTTAGTGAGGATTTCTTTCAGAATCCCCACTCAGGAGATTATTCTGAAGAGTGCCTCTACAACATTATGTGCTGAGATTTTGCGAAGAGGCACTTCTTCTGGGTATCGCTTTGCATAGTCCGCCAGAACCAACACAAAATGATGCCTGTGGGATAGCCAATCTAATTGCCCGACGAGGTCCATGACAACTCTGTCAAAGGGAACCTCTATCAATGGAAGAGAAATGGTGCTTTTGGAGTGGCCGGCGGATTCACCAGCTGACATTCGCTGCATGTTGCATGTTACATTTACCAACGGCTCCTTGGTACTAACAACTGGGTTGTATCTTCTTTTGTCTGAGCATCCTGCATCACTCGATACAACCGATCATTTATAATTGATTAATACGAATATGTGAGTGCAATGCGTGGCTGAAGGTGTTGACCATCAATTACTTTCACTTGGTCAAACACATGCTTAAGAGTCTCATGTCTGCTCCAGAGGGAACACAAGACCCATCCACATACAACCCATTGAATAATTCGGGAAACGCCGGCCAATTAGTGTCCAAAATTTGTGGATGGGTGAGGCGGGAACTAACCACGTCCTCAATGTTATGCTTTTGACACTAAAATAGAATAGTGATGGTTACTGCAGGATAATCTTAAATATCCCTCACCATCACCCGATTATTTGAATCCAATGCCCTATTTTGAACCAAGTATAGATGAATATTTGGTTACAACCTGAATCCACCAAGGCTTGGTAATACTCCCCCTAATACTCACGGGTATTTGGTATGTCCAGGCTCGATCAAAGGTGGCCTGTGGAGTGTCGGGGACCCGGATCACCATCCCCACCTCCATCACCGGGCACTGTTTGAATGTGTCCCGGCTCCCTGCAACTCCAACAGACCAGCACAAACCTCATGCTCACACCAGTGGCAACAGCTTCCCCCACCTGAGAGGAAGAATGGGTAGTGCCGGGGGAGAGAGAGACAGGAGTGTTAACACACCCCCGAGGCTAGAGCACTGGTCTCGGAGGATTGTTCCACCATTTCCGGGGGAACGAGATAGGTCGGAAAGGAGGGGAGGGACGACGGGGAGACAGAGAGAGAGGGGCGCACCGACCCCCAGGTATGCCACTAAATGGTCCTCTGCCAACTGCACTGCTTCATACAGCGACACCGGTCAGTGGCACTGGACCCACTCTGCAGTTCCTTTTGGTAGTTTGGTGATGAATTGATCCAGTACCACGAGATTGATGATACCCCCAACTTTGTTGGGCTCCTCAGCCAGCACCCACCACCGGCAGGCGTCTTGGAGCTGCTGAACAAAGAAAAACAGGTGGCTGACTTCGTTCAGCACCATGGTTCGGAACCGCTGGCAATGCTCTTCAGTACCGTGGCCATCCCGCTGCAGGGTCAGCCCAGGGTTACTCAGGAGGCCACAGCGTGCACCCCTCCGGGGTACCAAGCTCCGCAATGCCTGTTGGTCCTCCTATTGGCCTCGAAGGAGCGCGTCAAAGTGCTGTTGCTGCTCCGCTTGCAGATCCATGAGGTTGATCCAGATCCTGGTGATGTGCCTGGTGGATGCTGGCGAGGGATCAAAACCCTTCCTCCCGTGGCGAAATTGACTCCATAGCAGCGTACCTTCCTACTTATCCTGGGTTTCGGGACCAGTGTAACAAAGGTTCGGGGTGGGCAGATAAAGGAGGAAGTGGGAACCGGTTTCCACAGTTCATGTGAGTCAATTTTATTCACAAATAACAAGCAATCGCTGTACAGCTTTACTCAAAACATAAGACAGCTTTTCAGCATCACTCAAATAAACAGTCCGCTTTTCAGCTTCACACAACACAAGGCTCTTTCTCTCTCTCAGGGGTCAGACACGAAGGTCTGTCTGTCTCTCTCCTCTGTCTGTGAACTGGCCATCTTTTTATCTTCCCTGACTCTGGCTGTAAAAATAGAGATGGTAATTAGTCACAATTCAGCCACACTCTCACATCCACAATATGAATAAACTCCAAAGACATTCAATTTGCGTTGTATTTCAGTGATCACCTCAGCAATTCAGGCGTGAAATGTCTCAAACAAAACCGCAAATTCCCTGTTATTCCTCCTTTGAAAAGTCAATTCAAGCCAGCTGGCCTGTATCCAAGGAAGTTTGGGATAAGGAATGGGAGTTTTGGAGGAAAACCGAGGAAAATACACCTTTTCATCTCTACATTAGGTGCTTTGATGCCAAGTTTGTTTACAAGACTCTTAAAGTGGTGGGGTTAAAACTGACTAACCCTTGCATATTTCAAGAGAGAAGAGTCAGTCATATCACCATATTCAATTTTTATCAAGCTTTATTGGAAAGAAAAAATTAAGTTGTGACATTTTGATTAAAGATTATGAGGTAACCCCCCCACCCCATAAAATAGCAAATATGCATGGTTAAATCCTCCACAATAGACCTTATGCACAGTAGCACCATTTTTTTTAATTGAAAATGAAAATTATACAGTGAGAGATAGACGTACTGTTTCTTCACTGTCATGCATTGTATAAAGCTATCAAAAAGCTCATAGATCACATCAAATTTTCTAAAACTGGCAACTTTGTTTTCTGGCATTTTTTGCCTTCAGAAATTTCTTGAAAATATATTTTTTCAATGTTTTGTCCATGGAACAATCCAAAAACACTTTAATCAAATGTACAGCCCATTAAAGAGACCGCATGTCTGTCCCTCACATCCTCGTTGTCATTGCCATCAAACATTAAAGATGGCACTTTTGTGAATAAGGTCAATAAGACCAGAAACATGCATTAATAAAAAATAGGGTCAATTTAAATTTCTTGCTGACTTTAATATGGCCTCTTTTCTTTTTTCCACTTGCCCAAATTTTCATTTATTCATTTGGCAGATGCTTTTTTCCAAAGTGACTTACAAAAGAGGAATAATACATCATAAGCGATTCATCTTAAGGAGAAAGTGTCTACATCTTGCATCTCAACTGTGTGCATTCTTTTTCTCCTCTGTGTTTTACACGGATTATTGCATCAATCTCAAACATCTGCTGATCAGGAACCACATCGATCTCAAACCCTTCCCATAACAACAACAACAACAAACAGTTTCGGTAACAAACAGTTTCGGTAAGCCATCCACTCTTATTATTTCTTCCAGCATTGCATGCCACATGTTTATTATAGCTTCTTCCATCAGCAGTGAGGGATTTACATGTGATAAATGTAAGGAATTAGTCAGGCTGACGGAGAAGATTAATGAGTTATAGACACGCATCTGAACGTTAGTTGAGGCCGGTAGATACTGTTTTTGATGTGGGCAGTACAACGAGCAACACAACCACTTTGGTTCTGGTTGTAGAGCCCCCGCAGCAAGGCATTTGGGTAACGTCTCAGTGGCATACTTGCTCAGCAAAGTGACACCACTCTCCCTCTCCTGTTAGGGTTTTCAATCGATTCTCCCCACTGAGTGATGCACCCACTGAGCATAATTTTGAAAAAGTAATAGTAATATGTGATTCTATTTTAAGGAACATGGAAATAGAGACACCAGCAACTATTTTTAAATGCATTTCCAGGGCTCGGGCATCTGACATCAGATCAAATTTACAATTGCTGGCTAATGCTAAACATAGATTTTCTAAAATTGTTATTCATGTCAACACTAACAATGTTCGGTATTAAACATTAAAGATAATGTTAACAAGGGATTTAAACTTCCAAAAATTATGTGAGACACTGTAATATGCTATGGCCCCCTCCCTGCTTACTATGGTGACAAGGTTTATAGTAGATTAGTGTCACTGAATGGCTGGATGTCAGAGTGGTGTCCAGAGAATAGCATAGGGTTAATTGACAATTGGAAGAGTTTCTGGGGTAGATCTGACCTGCTAAAGAGAGATAGACTCCATACCTCCAGGGAAGGTGCCACTCTCCTCTCTATTAATTTGGCTCATAGTCTTAATAGTGCTAAAATTTTACTAACTGGGGCCCAGGTCAAGAAATAGACAAACTGGTTAATCCAAACATCTGCTAGCTGCCTTGAGATGTCATAAAGGTCACATAGACTGTATCACCTAGATATCATATAGAGATGGTGTCTGCTCCCCACACAACCAAACACAAACCCCTCACTAAATCATTTAGGAAAAATTTGATGACGATCAAACTTTTTACAAAGTAATATAAGATTTACATTTATGCATTTGGCAGACGCTTTTATCCAAAGCGACTTACAGTGCACTTATTACAGGGAGCAACCGGAGCAACCTGGAGTTAAGTGCCTTGCTCAAGGGCACAATGGTGGTGGCCGTGGTGTTCGAACCAGCGACCCTCTGATTAGCAGCCCTGTGCTCTAGCCACTACGCCACCACCACTCTAGCAAGATAAGATAAACGTAATATAAAGGTAGGGCTAAACATTATTTCTCTTTCAACCAAAGCACTAATTGTAAATTCAATTGTTACAGATCATAATTTGAATGCACTCTGTTTGACAGAAACCTGGCTTAGACTGAATGAATATATTAGTTTAAATGAATCTACTCCACAGGTTATAGTTATAAACATGAGCCTCGTCTGAAGTGTCGAGTAGGAGGTGTTGCTATAATTTATAGTTAAGTATTTGGTGTTATTTAGAGGACAGGATATAAGTTTAAGTATTTTTAACTATTAATGCTTAAGGTGACACCGTCAGATATAAATAAAAAAAATTCTGTTGTCTTTTGTCCTTGCTATAAAATTATATCAGGAAGACTCACAGACTTGAGTGAAATTTAAGATGACATTTTTTTAATGAATATTAAACAAAAATGTAATGTCTCTCTTTGGCATAAGCCCTGTCTGGCTGACCAAAGTAGTTGTACTCGGAACCATCATACTGGAGATAGGAAGCAGGGGAGAGGAGCCTGCCCCAAAAGAGAGAAAGTTAAATACTACCCCCAAAAGAGAAGATCCAGTCAGGTACAAACCAGGTCTTGTGTTAGGTGTTCATTCTTGACTTACTGCTTTAATGACAGAAGGGGCATTTTTTTTCTTTTCCCCCTTGTTGAGTTAGATTGTTTTCCTAGTCCTTGAGTTCGATTATGGGCCCTCCATTGAGGAGCTTGGTTGTGTAGAATCTTTGCAAAAGATGAACAATGTGGTATGAAGCCCTACGTTTAGGCCAGCGTTGGTGTGCAGTACCTTTGTTGAAAGATAAACAACATTTGATTATGAAACCTCTGACGAGGGCACCATTGTTTCAGATATCTTTGCTGAAAGGTGAACAACGTAGTGTGGAATCATATTTTAATGGTGATGTTGCATGCAATACCATTCGTTGAAAGAAAACAACATTTGAGTATGAACCCTCCGTCAAGGGCAGGCATCGTTTGAGATGCCTTTGCCAAAAGGTCAACAATGTAGTGTAGAGCCATACGAAAATGGTTCAAATGGTTCAAAAGAAAACATAATTTGATTATGAACCCTCTGAGGAGAGCGGGCATTGTTTGATGGTTATCTTTGCCGAAAGGTGAACAACATAGTGTAGAGCCATCCGATAATGGAGATTTTGTGTGCAATACCCTTCGTTGAAAGTTATCCTATGAAGCTCGAGCTCTCAACAAGGGAGGCCGTTATTTAATGGTTATTTTTACCAAAGGTGAGGGCGAGCTAGCTATGCAGAGTAGTACCTATGCAGAGCTAGTACCTATGCAGAGTAAACCATGCTTGAGATTATGGAAGCCCTGGCGAGGAGGGTAGACATAGTTATGCGTTATCCTTACAAAATGATGGATGTGCTTGAGTTTAATTATTGTGTAGGGAAAGACGTGGATGAGAGAGAGCCACCAACCGCCACTAAATAGGTATAAAAACTTACGGCTAATGGAGAGTTGAGTTGACCAGTGGCCGAGCATCTTGATAGTGGACTCTGGTATACCTTGATGAGTGGCAGTAGTAGCTGCTCCAATGTGAAATAAGTGCCCCGAGAAGACATGAGGGGAGAGACTGCAATGTTTAAGGGTAGTGGTGAGGTGGTTTCTGAACCAGTAGCATGTCATGGGGGCTAGGGATGGAGTGATGAATAGTGGAGAGTCAGCAGCAAAATGTGAACGAGCTTGCAGGTATTTAACCATGGAGGTGAAATTGTTATTTTCAGGCTGTGCCCGGATTAGTCTGATTTCAAGTGTTTGAGAAAAAATTAGAGGAAAGGAAATGTCGGAATAGGAAATGTCGTGAGAAGGCGAAAAGGAGAGAGAGTTAATTGTGAATTCTCTGCACCTCAGAAACCCATGAAAAGCTAAAAGGAAGGCTGCTTCTAAAAGAATATCAATATAATCTGTGAAGAGGCCTAATCTGAGTGAAGAAATTATGAGGTGAATGATGTCTAAGGTAATAGGTAACCTCTTGTCTAGAAATGTCTTGTTTGGCCTCTTAAGATTAAGATTAAACTTTATTGTCATTGTGCAGAGTACCGGTACAGAGCCAATGAAATGCAGTTGTTTTCGCATATCACAACTAAGCTGGGGTCAGAGTGCAGGGTCAGCCATGAAACAGCGCCCCGGATCAGATAGGGTTAAGGGCCTTGCTCAAGGGCCCAACAGTGGTATCTTGGCAGTGCTGGGGCTTGAACATCAACCTTTAGGTCAGTAACCCAGAGCCTTAACCACTGAGCCACCACTGGCCCCGTAATCTTGGCTCTACCTTGGCAGCGGATACAGTTTTTGGGAACATTTTGGACGAATGTCTGTGAGAGCTGTATATGTTGCAAGTGAGTGCTCGGTGCCCCCTGAAATGTCTGATGAGCAACTCTGTGTTAGAGATGGACCAGTTAATTTTTTTTATTAAACTGGGAACTGTACATGGCAGATTTAGCTGAAAATTATTTATGATATTCGTAGAAGCAATGACGAATTCATGAAAGGGGAGGCAGTGCAAAAGTCTGGGATCTGAAGACATGAGAGCCACTGACACATCCCCGTAGAGATGCAAAATTAACATCTTTACTTTTGATGATTTGACTGGCGAGACCATTGCTGCAGCGGGTGAAACAAAACTCCTACCTGATGTGTGAGTGGGGGAGGAGCTTGCCAGTGAGAAGTCAGGAGCAGCGTACGTGTGGGAAGGGCTAGCTATATAGCTACGAGGTGAGGGGCTGTTTGTGCTGGAGCTGAAGAAATGGAAAGTTGCGAGGATTCAAGAAGTGAAAATCTGGAATCTATGATTTTAACAGACACGGCGATGGATCTCACAGCTTCTAGGACTGGGTCGTTTATTCCGGTTGATGTTGATGCTGTGGCTTCACCTGAGGGAAGTCTCCGGCGTGACTGTGAGATGACACTGTAGTTTGTGAAGCAGGGGCAGAGAGTTGAGAAGACTTGGCTGCATCGTGAGGAAAGGAAGGTGTGGTTCCCAGGATGTCAAGAGCTAGCTGATTCCCTGAGGCCTAGAGAGATTGGGATGGATGGAGATGTTTTTGTCAGCTAGCATTTCTAAAATCCTTCCAAGGTTGCAGCGATCCCATTGAGGCTCCTGTGTACACAGACGCTCGCTGCACTGAGGATCTGTTTGATCCATGTCCTGAGCGGGTATTGACTCGTCGTGGAGTAAAACAAAGTCTTCTTCGGACATAGTAGCTGTTGATGATTGCCATGTTAGCACACTGAAAAGAAAACGTGATAGATTGTGAGCAGACTTATAAAGCAATGGTTTACATGTGATTGGCTAGGAGTTACCTTGCTAATGGTACGATGATGTACAGCTGCTAGTCTTCCTGCTAAATCTATGCTGCGCTTATATTACCCAGGCCATATTCTGATTTCCATGGTGAAATTGCAAATTTTTGAGATCGAGTAGATACTGCAGATAGAGCTTTAATTGGTCATGGTTTGGAAGATGGATTTTTATTGCACTCTCTCATTAATAAAATGTTGTTATTCTTTAACCAAAAAATGTGACAGTGTAGCTTTAAGAAGCCAAATTTGGATCCTATCAACCTAAATAATTTCCGGCCCATTTCTAAACTGCCATTTTTATCAAAAATCCTGAGAAAATGGTTTTTTCTCAGCTCTTTTCTCATTCCTATCTGAAAACAACATTTTAGATACATTTCAGTTTTAGAGCTTGTCACAGTACAATTTGATACCAATCTGCCCTTTGAAAATCAAATTTCCAATGTTTATAGAACAGCATTTTTCCACCTAAGAAATATTGCTACAACACATGCTCTCTGTTGCTTATGCCAAAAATTTATTTATGCGTTCATGCCCTCAAGTTTAGATTATTGTATTGCATTATTGGGCGGATGTCCAGCAAATTGGTTCAAAATGTAGCTGCCAGAGAGAGTGCTGACTAAAACCAAAAAAACATGATCATATTAGCCCAATTTTATCGTCTTTACATTAGCTACCTGTTAAATTTTGCATTACTTTTAAAATTCTGTACTACAAAGCTTTGAATGGTCTAGCTCCAAAGTACTTAAGTGAGCTTCTACGATGCTATATACATCACGGTTATTACAGTCACAAAATTCTGGCCTGTTAATAGTTCCTAGAATACCTAAATCCACAAAAGGAGGTAGATCCTTTTCCTATTTGACTTCAAAACTCTGGAATAGTTTCCCTAACACTGTTTGGGACGCAGTGGGACACTCACAAATAGACTCTGTACTCTATTTAGCCAGGTATACACCTAATTTATCCATCAACTCACAATTAGGCTGTTTTAGTTAGGTCTGCCAGAACCAGAAACATTTCTCATATTCTATAAATCTGCAATAAATTGAATGGCATATATGATCATATTATTCCATTTGTTTCCCTGTCTCAACCTTGGGATTCATATCCTGAGGTTACCAGAGCCGGCCAGATGCAGCTCCATCCCTGCTTGGTGTCAGACTCCACTGCTGCGTATCGCTGAGTGATGACGACAAACTACAGCAGGTGCTAGCCAGACATCATTTCAGTCTTTTCCGATGGACTTCAGAGGATGAATTGATGCCAACTCCAACTGTAAAACATTGGATACTTCATATGCCACTGCCTGAACCTTGGATTTAGGATGGACCCCACCCATCCTTACCAAAATGACCTGCCAGTTGAACTGCGATGCACCTCACTGATCTCTGCCTGCACCACCTTTGTTTACTGATGGACAACACTCTTGAAATGCAATACATAGAATATCAATGAATTGCCAGCAAAGGCCTTCATCAGCCAGCTAACAAAGGACAATGCATCTACAGTATGTGAACTTCTGCAGTTAATCCAGGATGGACTTCAAAGACATTAGTCATTAATCATACGTCATACAAAATCTTTGTTTAAACACTGGCCATTAACACTTAATTAGTTTACAAATTTGAAACCATTACTTGCACTGCACACAAACACAAATATTGGCATTATATTCATGATGTTAGTCAGAGGGGAACTGGCCCCCACAATGAGCCTGGTTTTTTCCCCAAGGTTATTTTTCTCCATTAAAAAACATCTTATGGAGTTTTGTGTTCCTTGTCACAGTTGCCTTCGGCTTGCTCACTGGGGTTCTAAATACAATTATTATTTAACAATTTAATTATTTATGTTCATAGACAATTTACAGTTACACAATGATGACTCTAAGACTTTATAAATATTAAAGTTTAATTTTCTGTTAAAGCTTGATTTTCTGTAAAGCTGCTTTAAAGTGATGTGTGTTGTGAAAAGCGCTATAAAATAAAAATGTCGAATTGACTCTGAAATGAACATGCATCATGCATGCCCCACTCACAATATGTGAAACAGGCTTTACTGTGCCTTTATCAGGGCATGAATGTGGACTGAGAAACCCCATTTGTATTAACTGCACATCCAGGGCCAATTTTGCTCAATAGGGCAGTGAATCTGAATCTATTTCTCAAAGGCTTATTAGAGGTCCCACTGGGAAAATGAATAGCAAGAGAGGCAAACGGCTATGCTAATGGAAAAATGGTATTTAAAATGGTCTTAAATGGACAGCTCAGAAAGCCCATTGCTGGTGTTCTCAGCGATTGTGACAGCAAGCCAAATTAAAGTTCAACAGGCTGAAGACCTGTCAACTCCAGCACATGGGGGAGTCTCTAGAGGCTTTATGGTTGATCTCGAATCCTGTCGTTGATGTTCTATACACGGTCACAGAGTCGGAAAGCTCGGGCTTCTGCATAGAAATATTACTTTTGGAACCATTGATTTCTGCTCACACCCCATGGCTATTTTCACTCTGCTATCTGTGATATCCACCTTGAATCATTGAGAGCACAGAATGTAGGGGAAGATTCTTCCTTTAAGAATAATTTGCATTTACAAATAGATTGTAACTAGGGCTGTGAACTGAAAACATTTTAAAGAATTAATTGCAGTTTTCTGTGACTGATCGCGATTAATCATTGTACATGGTACATTAAAACAAACATTAGAATATAATCATATATATTTACTTTATACTTTGTATCAAAGAACTTGTAAGTAATTGATTAGTCATAATTTATTTTAACGATTTAAATATGCACATTAAAATGTTCAGTTATTTGCGGATAGAGTTAATTATAAATTTTTACAGGTATACGTTTTTGATACAATGTATATGTGTACATGCCATAAAATCAGAGGACATGCTGTATTAAAACCGACGTTTTCCTGTGAACTTTTATAGGACTCTAAACTTAACGACTTATTGGATCCAATAGGCAGATTCAATTTAAATTAGGCTTTATAGGCAACTTAAGTGTACATTTTCAATGAATTATACATATAGATATAAAACAAATTGAATGCTCAAGTTTAATTTGCTGAAATTTAAAATCTTCAAACTAAATTTGTTTTCTGGCTGCGTTCAGTCTCTCTTGTGCAGTTCCATTTTTTGACACTGGTTCAGATGACAGTGAGTGAACGTTTTCAGGTGATGCGAAGAGATACATTATGGCAGCTTACCAATTACTCTTCCACACCTGGCTCTCCACTTGCAAGTAAACTCTCCTTTCTTCATACAGTGAATCCACTGCCGTGTTTATTATGCGACGGGACATGCGTCGCGCATAATGATTAGTTTAATTTCTGTGCTAAGATGTGCAGTTGAGTCCAGCGTGTACCTCCTTGAAATTTATATATGCCAATTTTAGCCACAGAAATTGGTAAAAAAACATTACTGAATATTCAGGAAGTTAAAAAAAAATGGAAACTGCATTAATTAAGTAATTTATTCGTGTTAAATGGTCAACTATTAATTGCAGAAATGAACACGTTAAATTTCCCAGCCCTAATTGTAACATATTTCGATAGTTTAGCATGTACGGGATGATAATGATGCGTAATATAACATTATTGCAACAAATAAATGAAAACATTTGTTAGAGTAATTTAGTTGTAACGGCACAAAATTTAAAATCATGAAAAGAAAGACTTTTGGTTTTAGGGAAGCCGTAAGATGTATTATGAATTACAGATTTTATATATATATTAAAAGGTTGCACAAATAATAAATACTAATTATATAACAAATATTCCATGTAAAATCATTTATTTTTGACAGTTCACTAAAATGTAATTATAAATCTTGACTATAAATCTGAATATTTAGTTATAAAACTGAATATGTAAATCCTGATTATATAGCTTTGTAAATATCATTGTATAAATGTAAATCCTGAAAACATAGTTTAAAATCCTAAATACACTCCCTCCACCAGCTTGTCGTCTTCCCACAGTGCATCCTGGTGCCATCATTTTCCCAGGTAAACGATGTACATGTACACGGCCATCCACATAATGATAATGTAAAAGAAAACGGGAGTCATCGGACCAGGCGACCTTCTTCCACTGCTCCAAGGTCCAGTTCAAATGCTCGCATGCCCATTGTAGGTGCTTTTGACTGTGGACAGGGGTCCTTATGCGCACTCTGCGGCTACACAGCCCCATATGCTGCAGGGTGTAATGCACTGTGTATTGTGACACATTCCTCCTGTAATCACCATGAAAATGTTCTCTGAATTGTGCCACAGTAGATCTTCTGATGGTTCGGAACAGACAGGATAGCCTCCTTGCCCTTGCACATCATTAAATCTTGTGCGCCCAAAACCCTTTTGCCAGTTTGTGGTTTGTCCCTTCTCAGACCACTGTCGGTAGGTACTCACCTCTGCTGATCGAGAGCAGCCCACAAGCCTTGTCGTTTCAGAGATGCTCTGACCCAGTAGTCCGGCCATAACAAATTGGCCCATGTCAGTCGCTCAGGTCTTTACTCCTGCCCATTTCTCCTGCATTCAACATGTTGACTACAAGAACTGATTGTTTGCTTACCATCTAATCTACCCAGACCTTGACATGTGACCTTGTTAGGAGATGATCAATGTTATTTGCTTCACCTGTGAGTAGTCATAATGTTGTGGCTCATTGGTATATACTTGGATTTTACATTCTGATTTATAACTAGAAGTACAATAATGTATTCAGATTTATAACAAAATATTCAAAATTGATATAATTAGTTCCTGTTTGGGGCTGCCATAATATTTATGGATGTATTTATGTATGCAAGCACATTTAATTAATGGAATTATTAAATAAAAACTCCAAGAATTATAATAATTATTAAGTTGAATATTAACACCAGCAACAACATGGCACTGCGGGCATCTTACCCTAAGAGTCTTTACCATTTCACTTTAAAATTAAAACAATAATTTTACACCTCAAGCCTAAAACAATTAATGTGCCCACAAATTCCCCATCAACACACACATGCACACACATACATATAGTATGTATAGGCTTAAATAAAACAAATATTTTCATATCCAACATAATAGAAATGAACAGAGACCACTGCTATGGAATAAAACAACATTTGACCAGTTAATCTCAAACCTTTGATCAGTTAACCTTGATTTTAAGATGAAATGTCAAGATAAAGAAGAGCCTAGCCATTCAATAAATGTATTGAGATGAGATTTAGTGCCATCTATTGTGAAAGTGGGTGGAAATCTTACCCTGGGGGGCATCTTGTGTAATTTTCCCCCCTACTGACACTCAGCACGTCTTGCTGAACAATGATACGAATTGCTTTCTGTGAGCGACTAGGAAGTCTTTCAATCAACATAATGTGTTCAATCAAATCGAGGAAGTTCGGTGGGATAAACAAAATCATTTGGAGGCTTGATGGCTTAATTCTGCTCCACTATGCACAGCGGGAAACAGTTTGACTTAAACCTCTGTCTCATTGACAGGCTGAATGACATGTTAACTGTGTGCTGACTATTGATTGATTGACAGGAAAATCACAATAGCTTTGTGTGAGGAACACACTGAAATGTAAATCATTAAGAAACAAACTAATGTGATTTACATCAAAATTGTGAATTTAATATTTTATCCAATATTATATGTCATATTAAGGAGGCATGAAAATGTATAGTAGCAATGTCCTATATACAGTATTCCATTCACAATGAGAAGTATAAACTTCCTGATACACTAACAAATGGTTTAACTTTGAAGCTTTATGTAGGGAATAAATTGTTTGCGAAGTGATAAATTGTCTGGGTGCATCAGCCAAAAGTAATAGAATAATTGAGGTTAGCTTGTTCCCAGTGCGCAGTGGTCATTTCTTATCTTAAAACTACTTTGTGATCATGTTTCTTGATCTGCTTCAGCACAGCGACTGAGGCTGATTCTGCCATTTCATCACACAAGACCACCAGAGATACAACTGCGTGCACTTTTTACTTGCAATTGGACAACATGCGCATTTGCAATATTTATACTGAAGGGTTGTGGTTAAACTGTTGTGTTGTGTCTGCTTCAGAGCACAGGATATCATATAGCATGCTAATTGTGTACAATGTGATCACTACAGATATTTTCGAAAATACATTTTTAACAGATTCAACGTCAAATATCAGTACTCGCAAAACAGTAAGTAAACATCTATAGTGGTGTTCAAAATATATGTTAAACCAAGAAATAAACAAAGTTTTAGGATATTGAAATATTTTAAACAAAGAAATGTTATGTAAAAAAGAAAAAAAAAGAAAGAAGAAATATTCTGAATTAAGAATAAAGATTCTGCACTTTTTCTAGGTCACTAATCAAATAAGCAAACGTTTGATTGACCAGGTTAACACCTTTGTACAAAAGCTCAGATTTCCTTGGTTACATTGAAGCACACAAGATGCTCTTTGGAACATTTTCATATCATGCTGGATAACATGATTATCAGGTTTTGTCATGTCAGCCGTCATTTAAGGAAAAGAGGTACATAACAAACACAAAGAAATTCATTAGAAATTAAATTTCTAATTCAACATTTCACTCAACTTTTATGCTGAATATGGAAGCCAGACGCTGCCCTAGAATGAAGGTAATTCTGGCCTGGGGGCCAGGGTAGCTCAGCGAGTATTGATGCTGACTTCCAACCCTGGAGTTGTGGGTTCGAATCCAGGGCGTGCTAGGTGACTCCAGCCAGGTCTCCAAAGCAACCAAATTAGCCTGGTTGCTAGGGAGGGTAGAGCCACATGGGGTAACATCCTTGTGGTCACTATAATGTGTGGTTCTCGCTCTCGGTGGGGGGGGCGTGGCGAGTTGTGCGTGGATGCGACGGGTGATAGCGTGAAGCCTTCACACGCACTTCATCTCCGCGTTAACACGCTCAACAAGCCACGTGATAAGATGCAGGGATTGGCCATCTCAGACGCGGAGGCAGGTGAGTCACTGCGCCACCACGGGGACTTAGAGCGAATTGGGAATTGGGCATTCCAAAATGGGGAGAAAAGGGGAGAAAATAAAAAAAAAAAGATTTGTACAGTAAACTAAATACTGCATATCTGTTTGAATCTCACAATTGCAACTTTATTTCTCATAAATATGATATTAAATCGCAACTGCAAGATATTAAGTCCAAATTGCGAGATATAAAATCACAATTACGAGAAATAAAGTCACAATTACCTTTTATTTTTTTCCTACATGGCTGGATCAAGGCGCCATATACTGATAATAAAATTTGTAATGAAAATAAAAACTTCTAAATTTGAACTTCTTTTAAATAAGAAAAATGCAAAATAAAAGCATTTTCACAAGTGGACTTTTGAACCTCACTGTATACAACAATTTCAGAGAAAGGAACTTGAAAATGTTCTTAGCTTGAAAATGCCTATTGGTGAAATAAGGCAGCCATTTTCATGGTATGAATGCCCTTATGTCTGCATAAAAATCATTATAATAAAACATTTACATTTCGGTTATGGTTCAGATGTCACAGATTTGCTTGGAATGATCCCAGAGCTTTCAACAACTGTGTACGATTCTGCCTGAAGCACAACAGCTGCATGATTTAGAACATCTGCACACAAGTTGCACACAAACAACATCGACACTGCCTTGGACTGATTGTATCGGCCCACTAAATAATTTAGATTTGGACAGTAATTCAATGTTCAACTGAACGTCTGTCAATAACAGCTTTAATTTTAATGATTGTGTTATTAAATCTTGCTGATGATAAGGAATTCAGTTCATCAGTTTAATTTCCACTGTGTAATAGCTCTGTTTTTAAAAAGAAACACTGGTTTGAGTCTTGCTTTTTAAATTGTCATTAACTTTGACAATTTACACTTTTTACCTTTACAAAGACAAGAAAGTTCAATGTTAAAATACTTTCTGAAATCTTAATGTGACCATTAGAATGTTAATTACCTCGTAAAGTGCAAACACTGACTCGTGTCTTTAACACAACTTTCGTCTGTTCGTTTGATCATCTCAACCAGCTAAACACAGCAAACAATGGCATGCATTTGGGGCGGGACTATCTGTTTGTTCAGCCAATGGCAGATGGGGTGTGTCTTCAGGAAACAATTATTATTGCAATTCAAAAGTTTGGTGATGCTAGTTGCGCAGATATTACACACTTCAGCTTAGATATGCAGGTCACTATCTATCTATCTATCTATCTATCTATCTATCTATCTATCTTCTTTACATACTCTATTCAAAACTTTTTTAACATGTATATCTACTGTACAGTCATGTGAAAAAATAAGTACACCCCATAGAATTGTTTGCCTTTTTTGACATACAGGTGCTGGTCATGTAATTAGAATATCATCAAAAAGTTTATTTATTTCAGTAATTCCATTCAAAAAGTGAAACTTGTATAATGTATACATTTATTCTACACAGACTGATATATTTCAAGTGTTCATTCCTTTTAATTTTGATGATTATAACTGACAACTAATGAAAACCCCAAAATCAGTATCTCAGAAAATTAGAATATTACTTAAGACCAATACAAAAAAAGGATTTTTAGAAATGTTGGCCAACTGAAAAGTATGAACATGAAAAGTATGAGCATGTACAGCACTCAATACTTAGCTGGGGCTCCTTTTGCCTGAATTACTGCAGCAATGCGGCGTGGCATGGAGTCGATCAGTCTGTGGCACTGCTCAGGTGTTATGAGAGCCCAGGTTGCTCTGATAGTGGCCTTCAGCTCTTCTGCATTGTTGGGTCTGGCGTATCGCATCTTCCTCTTCACAATACCCCATAGATTTTCTATAGGGTTAAGGTCAGGCGAGTTTACTGGCCAATTAAGAACAGGGATACCATCGTCCTTAAACCAGGTACTGGTAGCTTTGGCACTGTGTGCAGGTGCCAAGTCCTGTTGGAAAATGAAAACTGCATCTCCATAAAATTGGTCAGCAGCAGGAAGTGCTCTAAAACTTCCTGGTAGACGGCTGCGTTGACCTTGGACCTCAGAAAACACAGTGGACCAGCACCAGCAGATGACATGGCACCCCAAACCATCACTGACTGTGGAAACTTTACACTGGACTTCAAGCAACGTGGATTCTGTGCCTCTCCTCTCTTCCTCCAGACTCTGGGACCTTGATATCCAAAGGAAATGCAAAATTTACTTTCATCAGATAACATAACTTTGGACCACTCAGCAGCAGTCCAGACAAGACACTTCTGACGCTGTGTCTTGTTCAAGAGTGGCTTGACACAAGGAATGCGACAGCTGAAACCCATGTCTTGCATACGTCTGTGCGTGGTGGTTCTTGAAGCACTGACTCCAGCTGCAGTCCACTCTTTGTGAATCTCCCCCACATATTTGAATGGGTTTTGTTTCACAATCCTCTCCAGGGTCAGTTATCCCTATTGCTTGTACACTTTTTTCTACCACATCTTTTTCTTCCCTTCACCTCTCTATTAATGTGCTTGGACCCAGAGCTCTGTGAACAGCCAGCCTCTTTAGCAATGACATTTTGTGTCTTGCCCTCCTTGTGCAAGATGTCAATGGTCGTCTTTTGGACAGCTGTCAAGTCAGCAGTCTTCCCCATGATTGTGTAGCCTACAGAACTAGACTGAGAGACCATTTAAAGGCCTTTGCAGGTGTTTTGAGTTAATTAGCTGATTAGAGTGTGGCACCAGGTGTCTTCTATATTGAACCTTTTCACAATATTCTAATTTTCTGAGATACTGATTTTGGGGTTTTCATTAGTTGTCAGTTATAATCATCAAAATTAAAAGGAATGAACACTTGAAATATATCAGTCTGTGTGGAGTGAATGTATACATTATACAAGTTTCACTTTTTGAATGGAATTACTGAAATAAATCAACTTTTTGATGATATTCTAATTATATGACCAGCACCTGTATTTGGACAAGCAAACATTTGATCCTCTTTAATAAATTGCCTATTTAAAAAAGTTGATATACTTTAACAAAACCACAAGGAAAATGTGCTTTTTCAATAATTTATTCAACAAAAATATCAACAGATGTGATATTCTTCTGTGGAAATGTAAGTACACCCTTGGCCTTAGAAGCTAGTGTTGTCCCCTTTAGCAGAAACAACTTCTTGTAGGCATTTTGCAGAATTGTCCACCAGTCTCTGACTTTGGCTTGCTGACATTTTTGACAACTCTTCCTTGCAAAATTCTTTCAGTTAAGGATGTTTGAGGGTTTTCTTGCATGCACTGCCCATTTAAAATCCCCCACATTTCAATGAGATACAAATCTGGGCTTTGACTAGACATTACCCTCCATTTCTTCTTTTTGAGCCATTCCTTGGTGCGTTTGCTAGTATGTTTATGATCATTATCATGTTGAAAGGTCCACTTCTGGTTCAACTTCAACTTTGAGACAGATGGCCTCACGTTATCTTCAAGCACTCTTTGATATAATTCAGAATTCATAGTTGAATCAATGACTGCAAGCTGCCCAGTCCCTGAGGCAGCGAAGAAACCCCCATGCTTCACAGTTGGTATGAGGGTCTTCTCCTGAAAAGCTGACTTCAGTGTGCACCAAAGATGTGTACTTTTACTGTGGCCAAACAACTCAATCTTTGATTCGGCTGTCCAGAGCACTTTTTTTCCAAAAGGCCTGGTCTTTGCCTTCATGTTCATTGGCAAACTGTTGTCTTGCTCTAATGTTCATTTTAGACAGCAAAGGCTTATTTCCAGGCACGCCTCCCATGCTGGTCAAATTTGTGCTATCTCTTTCTGATTGTAGATGAATGCACTTTGACACCAGTTGCAAGAGTTACCTGCAGATCCTCTGATGAAATTCTTGGGTTCATGGAGACTTCTTTTTTCATCAAACAGACTGCTCTTCGGCTGAATTTGCTGGGACTGCCAGTCCTGGACAAACTGGTAGTTGTTTCAAATCTATGTCACTTGTAGATGATTTCCCTTACAGTTGAATAATTTTTTGTATTGTCATTTTGAGATATTTTTAAATCCCTTGCCATATGATCCACAAACTTTTTTCTGAAGGCCTTACAGAACTCTTCAGATCTTGGCATGATGTCACCACACACCTCAATAGCAAAGAGAACACAGACACTAGATGTGAGATGTTTAATTAAGACAGCTTCCACCTGCACTCCCTAAGGAGGTTTTAATCATTGGCACCTGATTCTAATTTTATGGAATTGAAAGTGTGATAAATGTAATGTTGTTCTTACTTTCTCAGTTTTTTTAAATATATTTTTTTATTATGAATATGACTACAAATATTCATTTTGTGTCATTTGTTTGCATATATCAACTTTATTAATAGGTATTACCTGTTTCAAAGAGGATCAAATGTTGCTTGTCCAAATATTTAAAAAAACAAACAAAAAAAGACAACAATTTCCATGGGTTGTACTTATTTTTTTTTTCACGTCTGTATATCTATAGGTCATTCTATAGGAAAACTATTGTGCTTGAATTTTCTGTTTCTGTGTTTTTTTTTGTTTGTTTGTTTTTTTAACAGTATATCTACATTAAACAGTATGGGCCACTGACAAATAGAGTTGTCTGAGGTGATACAAATTAGAAATCTTTTTTTTTTTTTTTAAATACATGTCAAGTTGGCAGAAATGTAATCTTTATGTCCATGTAGGTTTCATAAAAAAAGAAAAAAATATTTATAGCATTTCCTACAAAAACAAACAAATATTTAATGACTTTAAAAATGTCAAGTGGGGTAACAATCAAATAAAAGCTATTAAAATACTTTCCTTGCTCCTTAAACTTAATCATTAATATACACTCACCGGCTACTTTATTAGATACACCTGTACATCTTATTTATGTGACTATCTAATCAGCCAATTGTGTGTGTATAATTGTTGTATTCAGTGTAGTGAATACAACAATTAATGTTCACATTAACCATCAGAATAGGAAAAATAATTTGATCTCAGTGATTTCGACAGAGGCATGATTGTTGGTGCCATACAGGCTGGTTAGAGTGTTTCTGTAACTGCTGATTTCCTGGGATTTTCATGCACAACAAGTGTAAAGAGAAAGGTGCAAAAAACTAAAATCATACAGTGAGTGGCAGTTCTGTAGACAAAAATGCCTTGTTAATGACAGAGGTCAATGGAGAATGGCCAGACTGGTTCGAGCTGATAGAAAGGCTATGGTAACTCAGATTACCTCTCTCTATAATTGTAGTGAGCAGAATAGCATTACAGAATTCACAGCATGTCAAACCTTGAGGCATATGGGCTACAACAGCAAACAACCACATTGGGTTCCACTTCTGTCAGCCAAGAACAGAAAACTGAGGCTGCAGTACACCTAACATTTGTGTACCTCAGCAGAAATCCAGATTTGTCAGACCAGGCAATGTATTCCAATCGCCTACTCTCCAGTTTTGGTGAGCATGTGCCCACTGCAGCCTCAGTTTCCTGTTCTAAACTGACAGCAGTGCTACCCGGAGGGGCTGTAGTCCATCCACCTCAATGTTCAACATGCTTTACGTTCAGAATTCCTGTCAGCTTGGACCAGTCTGGCCATTCTCCTATGACCTCTGTCATTAACAAGCTGTTTTCACCCACAGAACTGCTACTCCCTGGATATTTTTAGTTTTTCGCACCATACTCTTTACACTCTAGAGAATGTTGTTCATAAAAATCCCAGGAGATCAGTGCTATTTATGACAAAAAAGCTGAACAAATTCTGGATTCCAGGATTGGTTTTAATTTGACAAAACTCACCAAAGCCAATCAAGCTTCTTAGGGTTAAGTGGTATCAAGACGCTCATTACCAACTTTGTCTATCAATTCAGAGATTGATCACAAGGTAATGATTAGTTCACGAGTGCATTCACATGAATGAAGCAAACAGCTAATCAGGTGTGAGACAGCGTGAATCACATCTCACAAGACATTCAGCGAGATTTGCTTCTCCACTGAAGATGGTTATGAACATTATGATACATTTTAAGAATTTAAACAGAGTTATAACACAGCACAAGAGGACGTTAAAAAATATGATAAAAAAACATTTACACAGCACAAATAATAACTATGAAATCATGAATAATTATAATAAATTCACACAGCACAGAGGATCACTAGTAAATGATGAATAATTTAAAGGCATTTATACAGCAAGAAGAAACATTGCTGCTGCTGCTAGGGCACGAAAAAATTCTGAATGTGATGAAAATATTAAAAAAGATAATATATCGATGTGGAAAGTAACTTTATATAGGTCCACAACAAGAACATTCAAGCTTGTCATTTTAAAATATTTAATATATTGATTTGAAAAGCTTTGAAAGCTTTGGCATTCAATTAAATTATTAAATTAATCTAATTTAATACTATTAGACATTAATACACTATTGAATAATAAAAATGTGAGCAACTGGAAAATGAGTAGATAGTATGCAATAATAAAGACTTATTTGTTATTTCTTTCTAGCAGCATAAGTGTGCTTTTATTAAACTTCAAGTGAAATATTGTATGTTCGTGTCATCTCTGCCAGCAAATCCTAATAAGAAGGGGTTTGGGTGGCATTCACACTGTGGAGCGGTGGAGACAGGCTTAAAAAAGGCCGGCGGAACACCAGTCCGAGGCACACACTCCCTGAAGTTGGACGCTTTTTTTCTCCCCTTTTCTCCCCAATGCGTTCTAAGTCCTCATGGTGATGTAGTGACTTGCCTTAATCCCGGTAGCGGAGGACAAATCTCAATTGCCTTTGTGTCTGATACCGTCAGTCCTCGCATCTTATCACGTGGCTTGTTGAGCGTGTTACTGCGGAGACGTAGTGCATGTGGAGGCCATTGCTATTTTCTGTGGCATCCACACACATTTCACCAAATGCCCCACCAAGAGCGAGAACCACATTATAGTGACCATGAGGAGGTTAACCCAATGTGACTCTACCACCCTAGCAACCATGACAAATGGCTGGAGCCCCTATTATTTGCAGTCAGGGACCTCCCGCAAGCCTCCACGGGGTTCTCTCCCTTCGAGCTCCTGTATGGACACCGGCACAATGGGGTGCTTCACGTCATACAGGAGGCGTGGGTGGAAGGACCTTCCCAAAGCAAAAATTAAATTCAGTATGTCCTTGATCTTCGAGCAAAGCTCCACACGCTGGGTTGGTTGTCACAGGAAAATTTGCTCCAAGCTCAAGAGAGACAAAGCCGTCTCTATAATAGGGGTACCCAGCAACGGCAATTTACACCAGAGGACAAAGTCCATGATGAGCTCGAAATTACTCGCCAAGTGGCAATGACCCTTTGAGGTTACACGGTGAGTCTGGGATCTCGATTATGAGGTTACCCAAACAGATAGTGGTGGACCACGTCAAATTTACCACCTCAACCTCCTTAAATTATGGAGAGCATTGGTCCCTGTGTCCATGACGATGGTAGTTCCGGAGAGGGCGGAGCTCAGTCTGGGGGTGAAGTTCAAAGCCAATCCATTCACCCGGTCCCTTGTGGAGACCACCTCACACCGCCCCAGCTTACGGAGGTGGCCAAGTTGCAAAAGGAATTTCTGGATGTGTTCTCTCCTCTTCACGGTCGTACAAACCTCATAATACACCATATCGAGACTCCACCGGGAGTGGAAGTACATACCGCTTGCCTGAACACAAGAAAAAAGTGATTCGGAACGAATTAGAGGCAATGCTTGAGATGGGGATAATAGAGGAATCACACAGTGATTTGGCCATCCTGGGTGTTTTCATACCTAAGAGCGACGGGTCAGTCCGGTTCACTGTAGATTATCGAAAAGTCAATGCTATGTCTAAATTTGATGCATACTCAATGACACGAATTGATGAACTGCTCAATCGGTTGGGTGTGGCTCAATTTTATTCGACACTGGATTTAACAAGATTGGATGAGAGATGTTCTATGAGTCCTGATGGTCTCACACTTTCAGCACTCGGACACTTCACTGTGTGTATCACTCCGCTTGTGTTCGTGCCATTCTAAACTAATGTGTAAGAGCAGTGCAGATGTTTTAAGAGCTATCTTCACTTTACATTTAATTTTGTGACATTACATATTTTAGCCAGTAGGTGCAGGAAAAAGACAATTTTTGTGTGTAATATGAGCCAGTTGGTGAAGTGAAGTGAGTCAGCGTCAGTCAGTGTTTACATGCAACAGCACTCCTTGATCGCTGGTATTACCACTACACTAATAAAGCTAGGAAATAGCGTTAAACTAACAACTTCAGCATTAAGGCTCATCACAGTTGAGAGACACTACAGACTGATTCATTACAAAAACTCTTACCGGACTTACCTCATTGGAGAGGACATACAGTTCAAAATGGTGGAGGAGATTTCGGGTTCTATAGTGAAAGTCTCTTTTGCACCAGCTTCCGCAAAATAGGGAGAAATACTCCCACTTGGACGGCTATTTGTCCACAGAGAAAAGAGGATGACATTCACCACAATGACATTATCTTCAGAAAGCTGACTAACAGACTGCAGCTTCATCAACAGGTGAGCGCACATGCCACACACACACACACACACACACACACACACACACACACACACACACACACTTGTTTCTCCAATAACTTGTGAGAAACAGCCCAAGCCGTGATACTAGTTCTAAAGAGACATTTTTTAATTACTAACAGAGGCTTGGACGCATAATTTGGTTTGAACCAGCAATGGCAGATTCTGATCCATTGAGTTGTTCCATGCACAAATGTGTATTTTATGACCGAACCCGGTTTTCCCTATTTTTTTATTTTATTTACTTGTTCATTGAACTGTTGTATATAAGCAATATCACACTCGCAATCGTGCTATATGGCCCTAAATCAGCACAGCTGTAATTACTGACGGCACTTTTACTGTGGCCTCTTGCCTGCAGCCAAATCAAAGAAGTGCTGATGTAGGGCCATATCACACTCTTGCTTGTGTGATATTGCACATGGCTGACATAAACAAACAATGCCATTTGCTCAACACAAACAAAACCAAAACAAACTGACAAGAGAGGGCAGTCCAGACAGGATCATGACAACTATCATGCTCCCATCATATATGTGTTAATACACTGGATACAATATGAAACTCACAATTTGTAAAGACAGAAATCATATTAGTTTTCTTTTATCACACCATCACAATTAAGTGAACATAGGGGTGAAATTTTATTTCGCTACTTTAGTTTGAGTGGATTCTGCCATTTTTGCCATGTCCAACTTTTAACATGAAAAATGACACTTTATTCCCATCATGTTCATTTTCTTGCCATTGTGTAAATAATTAGTTATTATTATTAAAGCTTAAGTGTGTGAGTTTGACAAGAGTATAACTAGCACAGTTATTCTTTATATGATCCAACACTGTTTTGTTTTCTATTAAAATGATTTGTATATTGGCTTTTCTAAATATATATTTGAACATACTGGCTGTGTTTCTATCACCATCAATTCTGCATGTCTAGACTAAGACATCTATCGCTTTAATGGCTGCAAGCGGAAGGATGTATTAAATGAATAAGGTTACGATTGGGAATTATGTTTGAATAATTTATTGAAATGTGGAGGGGAAATTAGGTAAGTGGTCGAAATGCTCTATTTCCCAGTTACTGCGGATCCTTTGGAGACACAGTTTAATAAAAATGGAAGTGCCATCTTGACTGGTGCAGTGAAATCAATCACTGTTGACAGCCACTATTAGCTGACAGCTGGTGACACACCATGACGTTTGTTTCCTGCAAGAGGAGTTGTGTGAAATTTCACCTCCACCAACAAGAGCTCTCCTTTAACTCACTGCCATAAATATGGTGAACAAGAATGTACCAGAAGTCTAAAGTTAAATGAATTTGCAATGTGAACGCTGACACTGTTTCTACACTGCAAGCCAGTGACTCGACGTGACGTGCACTTCTCGTAAAGAGTTGGGGTGTAACCCTGGTGTCCCGGCATCCTTCTACCACTGCTCCAAGGTCCAGTTGCGATGCTCTTGTGCCCATTGTAGGTACATTGAACAGGGGTCATCATGGGCACTCTGACCGTTCTGACGGCATAGACTTCATTGTCCTTGTGCATCGATGAGCCTTAGGCACCAAACACCCTGTTGCCGGTTTGTGGTTTGTCCCTCCTCGGACCTCTGTCAGTGGGTACTCACCACTGCTGACCAGAAGCACCCCACAAGCCTTGCCGTTTCAGAGATGCTCTGACCCAATTCCATCTAAATGGAATATAATTTATGATAATAATCGTAAATAAATACTGTTTTAATTTGTTTTTCATAAATAATTTGAAATATTTTAATTCTATTCCCAAACATTTACATTTGTATACAAAATTCTATTCCCTACCTCAATTTAAATTTAGAGATTGAATAGGAATGGAACTGGAACACCAAGCACAAGTTTAACATAAGCAAGATGACACACCCCTTATGATTAATAACTTGCCCAAATGTGCAAAACACTATACACAAAAACACAGACCACAGCTTGAAAGCAACAATGTCTCGGTTACTGTTGTAACCACCGTTCCCTGATGGAGGGATCGAGAAGTTGTGTTGATGTAGTGACACTAGGGGTCGATCTTGGGAGCCCCAAAACACAATGGGAATTGGTGATTGGAATTTGCATGCCACTCCCCAGACATACGGGTATAAAAGGAGAAGGAATGCCTTCTCATTCAGGTTTTGTTCTGAAGAGCCGAGACAAGGTCATTTCAGTGGCTAGTACAGTGTTGTGGAAAGAGGGACACAACATCTCATTCCCTCCATCAGGGAACGGAGGTTATGAAAATAACACAGACATTCCCCTTCTGTCACTCACTCAACGTTGTGTCGATGTAGTGATACTAGGGATCCCTATTGAAAAACGCCACAACAGCTGAACCGTGTTATGTGAACTGCAGGTGCCAGCTGCGGCCTTTTCTCTCGATGTTTTCTCTCCACAGAGTATTAGATTCAGCTGGGGCCATCTAACGCTATTATACGCATCAGGGAAGGTGTTCTTTTCCTTTCCTATTCTTTCAGGGCGAAAAGACAAAAGGGGAGGTCAACATGTGGCAATACAACACATGGGCTCATCAGCTGCACATTGAAGAGATGCAGTGGTAGGTCCTGCCATGGAGGAGAGGAGCTCTACAAACACAGCAACCTGGGGCAGAGAGAGCTGTGTACAAGGGAGACACGGGTCTGCTGACTGGGAGACCATACTGCGGAAAATACATCACAGAGGGTTACCGGAGGAATTGGCACCTTTGGAGCACCTATACCAGAACAGGGCATATTAGAATCATAGTGGGTCTGGTTGTGAACTCCTCTGCCGAATTCGCAAGCCACATGGCTAGGGAGGAAGGACATTACTTTGTGAACTCGACTGGGGGTAAAAGAGCACATTTTCACCTCAGGGGAGGGGAAAGGCGCTATACACAAGCGATACGACTGGCCAGCTGTTCCGTATAACCAAACTCTACCTGTTCATACCTGAAAGAACACGGGAAGAAACTGACTATAAAATCTTGCGAAGGTATTGGGTGTTTCCCAGCCTGCTCCTCTGCAGATGTCTGCTAGAGATGTACCATTGGCCAGTGCCCACAAAGATGCCACACTCCGCAAGGGGGCAGGCACGGCCTGGGCCTGGTAGGCCAATGCGATGGCATCCACGATAAAGTAGGCAAGCCTCTATTTGGCGACAGTGTTCCCTTTCTGTTGTCCACCAAAGCAGACAAAGAGCTGCTCAGAACATCTAAAGCACGCACCGGACATAGCAACGATAAGGCGGTGTTCTCGCCCTGCACCGAGGTGAAACGGGCGTCTGATGAATTGAATCGCATGGACGGGTTGGATGGTCCTGACCAGCCATCACGATGGGATGGAAAGTGCTAGACATGCATCCAAGGTTCGGGTGAGGGGCACTAAGGGAGCGATCACGTCTGACATACCTGGGGGTGGGGCCTTGCGGTGGTGGGGGAGCATATTCTGAGTTAGCGACTGAGGAAGAGGGCCTCTTGGGCCATCCTGGAGACTCGTCACAACTGGCTGGCCATAGGTGTGGGGGCCGCATTCACGGGGCACTGGCTGCGAGTGCTCCGTGTCTGGCAGCCATTACAACGGCGGCTGTGAACACAGATTATGTGACCCAAGGAGTGAGGCAACTGCTCTTTTTTGACAATGTGGGTAATGCAGCCTGTTCAGTGTGCAGCGAACACAACACAAAAGGAAAAAAAAAGATTTACCTTTTGGCCCTCCACCAGAGGATTGATTGGTCTGGGTACCAGCTCCCCTGGACATATCTCTCCCTGGGTTGTCCGTCTCAGGGGCGCTTAGGAGACTTCTGGGTTCTCGTGCCTGGCTGTGAGGTGGCCACTTCCTGCGGGCGGGGCTCTACGCTGGGGCCAATAACTGGGCTCAGGCTGTAGTGGAGCCGCCTGGGCTTTCGTTGCTGCAGGGGGATTCCCTCGGCAAGCAGACGGGTTACGGGATCCTTTGCTGGGGCAAGATGTACTGTGTCGACCAGAATTAGCCACAGGTGGCGCTACTGGACCACCAAGGTGGACATTGATTGCCCGAGTGCTCGCGCAATGACCTTCGTTGCCCGGAGGGCAAAGTCAGTCGCCGAACGCAGCTCCTGAAGCACATCAGGATCAGGGCTACCCACATGCAGCTCTTTCATTGCTTTGGCCTGGTGTACTTGCAAGAGGGCCATGGCATGCAGGGCGGAGGCGGCTTGTCCAGCAGCACTGTAGGCTTTGGACACCAGAGATGATGTAGTCCTACCGGACGATCGCACCAGGCGCCATTTTGCGACAAATGGTGCCCTCCACGACTTCGTCAGTTTGAGGTTCACTTCCAGGAAGAAAGGACTGTGAATGGCGCACTGAACCCAGGAACCAATCATCTAGCTGCGAGGGCTCAGGCGAGGTCGGAGGGTTTGGCAAGCATAGCAGTCAGCTCTGACCGCCCTCAGACATTTTCGCCTCAGGGGAGGGGAAAGGTGTTGTACGCAAGCGATACGACCAGCCAGCTGTTCCGTATTACCAAACTCTACCTGTTCATACCTGAAAGAACACGGGATAGAAAAATGTTGGACAAGATTATTCAGCAGAGGAGCTAAGCAATTAAACAAATCAAAGAACAGACGTGGACGAATGCAACTTATTGTCTGCCACAGTATAAGTCTTTAATCGCTACAAGCCCATATGCACGGTGAACACTCAATGCTGCCGTTGCTAAGAAACTGCATGGCGATGAATGCCGGCTTGTGTTGTATGCACACTTTGGGTCTTTCATTCACTAATAAGTGCTCTTACTTATGTGAGCAGAAAAGGTTTAACACAGAGTTTCTGCCCCATTCACAACAGGTGCATACACACTTAAATTCTTTCTTACCCTCATTTTAATGTTGATTAATCCATTAAATGAGGACTCATTATAGGGTCAAAATTTTGGCATTCAGCATGTGTGCTTTGGGTTGATTTTAAACACAAATATGGGCATACATACAGTTAGCGAATAAGACTTGTTGAATGTAATAGCTACAGTGATGGTGTCAATTCACTGACATCCGCACTCCACAAACCTTCACCACATTCTGGCTTCTGGCTATGACACACCCAATGCGCTCATTAACAGCAAGCAGTGGGTATGGCGGAGATTCATTGGCCATGTGCAGTGAAATTGAGATTTGTTTATTTATATTCTGTTTTGGAATGGCAGGCAACAACCCTTCTGAATTCTTTCTGTTGTTTCTCTTAACTAATCTGTGCATTGTGCCAAAGCAAACAGCCTTTGTTTAATTTTCTGCATGAGATGAAATTTATTTATATGCTCCAAGAGTGTGCAGATATTATGCACAACGGCCTGGCTTTCAACATCTGTGTAAAGACTGTGAATGTTTCTCACTGCTCATGGGTGAAATTTGATGCGCTAGGAAACACACTATTATGCTGTGACACCACTTGCATATGTCCCAGCTGAACAACAGCGTCCAATAAGCATATTTGCTAACAGTTCACTTTGCTAACTTCAAACTGATACTGACACTTTTATATACTTTTTATGAGTATGGCAAGGGAATAGGTACTAAGGAACACACATTTGAGACTTACTCAGTATGGCATATCAGAGAGGTAACTGAAAAAGAAAAAGGACATTTTTAACTTTGAAATTGGCAGATGCTACAGTATATTTGCAATTATTAAAAGGTATATAATATGTATAATTACATTCAAAACTGTGTACAACATATAGTATAAATATACACTTACCGAACACTTTATTAGGAACACTATAGTTTTAATAAAGTTACTGACATGGTCTTCTGCTGTTGTAGCCCATCCACTCAAGGTTCGTTGTGTTGTGCATTCTAAGATGATATTCTGGTCACTACAGTTGTACAGAGCGGTACCAACCTTAACTGACCTCTCATAAACAAGGCATTTCCATCTGCAGAACTGCCACTCGCTGGATGTTTTTTGTTTTTGGCATCATTCTGAGTAACTTCTAGAGACTGCTGTGTGTGAAATTCCCAGGAGATCAGCAGTAACAGAAATACTCAAACCAGCCTGTCTGGCACAAACACTCATGCCATGCTCTAAATCACTGAAATCAATTTTTTTCCCCATTCTGATGGTTTATGTGAACATTAACTGAAGCATCTGACCCATATTTGAATGATTTTATGCCTTGCACTGCTGCCACATGATTGGCTGATTAGATAATCACATGAATAAGTAGGTTTACAGGTGTTCCTAATAAAGTCCTCAGTTCTTTAATTATTTCGAAAATCAAAAATCCATCAGATTACTTTTGTGCGGCTTGGTCTGAAGATCATGTGACTGAAATTTATTGAAGATTGGACAGGATTTGTAGAAGTGCAAAAAAAATCTGCCAGTCTGAAAAGAGCAGCAACAGCACATGAAAGATAATGAAAAAAAAAGTCACATGCTGGATTTGAACTTGGTCCGCATGTGCAAAAATACCAATACACATACTTTGCCCTTCAGACCATTTCTCTGAGTATTAGTGGGTTCATGCAGATATTGGTGTGCAGTGTAGATATTATTTCAGCAATGCAGTTAATAATAATAATAATGCTGTGCGTCCACGTTGTCCCAGTATTTCAGCCATCTTAATTTTTCCCTCATAGGGATAATTTTTCCCTCATAGGGATTTTAAAAATCCTTTATAAAAGAGTTATAAGACATGAATCAAAACAACTAGCACTGAGGTGAATCACAACATTACAAACTTTGGTTGCAATGCAAAACAGTATTTGAAAATCAGACAAAAAGACGAAGGGCGCACTTTGTCACGTATTCCTTTTTTTGTGCTTTTATGTTGAAATTCTTGTTTAGTTCCCACATTCCTGTTTCCTGTTTGTTTTGTAGTCCTTTTGTAGTATTATTTCATGATTGGTTCTCCCAGAATGTTTCCCCAGGTGTTCCTCATTCCATGATTGTTTCCCCAGGTGTTCCCTGTTTTCCCTTGTGTGTTTAAGCCCTTGTTTTCCCTGGTTAGTTTGTCATTCTTTACATGTATTTTCATATTCTGTACCTGGTTCGCAGTGTTTTGTTTTCATTTTATTCTGAGTTACTGTGTTCATCTTTTGCTTACCTTAAAAAGCTAATTTAGGCTCATTACAGAAAGACTGACCTAAAATGGATCTAGCGGCTGTCAGGATTCTGCTCTTACAACAAGGGGACCATCCAGTTGAGGATCACATCTGGGAGTTTTTAGAGCTGGCAAATGTAGTGCACTATCCAGACCGATCTCTGGTGGTTTTCTTCCATGCCGGTCTGAAGGGAGTACTGAGGGAACTGATGTCTCCGGCTGATCATCACAGGACACTCTGCGAATATGTGGAGAAGGTTCTGGAACTTAGCAGTTCCCTTTATACAGTGGATTATGGTGGGAACCCTGGGCCAAAACCTGCATCTTCGGCTCCACCTTCCATAGCAATGCCTCGGCGTGCTCCATGCCGCGTCACCGCAATGCATCTGTTTGCTCCATGCTGCGTCACAGCAACAAATAATTAGCCTTGTTAAATAAGGTTGAAATAACGCAGACTGGTGGTTTTAACAGAACCTTTCAATCTCATGGTAGGTCTGTCTTTAAAGGTTTAAAAGTGATTGCAAAAATCAATTCACCTTTGAAAAAAAAAAAATGTATGGGATTTTTACTTCCGGAACCAGACTGTTGGGCTCTATTGAATTTAGTAACAAAATTTTAGGTCAAAATCAGAACTGATTTAAGAGTCAAATCTGATTTAAGTGTTTTGTTTACCAATGGAAATTTGGCCTCTGTCTCTTACATTTTTAATAAACATCCACACTTTAGCACAACCTTTACTCATCCACTGTTACTCTTGTCTGTGCTAAAAGCCTTGGCCTCTGCGAGCATACCTTTTCCCTCGATGTAGCCAATCTTCATCCTTCATAGTAATGGGACCTTAACTGCAGCTAATTTGAGCCCAAAATCCAAGGTTACTTATTTAGCCGGAACTAATTGTCCCAGAATCACTTTTACCTTCAATGTGTAACAGCCCTGCCATAAGATCTGAATGAGGGATGCTCTTATTATAAATAGCAGCATAATTATGCAAAACCATGTGGTTGGGGAAAAACAGCCATGACATTTTTTGTATTCACCTTTTCAATATAATCTATGTGCTCCATCTTAATACTTGCAGCTAAGCATTTGATGGAGAGAAATATGTGACCATATCAAGTGGGCGGAGGGCAGAACTGGGTCATGATTCCACAAACCCAGCCCCAAATCAGGCTAATCAAGCCTCAGAGAGGGATAAAGGCGTACTGGAGACTGCAGTGGGACAGAGAGAGAGAGAGATTTACGGACAGCTGTGTGTATTTGTCTTTTTGTTTCAGTTTTATATTAAACTATTATTTATATTGTCCAGCCGGTTCTCGCCACCTCCTTTCCATTAATCCCTTTACAAATTCCCTCACAGATGTCTCTGTCATGTAGGGTTTTGGAAGCCAAGTCTTTATCATCTTCTATGAAGTACCACATATAAGTACCACATACTACATTCATCTTTGCATGAAGATGGGCCACGTCAATAAAATCGGGGCACCTCTGCATCATGAAGAGTTAAATAAAGTTGCAGTAAAAACCAGAGCAGGTAAAACAAGATGATTATTTGAGCAATCACTTGAAAGTATTATCTTAGGTTCTGCATATTTATTGAAGCACAAATGTTGAGGTGAGGACCTCTTTTCCATATATTGAAAGTGAATGGTGACTGGGGCTATCAAGCTACAAACTGGCACAAAATGAATCCATACAACTTGTGCTCTATAGTCTAAATCTTCTGAAACAATATGATCCTTTATGTGAGGAACAGACACAAATTTTGACTAGTTATTCACTGATGGCCATCGAAGCTACATTTTTGTAACCACAGGCACTCGAGCACCCACGGGAATGGCCGAGCACCCACGGGAATGGCCGAGCACCCACGGAAAAGCACAAGATTTTCTCCATGGGCATTTAAAAAAAATGCGCGGATGGCCATTACTGGAAGCAAGTGATTATAGTTTAACTCTGATTGTGTTTGGCTGAAAGAAGAAAGTCATATACAACTAGGATGTCTTGAGCGTGAGTAAATTATGGGATCATTTAAATTTTTGGGTGAACTAACCCTTTACTGACATTAAAGCATTTTATTTGAAGCAAATCATCTTCAATCAAAGATTGAAAAAAGCGATTAGCAGTTGGGAAATTCTCTGACTGATGGATCTCGCTTAGCGATTGCGGTTGTGGTGGACCAAGAGGGATTTTACAAAACAAAACTGCAGATTGAACTCTTGAATAATGAATTCATAATTTATTATTTTTATTATATATATTTATTAGACTGACTGTTCAAACTGCAGGTTATACTGTGTGTAGACAGATTCGATTTTTTTCTGTTCTGACTGCAGTCACTTTCGCTAGCACATCCACATGACAGGGATCAGAGAGAGATAGCTGCGGTGAGTCATTATGTGTGTCACCCCTCCACCATTTTTAATTGGCATGTGTGTCATACCTCTGCCTGAAGAGAGTGGGATCTCAGTTAAACAGTCTGCATTTGTGACACCCTCAGCCAGTTGTTTTGAGTTGTCACATTCTTCACTGAAAACTGCTTAAAAAATGGGAGAGGTAACATATGTAATGTTTATTGCTGATAAGCAGGGGTAGAAAGAGTACTGAAAAATAATACTCAAGTAAAAGTACTGTTACATCTTAAAAATGTAGCATGATTAGAGTAAAAGTACCTGTCCTAAAAACTACTCAAGTAAGAGTAAAAGAGTAGTTCATTTAAAAGTACTCATGAGTACCGAAAGCTAAGCCCCTTTATAATAAAAACTCTTTAATAAAAAAAAACTTTAAAAATGTAGCACACGTACTGTAATTTACATTCCCTTTTATTGCTGTTTTCCAGAAAGAATAAGAATTTTATAGGTGTTTGTGATTGACAACTTATACAATACATCACTTATCTATGATACTTGTGGCAGGGTGAGCAAGAGACAGACACAGTAGGTGTGGCATCAATCTGGAGAGGCATTAATTGGAAAATAATAATAAATGTAAAAATGTCCAAAAGGGTTAATAAAGTGTCCAAGGGGGAATAGTGGTCATAATACAGGGGGTATCTGGCAACCTCATGGTGAATGGGGCTCTGTGAAAGGGCAGGGTAGTGTCCATATGATAGCAAAGGCACGGGCTGGGTCAGTCGGCCGCTCACGCTCCCCTCGAAGGTCCACCGCGGTCAAACCCACACCTATCATATCACTTCTGAAGACATGGATTTAATCACTGGAGTCATATGGATTACTTTTATGCTGCATTTACACTACCGTTCAAAAGTTTGGGGTCACATTGAAATGTCCTTATTTTTGAAGGAAAAGCACTGTACTTTTCAATGAAGACAACTTTAAACTAGTCTTAACTTTGAAGAAATACACTCTATACATTGCTAATGTGGTAAATGACTATTCTAGCTGCAAATGTCTGGTTTTTGGTGCAATATGTACATAGGTGTATAGAGGCCCATTTCCAGCAACTATCACTCCAGTGTTCTAATGGTACAATGTGTTTGCTCATTGGCTCAGAAGGCTAATTGATGATTAGAAAACCCTTGTGCAATCATGTTCACACATCTGAAAACAGTTTAGGTCGTTACAGAAGCTACAAAACTGACCTTCCTTTGAGCAGATTGAGTTTCTGGAGCATCACATTTGTGGGGTCAATTAAACGCTCAAAATGGCCAGAAAAAGAGAACTTTCATCTGAAACTCGACAGTCTATTCTTGTCCTTAGAAATGAAGGCTATTCCATGCGAGACATTGCTAAGAAATTGAAGATTTCCTACAACGGTGTGTACTACTCCCTTCAGAGGACAGCACAAACAGGCTCTAACCAGAGTAGAAAAAGAAGTGGGAGGCCGCGTTGCACAACTGAGCAAGAAGATAAGTACATTAGAGTCTCTAGTTTGAGAAACAGACGCCTCACAGGTCCCCAACTGGCATCTTCATTAAATAGTACCCGCAAAACACCAGTGTCAACATGTACAGTGAAGAGGCGGCTGCGGGATTCTGGGCTTCAGGGCAGAGTGGCAAAGAAAAAGCCATATCTGAGACTGGCCAATAAAAGAAAAAGATTAAGATGGGCAAAAGAACACAGACATTGGACAGAGGAAGACTGGAAAAAAGTGTTGTGGACAGATGAATCCAAGTTTGAGGTGTTTGGATCACAAAGAAGAACGTTTGTGAGACGCAGAACAAATGAAAAGATGCTGGAAGAATGCCTGACGCCATCTGTTAAGCATGGTGGAGGTAATATAATGGTCTGGGGTTGCTTTGGTGCTGGTAAGGTGGGAGATTTGTACAGGGTAAAAGGGATTCTGAATAAGGAAGGCTATCACTCCATTTTGCAACGCCATGCCATACCCAGTGGACAGCGCTTGATTGGAGCCAATTTCATCCTACAACAGGACAATGACCCTAAACACACCTCCAAATTGTGCAAGAACTATTTAGAGCAGAAGCAGGCAGCTGGTATTCTATCGGTAATGGAGTGGCCAGCGCAGTCACCAGATCTGAACCCCATTGAGCTGTTGTGGGAGCAGCTTGACCGTATGGTACGCAAGAAGTGCCCATCCAACCAATCCAACTTGTGGGAGCTGCTTCTGGAAGCGTGGGGTGCAATTTCTCCAGATTACCTCAACAAATTAACAGCTAGAATGCCAAAGGTCTGCAATGCTGTAATTGCTGCAAATGGAGGATTCTTTGACGAAAGCAAAGTTTGATGTAAAAAAAATCTTATTTCAAATACAAATCATTATTTCTAACCTTGTCAATGTCTTGACTCTATTTTCTATTCATTTCACAACGTATGGTGGTGAATAAGTGTGACTTTTCAGGAAAACACAAAATTGTTTGGGTGACCCCAAACTTTTGAACGGTAGTGTATGTGCTTTTTGGAGCCTCAAAATGTTGGCATCCATTCACTTGTATTGTATGGGCATACAGAGCTGAAATATTATTCTAAAAATCTTAATTTGTGTTCTTCTGAATAAAGAAAGTCACACACATCTGGGATGGCATGTGGGTGAGTTAATTAATTTTCATTTTTGAGTGAATTATTTCTTTAAGTAGCACATGGGGGCCACATTGTCCTCCTTTTGAAATACAATGTTCAGCATTGATTTAGTTATTGTATCTTTTAAGCCCAGAAACAGTTGTGTTCTCATTCTAATGCAATTTTTTTTTTTAAAGTTTGTGACTGGTGGAATGTTCTGCCTGAAGTATTGCTCTACAAAGGTTGATACTTTTCTATCAGGCATTTGAAAAAACATGATAAAGGCTAAGCATAATTATAAATTATTTATCATCATTATTTTCCTGGTAATTTTACAGGATTTGTTTATTATACAAATTAACACTCTCTCTACATCAGGGGTCGGTATTATTAAAAAAACAAACAATATTATTAAAAAAATATAATTGTTTTATTCTATCACATTAATACTAATTATTCATCCAGAAGTAGTGAGTGGTTTTCTTGTTTCCTTGTTAATGTTGTTTGATTAATAGCCTTTATATGACAATCTACCAGACAGTGCTCAATTCGGTTCAACATTTTGATGCAAATATGATTTTTGTCCTACTGTTTACGCTCACTGTAGACCAAACCAACTGTGTTTACATTCAGTCCTCACCAAGACGGGCACTGCTAGAATTATGAACTGTATTTTATCATTTAGGCATGAACCCGCATTAGCGTTCGAGCAATAGCCAGCAGCCACGTGTCAATCAAACAGCACGCAGCTACAGACATCAGGAAATAAAAAGTAAATCTTTTATATTTGATCTAGATCAACCAACCAGTGGTTGTCTTGCTATCGTGATCATTGTAATGAACATAGGCTAAGTTTATCACCGGTACTGAGGACTTCTCTCTTTTTTTTTCCAGATAAACATCAAGATTATTTTATTGCCCAGCACTATTGGTAACATTGCCTTAATCTCTAACATCAACCCAATAATCTTAGTGATAGATAGCTAATTTACAGGCTACATTATAGACACACAGAATCTAGTAAGCAGAAATATTAAATTTACCTCAATATGTTTCTTCAAATTAGAGGCAGGATTCATGCTGATATCTGGCTTGAGCAAGTTAAACTCACATGACACAGTCAGGCAATTGGCTTTTTCACTGCGAAAAGCCCTTTCAGGTGTTGAACTGTGCTTGAGGCATCCTCCGCAGTTGGCGCCAGATCTACATCTGCCGTTCAAGTTGACGGGAGTCTCTCTCTAGCCAATCATGTCAATGGTAATTGGTAAATGGGTGGCTGTGGCTCAGGTGGTAGAACGGGTTGTCCACTAATCGCGGGTTTGGCGGTTTGATTCCCGGCCCACACGACTCCACATGCTGAAGTGTCCTTGGCAAGACACTGAACCCCAAGTTGCTCTCAATGACAGGCTAGCGCCTTGCATGGCAGCTCTGCTGTCGTTGGTGTGTGAATGTGTGTGTGAATGGGTGAATGAGATGCAGTGTAAAGCGCTTTGAATACCGCTAAGTTAAAATGGTGCTATATAAGTGCAGACCATTTACCATTTGATAGATACAAATAAAATCAGGACGGGAAAGTAGCGAACACAGACAGTGGGAAAATAGAGTTTTTTAAATACAGTTACAGCACTTAAAATGAACTAAGCTTAAACTACTTAAAAAAGTACAATTCCTGGGAAAGAACACTTAATTACAGTAAAGTGAGTATTTGTAATTTGTTACTTTACACTCCTGCTGATAAGGTTTTCAATTGTCCTGTATTTTATCCCATACAGGACACCTAACATCTTGTATTGAAGACTTTGTGTCCTGTAATGAAGCCAAAAACTGTTGACAGCAAGACTCCTGAAGAGGACTCCCATCCTTAATTGAAGCACTCACGATGCTCATGTATCCTTTATTTGCACAAAACTTTCAACCTTACCGTGTTGTGGTGGCTTGCAGCTGGTTTTTGTTCTGAGGAAAGGAATATTATCAGTGAATAATAACTTAATTATTATTATTATTTATTTTTGTCATTTTAGCTTGATAGCCTCAGGCACCATCCATTTTCATTATATGCAAAAGAGAGGTCAGGATATTATGAAAACAATCATACAGATTTAGAACAGCATGATTTAACATAGACATATAGTGTCCGGGCTCTCCCTCTCTGTCAATCACCCACTCTCACTTATCCATGTTTTAACCACGCGCACCTGCAACTTATTATCGTTTTGGCATTCAAATGTGCATTTTTATCTTGAATTCAAAGAATATTTTATTTTTGAATTTTAATATGACCGCCTTATTGCTCGATCTTGTATTAGATACATTCCATTTGCAAGCTATTTCATAAAGTGGTGGGGCCAACATCAGCCATGACAAAAATGTCTGTGGACATGATTGAATTTCAGTGTGGGTGCAAGGCCACTCATAGCGAGTAGGTGCAATTCCAAGTGTTGCTAAATGGTTTGACAAAATCACCAATGACATTGAATGAACAGACTTGGCAGTAGAATAGGCACAAGAGAAAGCTTTTTAGTCAGTGTTAAAGTCAGAAGAAATCGTTGTTGTTTTGTTCCTTCACCTGCAGTTAACTTTAGAATATAAAAGGCATTTCAGCAAATACAGTACATCTGTGCAGTTGCATCTTGGCTTTCAGACAAGCAAAGTTCGGTTTGGGAAAGCTGTGTGTGACCAAGTAAAATTATATCCAGTAAGGATATATCCAGAGTTACAACTTAACTCTTAACAGCTTTTTCTGTTACTACAGAAAAGGTAAGCGATTAATCACACTAAAAACATGTAAACACGTATAACGTATAAGTCATGTTGCTACACTTTTGAAACAGTGTGTATTGTAATGTTTGTGAATTCACTGAAAATCCCCCATTCACTCTTATTATTTTGAGTGTTTAACCCTCTGGGGTCTGAGGGTGTTTTGGGCCCTGGAGAAGTTTTGACATGCCTTGACATTTGTGCTTTTTTCAGTTGCTTAAAAACATATTAATGGCTAAAGTCTGATAACACTGTATTCAGCACAAACTGGGCTACAATAATATGTGCGCAACATGCAGGTACAGGTTTAATTTTTTGAAAAAATAACGTTTATGCATGTTTTTTGAAAAAAAAAAAACTACAATTTTAAGTCAAAAACTACAATTTGAAATAATCACTGGGCCTATCACTGAGGAATCTGACAGAAAGAGAATGAATGTGAGGAGTCTCAAAATCAAGTTTTAAGTTAAAAGAAATAATATGACTATACATTTTCTTTACAAAAAGACTTCACTTAATTTTAGACCTACACTACCATTTAAAAGAAGTCTCTTCTGCTCACCAAGGGCTGCATTTATTTGACTGAACTCTTTTTACAATTTAAAAGTATTTGCAGAGTTTCAGTTCATTTTTGTAACGTGTTACAGAAATATGCTCGTGAACATAGAGACTGCTGTGCACTCACCCTTTTTTTTTCTTTATTTTACAAAAGCACAAGGTTTTGTTGTTATTGTGAGGGTACACAAATACAAGTAGAGTTATACTGTGTTATAGTCTCTAATGATGACTTACACTTATCTGTATGCCCCAAAATGAGGGAGAATTTATGTTGTTTCCGCTGTAATGACGGAAAAAATCCAGCAGGACGCGCCAGCAATTGTATTGAACACAGAACATTCTTTTTGAAATTGTTTTTGGCTTGGATTCTGATTGTTTAATTTCTGATAACAGAAGGACAAAAGCACCTTATCAGATCGCTGTTAAATAAATTCTGGCACTGGTGTGGTAACAATCATACAGAAACATGCTATACTGCTGGACCAGCACACACAAATTTGGAGGAGTGATTTTTAGAAGGCCACAATAAGAGCAACGAGTGTTAATCATGTCTTGATTTGACATTGCAGCATGGGTAAAGATTTAAATGGGTGACACAGGCTGTCAGCGTGAGCATTTCTCCTGGTGTTAGAGAACATTTTTGTAGTTGTCCTCAGAGTTGTTATGGGACACGGTTAGGAAATGATGCCTATATATTTGATGACCTCCAAACACAGCACTTGAGGGAGGGGAAAAATGTTTAAAGAAGTGAGACACTGGAGGGGAGGTTCTTGTTGAGTATTAATACTTTATCACTGAGCACTCATAAGCTCGAAGCACACTGAAACATTTCATGAATCAGAGATTTCTTTATTTGAAGGACAAAATTGTCAGTCTTTGACCTTTGCTTACCAGAGTGAACTTCTCAAAGGTTACCAAGAGCAACTGAACAACCTAAGAGCTACATCCGCTCTCTTCCATCCACTCAAGCTACACCAGTAAGATTAGCTCTTCCTGATAAGTTGGATGCATCAAGTCAAGTAATTTTTATTGTCATTCAACCATATACAGTTAGTACAATACACAGTGAAACGAGACAACGTTCCTTCAGGACCATGGTGCTACATAAAACAACATAGAACAAACACAGAAGTACATGAGATCCAATCATTCATCAACAAAATCTTCAGAGACTTCCTCAACAAGTGTGTCATAGTCTACATCGACAACATACTAATTTACTCCCGAGATAAAGCACAACATAACAAAGTTGTCAAGATGGTCCTTTCATGCCTTCAGAAGCACCAACTCTATGTGGAAGCAGAGAAATGTGAGTTGCACATTACTCATACAACATTCTTGGGGTATATCATCAGTCATAAAGGTGTTGAGATGGATAATTACAAGATCCAGGCAGTTATGGCCAAGACCAAATACTGCGGAGTTACAATGTTTTCTGGGATTTGCAAATATTTACAGAAGGTTTAAATGCAATTATTCTCATCTCTGCCCCTTTAATGTCACTGCTCAAAGGCAAACCATCCAAGTTGACATGGAGTGACTCTGCTCAAAAGGCCTTCAAAGCCCTCAAGACAAGTTTCACGACCGCCCCCATTCTCAAGCAGCCCGATCCTAACCAACCGTTTATAGTGGAAGTTGATGCATCAGACAGTGGCATCAGGGTGGTTCTCTCTCAACGTCACGGTAACCCTGGAATACTTTATCCTTGTCCCTTCTCACGTAAACTGAACTCAGCTGAAAGGAACTATGATGTTGGAAACAAAGAGTTACTCTCCATGAAGTCTGCATTAGAAGAGTGTCGCCACTGGCTTGAAGGTTCTGTCCATCTGTTTCAAGTAATCACTGACCACAAAAACCTCGAATATATCAAGGGAGCAAAACGACTCAACCCACAAGCCTGATGGTCACTCTTCTTAACAAGGTTCAAATTCACAGTCACCTACCAACCTGGCAGTAAAAACAGCAAAGCTGATGCTCTTTCCCGTCGTCATGATCCTCCTCACAAGATACCTCAAGATGAGTCCATATTACCACCATCGGTCATCATCGCACCCATAAGCTGAGACATCATGGAAGAAATTTAAAGAGCCCAACAAACAGATCCTGCACCACCAGAATGCCCCCCAACAAAACAGTATGTACCACGTTCTCTATGTCAAAGAACAATCCAATGGATCAATACCTTCCTCAGCACTGGACACCCTGACATCCAAATGAAAGGTCTAACCACTGCCATGGAGACTGCTAATACTCTTTTTCCAGCAAGTTTTCAGGATCTATGGCCTACCAGAAATCATTTTGTCTAATCAGGGACCCCATTTCACTTCCAGAGTCTGGCAGCCCTTCTGCAAGCAAATAGACATCAACATCAGCCTCAAGTCTGGATATAATTTTGGATATCATCTACTGGACTCCCTTCCAAATGTGTTCTGGGCTACCAACCTCCAATGTTCCCTTGGTCAGGTGAACCCTTTACGGTGCCAGTGGTGGATGATTGGATCAGGCGGAGCTGTGGGACAGCGCACACATCAGACCGCAGCAGGCCATCCGGGCCCAACGGATCCATGCTGATCGATGGAGGTGTCCCCACCCCAACTACCAGCCTGGTCAGAGGGTATGGTTATCCACACTGCAGGAAGCTCAGCCCCAGGCATGTTGGTCTGTACAGAATTAATAGACATATCAATCTTGTAACATACCGATTGGAGCTTCCTGCTAACTACCACATCACTACCTCCTTTCATGTGTACTTGTTGAAACTGGTCCACCTGGCTTCTGGCCCTGGAACCACAGATTCTGGGCCTCCTCCTCCATTGGAGATCGACGGATCACCCGCGTACGTGGTTAAAGAAATCATGGACTCTCTGTGTCGAGGGGGCCAGATATAGTATCTGTAATGAATGAGGCTGATATCCAACGACATATTACTTCTTGCTTGCACTGTATAAATGGCCATGATTTTCTATAGTTACTTTGCAAAGTATTGCCAGTTATTTCACTGCCTTAAAAGCATTTTTCCATTGCCTTTTACATTGCCTTCTTGTTATGACCGTTGTGTCTGTCTTTTTGGATTACCGATTATTGAATTACTGTTTTGCTTTGTTTGCCTTGTTGGACTGATAACTTGTCACTAGTACTTTGCCTGCCTCATCTACTACATCTCTCTGTCTCTCTTTCCTTTGTTTTGGATTTGTCTGCTGTGTTAATTAAACTTCCTGCATTTGGATTCTGTCTCCGCCTGTGTCGAGTCCTTCACAAGGTTCTCAAAATGCATTCTTCTGGTGATACAGACTGAAAAACAGTGTTTCCTGAAGCACAATTCAGCGGTAGCACTGCCACGCTATGGAATCAACTAACTGACATATACAGCGCGACCTGTGTTATCAGGTTCTTGAACAAATTATTCTTATGAGCTGGTTCTTTGAATCTAAAGCATGAAACATACAAAGCAACCAGTGTAGTCTGATTTCCAAACAAATATGTCTTATTAGCCAGTTCTTTTGAACCTACAGCATAAAACACACATCACTTTCCCCCGAATGAATGGTTGCTCGTCACTTTGTTAGTGAATCAAAAACTTACAAAAGTCCTAAATTTCCTACATTTGGTAACAGGCTGATAAGGGCAGTAAATCCAATAAGAATTTAATTTCTTATTTCCAAATAGGGGTGGGTGATGTGACCAAAATCTGATATCACTATGTGAGTAATTTTATATCATGACAAAAATATATATCATGATATAGTATACGTTTTCTGGAAAATCAATAGAAATTGGTTTATATGTTAAATAACCATATTGTAATGACTATTTTTGGAACAGTCAGTGAATTAAATATTTTTAAAACTTCCTCTTTATTTGGAACAAGACAAACAATGTCAAAGTAAATAAATAATAATTGACTTTTTGACAAAAATCAACCTTACAAAAATGCTTAATATAAAAGTATGCCATAGTTCAGTATAAAATGTTGTTAACCATTATTATTATAATAAACTTTGCCTAAGTATAATATAAAAGTATGCCATAGTTCAGTATAAAATGGTGTTAACCATTATTATTATAATAAACTTTGCCTAAGAAACTTAAGATCTTTTCAAAGATCATAAACATAAGTAAAAATAAATCCAGTAAAATAAACACTTCTTGAAGTAAATAAATATCAAATAAATGTCACTTTTTGCTAAATAAATAAATAAATAAAATTAATAAATGACCGAATTAATGCGGTTAATTTTATGGCTTTCATAATATTCTTTTGCGTGCTTCATTTTCAAGTGGTAAAAAGGATTAGTGTTGTCATTGAGTAATTATCGTTGTGCGAAAACAAATACATTTCTGCTCTGCACACCATTTAGCATGTGTTTTAATAACAAGCTCCTCTTCATTTTCTTGACCTGTTTGGGAGTCCTCCCATTCTGTGGAGATTTTGCTCTCCATTTGAGGTTTGCCCAAGTAGGTATATCTGCGGGCCTGAAACCTCCAAAAGGATTCTTTTGGAGATTGGGTGGAATCTCCAAAAGAAGGCAGGGTTACTCTAAAGGGAGGAGTGGTTAATCCAAAAGGGGTGTCACTTTCACTCATGGTTAAGGTTAGGGAAAGGCAATTAGGAGCTCACGCCCCTTTTTGGAGCAATGCCTGCAACTATATCTTTCTCTGGGTTTTTCTGGGTCAAAAATGACTGAGTAGCGTGAGTGATCTCGCTCTGAGCTCTTCTGTCTATGGAGCACAAATATCAAAAAGCCTCATGCACACTTCGGAGCTCCAGAGACAGCATGCGCCAGTCATGAGAAACATTTGCGTGCCAATTGAGAAGAATATTTAGGGCTTTTAAAGCGCCAAACACACGATGAAGGACAAACCCTGTACGTTTCTTCAATTCTCTCTGTCCACTGATAGATAAGCCCATACTGCAGACATGGATATTTAAATATCACAATATAGCAAAAACTTTATTGATTGACACTATTTTCGCCATGATATATTGTCATATCGCCCAGCCCTATTTCCAAATATTTCTTCCCAAATGTGCTAAAAGAATCATTAACGGAACCATTACGGAACCAGATTTGTTAAGAGGAAACAGAACTGGAATCGTTAAATTCTTTACAATTTCCCTCTCTACTTCAGACACTGACTTCTTTCTCTTTCAGGCAACCCTTTTAGCCAACTTAACCTAAGAACTTGCTTGGGTTTATGCAATACCATTTTGATTCAGTTAAGTGAAGATGTACATCATACAGTCTGACATAAAAGACTGTTGATGTCACACCATCTGCCTAAGCTTTCAAGCAAGCTCTCACCTGGCTCATATCCTATTTGTTCCTGTACCTCAACTGGTAGGGTATGCCGTTAGCATTGTCAACGCCACAGGTTCAATTTACAGAGAATGCATGGACGGATAAAATGTATACCTTGAATGCACTGTAAGTTGATTTGGAAAACAGTGTCTGCCCAATTTATAAATGTAATAAATACAATCTAATAAGCAAAGATTGTAAAGGACCTGGCTATAAAGTGTCTCTTTTGAGGAACGTCACAAAGGCACAGCAAGGGAAGTGTGCTAGGCAGGCAAGCAGGAGTGTACATTGGATATGTTCTTTCTCACTTGGACTGTAATTTCCAAATGACAGCCTGTCCTTCTGTCAAGGGCGCAAGAGAGTGTGCTGTCATCATCGCTGCATGTTGACCCACCGGCCCAATGAGATTGCTCGTTCTCTTTCTTCCCGCTGTGTGTGTGTTTGTGAGTGTGTAGCTCTGCTCCAAAACCTAGTGAGCTGCCTACCTAGACAGCTTGATGTAAAGGCTGTTGCTATGCAGTTGCTTAGGTGTTCTGAGTGGTTATTAGCATGTTGCTATGCAGTATGAGAAATAGTAATAGTGAGGCTTGCCCTAGCAATACATTTACTGAATAGATTTATATAGGAATGTAAAGTAGATTTGCATCAAAAAAGTATTTTTCAACAAGCTTCTTGCTTCAACCAGCCATGTGAATTCATAATTCTCTCAAAGAATATCATAAATATCTTCACATAGCATTTTAGATGTTGCTCTGGTTATTCTAAAATCCAAAGCTAGTGTAAGGCTGGGTGCCAATGTGTTTACATTCAAAGGCAAAGAGCAAATGTATGATCTTCGAGAAAATCAACAAATGAACTTCCTCATAATTAGCATCTCTTCCTGAGGCACCATACCCCACTGAGCGAAGACTGCAAAATTCACACCTCATTGTTGCCCTTCCACATCTGCCCCATTCTCTCACCTCTCCTCTTCATCCATTCCCCCTCAGCTGAGAATCACCTCAAACTCACCTATTTTCTGTATGTAGCAAAAGAAGGCTGGATGCTAATGTGTTTACATTCAAAGGCAAAATGTATGATCTTCGAGAAGATCAACAAAGGAACTTTCTCACAATTAGCATCTCTTCCTGAGGCACCATACCCCACTGAGTGAAGACTGCAAATTCACACCTCATTGTTGCCCTTCCACATCTACCCCATTCTCTCCCCTCCTCTTCATCCATTCCCCCTCAGCTCAGAATCACCCCAAACTCACCTAATATCTGTATGTAACAAGAGACCATATCTGATGTATACAAATAATGTAACTAGTGTAACATGTTTGGTATCATTCAAAATGTCTCAGTGCGTCTGGTATAGTGTTTTGTCCCCAGGTTTATAAAACTCAATGACAACAAAGTTATAAGGTCTTTGCCAAATACTGAATAACTCTGGAGATCTAAACCCCTCCTTGAAGGTTTAACACCAGGAAGCCAAGAACCCATTTACCCCCAAATTCTCAAAGGACAATACCATTTGGTACACAATGTGTATTCTGTCTGGATATTTAAGGAAGGCTGGCCCAGAGCTCAAGGTTCTCTGTAGTCAGACGATCCCGCACACCTCACTGTGTGTAACTTTAATAACAGAAATATGCATTCAGATTTCCCATGCTTTGCAATTACATGTAGTTCTCAATTGTCAGGTATGTTCTTTTGACTTGTTTCTTTATCTTGTGTTTTAAATCTTACCTGGCAAATAAATTGTTACTTTTTGATTTATTCTGTATTCCTCTGAAATCATTTATATCAGTACTGGTTCTTTAAAATAGGAGAAACTGCTCTGGAGGAACCGAGCAGGAGAATACCATTTTAGGAATCATTTATATCATAACTGAAGCTTTAATGTAGGAGGAAGCCACTTATAGACTATCAGTTTGAATCTCATTAGAAACTGATCAAAAGGTAAATGAATAGAAGAAGATTCAGAGTAATCAATAACTTAAATGATTAAAATAAAAGAATGATCAGAAAGTATTTAGAGCTTTAATCCTAAATTAGAGGTCAACTTAAAAATGGAGTCAGATTAATATAAAATTGGAGTCAGATAAAATTAATAACGGGATGAATTTGTAAAGTGCAAATTAATAACAATAATTGCTTTACTTCAGTGCTCAGAAAAGACAGAACAACGCAGAGACCTTCAAGGGGCAAATATATATGTTTTTAGCAGTTTTGCCTGCCCCCTTTTTACACTAGTTACCAAAATTATTTGTTAGTATTACCTCCCTGAACTGTGAGACATGCTTTCGCTCCCAGACATTAGGCATCTGCTGCTGAACGCTAGCAAGTATGACGTTCAGAGCATTTTGTCTGCACACTCTAATCTCTGCAGTGTCTGGTTCCCTACCCATGTAACCAGGGTTAAAAACATAACTGGAATGTTCTCTTTTGTTGTTCACTTCAAAGCTGCGTCAGTAGCTGACGCAATAGGAACAGCATACCATAAGTACCGATAACTGCCAACTATACCAGCCAGTGTGGAAAGCATAAAGCGGCTCACAAGCGGACTATACATACATAATTATAAGTTCAGCCCTGTTCCAGCATATAGAACATGAGAAGCTGAATTTTAATCCTCATCCAGATTTTAAAATATTAGAAAAGTATGCGGACAGGCTCAACCTGCCGCCATACAAATGTCCTCCAAAGATATGAGGACAAAACCAACGAGGATGCCATGCTCCTTGTAGAATGGGCCAGAGTATTCTTAGACAAAGGCAAATTGTGCACTTCATAAGCACTCCAAATTGTGTCCACAATTCAATGGGATAGCCTCTGCTTAATGACCAAAAATCTTTGTTGCGTACACCAAAACACACAAACAGCTGTTCTGACTTATTCTAATGGCTACTACAGTCAACATTGACTCGGTGTGACAAGGAAGAGGAAGTGGCCAGGCCGAGAGGATGCACACCCGGAGCTGAGTTGCCCAATCAGCGGGAGAGAGATAAAAGAAGGAGCCGGGGACACTAGAGAGGGGGAGAGAGAGAGAGACGCATGTGTTTGTGTTAATTAAAGTCTTGATGTTTGTTACTCCGGCACCCGCATCCTCCTTTCCCGAACTGTTTCACTTGCAAAAATCTAACAAGACACAGATTATGCAATCTCTCACTCAGCCATGCAAGGTATTTTTACACGAATGAAACGTGTACATGGAGGCACTCAGCATCCTTCCATTGCCACACAAGAAAAAATCTTGCACTTGAAGTGAAGAAAATGGTTTGAAAAATTGGTTTCCCATGTGTGAACCCTGAGTGTCAGTAAATCAGATGGCTTGTCTGGGCCATCATGACCATTTGCCCTGTTGGAATGGCCCTTCCATAAAACAGTAATGTTCTAGAGACTAGACTCTTCTTTATGCTGCAATATATGAGGGAGTGAATGAATCAATGTGTCACAGTAATGCAACACCTATTCATTATTGATTTTAGCATTATAATTATTACACTTCATCTTCTAGTTATTGTTTTGTATCTCAGGGCTTTTACATTTTACCTCTACTACTGTATGCTATACAGCTAAATGAAGTGTCCAGCGATCCTCTGTGATGCGGGGTGATGGCACTGGACTCCGCCACCTGGTGGCCAGCAGCGACTTCTCCGTCCCCTGGCAGAGGCAACGACTAATCCGCTTCCTGGCGGACAACAGCGACTCCATCCCCTGGTGGAAGGTAACAGCTTCTCTGCCTGCTGGCGGACGGCAGCATCGCCTCCGTCTTCTGGCGGACCGCTCCTGTACCATCGAACCAATCTTCTCCTCGGTATCACAATCCTCGTTCAGTAGCGAGGGCTAACTGATGCACCGGAAGCGGATAACAATAGACTTTTAATAAAAGACTGAAGAAGAATTAACATAAACAAAAGCGCACACACGTGAACGCTGCATGTGTGTCTCTCTCTCTCTATCTCTCTGGCACCCCTGGCTCCTCCTTTTATCTCTCTCCCACTGATTGGGCAGCTCAGCGCTGGGCTTGCATCCTCTCGGCCCAGCCACACCCTCCTCCTCATCACAGTCGTTATTTTTGAAAAATGTATAGAAATGATTTATGCTTATTTCACTCTTCATTTAGATTAACCTAGTTTTAAACATGTAATAATTTGTATTGTTTTGGGGATTTTCATAGGTTAAAATGGAAAGTCTGGGTCAAGGACAAAGCTATAAGAGAAGTTCCAACAATTTATGATGAAGGCCAGTTAAAAGGTTTTCAAGTTTTAAAGTGACCTTCATATAATAGAAATAAAAACAGGTTAAAACTGTTTTTAATGCAATCAACCCCTGGGACATAATATGGCCTGAAGTTGAAGAAACCCCCATATATACATATTTTAGGTTTAAATTCTGCATGAGAATAAACCCGTTCAAGGTGACACAAGACCTGTCCTGATCCCCCTGTCATGGTTTATTTTGCTACAATGGCCGGCTGATTGTACTTTATCCCTTAGTGTAGCAAATATTACAAAACCGATCATGGCCACAAATGACGATGTTTGGTCAGTTTGTGTCTCCTAATGACCATTAGATCATATATTCACATACTGTAACAGAAATCTAAAGCAAGGTTATTTTTTCTGTGGCTAATGGCGAATAGCACAGAAGTAAAATAAATGATAACGGCAGTGTATGAGAGGTTTCAGCAAGTATTTATCTCTATACTGTGGCCTTGAGCTAAAAAATACAGAAAGTGCTGAGATTTTTCATGGAGTAGATTTTACTGCAGTGTGAATCATAAAACATCTATCTCCTGTTGACTGCAGTTTGGTGGTACACATTTTTATTTCATTTGAAAGCAGGTGGGTTTGTGTGTGTGTGTGTGTGTGTGTGTGTGTTTCTGGGCCTCTTATTTCCATTCCTTATCCATTCCTCAGCTGCAGTCATTGAGTTTGGAGTAGATCTTATTACATTTGAGTCGATCAAACTCTATAAACCGTAATCTGTCTTTTTCTCCTCGCCTATTAATCCAATTCATTCGACACCCTCCTCCGGGGCAAGGGAGGCGTTTGTGTATTTGTGTTATTGGCTCTCTGCTCAAACCTTGAAGCTGATAAAGTTTCAGGACCACTTGTATAAGTATTAGCACTGGCACCACATTCATCTTTTCATTTAAACGAATAATGTAGTTCAACCAATAATGAATATTAATTTACCCTTGTGTCATTTCAAACCTGTATGACTTTCTTTCTTCTGTGGAACACAAAAGGAGATGTTAGGCAGAAAGTTTACATGGCTATTTTCTTCACTATATTTCTTTCAATTTTAGTCTGTCTGTCACACAACCGTATGGCTTCAGAACACTTGGAATATTGTCATGGCTCTGGTGTTTGCCAGTTCATTCTGTTGTTTGTTTTTCTCTCTCTCTATGCATTGACTATTTTTAAGGTACATATTTATAGTGATTTGTACAGCTTGACAGCCCTCGGTCAATATATGCTTTTGTTGAATGGGAAAAAGCATTAAAATGAGATAAGGGTGAGTAAATTATGATAGAATTTTCATTTTTGAGTAAACTGTTACTTTAACATAAATGCTAGAATTCTTCCTCTATCTAAACTGCAACAATAGTGGAGGTATTAGAGCACCTATGTCTTTGTTCTGCACTATTCCTGCTGCTATGTAATTATCTGGTTACATAAGATTGGCTTTTTTTTTCTGCCTCCGTGTTGAGGTATAATCACTTGGACTGCAGTAAAGAAAAAAAAATGAAACCGACAGACTGGACTTTTTCACTAGTCCTTTCAATCTACCATATTTACAGTATATTTAGGAGGTGGGACGTGTTTTCTTTACAAATCCAAAGAGTTTATGAGAGAGGACAATCATGACCTTAAAGTCAACATGAAATCAAAATTGACCCTAATTACTTTCTTAATATATGTCCCTGGTGTCATTGTGCAGGATTCATCATTGCACGCTATTCCAAAAAAATGTATTTGAAACAATTGTCCTTTTTTGCTAACATCACTGATGCCATGCAGGCTATTGGTTAATGTTAAAGGGATAGTTCGCCCGAAAAGGATAATTCTCTCATAATTAATTCACCATTATGCCGTCGGAAATTGTATGAAATTCTTTCATCTGAGGAAAATAAACACATGTTTTGATGGAGATATTATGCATTTGTATCCATATAATGCATGTCAATGGGGTCTAACACTTTCAAGCTCTAAAAAAGGACATAAAGGCAGCATAATGGTAATCCATACAACTCCAATAGTGTAATCCATGTCTTTTGAAGCAATCCAATATATATATATATATATATATATATATATATATATATATATATATATATATATATATATATATATATATATAATATTTTGTTTTTGGTTAGAACAGACCAAAATGTTAATCCTTTCTCACTATAAATCTTGACATCTACAGTCTCCTTGGCAATTGCGATTAGAGGCACAAATACACTTCGAAGTCATTTTTAAAAACTGGAATTGTGTTGGACCACACTGACTTGCGTTGTATGAATATTTTCACCTCATATCTCCATAATATCTCCTGTACAAAAAAGAAAATTATGAGAGAATTATAATTTTTTGGATGAACTATTCCTTTAAACTATAGCCAAATAGATATTTAGGGATTGTTTTTGGCAACTGTTGAAGGTAACACATATTATTAATGCTGGTTAATAATAGCAAATAATGAAAGATTTGAAAAAGATGCATTACTATTGGGATCTGATGAGATATGAAGTTGAATATGACCTTCAGCCTCCACAACCCAGTAAAAATGTTCCTCAGAGGAGTTTTCTGGAGGGGAATAGTCCTCCACAATCCACTGTAATCTCACATACATGTCTGACTCTATCTACTTTATTGGAATGCCCCTTTTCACAATCCAAACAATTCCTGTTGGATAAACAGTCAAGCCTCACCCTAATTTTTCTTTCCTGAGTATCCTGTTTTGTTGGCAAATATGTGATATTACAGAAGTAAAATGGGCTGCGAATATCATTTCATTAGTGCTGTCAGTCGATAAAATGTTTTTAATTGCAATTAATCGCATATTCTGTTTGTAGTTAATTGCGAGTAATAGCATATTTTGAAAGTGCTGAAATTTGACACTATATATAATTTTTTTTGCTTTTCAAAATACATTTATCTCCATATTAGGAAAGAAAAAAACAATATAATGCTTATTAAATATTTTCCAAACAAAGCTTTCCACAAGAAATGCACTAAAATAGCACCTATTCTAGTAACATTAAACGTTCCCCAAGTCTAAGGGGGTTGCATATTCATTGCAATGCATATTAAATCTCTTAAACTTTCATCCTCCGCAATATTAATCTGCCAGCAAACTATGGCTATCCGCTGTCCTACAGCAATTGCGAACATGAGTCGCGTCAGAGCGTCAACAGCAGCGCCAAGTTTTGAACTCCAGACGAAATGTCTCATTGTGCATTTTGTTGATAGTTAAGTCTCGACTTGCTTCTGTGGTAATTAAAATGCACCTTACAAATCCCATCTGGGCTTGATTTGTATACATCATACAAATGTATAAAAGATAAAAACCTACGTGGCTCTATCATAGGAGAATATTACAACAGTGCCGCAAATAGAATGTCAATGGGACCACTCTGGTATGCTATTTTATGCTAAGCTTGTAGGCTCAACTTGGTAGAAGGGCTCTGGCGTTGTGTCTGTTTGTGAAGCGTGCATCAGTGTAATGACTCTGAACGGACACATTTCAAAGGTTCCGCCCTTTAGACAAGTGTTTATGCCATATTAACGGTAAATGCGTGCGATAGATCTCTTAAGGAGGAAGCGGGGCTGGGTAAATGTACAATGCAAGTCATTTATTTGATAAACTTGTCAGCGTAACACCAAACAGTTTTCTTTTCAGCTCAACACAAATGATGGCACACATTAACACTGCTGCGTGCATCTCCCTCTCCTATGACGATCTGGACTGCCCTTTTATCCCTCTCCAGCTCTCACTGCAACACAAAACAGCTGTTATAGATAATTTCCCACAGGTGTCAATCCTTACCGCTCTTCTTCTCCTGCCCTACAATGCGTTAATCTCGATTAAGAAAAATTAATGCTTTAAACTTTTTAAATTAATAACATGCATAAATTCTGACAGCTCTACATTTCATGTTGTCTAAATCTTGCTTAAAAGAAAAAGGGTACACTTTTAACTTTAGGGTTAACCCATAGGAAAGAAAAATGACAAATGCGATATCTTTAATATCACACTTGTTTCTCCAAGACATTAATGAGATTAAGGGTCATTTACATCATTTACTACCCTCATGACATCCCAGGTGTGTGTGTATGACTTTCTTTCTTCATCAGAACACATTTGAAGAAAAATATAAAAAAAATCTTAGCTCAGCAAGTCATTAAAATGCAAGTGGGTGGTGATACAACATTTGAAGCTCCAAAAATATCAGACAGTCAGCATAAATGTCATCCATACTACTCCACTGGTTAATGAATGTCTTCTAAAGAGAAACAATCAATGTCATGTGAATAGATGCACATACTACACACCCGGAAGTGCGGCGCTGTTGACAACTGAGTTGGAGGCAGTTAGGAATGCTGTACAGAAGCTTAGTTAGTTTTGGTTTAAATCTGCATTTGTAGTTGTTTGTTTACAAGGACACATTTGTGTGCTCATCCTGGATGTCTCAACTGAGAGATAAAAACGAGAGATTACATCCGAACATACTCTCATAAAATGAGTATACTGCTGCTGAACATTAAAAAGTATTTAAATATGCATATATTTTGCAGGGAAAGCAATCATTTGGTTTTAGAAGACATTCATTTAACCAATGGAGTCATAAGAATGACTTTTATACTGAATGTCTGTTCTTTTTGGAGATTCATAGTGTGTAACACCATCCACTTATAACAAGTAGTTGCTGAGATGAGAAGGGAGACACTGGATCTAATTGCAGGTTTTTAATGAAGAGGATTATAGTGAAACAAACAAGAACTGACAAAGAGGGAACACAATTAGAGGGTATTTAAACACATGGGCTAATGAGGGGATGGAGAACAGGTGAGAACAATGGGGAACAGAAGGCAGTGATGAGGACAGTGTATTATGGGAAATGTAGTCCAGGGGAATCTGAAGACAGAGGGCAAAAAACACTTCAAAATAAGAGTCCTGGGAAACACGACGGAAACACACTGTGACACCACTTGCATTTTAAGGACTTACTGAGCAAACATATTTTTTATATTTTTCTTCAAATGCGTTCAGCTGAAAAAAGAAAGTCATACACATATGGGAAACACGAGGGTGAGTAAATGAAATAATTTTTGAGTGAACTGTCCCTTTAAATGTAGAATAAAAATCTATATTTTTTTTACTTCTACTCCTTCTACATAAAACAGTTAAACTAATCTTTGCCGTTCCTTTTTGTGCAAACATCGCTCCTATCTGTGTAAATTAAGTGTGATTTATTTTAGTGGATCTCCCCGCCACAGAATTTTTAATTTAGTTTGTATCTCTGTACAAACTCTAACTGATCTAAGATGAGATGTCTCCCATCGGCAGCACAATGCTGAGCAACAGGAAGCCATGTTTTATCCCAGTGTGACATTTACCTGCTGTGCACCTGCTCTAAACCTTAATATCTCTCCTGCCTGGATAATCTATGTGTGGCCTCTTGCTAAGCCTCCAGTCTAAAGGAAATCTGAGCTAATGTCAGAATTGATATTCACTGCCTAAATGTGTCCCGTCTAAAGGGGATAAATTCTGCATGAAAGGAAATCCCAGAGCTGTGACCACTGATTGCTAATATTGCTGATTGGAAGTCCCATCAGACAAAAACTTCCCATGATCAGATGTTAATGGCCAAGAGACAATGAGCCAACACACACCAGGGACTGTAACATTGTTATTAGTGTTGATTTTGAAGATTAATTTTTGTTTCTGTTTTAGAGTTGGCAATTTGAAATGATCAAATCACAAGATAATTAAAAAAAGTATAACTGCTTTAAAATTCTGCACTGTAGATACAAATCATCTGCATTTTAGATCAACTGTCAACTGACATTAAGTAATGCATCAATTAATACGATGAGAGGTAAATGCACATGCAGTGTGCTGAATTTCGAACGTGTACACTTTTGAATCAATATATATGCATACACATCAGTAGAGTACACAGAATTTGTAATCTATTTAGAAGTATGGGTTCATTGACAAAATTGCTTAGATATTAAGTGCATTACTGTACACAATTTTATATTTGTTTTTACAAACTGAGGGCAGGAGTCATGATGTGCTTGATTCATGTTGACATTCTTTTTTTAATTGCTATTTAAGGCATCTTTTACATAGATTTAACTTTTGTTTATCATTTTCAACACTTTTATTAAAATCATTTAATATGATTATTCTTCAAGTTTTTTTTATCCACCACACATTTCAGTTTTTTTTTCTGAAATAGTCTAGTCTATAAAAAAAGCCACAATTTAATATGTAAAACCAGTGACAATGCTGATATGAGATCAATGGACAAACCTTAATTGTTCAGTCTCAGCAGACAATGCAGGCAAATTACGTGACTGTTTTATTATTTTGCTAAATTAGTTTCTAACAAGTATTGCGGCAGTTCCAAGGTGAAATGTTCACTGTGAGGTGATAAAGTCATTAAATAAAAGTCCAGATATTTCTTTATAATCGTCTCAGTTACTGTTGTAACCTCCGTTCCCTGAGGGATCGAGACTTTCTGTCGATGTAGTGACACAAGGAGTCGCTTTTGGGAGCCCCAAACACCTCCAAACTTTGAGAAAAGGCCAATGAGAATTGGATAGTGAAATCTGCATGCCACTCCCCCAGACATACAGTTATAAAAGGAGCTGGAATGTGGCCACTCATTCACAGAATGTGGTCACTCATTCATTGTGCTGAGGACATTACAGCGGATAGACCAGCGTTGTGGCTAGAGGGACACAACATCTCGTTCCCTCCATCAGGGAATGGAGATTACAACTGTAACCAAGATGTTCCCCTTCTGTCATAACCACGGTATGCCTGGATACTTGCTGTAAGGGCTGAAGAAGTGGCGGCAGATTTGCGTGATGCCCATCTCGTGACTCTAGTCTGAAGCCAGTGCTAGAGTGGTCTCATATGCATCAACCCGAGCAGCGCGGCCATCGCAGAGGACGTCTTATGCCCCAGGAGCCTCTGAAACCGTTTCAGTGGGACCACCTACTCCACCTGAATGACTTCAGGCAGTTCAGTACTGACTGCACACACTTGAACGGTTCAGAACTTGCAGGTCCAAGATTGGCCGCAACCCACCGCCTTTCTTTGGCACGATGGAGTAAGAGCTGTAGAATCCTTTCCTCATCTCGGCAGAATGTTTGCCTGAGCCACTATTTACTTTAAGTGAATGTTTATATATATATAACACTGCACTGCACTGATGACTTGAGTGACAGTCTCATCACTCAAATGGAAGCGTCTCATCGTGCGCAGCTGTGAACTTCCGCTCTCGTAAGTCCTATTCAATAATCTCTCAATAAATTACACATTCAAATGAAACCCGGTAATGTAACGACAGTAACGCCACAAATTGTAAAGGAGTAAAAGTTAAAAAAATTCATTAGATATTTACTTGAGTGAGAGTAAAAAGTACCCACTTTTAAACCTATTCTAATAGTACATTTTCCCCCAAAAGTTACTCAAGTAAATGTAACGGAGTAAATGTAATGTGTTACTACCCACCTCTGCCTTGCTCCATATACACATGGTGCGGCGACGGGGAGGATGGCGGGGCCGCGTTCGTGGCATGCAGGCCGCAGGTGCTCGGTGTCCGGTTGACATGATAACGGCGGTCGTAAACACATGAATGAAAAGTTAAGTCATTCACTTAATGGGGAGCAAGGGAGTTCATTCAATCCTAAAATCCAACCAAAGGTTCAGTTTCAGGCTGCAGATAATGTTTGGACCACTCCACATGTTTGGCAGACATGGGACAATGATAATCAGTACATAGATTCAGAATTTATAATGCATAATTTTATTTTGTTACGAGAACAGCCTTTTTCCACCTTAGAAACATTGCTAAGCTACGTAACATGCTATCTGTTTCTGATGCAGAAAAGTTAGTTCATGCATTCATGACCTCGAGACTAGATTACTGTAATGCTTTATTAGCTGGTTGCCCTGCATCCTCAACAAACAAGCTACAGTTAGTCCAAAATGCAGCCGCTAGAGTTCTTACTAGGTCAAGAAAATATGATCATATAACACCGATTTTAACATCTCTACACTGGCTACCTATTAAGTACCGAATCAATTACAAAGTATTACTACTGACCTATAAAGCCCTAAATGGTTTAGCTCCGGTGTATTTGACGGATCTTCTATCGCCATACAATCCATCGCGCTCTTTAAGATCACTAAATTCGAGGCTTCTGGTCATACCTAAGATATCTAAGTCCACTAATGGAGGGAGGGCGTTCTCACATTTAGCTCCTAAACTCTGGAATAGCCTTCCTGATATTGTTCGAGGCTCAGACTCGCTGTCCCAGTTTAAAACTAGATTAAAGACACATCTCTTTAACTAAGCATTCACATAATGCTTACTTTTTATACTACTGCTGAATCAGTTATAATGCATTAATATTATGAACATCAGCTATGCTAATTATTTCCCATCTGCTTTTCTGCTGTTATCTCGGGACGCCAGTCCCGAGGTAAATAGCGTTCGTCAGCTCCAGTTTGTATCCAGCCTCTCACGGAGACTTCAGATGCCCCATCACCATGGACAAGGATCTTAAAATGGGATACATAGACTAATTATTGCCAACAAAAGCCTTAATCAGCAAAACAAGGACAATTGCATCTAAGTGAACTTCTGGAATTTAATCAAGGATGGACTTCAAAGACACTGGTCACTAATCTTGCAGTTCAAACACAATCACTGTCTAAATACTGACCCTTAGCACTTAATAAGTTTAATAATTTTTTAAATCATGCTTTTTAACTATAAATAATTCTTATTTACATTATTCATGATGTTAGCCAGAGGGGAACTGGCCCCCACAGTGAGTCTGGTTTCTCCCAAGGTTATTTTTCTCCATTAACCATCATCTTATGGAGTTTTGTGTTCCTTGCCACAGTCACCTTCGGCTTGCTCACTGGGGTTAATACAATTATTATTTAATTATTTTTAAACACTATAAAGAATCATATCTTATCTAATTCCACAACAAGGCTCCAAACAAAAAATCAATTAAGGAGCCACTGGCTACTATAGGGGGAAAAACAGGCGCCAAATATTTTCATTTTTAACTCCTTCCATTCCTTTTCGTCCCGCAGCTCACATGCAAGAAAAACTGCACGTGCAAACAGTGTAGTCTGTGGAGCATTCTTTGCAATTATGTGATCATGTGCATTTTTTATGCTCGTTACTGTCACCGTGTTTTCTCACAGTCTCTTTTTTGAAATGGTTAGTTCCTGCAATGAACTCCGTTTTCCCCGCTATTTCTTTTGATATAAACTTTTGTAATGTATCTCGGGAAATGTAATGCAAATTTTAAAATCAAAGGGAGTAAATTTTTACTGTCGCCAATGGCGACCTTGACAGAAATTACACTCGCAATTAAATTTATTTGGTCATAAATGCGACCATTTTTAGTCGCAGTTTGGAGCCCTGCACAAGGATGATGATTTATCGACTTTATAGACATTACATTTTTATCGTCTGTTAATGCTGAACTTCTGTAAAGCTGCTTTGAAACGATGTGTGTTGTGAAAGGCGCTATACAAATAAAATTGACTTGACTTGACTTGACTTTAACATGGTTAACAGTTATTGGATGATGCTGACCATTATTTTGAATCAGAATTAATTATGCTAATTTCCGATGTAATGTCTGTACATCAGAAAAACCAACACTCCTGGAAACATGATAAACAAGTTGATAAAAAAAAAGACTTTCTATAGCTTGGTGTTAATTAAAATTTCTCAACTTAGTCCACATATGTGGACATGCATTTTTAGGAAAACTATTTGTTCTAGATTTTTTAGGTTTCTTGTGCTTGTTTATTAGGTGCTACTAGTAACAAATCAAAAAGAGAAATGGAATATGCACACAGCAGTCACGTGGGGGTTTCAGGAGGTTAAACCATCCAAAAATTGGCCCCATTTACTTCCATTCTAAGTTACTTACTGTAACCTCGATTTTTGCTTTTTCTAAAGAAATGGAAAGAGTCAAAATATTTTTTTGTGGTCATCAAAATTATGCCACAAATGCTGTCAACTGAGCTTACACTGAACCAGAAATATTCCTTTAAAATAATCTTTAACTTAAATAATTACATTAATTTGTGTGTTTTTTGTTTTTTTTTAAATTCAAGAACATCATTCACAATGCAACATGGGATTGTAGTTCTTTTCCTTGTAAAAGACATCAAGGACACATTCTGTACCTTTATCTTTTTGTCTGATATTTCTAAATGTGTTTTTTTTTTGCTTCAAATCAAAGTTATATCAAAGTTAGTAATGATGTAATTCATATTTCCAGAGCCAAGCTGGCTGAAAAAAGTGGGTGGGCAATGTTGCGCTCTATTGGGAAAAAGTGCTGAAGTGATGAAGAGTATAGCTGTGGTGTGTAGCTAGTGGTCTGTGTTTACTTTGTTTTCTGCAGATATCATTAAAGAAAACATCAATCACATCAGAAAAACCAACATCAAAATAGCTGACCTCAAATCACCCTGAATCTGCAGGTATCGACAGCTCAATCAGTGCAAAATATTAATCTTCTCAAGTTTATCTGTGCATCATATTGATTTTCCAGCATCATGAATCATGGCAGCCTCATTGCTTGGAGGATCTTGACTGGTCTTTACTTTCATGTTCGTGGGCGTCTCTTTGAAACCCGTTGTCACAGGGGAATAGAAGCGGATGAGTCTAAAGCCTTGTAAATGATGGATACAGGCTCCATATACATGCTGCCCCCTTCCCTGTCAATTCACTGCCAGCATGTGCTGCTCAGAGAGAATAGAACATCACAATTATGTATATTTCATGATGGCTAGGCCAGTAGATAACATACTTGCAACGGTGGGGAAGTGGTATGACCAGGGCAGGGTTAGACGGCAGTAAGCAGGTGCTTAAAAAAAGGGTCAAGAGGGAAATTAAGGATAAATTAAGGAAACTTTGGGGATCTCAAAGGCTGCTGGAATGAGGTTAGTGGAAAGTGACTTAAGATAAAAATTTAGGATGCAAAAGGAAAGATTACTTAGGGCACATTAAAAGACCAGAAGGTTGTTGAATAACTTAATAATAGTTAACGGTTCGGGGGAATAGTTCAATCGAAAAAATAAAAATTCCTTACCCTCATGTTGTTTTGCAAAAATGTGCAAATGTACAGGCTCTTGATTTAAAGTTGGCATATTCCTGGAGTACATCTGTGTAGCATTTCTGTCTCTTGTGCAGGCAAGGCTGGTCTATATGGGCAGGTGTGGCAGAGCCCTGCGGGAATGGGTAAAGATTGGGCAGGGAGGCGGCAGGAACTGACTGAACAGTCAACATAACTTTAATTACATAAATTAAATTAAACAAATATAAACACACACAGCGGAAGCGTGTGACTCTCTCTCTCTCTCTTGAACTGGCATCCCTGGCTCCTCTTTATTGCTCTCCCGGCTGATTGGGTGGATTCAGCGGCAGGTCACGCCCTCCTCCTTGTCACATTCCTCCACATGCCCGATTCAGGCTGGGGAAACCTTCGACATAACGTACTCCCAACTCTTCTTTTAGGGGAGGTGTTGCCCTTCCAGCCATCCTTCTGCCACTGGTCCCCGGACACGCCGTTACCTGGTCCTCAGCCACATCTCCACCCTCTGGTGTATGACAGCCAATCCTCCCCTAGTGGATGGCAGTGAGTCCTCTGAACCCTGACGGACGTTAACGGCTGCTCCACTTCCTGGTGGACAACAGCGGTTCCTCTGACTCTCAGCAGCTGGCAGCAACTACCCCTGTCCCCTGGCCGATGCCCGTGGCTTCTCCACTTCCCGGCGGACCACAGCGGCGAGGACTCCATGACCCTCCTCCTTCCCTCCTCCTTCCTTGGATTCGGCACCAATGTAATGGTTAAAGGATGGGCAAGGAGGAGGCAGGAACCGGCAGAACAGTCAACATAAATTTTATGACATTAACAAACTTAAACATAACATAAAACACAGAGAGTGCGGCCGCGTGCATCTTTCTCTCTACACAATTGATGTCCCGGGCTCCTCTTTATCCTCTCCCAGCTGATTGGGCAGGTTCAGCTCCGGGCGTCCATTGTTGCAGCCCAGCCAAGACCTCCTCCTCATCACACCTGTCTAAATATTCATCCCCTTGAAAACATAGATCCATTCTATAAACTGTCAATAATGTAATTTTAAATTCTGGAATATGCATTTAAAAGCAGGCCTAGAATAAGTTTTTATCCTATTTCTAAGTTGTAAAGTACCTGAAAGCTCCATTACACAGTGTTTGATATAGATATTCAAGCTTGCGGGCAGAAAGTCTGCTGCCTCCCGAACTCCACAGCACCCCTCAGTTTTCCCAGTGGAAATCTGTGGTGAAATATGGTACTTCAATGCAGGGGCGATTCCAGGATTTTATAAATGGGGGGGCACAGGGGGGACCAAGAACCAGTCAGGGGGGGGCCAATCAGAAAATTCAACTGAAAATTAATACTGGTTTAGAAAATATTAAGCACGATTTCCAAAATCTTGTGCAATGCCCTGTGCCCTAATATAGATGGTATTACATTTTTGTATTTTGCATGGATTGGACAACACAGTTCTGTTCCAATAAATTTAAAAAAAAAAAAAAAAAAAAAAAAAAACACAGACATTAATTAGTAATTTAACATGCTTTATTTTCAACACAAAAATGTGTGTGTGTGTGTGTGTAAACATTCTCAGCATGAAATGTGTCTGTTCCTGTGGGTTAACTGCACCATCTCAGAACAGCTGTATTCTGCGGTTTTTGTGCTGGCTACCAAATAGTCGAATAAACTCATCCATATCCAGGGACTTGGCTTTCCGTGACTCTACACTGAGCACTCCCAGGTCACTCAGTCGCTCATCAGACATGGTTGTTCGTAGGTGGTTCTTGATCAGTTTCAGGGTGGAAAAACTCCGTTCACAAGAAGCAGTGCTTACAGGTATTGCGATGGCAATTTTGCACAACCGAAAAAGTTCATGGAACACCTCTTTGAAAGGTTTCAGAAACACTGTGAACTCCAATATGCTGGTGAGGCTTTGCATACCTTCTTTCCTTTTCCTCTCCAAAATCCTTTTGGCTTGGTGCAGCTCATGCTTCAGATCATCCAAGTCTGACTCGTAGATCTCTGCGAATGAAAAAAGAGGTGACTCTTGTAGAAAGCTGTTGCTGTTAGGATGGAGTGCTTGAACACCTCTCATTATGTTGCAGTTGGGCTTGGAGAAACGTTTCTGTAATTCCCCAATAACAGAGTCAAGGATTGGATAGAAGATGTTCTTTCTAAAACCATCTTTGTCATCTTGGTCACTTCTATGCGCGCCAACAGTGGATGTCACTACAGATCCTTCTAGTCTAGAGCTGGTCTTACGTTGCCTTTTTTCCACATTTTCAATGCTGATATTACACTTTTGAGCGGTGTTTAAGATTTCTCTCCATAGCTCATCACAAAATGATTCTTCTCTGTAATTCTTAAATGTGTCCTGAAGTGCTTCAATAAGCTCAACAGCTCTCGCTAGGTCTAGTGACGGTGACTGAAGCATATCAGATAGAAGCTTGGTGTCACCCAGCACTTTGCAGAATGTCGTTAGAAGCCCAATGAAAGGCAAGTCAATTTGGGCAAGAAGACCCCGTGCCTCCACAGACCGGTCCCCACTTCTCTCTTCAGCAATATCTTCAAGGACACACAGCACTGCAGGTAACCGGTCCATCATATTACGGCAGGCAAAGTACCTGCATGCCCATCTTGTGTCGCTAAGCTTCTGAAGCTCTCTAGGCTGACCTCCATACATTTCTTTCTGAATTTCAATCCATTTGTGGTGAATGTATGAGCCTGACATGAAGACATATAGTTTTTCTAGTAAAGAAAAGAAACATGATGTCTCAGGTACTGACTTGACAGTATCAACTAAAACTAAGTTCAGGCAATGTGCATTGCAATGCACATAGAACGCATGTTTTGCCACTGCCTTTATGCGTGCAGAAACACCTGTATGTTTTCCACTCATTACAGATGCTCCATCATATCCCTGGCCTACAAGATTGCTTCTGTAATCCAATCCATATCTCTCTAGACAATTGATGATCTTCTCTGTTAACCCTGCAGCATTTAAACTATCAGCTTTTTGATAGTTTGAACTGCTTTTTTCCAGTTTGCAAAACCAGAGCTTGAAGTGAAGGCAGATTGAGGGGCAGAAGGGAGTGAAAAATGTCTGCATACAAAACAATGGGCCGAGTTCTGACTTTGTGAATATTCTATCCATGGATATTCTTTATACCATGTAGAATTAAATGCCCTACTTTTTTTTCCTTGCGGTGTTCTAGGAAACATCGCTAAGTTAGGCTGCACAGGACCAACCGCTCTGGATTGTGAAATATCTAAATAAATAGACATATTAATAAAGCAAAGATTAGTCCCTGTCATTTCAACATCAACAATGTTCATACTAGTAAAATGGCCAAAAACACTGGAAGATGACATTTGTCAATATACCTTGAGGTCCAAGAGGAACAGCAAATTCTGATCCAGATAGGACTGGTTGGTGCTCTCTGTCACTATCACTTCTGGAATATGAACCACTTCTGCTGCGAAGCCTGATAAGGGACTGGTCTTCTTCTCCCTTAGAGGTTTGGGAGCTTTCATCACCATGTAGATCTAAAACATAAATCAAATACCATGTTAAATATTTATCTATGAAGTGGTATCATGTGAACTGGCTGCAAAGGTAAAAAAAATAAATAAGAAAATGCATAAAATGTTCATGTTCTAACTTTCACCTGTTGCTGCAGATAGGTGGCTGCTGACGTAGTCCTCACTGGTCCTCTCAGGCTGGCTAATTTGTTGGCCCTGCCTGGTGGAATCCTGGCTCTGACCTGCACTGCATCTGACTGTCCCTGACATGGTTTCTTCTTAAAGAAACCTTGGATGTCCTGTAGCTGTGTCTGACTCTGTCCTCTTTTCATTCTTAACTTTTTTTTTTTACACTAAATTCTGCCTTAAAATAAACAAAAACCCACTTAAGGAATAGTTCACTTTAAAAAAAAAATTGTCATCATTTACTCATCCTAAAGTTATTTCAAACCTGTATGAGTTTTTCTTCTGCTGAACACAAAAGAAAATATTTTGAAAAATGTTCAAATGTGTGCATTGCTGCTGAATAACACTGACAAAGTCAATTCTATTCAGTAGTCTGCCAAAGTTATGTTAGCTAATCTACTAGCTACATGCAATAGCTTGGCCAGTCACACACATGAAAGTATCAGACTACTAACATACGATGCGATATTTCAAAATATTTAACTTAATACATAGCTTGGTCAGACACACACGAAAGTATCAGACTAAATACTAACATACGATGCGATATTTCACAATATATAATTGAGTGTGTACATACCGTAAACACTGACGTGTCGTCGTGGTGTCTCTTTCCTCCTGTTTTAAAAACGTGCATCTGTGCTTCCTCTAAACGCATTTCGCTCGAGTCTCAAATCAGGCAGTGATTGACAGCGCTCTGGTCCAATGGCGGTGGGCATTTTCAGGTTGACAGTAAATCTAGCCCAATGAGATTGGGGGGGCACCAGGGGGGCCAATCATATTCCAGGGGGGCCGGTGCCCCCCCCCTAGACATGCCCCTGCTTCAATGAGCCCTTATTGTGGCCCATTGGGGCAGGAGTAAATCTGCCCATTCACATCGCCAAACCAAAGGTGACATTAGTATTAGTGCGTGCCAATATTGTGACAGATTAAAAACATAATGAATGCTATTGATAAACGTGTGTAACAGCGTGACGTTTCTACAGTGCCGGGAGTGCTGGCAGAAGCAGGGGAACATCCTCCATGGCCAGGAGCACTGGCAGCCGCTGGGGAATGGCCTTCGTGGCTGGGAGTGCTGGCAGCAGAGTGGCCTATTGCCGATGGTGGGAGGAGCAATGGCATCCTTTTCTGTCTCCAGGCGAACAGCGGCAAGGACAGGCCCCTTCTGGTGAACAGCGGCGAGGATGGGTGCCTCCTGGTGAACAGTAGCTAGGACAGGAGCCTCATGAAAAAAGTGGTGGGCTCCCCTGCCTCCTGGCGGTCAGCAAGAAAAGAACCGGTACCGTTCTTCCTCCTCCTCCATCTATTCAAACATGTCATCAGAAGGCTGGGGATCTGGCTAACCAAAGGTGGGAGCGTGGGATAGTCTACCTTAGGGAGCTCCTCTTGGAATGGGAGTTCAGGCTCCCCACAATGGAATATGTTGTAGACAATGTCCCAAAACATCAGATGCCCCAGCTTCTCCATCTCACACTGGCAAAGAGGCTGATTGAGGCAGGTCTTAAAAACCTCTTTAAGGTCAGAATCAGTATAATCCAGGTCATCCACTGCAATAAGAAATTCGCAGGCAAGGTCCCACACGTCAACCTTCCCCTGACGGACATTGCAGAGGTGGACGAGCTGGGCCATACGTTGACGGATGGAATACTTAGTGGTGGGAGATTAAGGAAGTGGTGGGACTTAAGAGTTGAGAAAAAGGAAGATGCCCATCCTTTCCACTGAGTCCTTTGTTGGCCAGTTAATTCTGTAGAGAGGTGAGGACTCAGAGCATAATTGCTATGATAGGCTTTTTAATTAAATAGCAAATAAATAAAAACAAACAAAACTATCCCATAGAGGAGAAACAACGTCCCAATAACAGACTGGAACCGGGTTGGCTGGGCAGGAAAAGGGGAGCCTTATGTACCAGGAATCTCCAGACACCAGCAGCACAGACAGACAGACAGACCAAACACCTACACATGGATAACATCCACAATGAACTGACTCCGGACAGAAAACACAGGGAGGTTAAAGAGGGAAGGAAATGAGATGGGTAATGAGGGAAGGCAGGTGAGGCAAATGCACTGATAACGAGGTAACAAGGGGGGCGGGTATCACTTATGACTGAACTGACACAAGTGCACATTACAATGAGAAAACACAAAGCCAAGTGCAATCGCTCAACACATGACAAGAAACAAGAACACACAGCAATGAAAACCAAACAAAGCTATGTGTTCACACAACATAACACAAAACATGAGTGTCAGAATTCAGCCACAAAAAGATATAAACAAAACCAACAAAAGTGGCTGAACCCTGACAGGTTCTATTAGTTTCAAATCAAAAAGAGAATTATAAAATGCAGACAGTTAAACCCTCAAAAATTGCCCACATTCACTTCCACTGTAAGTTCCTCACTGTAACCTCAATTTTTCCTTTAATTTTTTTTAAAGAAAAAGATGGATGAGTCAAAATATTTTTTTTCTTGATTATCAACATTATGCCACAAATGCTGTCAATTGAGCTTGTACCTAATCAGGAATATTCCTTTAAATCAAGTTTTTGGAAAAAGTACACCTTCTTGTACCTTTGACTTTTTGTCTGATTTTTCAAATATTTCTTTTTTTTTTTTTGCTTCAAATAAAAGTATATATCAAAGTTTGTAATGATGTAATTTATACTTCCAGAACCAAGCCGCTGAAAAAAGTGTTGTGTGTAGCTAGTGCTCTGTGTTTAATTGGCATTTAGGTAGTACTTTTTCTTTCTTCAAAAACACTTAACATTACAAAATAACATTTGATGTAGATTTTGATCTACAACACGTCAACATTTTAAGATAAAGCTGCCTTTTTTAGAATATTAGAATCAACATTATTATGTAAGGGTGCTGCCTTGTGGTGAAATAATGCAAGAACACCATATTGTGTCAGCGCAAACGAGTTGAATAATGTGGAAAAAAAAATATCTGACCCACCTATATATGTGATCATGAGCCGCTACTGATCTCTTGTGCTCAGCACATGGTGTAATACCTCCTTCCAAATATGGATTCAGACACTCTTTAGATTTCCAATGATGATGATCTAACTCACCTATGACACTAAGAATGGTGTTTCAGTGAATCGATCCCTAGAGAAACCATCATTTAGAGGTGTCATTAGCGATTAGCCACCGTAGCTGTCATAATGAAACCTTTTGAGGAATATTTCAGGATCTAGATATCATATTACGTTGCATGTGGGCTTGTTTGAATCAAAATCAAAGTTAATATCAAAGTTTGAAATGATGTAATTCATACTTCCAGAGCCAAGCTGGCTGAAAAAAGTGGCAATGTTGCGCTCTATTGGGAAAAAGTGCTGAAGTGATGAAGAGTATAGCTGTGGTGTGTAGCTAGTGGTCTGTGTTTACTTTGTTTTCTGCAGATATTATTAAAGAAAACATCAATCACATCAGAAAAACCAACATCAAAATAGCTGACCTCAAATCACCCTGAATCTGCAGGTATCGACAGCTCAATCAGTGCAAAATATTAATCTTCTCCTTTTTGTTTGTGCATCACATTGATTTTCCAGCATCACGATTCACGGCAGCCTCATTGCTTGGAGGATCTTGACTGGTCTTTACTTTCATGTTCGCGGGCGTCTTTTTGAAACCCGTTGTCACGGGGGAATAGAAGTGGATGAGTCTAAAGCCTTGTAAATGATGGATACAGGCTCCATATACATGCTGCCCCCTTCCCTGTCAATTCACTGCCAGCATGTGCTGCTCAGAGAGAATAGAACATCACAATTATGTATATTTCATGAAGGCCCGGCCAGTAGATAACATATTTGCAGTAGTGGGGAAAAGGTATGACCAGAGTTAGACGGCAGTAGCCAGGTGCTTAAAAAAAGGGTAGAGGGGGAAATTAAGGATTTAACTTTAGGGATCTCAAAGGCTGCTGGAACGAGGTTACAGATGTGTGGAAAGTGACTTTAGATACAAATTTAGGATGCAAAAGGGAAGATTACATAGAAGGGCACATTAAAAAACCAGGAGGTTGAGGGTTTAAACTCAGCATTTGAGTATACATGAGCTAATGAATAACTTAATATTTATACCCAAAAAATAAATTCCTTCATCCTTTACTCACCTTCATAACGTTTTGCTAAAAGTGCTAATGTTCTGATTCTTGACTTAAAGTTGGCATATTCCTTGAGCACATCAATGTAACATTTCTGTTAATCTCATGCATGCACAGCTGGTCTATATTGGCAGGTGGGGCTGAGCCCTGCCTAAATATTCAACCCCTTGAAAACATACCATACTCTAAAATCCATACTTTAAACTTCCAATAATGTAAATTGTTTGCCTGTAAATGTATTTAAAATGTTGACATATGCATTTAAAAGCAGACCTAGTGCAATAAGACCTAAGTTTTGCTCCTATTTCTAAGTCGTAAAGTAGCTGAAAGCTCCATTACACAGCGTTTGATATAGATATTCAAGCACGTGTGGCAGAAAGTCTGCTGCCCTCCCGAACTCCACAGCGCCCCCTCAGTTTATCCCAGTGGAAATCTGTGGTCAAATATGGTACTGCAACAAGCCCTCACTGAGACACACTGGGGCTGAAATAAATCTGCCCATACATAGTGCCAAACCAAAGGTAACATGATGAATGTGTGTGTAACAGTGTGTCCTTTCTATTGCAAATTCAAGACAAATTGACCATCTAACAACTTGGTCCTGACAAGCCAAACAAAACTAGTTTGGCAATCAAAAGATAAGGGTAGGTGATAAGATGTTGTATGTTTTGTATAATAACAACATGTACGTCAAAAAGCCTTTGCTATTGAAACTTTCTGTTTTAAATTCACAGTGATTTAAAACATTTTCATTTTAAAGCATTTATTTTTTTAGTACTGTGGAAACAAAAATGACATGCAGATTCTGTTTCTCTCCATCTCCTCCCTGGAGTTCTTCAACATAAACCAAAAGGTGACGCAATTCTGTTTATCTGATTACAATACACATTGATTTCACACAGAGAGTCTGGATCGCTCGTGTCGGTTTGTTTTACATTGCGTCTCGAGACCAGAAACAAAAAACAGGTGGTTAGAATCGTCATGGTGCCGCGCAGTGGTTGCTCAGGGGAACTGTGGATAGACTGTGTTGAGTGAGGTATTTAAGCCTTTAGTAAAGTTCATTGTGTTCAGCTTTTGCATCTACAGTCAGATAAATCGGGGAAATCATATTTGTGGATTATTGCAATCAATTCTTTCTAGATTTTTCTTTCTTTAAATAAATAATTCATAAATGTGTTAGTACATTGTTAATAGTATCTTGCAGATTTCTTTTTTTTCCTAGTCATATTTGCATCAATAGTATGTATTAATTAACCTCTTAAACCCGGAGCAGCCCGCTACCGTGCCGAGAGGGGGCGCTGATCAGGAAAACTCTTAACTGTACAATGAATATCTGATTTGACCAATTCAAAATACTGCTTAAATTTGCTGACGAATTAGAACTGTTCCATTTTTATCATTTGTGATAACAATAATCATATTTAGAACCAGGAAAAAGATCATATAGTCAAATGTTATATATCTCTGGAAAGGTCTTTATAAGTAGAGTACAACGAGCACATTTGTTTCACTCAGAGAAACAACTGCAGTGAAAAATAGATGTCATTTAAAAGCTTGCAATTTGGACTTGCTGCTATTTAAGGTTTGACGGATGTAACATGAACCAGAAATGTGCCTATATAACAGATGAATGCTGATTTGAATGGCAAATAAATGACAATACTCTTGCATAAATTGTATGGTGCCCATTTATATGAGTATTTATTGTAATCCTGATGACTCGCTCACAGAGAGAGAATGAACTTTTTCCAGTTGTCATAATGCATTAAACCAAATTCAATAACAGCATGTAAAACGAACATTAAACAACAAAACACACAATACTAACCCTAATCTCTGTATACCTGATGTAATATTTATGCTAGCAGCCAGAACGCGAGTACAGTGGTGGTTTGTGTGTGTTATGTATGTGCGCTCATTCACAGATGCTTGTTACAGCGCTCATCTGTAACAGTTCTACTGTATAACTTATAAAATGTGAACGCAACAATCATAATGGGAATAGATAACATCATACAGATCGAACAGTCATGAGTCAAAACATTAGAAAACTCTCAACTTGTAAATCACAACAAGCACATTTCACTCACAAAATTGTGTTTTTAGTCAGCTTTTAGTCATTTATCAGATAATTATTTCAAGATAAATGTACCTTGTTCGGTTGTGTTTGGACTTGTTTTTATCACAATGCTGTTCTGTCAGTAATAATGTGCTATTTCCCACATTCTGTTAATGTTTCATTAAGTAATAAGCAAAAATAATCGCCACCAAGTAACATACGTGCATGTTTTTGTTGTGAAGTTTAAATAATCCTCACTGAGCGACCGTTTATAGCCCATTAATAAATCGGCCGCAGATATATTGTGCATCCTAATAAGACCAACATGAACATGTTGTTAAACACAGTTTTGTGTACCATGGAAGAAAGAACTTTAAATGGGTTTGGAACAACATGAAGGTGAGTTACTGATGACAGAAATGTCATTTCTGGGTGAATTATTCTTTTAAAATACAGTCATACTTTTCTAGTTCTGTATAAGAACAAGAAAACTGTAGACTCTGTAAGTGCATTAAATATAAAACGCCAATATGAGTACAGCTGATAACTTTTTTATTAAATTTAAAGCACGTTGCATATGATGTGTATGACAAGGGAAATATATATATATATATATATAAAGACTGCAATGTCTGATTAATTATCTGAGAATGTCTATATTCAACTTCAGCTTATGTCCCACTTTTTCTTCAACTACAGATGCTAAGATCTGTGAAAGCAGCTGTTAAATCTGTCAAAAGTGAATGTCATCTTAAAAACACGACTGTTTTGTGCAGCTAGCTTTAAGGAAAGGGTAGCGGTGCGAGACTGCAGCCAATCTCTGCAGTCTGAATTGAGTCTGTGGGGTCATTCAGCATTCAATTTACTCACACTGTCAACGTCACTCAGAAAATGTTAATGTGTGTGTGGTATTTGAAGAGTGTCCAGATGGAAGCAGTGTAAAGGAGAGGACCAAGGTTACACACACACACACGCACGCACGCACGCACGCATATACACACACATATATGCATGACAAGACGACACTAATACAAAGGAATTGAAAGGATTCAATCTTTATTCAACGTAAAGAACAGCAAACCAAGACACAAAGATATAAAACAACACCAGAATACTGTTATTAGCCCCACAAACTAACTTTCACAAAAAAAGAAGAAGAGCGAAACACCTTTAAGTCAAGCTTTAACAGAAGCAACATCATTTCTGACAGAATGAGGACCAGATGTCTGACAGAGCTACAGGGTGGCAACGAGGGCCACCGTTCAAAAGGCCGCACAAACTTTTTAGCTTTCACAAAATTTGCTCTGATTATTCCATAAATGTTGTTCATTTATTAATGCAAGGGTTAAACTTTCCTAACAATACTGTTCAAGACATTGCAAAATTGTCAGTATCATTTTTATATTTCCACAGAAATCTGCACACTTGAAAGGCCAAGTACATGAATTCACAACTCGTATACTGTATATTTGCCCATGGTTCTTTGCAGCCTGATCTCATGAAAATTACAGTACATGACTGTGGCGTCATTTTTGCAAAATTAAGTTAAGTGGTTCCTTAAATTTATTGTGGCAGTTTTGGGGGAAATGTACACTGTGTCCCAAACAGATGAGATTTTTAGGGTTTATGCTCTGTTGAGTTTTAAATCAACAAAACCTACCCACCTCATGACACTAAAACTTAAACCTAACCGATAGTGTCATAAAAAGCAAATGTGAGGTGAAAAACAATGGCTGAAGCAACCATTTCTGTTTGTGGTACTTTTTTGGTTTCGCAAATCTCGTCGAGTTTTTTTCACTAATTAGAGGGTCCACATTTTGAGCCGTTGCGAAGAAGCACTAGACGATGATGTTATTGCCGCTAAACATCAGGAGATGAATGTAAAAACATTGGATGTGCAAGTCAAGAGCGCATGTGTGAGGAGGTCAGGAGATATCTGCATTTGTATTACTCGAGTCTGAAGGAATATAAAGTCGTCTGTATTGGTCTAAACTACTGAACAGAAAGTCTGTGTCTGATAGCAGTTGTAGTGCACATGTGGCAACCACATGGAGTCAGGGCTGCATTTAGAAATTGTTGTGCCCATTTGCCCGACTGAGAAGGGGGGGGGGGGGGGGGGGGGTAGTTTTTCAATCAACGTGCGCTACCCCGATGGCTTTCGCTGTTGCGCACTGTCTCCGTGTTTATATTTGTGTCTCTCACAGAACGCGTTTAGATGCACTCTACAATATGGAAGAGCCTTTCTGTGGCCCCCCTCAAGCCCTGGACAAACGTCCATTTGTGCCCCCTTATCCTTTGACAGGCTTATGTTCGACTGTATGAAGATGCTGAGTGTTTCGCGTGATATGAGCGCGAACCGATCATCTGTGTTCCGCAACTGCTTTCCTATCCTTGAATAACGTATAACGTGCGAGTCATCAATTGAAAAAAAGATCTTTCATTACAAAACCACAAACCGGAGAAAAACATAACATAGATCCTGCAGTATCAACTAAAAAGTTACTCTTGGATCAATTTAAATAATCAATAATCAAAAACCAATTTTCCAAACTTTTCTCCACATTTGGCCTGATTCACTAAACTGTGGTCGACTCAATAGCACTGAGCTTAAATTGCGATCTAAGGTGAGATTTGTATCAGCTAGCTATTCCATTAAGGAGCTGAATAAGTAATGCAGTCAAATAGGTCAGTTGTTCCTCAACTGGGGCAAAGTCTCAATCATTATAGTCCCTTGCAATGTGCTGGCAAATCACAAGCTATGCAAATGCAGTGTTCTCAAATGATCTCAAAACAAATGCCCTCTTGACATTTTAGTGCAAGAAAATCTCGGAGTGAACGACACACACACATACATACATATACACCCACAAAATGTCGTGCAATATCCATGGGCAAATCATTCCCCCTACACTTGTCTCTAAAGGTCATTTGGCACAGCTGATAATTTGGCAATAATCATGATGTATGGCCGAGGCATCAAGTTGTAAGCATAGCAGTTTTTTTGAGGCAGCTGGCTTCTTCAATTCTCTTTTGCTACTGCACAGCATTTTTGTTGAGATAAATTCTGTCTTTTCTTCTCTGACAGATACAGTGCATCTTTTATTGCGAACATATACAGTATTCACAAAGCACATCTCAGTAACTGCGCATCTTGAGACAGCTTTCTGAAAAACGAGGACATGACAACCTAAAGAGGACATCGAATCATCCGCCAGAGATGTCAGAGAGAGCAATTTTCCACTTTCAAGGTGACTCAAGTCACGACTCAAGAAATGTCACGCTAACAAGATTTAATGGGATTTCAGTCTTTCACATGACGTTATATGTCACCTATGTCATTGTCTTATTAGCCTTTTGGTATTTTATCACAGTGTAACACGACAAAACTAAATATCTAGCATGCGCCAGAATAACACTCACATGACAAGACGAACCACCAAGAGGCACAAGATTGATGTTGTCATAATAAACCGAATGTCCTTATTCGGTAATGTTTATTTAATACTGCCTAAACTGCAAAAAACCTTTTCCTAATCAGTATTTTTGTCCTTATTACATCCTTAAAACCAGATACATTTACATTTGATTAAAATGTTAACGCAATTTTTATACTTAGAATATAAAAACTCACTTTTTAAGCTTTAAAAAGCACCTAGCATCATAAAAACAACCTAAAATTTTGGTCATTTTTCATCTGAAAATCTACTGAGCTTTGAGAGAAGCTTGTTCACAACTTATTAACTGTCCTTTTGTGAGAAGTCGTAACTGTGTATTTATTATAATTGAATTCTGCATGAGAAAAAAGTTGTTTGGAACGATATGGTGTGATTCTCATGAAACCTATCAAGAAAATGTCCTGGTCATATTTAAGCCTTAATCAGTAATAAAAAATACATACATAAAAAAATTATATTTTGCAGAAAGAAAATGATTCCTGTGAATTTAAGCATATTTGACCTTCTATTATTCGAATTACCATAACGTGTTCAAATGTTTTACTTTTTCTTTTATTATTCCCATTGTTTTCAGTGATGATTCTCATTACGGTAACAGGCATTTTTTACTGTATTACTTTAAGCTGTTGTACAGAACAATGTTTTTCTAAATAAAAATCAGCAAAAATCAAAGTCATTATCAAGGAAGTGTCAAATAATCAAGTCAAATAATGTCACAATGTAAAAAATCTTAATGTCTCCAAAATACGCTTCATTTTCTATATGCAATGCATTATTTCTTGTTTGTTTCTATTTATTATGCAGAAAAATAGGACAAGGATATTTCTGTGACAGGTTTTGTGAGAGTAAATTATAACAAAAGTTTTTAGCCATTCTAAAATGTCCACAAACTGAGCCTTTGGATTAGCAATGCCCCCTTTTCCCAAAAGCCTGCAATCTAAAGATGCTAAATGAGTTTCATCAGGAGCAGAAGTGTTTGTCAAAAATTTGACAATCTGTTATGCCTCCATAATTCGCTCCAACTACAACACTATGAGAATGCGCAAAATGCAGAAAATGGCAGAAATCGCCATTGTCTGTGGCTCGCGGACACATTTTGTTTGCTCTTTAAAGAGTCTAGAGCTGTCACAGAGACCAGTGAGATATCTTAAGACACTTATTTCATTCATATATTTATACAAATATTTTGCACACCTTTCATACCTTCAGTAAATGTGTCTGGTTTAAAAGATGTTTAGCTATATTTACAGGAAAACAAGACTAAAATACTGAGTATGATACTAGTTTTTGGGCAGTGTTTCATCATAATAGAAGCCTGAAATAAGTGTACATACAATGTTGTTGCAGTTCACGCTGTGATTTATTATACCTTGTCAAGAATGAGGCCTCTCAGAAAGAGCGAGCCAAATATCAGTGTGAGAAGAAACCAGCAGACTCAATGAGATAACATCTACCAGGGCTCACTTGTTCTCGAACCGCAAGATTGAGTCAAACGCTTCGGGACATGCAGTAAAATCCATGGAGATTTTTTTATACAGTATGTACATGGAGTTTGACAGATTGCACATCTGCCTCTTCACAGTAAACTTCTGAAAAAGTGCACACAAGGTGGTACATCTGGCAGAGCTAGCATTGGGACTAATGTTGTTAGCCAATGCTGCAGCAAGGCTAATCTCTCCACAGGATCCAGAAATATCGCTTCTGGAACACATAAGGGGGCAGAAAGAGGGACTTCACACATGTAATCCAGATTTAAAGCAATATTTCGCTAATGGAGCAGATCAGCATCATTTTGCAACAGTAATATTTTCAGCAGTTTTTCAATTAGCGACTAGCAATGATAAATGACCAATTAGCATTAGTACTCATTAAACTTTCTTTAAATGAATGCAGATAGCTAAAACATTGCTAATAAATAAATGTTATAATGAATTCATAAAAAAAACTGTACAATTTATTGTCAACCTCTTTAACCTGTAACGTGTCACTGATATAAGCCTTCAAATGAAAAGCCAGCTGTCCCACATATTAGATGAAAAAAGTCAACGTTTACAGAACTAGAATGACTAAGTCTTCTGTTTCAAGTGGGCTGACAATTTCTAAAATATTACAACTTTTACTTGTTCTTACATTTGAATCAACTATCATGCCACTACAGAGCTCTACCCAGTATTGTTTATGTACATTTGTACCGAAGCTATAAAGGTTATAGTATCTTATACTGTAAAAAACATAGATCATGTATGCTAACAGATATGTATTTAGCATAAATAGATATTTAAACTCCTATATAAATATACTTCTTAGATCTGGATATATGATTTGCACTACTTGTGTCAACAATCAATACCAACACCATTTGATCTAGCCCTACCATAGCTCATTAGGGACGTTAGGAGCCTACTGATATGCATTTCAGATATACGGCTATTTGAAGGGCCGCTACAAGATACAAAAATTTAAGCCCCATTCTTGAAAGATAACACAATTATAGCATGTGGGTGAATGTGATGAAGCTAATGAAGAGATTGTCATGCATTAATTTATTCGTAATAAATCATAATGTATCGTGTTATGGAAAAAACTCATCTTTTCTTATATGGAATATTAAAATAATTGGCCCTATCTATTCTTTTGCTTACAGTATATCCTCTTAATTAAACTGATGAGTGAGATTTGATGTCATGTCTGAAGCTATTGATCAACAGCTACATTATTGGTTTATGAAATGAATTAAATGGTAACGTTAATGCTTTTTTGCTTAATACAGCTTGCTGTCACATAAGTACATTACGCAACTCTTTAGTTTATCTACAAAAAATATCTTGATTTTAAATTTGCATGTAAACCTGGCACTTTCTAAGTGAATGCAAATGATTTTTTTTTTAATCCAAACTTAGATGCATAATAGAATTGAACACAAAATGTGAAATAAATAAATAAATACATAAAAATCAAGATGGAACTCTGGATATTGAACAACACATAAATATGTACACATCCGTATTAAGCGCTTGTTCTCAGATTGAGATGCTTAAATTAACACTGAAAATACTCTTGCAACACATCTACAGGAAATTATGATTTGACAAACTTATACAATTGAAATAGTAATAACAATAAACATAGTGCATTCACAAAGTTGAATACTAGACTGTTCAATATGTAAATTCCAAAATGATAAGTAACCAGGCATAACGCGATAAAGCACCAAGCGATTTGTCCTTACCGACTGCAATAGGCAACGTGACATTTTGTTGATTAGTAAGTTTCTATTGTTGCTTTGGCGAATCCTGCCCATAGTGAAATTATTAAATGGAAATTTCACTATGAATCAATTTTACATGCTGATAGCACCGTTTATTTGCACACTCTGTTTGGCACAATCAGATTTGTCACCTGATTCACTATTAATTAGGCAAATCATGTAACTGTGCTGAATGCAATTTGCACAGCACAATTCCCCAACTTGCCGGTTCTAGGTTGTGGGAGTACTACTGTAGGTTTTAGGTCTTGTTCTAGGGAGTGCTAGGCTGTGGAGGACTGTAATCTGGCATACTTTACAGTGATGGTACAGCATCATTCCACCACTCTGATCAAGTAATGATCATTACTTGGTGAATAACTGTTTTCATGATCAATAGACAATGTAAACAAACATCTGTACCACCTGCTTTCCTCAGGCGGTAATAGCACAATGTTAATTACACTGTGTTTTGTGAATGAAGCACATTCTATAATAAGCCTAATTTATATAGAAAGGGGGCATTTTTGTGCTGAAAATAATGTAAATGCATTCATTTACCATGGGGCAAATTCACAAAACAGTTGCGACAATTTCACGATAGGAATTTCCGCACAAAAACCTGCATCATGTTCACTTACCACCTGCAATCTAGTTTAAGCAGGTGCAGTCTGCGCTAAAATAATATTTTAATATCTTAAATATTTAACTTAAGTGATTTTTTTAATTTTCTTTCCGCACAAACACACCTCCTTTCTATGTAAATTAGGCTCATTATAGATTGTGCTTCATTCACAAAACTCTGTTCTATTTGCTCATTGCAATTACCACCTGATGAAAGCTGGTATACATACATACATACAAGAAACAAGCAATATACATACATACATACATACATACATCCATACATATATGTATGTATTTTAGGCCAAATATTTTTCCTAAAAAATGTATATCCAATATGTGGATAGTGTAAATAAGTTGGAAAATTGTAAATAATACCAAGCTATAGAAAGATTTTAATCAAATTGTTTATTTTGATTTGTTGAGTGTTGGTTATTCATGATTTTGAGATGTTACACGCATTACATCAGAAATTAGCATAAATAATTCTGATTCAAAGTCATGTCCAGCATCATCTAATCACTGCCAACCATGTTAAAATAAAATTTTGCATTATAAATTCTGAATATATGTACTGATTATCATTGCACCGTGTCCAAACATGTTGAGTGGTCCAAACATCATCTGCAGCCTGACACTGAACCTTTGACTGGATGTTAGGAGTGAATACACTTGGCATGCATAGGAAAGCTATAGGAAGGTCCCTTGCTCACTAATTAGGGAATGACTTAACCTCCAGTGTGCTGCCTTTCAGCACTGGTCTCAGAACAGTTTGAAATGCACCTTATTGTCTTCCTATCTCTATATACAGCCTCTGAAAGCAACTTTTCCCAGCTTTTAGATGCATCAGTGGATGTAGGATATTTTAATGGGAATTGTGTTTAACATCATGCAATTTCATGATATTTTTTAAAATAACATATCGGATAAAACAAGAGATTTTTTTTTTTTACTCAAACAGGTTTTAATGTAAAAACTTAATGAGCTTTCTTCCCAGATGTAGTTTGTTCTGCAGTAGTTTTGTTTTGTTCAAACTCAGCTGAGATCGGCGCCATATTGTTTTGTCAAATTACTAAGTGTGTCAAATTACACATTTGAGGGGTCTCAGGAGGTTAAAATTGCTTTTAGTACAAAAGTTTTGTGGCCGCTTTTGCACAGTTGCCAGATTTGCATTATTCCTACAGTGAATTGGGTGCTAAACCAAACCGCGCAAGCAAAAAAACAGCACTTGTATTCATTATTAGTGAATTCCCCCCTCAAGGCTCAGCGGTATTTCAGTGCATTTATTGTTTGAGCAGCTAATACTATACGCAATAGTGTTTAGTAAATTCACCCCTAAAAATCGGACTGATATTGTGTCACGTCACGCTGCATTTTTGCATTCAATGTGGACAGGAGAACTGCTTGTCCTTGGCAACTTGTCGCATTGTGCCTGGTCAGGTCATGGTGTAAAGTTCAAAATAAACCACCTACACTTTTAGTGAGGTTATGAAATTGGATGCATGTACCTTTTGTGTGGCACTGGCTCAAGTCTTAAAGCAGGTCTTGATATTCCTCACAACTGAAATGCTTTATAGCCTGTTACAGTGACATCATTTACTGAATACACATCCTTTCTTGGGTAATGCTTGCTCAAATTGGCCACGAACAATGAAACGCTGGCTGGCCCAGGGCCTCACAGTCGAGCCGTCAGCATTAAATCAATTTGCATACAGCAGTACTCCGAATTTAGTACCAACCTGTGAGAGTTCATTCAACACTGACGTTTTTTATTAGGTAGGTGTATGCTTGAAGACAATGTCAGCATGTGCCAAACTATTTATCTCAACGGGTGAGATATTAAAAAGGCACACAGTTTCTTTATTTTGGAGCCTGCTCAGGCTATTAAAACAAGAAGAGTCACTGGACAGGTAAATGCACAGATAGACCCATGGGGATGGGAACACAATTCTACATGATATTATTCTGGGTCTGCAGAGTGTCGAATGGGCGGTTAATAAAAATGCGCCTACGGATATGGCAACTGGCTGCTGAAAGGCTAAAGGTACTCGCCATGGCAACCGACAGCCAATGGCAACTGGAGATTTCCTCATGATGATGCATAGTGTGTGGAGTGGGTAAGTAATGATCATCCATACAACACCTGTCATATTGATTATTCATACTGTTTCCCATACACCAAAGGAAATGGCACATAAAAACCTAGACAAAACAAAACAACAATGTACTACATTGCAAAAAAAATTACTTTCTTACTCAGTATTGTTGACTTGTTTTCCAGTAAATACATCTAAACGTCCTAGAAACAAGACAGATTTACTTGAGAAGCAAAATGGCATTAGATATGGTATAATATAGAAGTCTTGTTTTCAGAAATAAATAAGCATGCTGTCCCTTTAAATTATTATTTTTCCCCTTCTAAATTTTCAACAAAATTTTTCTCTGAAAATAAGTACTAGGCCACATCCACACTAATCCGTTATTGTTTGAAAATTTAGTTTCCTAACATTCTAGTTTTCCAAAGGATGCGGTAATGGAGAGATGTTCCATTTTTCAAAATGCTCCATTTTTGGTGAAGGAAAATGCCTTTCTAGTATTGGTGAGAGGCTTAAACGTACCGAAATCTATGCATTTTCAAACACAAATACTCAGTAAGACAAATAATTTTTGCAGTGTACATAGGCTTGTATATCTACATGGCTGTATGGCACCGACTGATAACTAGAAACTGTAAAAAAGAATATGAAAATTGAAAAACTAACACATATTTTGAAAGCAGTAGTAGCATCATGTCGCCAGTTAAGACTGGACTGGCAGTTTTTTTTTTTTGCGGTTTGGTAGTCATTTTCATTTTTGGGGACTGGACCGGTCGATGGTCGGCTTTCTGTTGACGTAAGTGGCCCAGTAACCCAAGTTGAAGATGAAGAAGAGTACTGGAAAAATTATACGTGAGATCTTGTCCACTTTGCTGACACGATTGTATGACTTTCTCCCCTCCGGCACGTACTCCCCATCCATTTTGGGAAGTCGCATCTCTCGTACAGGCTGCGATGGGGTGGATGTAGCAGTGGCACTCTTGGAGATGGTGGTCAGTCCGGGATCTTTGGCTACACTCATGCTGTAAGTGGTTCCCACAATATTGAAAGTGTTGTTGGTCTTTTTGGAGAGGGAAGCAGACTCTCGTCTCTGTGGAAAAAGAAAGTCAAGATGATAATTATAGAAATGGCCTTGTAAGCTCTCCATGGTGTCACTGCAGAAAATAAGTTGTGGAAAAGTGAAATATTATTTGTCTTTTTAATGGACCTTTAGTAAGCCTCCCTTTTCCCCACTACACAAAATACAAGTTATACGATATATCTTAATGTATGCAGCAATTATTACTTACATACAATTTTTATTTTTTTTATTGCAGAGGAAATTGCATTTAATGCAGCAGAATAAACTATTTATTTATCATGGCATCTAATCTGAAGGACAAATTCAACATTTTATTCAAAGTGCTAATAACATTCTAAAAATAATGATATCTTGGGAATCCAATAAACTCCTTGCAGTGAGGTATAAATATGCATAATAATGATTTAGCTAAAATATGTCATACATAATGTTCCATTTGTTGTTGTTGCAATATGTTTACTGGCTTTCTCATTGGTATTATCACTGTTAAATTATGGTTAAAGGCTTTGTGTCTTCGCTATTGCTTTATTGAGCATTTATCTACTGCGTGGAAAACCTTCAAACTAAATCAGGAAGTGTTCATCCAATTCTTCAATTAGCAAATATCTGAGTAAGTGCTGACTGCAGGCTAAAACAGTAGCCTTTACAGTTTGCTTTTGTTGGGAAAATGTGTTCTTTAAGTAGAAAACAAAATCAAGCAGCATCTCGCCACAGTATATATACATATATCAGAGCAAGTGAAGAGATTCCTAAACCCATCACGGAGGCTCATTACATGCATGCTGGTCAAAAGTTTGAATGCAAGGTCCAAAATTAAAGGGATATTCCAGGTTCAATACAAGTGAAGCTCAATTTGTGGCATAATGTTGATTATATCATTACACATGTTAACATGATTTCAGTGCAATAAAAATTACTAACTTACTAACCATTTCTGTGTAAAGTTACAGTATATCCAGTATCAGGATTACACAGTTTCATTGTCATGGCAACAAAGTGGTAATATTGGAAAGATCTCTGCACAGATGTGTTTAGTAAGCAATTTTATCACACTAAAATCATGTTAACATGAGTTGCTAAATAAATCACCAGTGGTTGTTAACAATACAAGTTAAATCTCAGTCTCAGCCCCATTTTTTTCTCTGAATTTAGTGAACTCTTCACTCTTGCCTGTGCTATGTCATTTGGTGATTTTAATAGTCATGTTGACTCTGACTGTACAAATGCAACTGCACTCCTGAATGTTCTTGATTGCTTCAATTTAGTACAGCATGTGAAATTTCCTACCCATAAACATGGTCACATATTTGATTTAGTCTTAATAATGATTCAGGTCTTAATAATGTCTCTACAACTGGTTCACAGACTGGCATCTCTGATCACAAACTTGTAGAATTTTCTTTTAATTTACCTCTCTGTAAATCATACAAGAAAATCATAATATCGCAACCTCAAAGCAGTTGATCCTTCATCCTTCTCTGCCTCCATCTGTGCACCCTTACTTTCTGACTCTGCTAAACTGTTCTGTCCTTCAGAGATCCTCTCAAATTATAACTCCGTCATATCTGATGCTCGTGAAGAGCACGCCCCCATTAAGACAAGGCTGATACCCTCTTCATGCTCATCGCCTTGTTTTACTTCTGAGCTTCGGGCATTGAAGAGTACTGACCGTCGCTTTGAGTGACTATGTAGAAAAACAGGCCTCACTGGTCACTTCCTGTTGCTGCTGGTGCCTAGCTCGAGTCTGTGTTTGTAGCCTGCTAGCTTTTTTAGAATCGCTAATCTATCTATTTCCAGCTTTTAATATTTAATATCTGCAATTTTTCTGTACACATCAGGTTTCACCCTGCATTATTCTCTTATCGCGATTCAACTGCGTGCATTTTTCAGCATGCACACATTTTCACCTCTGTTACATAGACTACTGCATCGATCTCAAAGCACCACTTATCAAGAACAACCATAACCACAATTGCGCGAGGGATTCACATCGATCTCAAACCCTCGACGCTCAGGAACAAACAACAACAACAAACAATTGCAGTAAGTCATGGCATCCGCTCATATTATTGCATCCTGCATTACGTGCCACATGTTTACTATAGCTTCTTCCATCAGCAGTGAGGAATTCACATGCGATAAATGTAAGGAATTAGTCAGACTGATGGAGAAGGTTAATGAGTTAGAGATCCGCATCTGAACACTTCTGGAGGTCAGTGGGAAAATTTTGGATGCAGGCGAGCATCACACACGCTTTGTTTCTGGCTGAAGAGCCCCTGCAGAAGGGTGTTTGGGTGACATGTCAGCGGCATACTTGCTCAGCAAAGTGACACCACACTCCCATTCCTGTCAGGGTTTCCAATCAATTCTGCCCACTCAGTGATGCTCCCACTGAGAATCATGTTGAAAGAGCCTTGGTCATAGGAGATTTTATTGTAAGGAATGTGGAAACAGAGACTCCAGCTATCATCGTTAAATACATTTGGGGTACCAGAGCGTCTGACATCAGATCAAATTTACAAGTGCTGGCTAATGCTAAACTTAGATTTTCTTTCATTGTTATTCATGTCGGCACTAACGATGTCCGGCTTCGCCAGTCGGAGATCTCTAGAGATAATGTTAAAGAGGTGTGTGAACTTGCAAAAATGATGTTAGACACTGTAATATGTTCTGACCCCTCACTAAATGGCTGGGTGTTTGAGTGATGTCTGGAGAATAAACAATTGGAAGAGATTTTGGGGTAGACCTGACCTGCTAAAGAGAGACGGACTCCATAGTAATTTGGCTCATAGTCATAATAATGATAGTATTTGACTAACTGGGGCCCTGGTCAGGAAGCAAACTGCCTTGAGACGTCACACAGGTCACATAAACTACAACAAATAGAGACTGTATCACCTAGATATCACATAGAGACTTTGTTTGTTCCCTGAGCTACCAACCACAAACCCATCATTAAATAATTTAGAAACAATTTGATTAAGGTTAAACTTGAAAAAAAAGTAAGATAAACATCATATAAAGGTAGGGCTACTTAACATTAGATCTCTTTCAACCAAAGCACTAATTGTACATGAAATTATTACATATCATAGTTTGGATGTGCTCTGTTTGACTGAAACCTGGCTTAAATCGAATGAATATATTAGTTTAAATGAATCTACTCCCCCAGGCTATTGTTATAAAAATGAGCCTCGTCTGAAGGGTCGAGGAGGAGGTGTTGCTACAATTTACAGTGACGTTTTTTGTGTTACTCAGTGTACATGATTTAAAGTCTTTTGAACTAATAATGCTTAATGTAATGCCATCAGATATAAATAAAAAACTTCTGTCGTCTTTTGTCCTTGCTACATTATATAGATCACCCGGGCCTTATTCTGATTTCCTTGGTGAATTTGCAAATTTTTATCAGATCTTGTAGTTACTGTAGATAGAGCTTTAATTGTTGGTAACTTCAACATTCACATAGATAATGAAAATGGCACATTGGGATTAGCATTTATTGATATTCTCAACTCGCTTGGAGACAAAATGTGACAGGACCAACTAATCGCCATAATCATACGCTAGATTTAATTCTGTCATATGGAGTTGATGTTGATACAATAGAAATTCTTCCGCAGAGCGATAACATCTCAGATCATTACCTCATCTCTTGTATGCTGCGATCAGCTAATGTCACTCAATCTACACTGTGCTATCGTTCAGGTAGAACAATTTTTTGACCAAGCCATTTGATGATTTTAATGTTGTCGCCAAGTCTACCTGTCTCACTGAACATACCCTCGACTGTCCGTGGAAACTGAGCTCCTTTTTCATTTAGATTTGTGCTGGTTCCGTCTAGCGGCTGAAGTTTGTTTGTGTAATATAATTTCTTTGGTACAGCTTGTGGATGAATCTGCACGTTTTGGGTTTTATGCCTCATGTTGGCTGGAGGTGGTTTTGTGCAATATTCTTGAGGACATTGGAATGAGTTTGACTACCCGATGAACTGAACGGACAATTTTTTATTTATTTTATTTATTTTTTGTGCTGGTTCTGCTAAAGTCTGGAGCTTGTTTTGTGGAGGCACACACCTTCAAGACAATTAAGTGGATGAAATTTTTTTTTGTGTTTTTCCACTTATGGGCTGGAGTTTTTTTTATAGATTATCTTTTGTTGTCTAATATATTAAACATTTTTGATTAGAAACACTGGACTTGAGCAATCCGACAGCATGGACTTTTTGAGTTTAAAGGGATGGACGCAAGTTGGCGCTGTTGTACGCGGGTTTAATGCGTATATTTTTATTTTTTCAGTTTTTTCTGTTCTGGGGAAAGTTCGGGGGTTGATTGTTGCACTAATGTGTAATGTGGTCTTTATAATTACATTTTTGACACACAATCTATTTTTTCTAATATGTCAAAATGTCAAATGTTAATATGAATGGATTGTCTCTCTCCGCGTGGAATGTGAATTGGTTGGTGCACCCCATAAAAAGAAGGAAGGTTATTTATTTTCTTAAACAAAAGAAATGTGATATAGTGTTTCTTCAAGAAACGCATCTTCCCCACAGGAAGCTGAAAAATTTGGGATGATATGGGGTGGACATTTTTTCTTTGTGCTGGCTCGAGTAAGAGCAGGGGAGTCATTACATTTATAAGTAAACATCTACAATTCAAATGTCTTAAACAGAGGACATTTACATTTTACATTTATTCATTTGGCAGACGCTTTTATCCAAAGCGAGGAAAGGTAAATTAGGAAGAGTCATTTTTTTTTGTTATAGCAGAAATTCAGGGGCAAAGGTTGATTTAGGCTAATATTTACGCACACCTAATGCTGATGTTCAGGGCCTTTTTATAGATCTTGAAGGAATGTTGCAATTTTCTGGCACCTCTCATGATATAATATTGGGAGGAGACTTTAATCACTTGATCATAGTGAAGCAAAAGTTTGCAAGACCCCTAGAGCAACATTGACACTTCACAGGATGTGTAAAAATCTTGGTCTTACAGATATTTGGAGACTTTTGAACCCATCTGGTAGGGACTATACATTTTTTTCATCAGTTCATAATTTTTATTCATTTTTATAAGTATGTTTTAGTCTCAGATTTTAGAGGTGTTGCCACATATGGAGAAAAATAAATCATATAGTTGGAGCTTTAATGTACACCTTTTGCAAAATCCTGATTTCCAACAAATGTTAAAGGCTGAAATCAATGTTTATATGGAGACCAACTGGTCCTCAGTATCCTCTGTGGGCATGGCTTGGGATTTCTTAGGGGTTGGATCATACAGTAGGCCTCATTAACAAAAAAATCCAAAGCATGAGAACTCGTGGAGTTGGAAGAGAATATTAAAATTGCTGAGGCAGAGCTGAAGCGCTGAATGTCGTCAGATGGCCTTAGAATTGACCCGAAATGATACAGATATAATACTACTTTGTGGAGGAAGGTGGAGTTTTGGTTATTCAGGATAAGTCAGGGGACAAAGCAGGGAAGCTTTTGGCTAGATATATAAAGCAGAAAGAGTCTTTTTCTACCATTTCCTCAGTGAAATCTGCTGGTGGTGAAATTTTTACCTCGGCCATTGATATTAATAATGCTTTAAAGAATTCTATCTTGATCTTTATAGTTCCACGTCTTCATTTACTGATGAAGGTATTAGAAACTGTGGAACCATTAGATCTCCCTAAACCACATTTGTTAGAAGTTTATACAGAATCATTAAAGAATAGAAATCTTCCGGCAACCATAACACAAGCCCGGATTAGTCTGGTTCTTAAAAAGAACAAAGATCAAAGCGAGTGTAAGAGTTATCGTCCAATTTCCTTGATCCAGCTAGATGTAAAAATATGGTCAAAAATTTTGGCCAACTGATTAAGTAAAGTTATAACATCTCTTATACATATAGATCAGGTGGGATTTATTCTGGGCCAAAGCTCTTCTGATAACATTAGGCGTTTTATCATTATCATGTTGTCAGTAGTGAATGATCAGTCTCACTTGAAGCCAAAAAGGCATTAGATATGGTAGAATGGGATTATCTTTTTAAAGTTTTGGAAATATATATGGATTTGGGAATACTTTTATTTGATGGATTAAGTTACTTTATAAATGATAAATTATTACTAATATATATATATATATATATATATATAAAAATAAAAAAAAACTTTATAGACACCCGGCAGAGGCGGTTTAAACGAATTGATTAATTTCAGATTATTTTACTCTGGATAGGGGCTCCAACAGGGTTGCCCTTTTTCCCCATTATTGTTCTGTCTTACCCTGGAAGCATTAGCATCCGCAGTAAAAAAGGAAGTTGATTTTCCAGGAGTGGTGGCGGGAGGTATGACATATAAGCTTTTGCTATACACAGAAGATATTTAATTTTACGTCTCCAACCCCACTAGATCTATGCCTTGCCTCCACAGAATTAGGAATTCCTTTTTTAAATTCTCAGAACACAGAGTCAATTGTTCAAAATCCAAAGTTTTGGCTCTGACAGCGTACTGCCCAGTAATGGCTTATCAGCCAGGTGCCTTCCAAGGGTCTAAACAGGGCATTAAGTATTTGGGCATTTTATTCCCAGCAAATTTGTGATTTAGTTAGATAATTTCAACCCCTTAATAAAACGTTTTCGAGAGATGTGGGCAGGTGGGCTTCATTAAATGTATCTATGATTGGAAACATTAATGTTATTAAAATAAATTGTATTCCAAAATTCATCTACCTGCTACAGTCTGTCCCTGTAGATCTCTCCCTTCAAGCAATGTGATAGTTTTCCTTCATTTTGAATGGTAAACATCCCAGATTACATTTCAATATGTTACATAGGCCAATTGACAAAGGTGGGCTAGGCCTACCCACGATTTTGTTTTATTATTATGCATTCGGTCTCATACATTTGGATCATTGGTCGCTTTCACCTGAGAGAGCCCCTCCCTGGTTTTGTATTGAACAGAAAGTTCCTGCCCCTATATGTCATTGCAAAGCTTATCTGTTAAACTAACTAATCTTGTTATCTCGCATTTGCATGCAGTATGGACAAAAGTGTCCAGAGTGTTTAATTCTGGCATTTATTTAAATGTTGCCTCAAGCATATGGCGGATCCCAAAATTACATATTAATAAATCCCCTTTCTGCTGGTCAGAGTGGATTGTGAGGGAGGTTAAGATGCTTGGTGACCTATTTGAGAGTGGAGTGTTGAGATCTTTTGAAAACATGGTTCATCATTTTAGGATTCCCAGATCTCAGTTCTTTAGGTATTTACAGCTGCACCACCTCCACACCACCTCCACTGTACTATTTTATGGAGTAGCACAACCCCCCCACCTAAAGCGGCAGATACTCTGGAAGTGGTGATTACTGCTTTTTGAAAAGGTCATGAGGTACCAGTGTATTACTCCCTGTAATTCAGAGTCTGGGGGACGGAGCTTCAACTGTTCTCAAGAGATTATGGGAGAAAGATTTCAACTTGGTATTGGAAGAGGGAGTGTGGGCTAGGATTCTAAAAAACATCATGTCTTCATCTAGAGATGCAAGGGTGCACCTTATGCAATTTATGATTTTGCATCAATTCTATTGGACCCCCTCTAGATTGTATAGGCTTGGTCTTAAAGACACACCCACATGATGATTGGCAGGCAGGAAATCCTCAGGGAATGGAGGTATACATCAGGAAGTGGGGCAAAAATCTGGCCTTTTTGGAGGGCTCTCGGGGATTGGTAGCAGATAGGGACTAGTGTCTCTAAATATTTTCTGCTGTTTTATTGTCTATTTGTGTGTCTTTGTCATTTGGCTTTTGACCACTGGAGTGCTTAATTGTGTTGGGTGGGGGTGGGGGGATTTTCCCCCTGAACAAGTTATGATTTCATTTTTTATTTTTTTTTTGGTTTGATTTTGCATTTTCCGTTATTTCTATGCGATTTGCTACGTGGAATCAATAAATGGTTAATAACAAAAAATATTGCTAAGTTATGACATGTTCTCTCTGTAGCTGATTCTGAATAAATAATTCATCAGTTCATGACCTCAAGACTAGATTATTGTACTGCATTACTGGGAGGATTTCCAGCTATTTCAATAAATAAACTTAAATTGGTTCAAAATGCAGCAGCCAGAGTGCATAACTAGATACAAAGATTTGATTGGTCTAACTCCACAGTGCTTAAGTGACCTTCTACCACGCTATATTCAATCCCATTCATTACGATCGCAAAACTCTGGCCTGTTAATCAATCAATCAATCATTCAATCAATGTTTATTTATATAGCACATTTAAAAAACATTTAAAAACAACCGAGGTGCTGCACAATATATATACAGAAAAGAATCAAGATATGTAATAACAATAAACCACAAACTTACAAAGATAAAAAGAAAAATGGTCGACAAATATTAAAAGCCAAGGAAAATAGATACGTTTTAAGTTTAGTTTTAAAAGCCGAGATAGTTGAGGCAGTTCTAATATGTGCTGGAAGACAGCATAGGTCCAACAACAGCAAAGGCACGATCACCACTATTCTTAAGTTTAGATCTGGAAACACAAAGCAATTCAGATTCACCATGAAGTGTACAGGTGCAGCAAGTTGGATAAATACTTCGGCGCCTGGTTATGGAGAGATTTAAATACAAACAATAACATTTTTCAATCAATTCTACACTGAACAGGAAGCCAGTGTAATGAAATCAAGACCAGTGTGATGTGCTCAAATTTGCGTTTCCCCTCATAGAGCCTAGCTGCAGTGTTTTGAACAAGGTGAAGGCGTGAAATAGACGAATGAGGGGCACCAATGTAAAGTGTATTACAGTAATCCAGGTGAGAAGTAAAAAAAGCATGGATCACTGTTTCAGTCTTGCTTAATGACAAGAATGGCTTAAACTTAGTTAACAAACGAAGATGATAAAAACATGATTTTACCACAGTGCTTATCTGCTTATCAAATTTAAGGTTAAGTAAATAGTTCCTAGAATATCAAAATCCTCAAAATAAGGGAGATCCTTTTCCTATTTGACTCCTAAACTATAGAATAGTCTCACAAACACTGTTCGGCCATTGAACTGCGAAGCACCTCACTGATCTCGGCCTGCATCACCTTGGTCTAATGATGGACTACACTCTTAAAATGAAATACATAGACTATCAATACATTTCCAACAAAACCCTTCTTCAGCCAATTAACAAAGGACATTGCATCTATATGAACTTCATGACTTGCACTGCACATAAATAATTAATGTTGGCATTATGTTCATGTTGTTTAGCCAGAGGGGTACTGGTCCCCACAGTGAGCCTGGTTTCTCCCAAGGTAATTTGGGGATTTTGGGATTAACCAACATTTTATGGAGTTTTGTGTTCCTTGCCACAGTCACTTTCAGCTTGCTCACTGGGTTTCTAAATACAATTATTATTTAATAAATTATTTTTATACACACTTCAAAATTGTATTTTATCAAACTACACAATGATCACTGTAAGACTTTATAGATATTACGGTTTAATTTTCTGTTAATGCATGATTTTCTGTAAAGCTGCTTTGAAATTATGTGTGTTGTGAAAGGCGATATATAAATAAATATAACTTGACTTGACAGCACTCCTTAGCTCTTTCTGAACACCTTTTGAAATACAGAGTTCACTTAATGCTGCACGTTCATTATATTTCTCCTTTATCATTCAGAATGATAGACCTAAAATTGTAGACCTAAAGCCCTGTTTGCCATGGTAAACAAACTAATTTACCAACTGGATCAGGACTCTCACAGCTCTGATGAACTCTCCACTTCTTTCAAAATAAAATTAATTTAATTTGAGAATAATTTGCTACGACCACTCCTCAACCTCCTGTTCACAGGTTTTTACCTAAACACCCTATCCACCCTCTTTCCTGCTTCACTCTCACTAGCCCATCTTCAGTCAGAGATTTAATTTTACAATCTAACTCATCATCCTGTCAGCTGGACCCTGCCCCATCCTTCCTTCTTAAACACTGTTAGTCTGTCATTTCTGCACCTATTTCACATCTAATAAACACATCACTTGCATCTGCCATTGTTCCTATTGATCTTAAAACTGCTGCCATTACATCAGTCCTTAAAAATCCCAACTTAGATCCTTCTACCCTCAACTATTGTCCTATTTCCAACCTGCCTTTTATTTCTAATCTCCTGGAAAAAGTTGTAGCTTCAATCACATCTAGCAGCCAGTAATCCCTAGGAACATTTTTAATCTGGTATTCGTCTATTCCACAGGTCTGAAACTGCTCTCTTGAGGGTTGGTAATGATCTTCTCCTCTCTGCTGATTCTGTGTCTCTCAGTATTATGATCCTGCTTGATTTGAGCTCCGCTTTTGACACTATATGCCACAACACACTCCTTTCCTGTCTCTCAGATATTGGTATTACTGGCACTGCTCTAACCTAATTTTCTTCCTACCTCACTAAAAGACCCCCTATGGCTTCTCTCATTCAGGGTGTACCCCATGGTTCCGTTCTGGGTCCTCTATTGTTCATAATTTACGTCCTCCCATTTTGTCAAATCATCCGTCATCATGGTTTTTAGGTCTTGCACTGCGTGATTATGATGTACAATTTAAATTTTTTCAATTTTATTTTTAAGATCCAAGGTAAAAAACTCACAAGCACTTGGCCAAGCGACAGCCAGTGCACGTCTGTTATAGAAGCAGATTATATTTGGTGCATCTCATGCAGTTGTCCAAAGAGGCTCTGGTTTGTGAGCTACATTTTATGATGTTTTGATACAGTTTCCAAGATGTCAAGGCCTTTGGAAAGTTTAAAATTTTCATGTTGAGATTTGCTTACATCACAACAAGGACGCTGACATGCTGTTTCACTGGTATAGCGCATTTAATGGATGTTTTAAATGCGAGAGGTTTTTAAGATGACCGTCAATTCTTCATTATTCAAAATGCTGTCCATCATTTTGACAGATAAAAAGCCAAGCAAGAACCTTTGCTTAAACCATCTTTACTTATATATTGACTCTCTCTGTGTGCGTGTGAAAGTAAGAGAGAGAAAGTGGAGAGCGATCACAGCCTTGTGTGTGAGTGTGAAAACAGAACTTTTAATGCAAATATAACTAACGCACCACTTTTAAAAGTACTTTGTAAATTAGGCAAAATGCGTTAGGGATTTTTTTTATAGTGATGGTAGGCTGCAATGAAAAGTTCACAACTTTGGTTGTTGTATCAGCTATCACTTCAAAATAATTTTGGGCGCAAAGAGTGTGCTCGGACCCGCAAGGGCACGGGTACGGCCTGCGTCTGGAAGGCCAGTGAGATGGCGTCAACGACCCAGTGGGTAAACCTCTGTTTGGAGACGGCGTTCCCTTTCACTATGTTAGCCACTAAGCATCACTTCCTGGATGTTCTCCTCCCTAGCCTTCTGGGCTGCGAATTCAGCAGAGCAGTTCACATCCAGACCCACTACGAGCCACAGGGGCTCTGTACTGGGGTGGGGCTCCATGGGCTTAGTTCCCTTGGCTTCACAACCCTCGTGGTGCATTTGCCACATGTTACCTCCCCCTAGCCTGGGCAGGATGTGGACTCCGCAGGGTCTTTTCCCCCTGAAAGAATAGGACCGGGAAAGACCGCCTTCCCCGATGCATTCATAGCGCTAAGATAGCCCCAGCCGCTTCACATCCTATGCGAGAGTCACAGAGAGAGAAAAGGCAGCGGCTGCCGGGCTTGCACCCATTCTAGTCATGTAGCACCTGTTCCCCCCTCAGTGGGAAACCTAAGGTCTGTATATGACATCTCTTTTGGTGCATTGGGGAGGGCTACGTGCAGCCGACACAGTTGCTTCTAGCACACAGCAGCCTGCTTGCAAAATTATGCAATTTCATGGCCGGTAAGCAATATTATAGACAGGTACATTTTCATGCATTAAATGTTCATCCTTGTTTACATGCATCACAAGAGAAGGTGGCCATGGGCAACAAAGCAGTCTTTTTTTTTTTTTTAATCTGTGTTCAGATCAACCTCTTATTATTTTTATGTGCAATAATATTTATGAGTGTAGATAAGCTGGGTATACTCTCCATTGAGGCAAGACTCTGCGCTGACATCTTGAATGAACTAAATTAAAGCATGTTTGTTAAACCACAGAAGCGAATGCAGTAGGCCTGTCAGGGCAATTCCGTTATCAACTTATCGTACAATATATGGATATATGCTGACCTCGTTATTGGCCATTGTGTTTGCATGTGTGTTTATTTACACAAGAATGAATGTCACCAGCACTTTAGCCAGTCGCTCTGCTTCTGTCCTCTCGTCTGCTCTCTGTCAGAGGCAGGGCTCACACATACAGGTGAATATAAGGCCTATTTCACAAAGCTAGTTAAACAAACTCAGAATATCAGAGAAAATTTCATGTTTACATTAAACAGATAGTGCGGGTTCAGCGATCTCAAGACGCTCACTACAAATGTTCTCTGTCAACTCAAGTTTGATCCTGAATTCGTACATAACCCGAAGCATGTGCACATGAATAAGTGATGTTTGCCACAAAAAGCAAAAACGTGAAGCTTGTAGAGAAGATCAAAAGACCATTATGAATATATGAAGTCTTTATACAAGTTTGAGGTGACTCCCGGAAAATATAACTGAATATAATGTGTTATTGAATTGATTTGAAATGTGTAAAAGTATTCTTCCCAACGTTCTAAGCATCAGGCACTGCATACAGGTACAATTACAGTTGTGGCCAAAAAGATTGGCACCCTTGGCAAATATGAGCAAAGAAGATTGTGAAAAATATGTCTTTATTGTTTATCCTTTTAATCACGCATTCAAAAAATGTACAAAAGTCCAAAACACGTTTGCCACAATTACTGGCACCCCTAGAAATTCTTACGAGTAAAATATATCTGAATGTGTGGCAAATGGATATTGCGCTTCAAAAAATGTGGCTATAAGAATGTAATTGAAAATACGAATTTCCACCATAACGGCAATAATTAAGGGGTTCCAATAAACTGGAGATGTTAAGAATCGGCATGAAAAGGGACGTGTCTATATTGTCTCAATGCATGGTGAGGAGGATGGTTCGAGTTACCAATAATTCTCCATGGATCACAGTTGGAGAATTGCTGAAATTAGTTGGATCTTGGGGTCAGAAAGTCTCCAAAACTACAATCAGACGTCACCTACATCACAAGTTGTTTGGGATGGTTTCAAGAAAAAAAGCCTCTGCTCTCATCCAACAACAAACTCAAGCGTCTTCAGTTTGCCAGACACTACTGGAACTTCAAATGGGACCGGGATCTATAGTCAGATAGAAAATAGAGCTTTTTTTGCAGCAAACACCAGAAATGAGTCTGGCGCACACAGAGAGGTAGCCATATGGAAAAGTACTCCATTCCCACGGTTAAATATGGTGGTGGATTTTAAACATTGTAGGGCTCTTTTTACTCAGACTCAGAGCTGTTATCTTGGCAAAGGGAGGTTGCATAAAGTATTGAATAAAAGGGTGCCAATAATTGTGCCACACATATGTTTGACAGAAATAATAGTTTTTTGATAAAACTTGCAATTATTTGATGTCCATTTGAGGATAGATTTTTTGAATATTTGGAATGAAAGATAAGAAGGATAAACAATAGACATATTTTTCAAAGCCTGCTTTGCTTATTTTACCAAGGGTGCCAAAATGTTTGGCCACAACTGTAGTAAATAAAGATATGCAAAGAGACTTTAATATAAAATATAATCCTATATTACTCAATACATTTTTAACATGTTGTTCAAAAGATCTAATTAATCAAATATACAATTTTACAAACAATTTTAATAATCTTAATATATAGGCCTATTAGAGTATATTAAATCTTAATACATACAGTACTGTACATCTTAATCCATTATATATTTATATACACTACCGTTCAAAAGTTTAGGGTCACTTACTCATTCACTTCTTTTATAATTCTTTTTCTTTTTTTCACATTTTAGAATAATAGTAAAGTCATCGCAACGATGGAATAACATAAATGGAACTATGGGAATTATGTTGTGACTAAACAAAATCCAAAATAAATCAAAACGGTGTTGTTTTAGCATCTTCAAAGTAGTCCCCCTTTACCTCTTGACATTTACTCAACCAACTTCTTGAGGACATCTTGAAAAACCCTGGGATGATTTTTAAACAGTATTGAAGGAGTTCCCATCTAATGATGGGCACGTCGTGGCTGCTTTTCTTAATTATTCGGACCAAGTCATCCATTAAAAAAATAAAAGATAAAAATAATCATTTAGTTTTGTAATTAAATAAATTAATATGTTGGCACAATTATATTTTTGGTCTAAAAAAACTAATTTCAAAAGATTTTTAAGATCATGAGAAACTATTCAGGCAAGTGACCCCAAACTTTTGAATGGTAGTGTATATATATATATATATATATATATATATATATATATATATATATATATATACACTGTATATTTTCTGAGAAGCAAGAGAAACAGGGGGGTGTCTATTGTGTCAGATATCACTTTGCTCACAGCTGACCCCATACGGAAATGTAATATATGTACACATATGAAATATACATATATTAAATATATCCACATAGAAAGTGAAAACATATATGTACATTATATATATATATATATATATATATATATATATATATATATATATATATATATATATATATATATATCTGCCAATATATAAAACCTATTACAAAATATAGATATATTTTAAAATATAATATATTTTATGTATGTATAATAGTCTTTTATATATCTCACATATATAATTATCAATATACATTACATATATTTCTTTGTATAAATGTTCAATATACAAACGACACATATATGCATAGCATATTGCTTACATACATGTGACATATATGTCCCTAATATATGTTTTTATATAGTCCTGGTATACATTTTATATTTAAAATGAAATATATATATATAAAATATATTTTTGATAAATGTATATGGAATATATAAATGGCATATATAAAAACATTGTGTGCACATATATTTTGAATATATGTTACAGTATGTTCTTATATTATGCATATTAATTGCTAAATATTTTGCATTAATTTCTTACATATTTTTAAATATAGGTATGGCGTGTACTTATACACTTGCAATGCACATGACATGCCTAAGCCTTAAATGTTAAATGGTGCAGTTAGCAAAAAAGTAATACAGTAAAACAGTTAAAACATTAAAACTTTATTAAAACAGTTTTAATTTAAAAAAGAAAAATTGTTAAGCTGCGCAAAATTGGAAAACACTGAACACGCAACTATATTATATACAAATACAATATTACAACAAAACATAAAACAAGCCCAGAACAGGAAAATCCACCAACAGGTATATGATACAGCCTGTTCATTTTTTAAGATTGTTGAGTTTTTTTGGATGTCTGCAGCTCAGTGACCTTTTGATTAATAGCTACCCCTAATTGGCTCCTGGTGGTTCCAGGAAATTTCTGGATCACTGCATCTGTAAAAAAAGAAAAGCATTTTAGTTTTATAACATTTATCTAAGGACATCCAAATTAATATTATCGCCTAAAACACATTAAATTAACACAGGACATACATTGTTAGGTAGATAACAAACTTAATGTTACTGAAATTTAGGCATTATTCAGAACCAGGTGTAAGTGTCATCACACTGGTACACCAAGATGAAACTGATCAATTCTGATGGTTTTACTGTCACATTTGGTTTAACACAATTCAAGCCCAATTAACCAAGTAATATACATACTCATTATTGCATCCATTTCTATTCTGTCCAATGGCTCTTTTGTTTCCGCAGGGCTTGCATTTTTGGACTTGCCACCTAAGAAAGAGCAACATAATAGAGATTAGAACGAAATCAGAATTAACTCCATTCCTATCTAACTACTCAACCATACATTACATTTTTCAGCCTGCTTCAGTAAAATGGGGATAATGTAAATAGTCCAACTCAAATTATTTATAAAGCATCATATTTCAAGGTAAATGTGAATGAGTGTTCAGATATCTGTAAATATGCCAGAATTACTATAATAGAGCAGTTTTATTTTTTGACTTTGACCCCTTACCCAAAGACTTCAGATATGAAGTTCAATCTACATAATTACAAAAAATTATAATAATTATGCAGACACTTGCACACACTATGACCAGTTACATACCTCTGAGATTGCTCTTTAGAAGTGTCTCAATATCAAATACTCCAAGGAGAAGCATCCGTGCCATGATAGTGGGGCTGTTTGCATGGCTAGCTGACCACAACACATTTTTTGGTACATGGCCCGGGTGAATTTCAAGCTGTGAGGAGAGGACAAACATGAATTAATATTAGAGTTATATTACAAAATAAAAAATTGCTTTAATAAAATTTTTTAGGGGGCCTGATACAATTTAGCTTTGCATCACATACTTTCTATTAGTGGTGTAACACTGCATCGATGCAACGTGCAAAAAATCGATACATTTATAGATTTAAGAGGCATCTTTGGTTTCACATTCTCCACATTTTCACGCAACGTCAGTTAATACATTATCGTCAAAGTGTGCATTCTCGTTTAAACTACCCTTTAGAATGGCAACCAACAGTTTGAAGGTCCAAATCAATGCAGTTTCAAAGGCTTTACACGATACCAGCCAAGGAATAAGGGTCTTATCTAGCCAAACCATCGGCCATTTTCTAAAAAAAATAAAATAAATGCCTGCGCTCAGCTGTCAAGTCATCATAGGAAAGTCGCAATGGCAATGCGCTGGTGTTAGTTTTCCTGAGGATATACTGTATATGTCACCAAATGTCAAACAATTAGGCCTACATTTCAGTGAAAATGAATAGCAGGTAATATGCAACTTTTAGTTTTTTTGAAACCAGCGAAAATTGCAGGATAGTGTAGAACACTGATTCACACAACATCACATCACGCACTTAAGGCGAGACACGGCAGGTGAAAACGTCTCGGGTTACTTGTGTAACCCTTGTTCCCTGAAAAAAGCGGAACGAGATGCTGCGCTGCTAAGCGCTATGGGGAAAACAATCTTATTGTGAGCTGCTCTGAACATGTGTGTAACACGTCAATGAAATTGACTGGAATTTATAGCCTCGGTTGGTGAGATCATTGGACGCACCTGTGGCCAGGCTATAAATAGGAGGCGTCACCAGAGTGTCGTCAGATTATTTTTCTGAAGAGCGGTCCTGGGACGTCCCAGTGCGGCAAAAGAAGCGCAGCATCTCGTTCCGCTTTTTTCAGGGAACAAGGGTTACACAAGTAACCCGAGACGTTCCCTTTACAAAAAGCTTCACTTTGATGCTGCGCTGCTAAGCGCTATGGGGAACGAAATGCCCACGCCGCCGCACTGGGGCTGTCCGGACCCCTGATCGTTGTGAAGTGTTTTCACAGAACGCGAGAGGTTCCAGACATGAGCTTGAGATGTCGACTCAAGGGCATAAGCCCGGAGTAGCAGAACATCTAACACCATAAAATCCGAAGAGTGTGTGCGGAAAGGACTAGCCTGCCGTATCACAAACCTGGTTAGACATGAGCTTGAGATGTCGACTCAAAGACATAAGAGTCCGGAGTAGCGGAGCATCTAGCCCAAAAAGTCAAAAGATGAGTTTGAGAAGCCGACCCAAGGGCTCTAACTCAAAAGTTCGTACCATGAACTTGGATTTAGCATGAGCCTGGGATGTCGACCCAAGGACATAGTCCGGGGTAGCAAAAACATCCTAGCCCATGTAGAAAATTGTAGAATGTGCGTGGAGAGGACCAGCCCGCCACGTCACAAACTTGTTCCTGCATGAGTTTGAGATGTCGACTCGAGGGCGTAAAAGCCCGGAGTAGCATGGACATCCAAACTATAGAATCTAATGAATGTGTGCGGAGAGGACCAGCCTGCCGCATCACAAACTTGCTTAGACATTAGCGTAGATGTCGACCCAAGGGCATACCGGGGTAGCAGGAGCATCTAGCCAAACCATAGATCCTGAAGAATGTGTGCGGAGGTGACCAGCCTGCCGCATCACAAACTTGCTTAGACATGAGCGTAGATGTCGACCCAAGGGCATAAGAGCCCGGGGTAGCATGAACATCTAGAAACATGACCATGAAACCAGATGAATGTGTGCGGGGAGGACCAGCCTGCCGCATCACAAACTTGCTGCAGAGAGAGGCCTCTAGCCGAGGCTTTAAAGGAGGACAGCCTTCTGGTAGAGAGCGCCCTAAAACCTACTGGCGAAGCTTGACCGCGCGCCTCGTAGGCCGGGGCAAAAATGTACCTCACCCAAAGTGACATAGTCTGCCAGGAAGTGACCGCCCCCCGGTCATGGCTTCCAAGTGAAGAATTGCTGCCCTGACTTTACGCCACTAGCAAAAGCGGTGGACATAAGTCTGAAGGGTACAGACTGGACAGAGTCTGAGAAGTCTTAGCTGCTCCGGCGTTACAAACGGCAGGGAGCAGAAGGCTTATAAAATAACCGGCCAAGGGACGCTAAAGACACCTTGGGCAGGTAGTTAGGGTGAGGGTGCAAAGAATGCTTTTGGTCATTCTGGGGCAAACTCTAAACAGGCCGGCAAAAGAGACAGAGCCTGTAGGTACCCAAGTCTCCTTAGAGACGTAATTGCCATAAGAAAAACCATCCTGAGAGTCAGAAGTCTACCAAACGCTGACTCTAGAGGTCTAAAAAGGGGTCTTACCCTGTGAAGAGGTCCTAGCAAGGACGCCTCTTAGGGGGCACCCCGCCCACCAAGGCGTGGCAAACCGCAGTGGAAGCCACATAGAACCTGGCAGTGGCGAGGCAAGTGCCCGCTGACAGTTCTTTCTACAGAAAATCCAGAACTGAAGCAAACTGGCAGTTAGCTGGTTCTGTAATATGAACTTAGGGGGGGAAACTGGGCGACTCGGGGAGAAGTAGAGGAGACATTGCGCTATCAAAAGAGGCGAAGAGGTCCTCTTCTACCCTGAAAAATCTACCCAGATCAGTTCCAAGTGGAGGGAGCCGTAGCACTTGAAATGTTCTCGGAAACTTCAATAGAAAGCCCTGTGAACCTCAGTTGGTACCCTTAGGGGCCAAGCATGAAAGTTTTCACAATTCGGACCAGTGATGAGAAGGTCCTTCCTGTCCGGAATCGCCCAAGGCGAGCCGTCAAGGAGAGAAATTCGAGAAACATATCCTGTTCGGCCAGCGCAGCGCCATTAAAAGGAGGCAAGACCCTTGCTGGCGAACCTTACCAAGACTCCCGGGAGCAGAAGAACCGGGGGACACGTAAGTGCCTTTGAGCCCAGACCCAAGGGGGCTGGGTGACTTAGGGAGAAGTAGAGGAGACATTGCGCTATCATAGAGGCGAAGAGGTCCTCTTCTACCCTAGATTAGTAAATCTGCTCCCACACACACACACACGGGCATCCAGGGACGAAACTGCCCTGAGCTGCCCTGGGCCCCAAGGAGGATCGAACGTGCCAGAAATTCAGCTGACGTGAACGTGGATCCCCCGATGGTTTATGTAAGAGGCTACCACTGTATTGCCCACCCGCACCAAGACATGGCAGCCTCAGGAGGAAGTATTTCAGGGCCAGAAATACGGCCATCAGCTCGAGACAGTTACTGTGACAACCGAACTGACGACCCTCCTATCCCTTTAAGCCGGACGACCACTTAAGGCCGCTACCCAGCCTGTCAGGGAGGCGTCTGTCGTTAACAGCCTGCGACGACAAGACGCACCTAGAGTGGGACCCAAGGTAAGAACCGGGGTCTGAACCACATAGAAAGGGAACGAAGCACTGGGCGCGTAACCCTTATTTGCCTGAGGGGACTGGCCCTTGGATGAAACCCCCTGGCTTTTAGCCACAGCTGAAACGGTCTCATATGGAGAAGGCCCAAAGGAATCACCGTGGACGCAGATGCCATGAGACCTAATATTCGTTGATACTGAAGAACAGTGCAACCTTGACCTAGCCTGAGATTGCTCAGGGAGTTCTGAATGGAGATGACACGAGCGGGAGACAACTGTGCCTGCATCGTGATCGAATTCCATATGACCCCTAAAATAGGAAATTTTCTGGGTCGGGGAAAGAACGCTCCTTTGGCGTTGAGTCTCGGACCCAGGGAAACTAGATGAGCCAAGACGATATCCCTGTGCTGAATTGCCAGTTTCTGAGACTGGGCTAGGATCAGCCAGTCGTCTAGATAATTCAGAATGCGGATGCCCTGGAGTCGCAAAGGAGCCAGTGCTGCATCCATGCATTTCGTGAATGTGCGGGGTGATAGGGCTAGGCCGAATGGAAGGACCCGATACTGGAAGGCTTCGTCCCCAAAAGCGAACCTCAGGAACTTCCTGTGCTGTGGCAGAATTCCAATATGAAAATATGCGTCCCTGAGGTCGATCGTGACCAGCCAATCGAGACGTTGGAACTGAGACACGACGGACTTGACTGTTAGCAACTTGAACTTGAGCGTCTTGACCGAGCGGTTCAAGGCACGAAGATCTAAGATCGGACGCAACCCACCCCCCCCCTTCTTGGGGACCAGGAAGTATCTGCTGTAATAGCCTGACTTTTTCTCTGGAAGGGGAACATGTTCCATGGCCCCTTTTTCCAAGAGATTTTGCAGTTCTACCTGAAGTAGACATGCTTGTTCCGGGCTTACGGTAGTGGAAACCACGCCGTTGAAGCTCGGAGGGCGGCAAGCCTTTTTCTACTGTTTTTAGAACCCACATAGAAATACCTGGCAGAAGTTTCCACGCTGCGTGTCGAATGTTCCGTGTCCTGGATTATGGTAGGGAGCAACGGTACATTCAACATCTTGTTGGAAACCTCTGTCATCCGAAACACCAAGGGTGGCGGGAGTGAAGAGGTTTCGTGAGGGTATCGGGAGGGCCGAAGTGAATGATACACGCGCCCCGTCCCGAAGGGAACTACCCTCACAGGGTTGGATACAGGACCGTCAGGGCTTCTTTCTCTTGGAGATACAAGCCCTGAGGTCTTGTTTGGGAGGTTGCTGAGGGCGACGAGCCTGTCCCCAATCTCTGCGAGGGGGAGCACGATTCGCCACGTCTTGTTTTAGAGCCTCCCGTCTGGAAGGACCGGGGCGGGGCTGGGTGGCCGATGGCCCCTCCCCCTGAGTGAGATGCCCACACTCAGGTCCTTCAACAAAAGCCTAGTGCGCTTGTAACACTGCCATAGTGTGCAGAGCAACACCAGCCTGACCTGCTGTCTGATAAGCTTTCCCCACAAGCGTGGAGGTGGTCCTGCACAGCTTTGTGGGGAGAGTAGGTCTCTTTAGTGATGATGCCAAGCCAGGCGAGAGAAAACCCGCAGGAGTCTCTTCTACCGGCGGCATCACCAAATACCCCCGAGCTTCAGCACCCACGATAGTTGTATACACCAACGTCAAGGGCACGAAGATACGGGAAGTATACATTTTTATAAGGAACATAGAAGAAAGGAAGGGACTGATATAGAGTTCCATTCCCTCTTTTATTTCATTATTTTGGCCAACAGACAGAAATTTGTCTTATAGTTTGGAGCATTTGGGGCATAATACCTCGAGTAATTTCTCAGCCGCTTTATTATTGTGCGTGAAAAAGTACAGAGGTTCAGCGCTCTGCCCCCCTCGTGAACTGAAGAGGCGCCGAAGCGCGCTTCGAGATCACGGGAAGGACCAGATGGGTCTGGGGAGAGAGCCCTGAATGAAATGTGGCGACTCCCGGAAGTAAGGGAGGTGAGCGCGAAACATTTTGCCCGAAAGCAGATCGCAATGCTCGCATTTGTCTCTTAATTCTGCAGCCACTTTATTATCGCGGGATTTACAGAGATTCAGTGTCCTCGTGAACCGAAGAGGCGCCGAGGCGCGCTTCAGGCTTACGAGGATCAGCTGAGTCTGGGGAGAGAGCGAGTGAAAGGGACGAACCCGTCTCTCGCTTCTCAGCCAGATCAATATGAGAGCCCCACAAATTAAGTGAGAGTGCTGACTCCCGGAAGCAAGCGAGGCGAGCACGAAGCACTTTGCCTGAAAGCAAATCACAGTGCTCGCACCCCCACTGCTGCAACGCGAGAGCAGCGTGCTCTTCCCCCCTTTTTTTTTATTTTTTTTATATATATATATATATATATATATATATATATATAGAGAGAGAGAGAGAGAGAGAGAGAGAGAGAGAAAGAAAGGAAAGGAAAGTTCTCTTTTTCAAAAAGACTTAGATTTTAACAAATTTCTAACAAAGAGTTTTGTGAAAACACACAGAGAGAAAGCTCTGAAGAAAAATGTCTGATGACACTCTGGTGACGCCTCCTATTTATAGCCTGGCCACAGGTGCGTCTAATGATCTCACCAACCGAGGCTATAAATTCCAGTCAATTTCATTGACGTGTTACACACATGTTCAGAGCAGCTCACAATAAGATTGTTTTCCCCATAGCGCTTAGCAGCGCAGCATCAAAGTGAAGCTTTTTGTAAAGGGAACATAGTTTTTTTCATGCAGTGGTCACTTTTGAGATTTTGGGCCAGTTTGCTCCCTTAGCATGTAAGGTTTCATGTCAAAATAAAAAATATGTCAACATTACACATTAAGGTGGTTATTTCATTATATTTTGTCCACTTACGCCTTTAGATTTTTACTGGAAATCACCAAAAGTTAGCATTCTAACACGAGCTCCCGTGCGTCTCCATTCACAGAAACATGTCATGCCTGTTATCATTGTAAAGCTCTCAGTCTCCTACACAGTGCTGTCTAATCCAAATACGGGCAATTCCTTTGTAGAAATAACCAACTGCGAAAGTTTGCTTGGGAATCTACAGCCGAAAACCACATCTGATTGGTCATGTGTATTTCCGACTACGTGATTGGTTCTCTGCGCCAAAACATAAGCACAGTCAAAAAGGTGAAAAGACACCGACAGGAGATCGAAGAGGGGCCTACATATGGTGCAGGCATGGACATTCACGCTGTAAACAGACAGGGAGCGGTTTATTAGATTCAATTAGTTATAGATGGACATACTACAACAAACAGGGACAGTTCGTTTGCAGTTTTTGTGACTGTTGTTATGCGTGTTTGTGAAGGTAGTTCTCTTCAGCTTAAGGATATTGCTATTAATAATTTATTCATTTATCAATTTCCATGTGTTTTAAATATTATACACTACTGATATTAATTAACTAAATATATATTTTGTTTGTAGATAGGGGGTTTCAATAGAAATGTATGAAATTATACAATATAATATATAATATAATATATAAGTCAGATATATCCACTCCAGTAGCACCTACAAGCACCAACTTTTCCAGTCTTATACTTAACTATAGTTCCCCGTCTGTCGCTCACTTCGACGTCGTGTCGAAGAAGCGACACTAGGGGTCTCTCTTGAGCGCCGAAAGATACCTCTGATCTATGAAAAAAGGCCAATGAGAGTTGGCGAACAGTATTTGCATACTCCGCCTCCGGATACGGATATAAAGGCGAGAGAAATACGCTCGTTCATTCAGTAATTTTCTTCGGAGCCGAAGGTCGTGTTTATGCTGACTGCTGCGTATTACACTGCTGATCCTGCTTCTGATCCTCTGACGCTCTGCTGCTGTTGGATTTACGGCGCACTACAGCGGCTGTTTTTCTCTTCTCTGCCGGCGTGCAGTTTGCCCCTGGGCGCTTCGACAGTGCAGAGTTTGAAAGAGTTTCTCAATATAAAGAGTTATATTTCTCATAAAGAGTTTATTTCTCTAAAAGAGCAATACATAGCGGTGTTGAACGCCCTTTTCAGGGCGCGTCTTTTTAAAGATGCCATTCAACCCCTGTGTTGTTCCTGGATGCGGTAGAGTGCTCTCCGCTTCTGACGGCCACAGGCGCTGTCTCGTGTGTCTGGGCGCCGATCACACCGAGGCTGCGTTTGTGGATGGCTCATGTTCTCACTGCGAGAACATGACCATGGTAACGTTGCGGTCGCGGCTTGCTTTCAATAGAAAGCACGCCACTCCAGCCGCCCCCCGTATCGCTCCTTCTTCCCACGGGATTGAGGACGATGCGGTTGGCGCTGGAGGCGATTTGGGGAGGGCAGCGGGTGCGCTTCCGCCGGGCACGTCCCCTCGGACCACCCGCCCCCCGGCACGCTCGTTTACCTCCGTCCAGTCTCGAGGTAACGGCGACTCGCCTCCGGGCCGGTCTGCCTATCCTCTTGAGCCTGAAGCCGATGAGCTCGCCGCTCCATCGGAGAGCGCGGCGTCTGACGCTGACTCCTCCCCTGGACTGCCGCCTTCGGGCAAGCAGGCCCAGGTTGAGGCGGATGCGCAGATGTCCGACATGCTTGCCCGGGCCGCCGTCGGGGTGGGGTTGGACTGGAAACCTCCACCCTCCCCACACCCGTCACGGTTGGATGACTGGTTCCTGGGGTCTGGGCGCCGCTCACAGCCACGCCCCCCCCCCGGTCCCGTTTTTCCCGGAAGTGCATGACGAGCTGACGTCGTCATGGAGTGCCCCGCTCTCCGTCCGTCAAAAGCCCTGCTCGTCCGCTCTCGCTACCCTCGACGGCGGAGAGGCCCACGGGTACACGGCGATTCCCCAGGTGGATAGGGCAGTTGCGCTCCATCTTTGTCCCGGTGACCCTACCACCTGGCGCGGGCGCCCTGTACCCCCTTCCAAGGCCTGTAGGACTTCATCCTCCCTCAACAACAAAGCCTACAGCGCCGCGGGACAGGCCGCCTCCGCCCTGCACGCCATGGCTCTCCTGCAAGTCCACCAGGCCAAGGCGCTCAGAGATCTGCACGAGGGTAGCCCTGATCCCGACGTGTTGCAGGAACTGCGCTCAGCGACCGACCTCGCCCTCAGGGCCACGAAGGTCACCGCGCAGGCACTCGGGCAGGCGATGGCCACCCTAGTGGTCCAGGAACGTCATCTGTGGCTCAACCTGGTCGAGATGCGTGAGGCCGACAAAGTTCGCTTCCTCGACGCCCCTGTCTCCCAGCTTGGCCTCTTCGACGACACCGTCGAGGACTTTGCCCAGCAGTTCTCCGCGGTGAAAAGACAGACGGAGGCCATCTCACACATCCTGCCTCGCCGCAAACCTGCCGCCAGGGCCACTGCCCCGTCTGCTCGCCGAGGGCGTCCTCCTCAACCCGGGCCCAGCTCTCAGCCCCTGCGTCGAGCACACCGCAAGAAGCAGACGCCCCCCATCTCCCGGACTCCCTCGAGGACCCGGAAGGCTCCCAGGCGGTCCTGAGACGGACGACCCAGCGACGCAGACGTTAGCTCCGGAGGTGGTAAGACCACTCCGTCCCCCGGTGGAGGGCCGGGAGGAGAATCTTTTGTTTCTAAACAATTTAATTTGCCGCCCCCCCTTAGATGGGGTTGCGGTACCCACATTCTCAGTAAAAGAGCTATTTCCTGTGTCTCTGGGTCACCTGGCCCACAAATGCCGTTCTCACGGCACTTTGCCCTTAGATCCCGACAGTCCTTGCCTCCTGGACACGGACCACCCGTCTTCAGCCCCACGACTGTCCCCCGGCCGGCCGGTCCCGACGAGTCTAGAGGACGCCTACCCAGGACCTCCTCCTCAGTCGCTAACCCGCCCCCTGCCGGGTGTGCGGAGCAAGGTAAGTGCTTTGAGTCTTTTCTCAGCACCTCAGCCGCGGGTCGCCCCGTCGCCGCCCAACGCTGCCCTACCTGCTCCGCCCCGCTGCGAAGCCCCGCCGGGTACGTCAAAATTAATCGTCCCTTTAGTGCCCCTAGCGCAGAGGTTGGACGCTTGGCTTTCACTTCCCAACCCGTCTCGCTGGCTGGCACGGACCATCCGACTCGGTTACGCAATTCAGTTTGCCAGGCCCCCGCCCCCCTTCATGGGCGTCCGCTTCTCCGCAGTAAACGGCGAACACGCCCACTCTCTGCGCGCGGAAATCGCGACTCTTCTGGCCAAAGACGCGATAGAGCCTGTCCCTCCAACCGAGATGAAGAAGGGTTTCTACAGCCCCTACTTCATCGTACCCAAGAAAAGCGGCGGCTTACGACCAATCTTGGACCTGCGAGTTCTCAACCGAGCGTTGCACAAACTCCCGTTCAAAATGCTCACGCAGAAGCATATTTTAACCTGCGTCCGGCATCTAGATTGGTTCGCAGCGGTAGACCTGAAGGACGCGTACTTCCACGTCTCTATCCTGCCCCGACACCGCCCCTACCTGCGGTTTGTGTTCGAGGGCCAGGCGTATCAGTACAAAGTCCTCCCCTTCGGCCTGTCTCTGTCCCCTCGCGTCTTCACGAAAGTCGTAGAGGCAGCTCTTGCCCCGCTCCGAGAAGCCGGCATCCGCATACTCAACTACCTCGACGACTGGCTCATCCTAGCCCACTCGCGAGAGTTACTATGCGCTCACAGAGACCAGGTGCTCAGGCACCTCAGCCGTCTGGGGCTTCAGGTCAACTGGGAAAAGAGCAAGCTCACTCCAGTTCAGAGCGTCTCTTTTCTCGGGATGGAGTTAGACTCGGTCTCAATGTCCGCACGTCTCACAAAGGAGCGTGCTCAGTCAGTGTTGAACTGCCTCGCCGCCCTCAGGCCGGGCACAGCGGTCCCCTTAAAACTTTTCCAGAGGCTCCTGGGACATATGGCATCCGCCGCGGCGGTCGCGCCGCTGGGCTTGATGCATATGAGACCGCTCCAACACTGGCTTCGGACCCGAGTCCCGAGACGAGCATGGCGCCGCGGCACGCACCGGGTAACAATCACCCCCGCCTGCCGACAAACATTCAACCCCTGGACAGACCTCTGTTTCTTACGGGCTGGAGTACCCCTACAGCAGGTGTCCAGATGCGTCTTGGTCACAACCGACGCCTCCAGATTGGGTTGGGGCGCCGTTTGCAACGGGCACGCAGCCTCAGGCCGTTGGAAAGGGGCCCAGCTGCGTTGGCACATCAACTGCCTCGAGTTGTTGACCGTCCTCTTTTCCCTGCGGAGGTTTCTCCCGTTAATCCGGGACGAACATGTCCTAGGCAGGTCGGACAGCACCACTGCGGTCGCGTACATAAATCGCCAAGGCGGCGTACGCTCCCGTCACATGTCACAACTCGCCCGTCGTCTCCTCCTTTGGAGCCAGCACCGACTCAAGTCGCAGCGAAGTTGCCACTCACATCCCCGGCAACCTCAATGTGGTAGCGGACGCGCTGTCACGACAACGCTTGCCTGGCGGAGAGTGGAGGCTTCACCCCCACTCGGTTCAGCTGATTTGGGAACGGTTCGGCAAGGCCCAGGTAGACCTGTTTGCCTCCCGAGAGACCTCCCACTGCCCGCTCTGGTACGCCCGTTCAGAGGCTCCCCTTGGGGCAGATGCGCTGGCACACAGCTGGCCGGTGGGGCTGCGCAAGTACGCATTCCCCCCAGTGAGCCTTCTTGCACAGGTGCTGTGCAAGGTCAGGGAGGACGAGGAGCGAGTCACTCTCGTGGCTCCCTACTGGCCCACCCGGGCCTGGTTCTCGGACCTCGTACTCCTCGCGACAGCCCCTCCCTGGCGAATTCCTCTGAGGAAGGACCTTCTTTCTCAGGGACGGGGCACGCTCTGGCATCCGCACCCAGACCTCTGGAATCTCCATGTCTGGTCCCTGGACGGGACGCGGAAGATCTAGCTGGCCTACCACCCACGGTCGTAGCCACGATCAACCAAGCCAGAGCCCCTTCTACCAGGCAACTCTACGCCCTAAAGTGGCGTCTGTTCGTCAATTGGTGTTCTTCTTGGGCAGAAGACCCACAGAGGTGCGCAGTTAGGTCAGTGCTCCTGTTTCTACAGGAGAGGTTGGAGGGGAGGCTGTCCCCGTCCACCTTAAAGGTGTATGTTGCTGCTATCGCAGCTCACCATGACCCAGTAGACGGCAAGTCTCTGGGCAAGCACGACTTAATCGTCAGGTTCCTAAGAGGTGCCCGGAGGTTAAATCCCTCCCGGCCAAACCTGTTCCCCTCCTGGGATCTCTCGGTGGTCCTCGCCGGTCTTCAGAGATCCCCTTTCGAGCCGCTAGAATCAGCCGGACTCAGGGCTCTCTCTCTTAAGACGGCCCTGCTGATCGCGCTCGCCTCCATCAAGAGGGTCGGGGACCTGCAAGCGTTCTCTACTAACGACACTTGCCTGGAGTTCGGTCCGGCAGACACTCATGTGATCCTAAGACCTCGACCGGGCTATGTGCCCAAGGTTCCTACCACGCCCTTTAGAGATCAGGTAGTGAACCTACAAGCGCTGCCCCGGGAGGAGGCAGACCCAGCCCTCTCACTATTGTGTCCAGTACGTGCTTTGCGTGCCTACCTGGAACGCACCCAGAGCTTCAGGCGCTCTGAGCAGCTCTTTGTCTGCTTTGGAGGACAGCAGAAAGGGAACGCTGTCTCCAAACAGAGGTTGTCTCACTGGGTGGTGGAGGCCATTCAGTTGGCCTACCACACCCAGGCCGTGCCGCCCCCCTTACGGGTGCGGGCCCACTCCACTAGGAGCGTGGCATCCTCATGGGCACTGGCAAGGGGCACCTCCCTAGCAGACATTTGCAGAGCTGCGGGCTGGGCAGCACCTAACACCTTCACGAGATTCTACAATCTCAGGGTTGAGTCAGTTTCGTCCCGTGTTCTCTCAGGTCCGAGCCCGTAGAACTTGGTACACGTCGACGATCTGACCGGGTAATCCGCTTGTTCCAGCGCCGTTTCCCTCTACCGAGGCAAAACAGTGCGCTTTTTGTCCCAGAGGACCCAGGTCCCTGGTTGATTCCTCCCTAGCACTTCGGACCCTCAGCAGTTCATCGGAGGAACGTGCTGGTCCAGTCCACTACGGGTACCTCCGGCTACCCCTACTGGAATAAGTGCTCCACAGATCAGGCCTCCTACGGGACTCCTCCTGTGTGTATTTCCGCGGTACGGTCACCTTACGAGCTGACCCGCGTCTCCCTTAGGCAGCCCTTCGCTGCCTTCCGGTCGCCGTGTTGTAGCAACTCCCCCCTCCTCGAGGCTGGATCTACCACCGCGCCATTTCCTCCCACATGCCCAAAGTGGCCATGTGGTGTATTTTGCCACCTATACCTTCCCTGCTGGGCGGGTGTGGCCTCCGCAGGGTCTTTTCCCCCTACAAGAATAGGACTTCGGAATAAGACCCCCTTCCCTCGATGCGGTAAGGGCCCCGGCTGCTCTTGCTCTATTCTGAGAAAACATAGAGAGAAAAGAGGCCCAGCCAGGCTTGGCCCGTTCCCTAGTTGGGAGCGTCACCTTGTTCCCCCCTAGGGTAACCAAAAGGGTGCTGACGCTTTTTCGGGGCATTGGGGAAGAGTACGTGCAGCCTGAACACAGTTGGTCGCTTGTGCACGTGCAAAATACCTGCCCGCTTCTGTGTTAGCAGTACACGTACACGGCTCAGCGCATGGCGAGTTTTGAAGTGGACCCCTAGTGTCGCTTCTTCGACACGACGTCGAAGTGAGCGACAGACGGGGAACGTCTCGGTTACGTATGTAACCTCCGTTCCCTGATGGAGGGAACGAGACGTCGTGTCTTCCCGGCCACGTCGCTGAGCCGAGCCGCTGAGATGCCCGGAACACTCCCGGCTCCTCAGAAAAATCCTGAATGAACGAGCGTATTTCTCTCGCCTTTATATCCGTATCCGGAGGCGGAGTATGCAAATACTGTTCGCCAACTCTCATTGGCCTTTTTTCATAGATCAGAGGTATCTTTCGGCGCTCAAGAGAGACCCCTAGTGTCGCTTCTTCGACACGACGTCTCGTTCCCTCCATCAGGGAACGGAGGTTACATACGTAACCGAGACGGCTTTTACAGAGGGATTTGTTGATATATCATTCCTATCCTGATTTATAGGTCCTTTTACTCCAATAAACATAGCGAAAATTGATTTTTTTAAGGTTATTGTCAGTATTCTCTAATTTACTAAAGCACAAAATAAGATATCCAGAATCCCCTCTGTAAAAGCCCTTTCATCTAATATGTCAACAAATAGAACCAAGAATAACGTCCTTTCCAATGTCCAGATTTTGTTTTTGGAAAGTATGCAAATAAGCATATATTTAAGTATATAAGGCCTCATTTGCATATTAAAACATTAATTTACACAAAACTTGTAATACATTTTTTTCGTACGTTTATGCCAGTAATAAACTGGAGAAGTTTCACAGTGATATCTTCTAATTTAAAAAAATTCCCTATTCATCTGTAGTGTCTCACCTTAAAGCGCTTCTGTGAACGGAGGAAACAGAATAAAACCAAATATATAAAACTAATATATATGCGTATACGTGAAATATAGGCTATTTACTTAAATAATTACAGATTAACAAAACGAAAGGAAAAATTTCGCTGACCTCAGTTCATGGGAAGGGGTCCAAAGTTCACGGAAAGGAAACCGAGACGGCAGAAAATGGCACCGTGCTTGTTTTCTGTACTTTACAAAAGCTTTACAGTTTTTAATCATTTTTTGCTTCTATCCGTATGAACATAAATTAGAGTAACAGGTCCCTCAGAAGGACAAAAATTACTGTGATCGCGCCGACGCCTCACATGCACACGTTCTAGCATTGCTAACTTGACATCGCAGCATGTTTATTATCAAAATAAAAGTCAACCAAACATATAGAAAGTTAACCTAACCATGTCCATGCTACAGAGGTAGCCCCTCGTTTAGGAACGAGCTCCTTGGTTTGTCTTGGCTGGTCCTTCTCCTGCTCGGAGCCACGCGGTTCTGTCTCCCCGCCAAGTTATTCACGTTTCCACCTGCATCCCCATGGTTGGCGTGTAAGAATGCAGTCATCCAAATGATGAAAAAGTTTTGTCGTAAACAATGTTTTGCGACACCACGATAAACGATAGAGAATAATATGAAACGATAGACTTTTTATATCGTCCATACGATATATACCGTTATATCGCACAGCCCTAAAACAGCATACTCACAGTTTCCTGTATGCTGGAAGGTGATGCCAGTTGTTCATGTGGGCTCTGTTCCCTCGCTTCAAGCCATTTCACCAGCTTGTCCATTGTACTAAGGAGTTTTGGCATTTCTAGGAAGCAAGACAGTTAAAAAAATTTAGATTTTCAGTAGGGCAAACTTATATAGATTGCTAAATGTTAATATTCATCATCAACCTTTAAAACTAGTTATAAATATTTGGAATTTTTTTAATAAACACTTACGTCTGACAACATTTGTTTATAGTATCTCTAAATCCATTTTGAGGGCTTCATTTTCTGCCTATAATTGTGCTATGATGTCTGGCAAAGGAGGATCAGAAGAAGGTGAAGCAGACGATGATGAGGCAGGTGAAGGTGGAGCAACTGTTGTAGCAGAAGGGAATCGAGGTCCATTGTGTAATTTTATTTTCTCCAAAATCTCCCTGTCCAAATTTCCATCACTAGTTTGCCTCTATAAAACATGACAAAAAATATTTGGACAAAACTTTAAAATCAAAGAGCTGAAAAAATTAAATTATGATATCACACTCTCTCTGAATACATCTGCTTCCATTACCAAGAACTAGATTGGATCAGCTTCAAGATGCCTCTACAGACATGAACCATGTGACATCACTCCTTGGGCCTCTTTTCCAAATTAACAGGGGCAGAGTACGTACTACAGTTTGGGCAATTTCAAGCTGTCTAATTATTCACCTTAATTTGAGGAATTACAGACTGAACCAGACAGCATACAGGGAAAAAGACCACAACAGCTTCAGCCATATTTGTTGAATGATGAGATTTCGGTAACGCTTTAGATTAAGGAAAGTACTACGTAATTAAAACGAATTTACAGTGTTACTTTCGGTACCTATAAAGTATGTACGTAAGTATAGGGGAACAATAGGAATTAAGTAGGGATGTGCACGAATATTCAAATTTTCGAATATTCAATCTGTAATTATTATTTGAAAAATAAAATACTATTCGAATGTTACTTTTTTCTTTAAAAAATTTTCGCAGTTGTAATTAAATGCACTGGTTGGCGCTGTGAAGCATGTTTGACAAGTGGATGGTATTTGATCACATGTCGTCGTCTGCCTCGTGAAGTTTGGAATTAGAGATGATATCTTCTGGTAGCAAAATGATTTTGAGACATATGCTTCCTTTAGGTTTAAGAACAGAAAACGCAAAGTGCTGTTAGCAACTTCCCTTTGCACACTGTGTCTCTGCAACGTCTGTCAGCGCAGCGCGTTTTCTCACTCGAGCATGTGGATATTATTGTTTTTCTCAACATGAACGTCAAACAATATAAACAATGTTGACTTGAGTGCATGTATGTTCTGTACAGTAACGGCACAGTCTGCTTTATTAGCGTTTTTTTCCCCGTTCGTGCTGCTTGATCTTAAATGCTTTTGTTCTTTATATTTTTTGTTTACACATATTGTTAAATGTTTTCAACTAAAAGAAAACCTTAAGATATATAGTACGCTTGTTGTGTATATTACCTAATGTAAGCTTGTTCAGAAATATTGACAAAAACTTAACTTAAACTTATAATGTCTTTCGTTAAATGACATTTAAATAAACGAATATTTGAATATTATATTCGAATACAAAATATTTGAAAAATGCCCATCCCTAGAATAAAGGGGTAACCACCAGGAAAATAACTAATTATTTATACTGTAAGTATTTTATAACTAAGGGGAACTTGTACTATTATGATAGACAACAATCTTACGTTTGAGAGCCAGAACATACACTGAACCTTTTTGTATTAATAGTGTACAAATACATAAAGGCTTTTTTTAAATGACGGGGTACATATCAGAGCATTTATACAGTAATTTGTTTTGATATCAATATTGCAGCTGTTTTAGTTTGGGCTTCCCTGTTTCAAGGCAATTAAATCTATTGCAACTTTTTTTTTAAATACTGGGGAAATATACTCTTGTTCCATGTAGTTACAGGGTAAATGTGACATTGTGGGCTGTAAATTAAAGAGGTGCTTGTTACCTTCTTGTTTCATGAAGTTACAGGGTAAGTACAATAAAAACACTCACACAGTCTCACTGACTCCGAAACCTTTATTTGAAAATCAACTTTATTCAAAAGCGATTTACAACACTTCTTATTCATCAACACTTCAAAAGTCCTGACAGAAAGTAGCACATTTTTTTGTTTCTCTTGCTTGGCTTCCTCCTCCTCTTGTTCCTCTTCTTCTCTTTCTTTCTTTCCACTGATGTATCTTAAGAAGGAATCCCATGTCTTTTGCTATTATGTATTAAAAGAAAAAACAGTACACCCAGAAATGTTCTCCTAATTTACTCATCTTTTCACTTCAGACCAACTGTCACCAGCGCGTGCATGAGAGTCAACTTCATGTTTCCCAAACACATTGTAATGAACAACGTGAAGCTTCAAGCCAAGATCTGGCATCTCAGTTCTTATGTATTGTTCGTTTCTCATTATATTATTATTATCTGCTATTTTTTGTATTTTGTTGTGAGCATTACAAACGGTTACAAACACTTATCGTTTCACTTCAGAAGACATTGGTTCATCCATTGGGGTCGTATGGATTACTGTAGTTATTGCTGCATGTGCTGTTTGATGCCTCAACTTTTAGGAACACATGAGCTTGCACTAACTTATATGTATTCCCAAGATTCATCAGTGGAAAGAAAGAAAAAGAAGAAAAACAAGAGGAGGAGGAAGCCAAGCAAGAGAAACGAATTAGAAGTGTTGTAAATCTGTTTTGAAATAAGTTTTTCAAATAAAGGTTTCAGAGTCAGTGAGACTGGGAGTGTTTTTATTGTACTTACCCTGTAACTTCATGAAACAAGAGGGTTAGAAGCACAACTTTAATTTACAGCTCACAATGTCACATTTACCCTGTAACTACATGGAACAAGAGTATATTTCCCCAGTATTCAATTTTTTTTTTTTTAAATAGTTTTAGTGTTACTTCCCTTGATACAACTTAATCAGTGCACTTTTGCAATAAAATTACTGTATAAATGCTCTGATATGGATCCCGTAATTTAAAAAAAGCCTTTATGTATTTGTACACTATTAATACAAAAAGGTTCAGTGTATGTTCTGGCTCACAAACGTAAGATTGTTGTCTATCATAATAGTACAAGTTCCCCTTAGTTATAAAATACTTACAGTATACATAATAAGTTATTTTCCTGGTGGTTACCCATTTATTCCCAAAACTTGACATATTGTTCCCCTATACTTACACGTATATACTTTATAGGTACACTGCAATTACTCAAATTTACACTGTAAATTTGTTTTAATTACGTAGTACTTTCCGGGCCTTAGTCTAAAGAGTTACCGAAATTTCTTTAGCAGAAAATGAAGATCAGCTTGCTCAAAACAGTAAGCTCAGAAATAATAGCAGAGTGAATAATAGCTGATGGCATTAACACAGGTAAACAGATATAGACTTTATATAAGCTTTACCATAAGTAAAAACAGGCAGAGCAACATAAACAATTCTGACAGACTGCTTGCTTGTACTTGGCTGTGATCTTGGGAAAATTGTAGAGTATTAGGTACTCCTAACTTTGGATGATTCATTTTAAGTATTTAATTTCTACATGTATTAATTCATTTGCAAAGTTATAAGTAATAATGATTTTGTTTCATTTTATCCTGAAGCAACAACTTATAGTGGGCAGCCATTTTTTCAATGCAGATGCTAGTTCTGGGTCTCAGTAAATTAAACAATCTTGTGACCTTTTTGGGGCTAGATGGTCCATCATTACTGGTCTCCTCTTCAACAAATGTACGGTTTGGCCTGCATTTTCTTTTGCTCAGAAGTTTTGGACTGGACTGATATTGTGTCTTCATTAGTTTTTCTAGGGTGGACTGTCTCTCTGTGGGGAAAAAAGTGAATACAAATTGTAGAATCTAAAACAAAAGACTAGGGCTATGGCAATAACAACAACATAGGCTAACCACATGTAAGCGCTTATGCACCCACAGTAAGTATTGATGTCATGATGGGGGACAGTGTTCAAAATATTAGCACACATACTGTTTACATTGGCATAAATTAGAGATATTTTTACTTTACTTCAGTATTATTGTATTAGTTCTCGATTCTAAAGGCAAATATTGTATTTTTTTTTTCTCCACTAAATGTGTCTGACAGCTGAAATCTTACTGTTTAAAGATATTATTCTGACATAACAAACATTTAATGAGCTTAGAATGATGCACTGCAGTGTAATAATCTGGGGCTACTGGTAGTTTGCTCTTAAACATGAACATGAAAAAGAGAACATGAAAATGCAACGCACACAATAAAGCAGTATTAATAGTAACGTTCAATGTAAAAAAAAAAACAAAAAAAAAACGTAATAGTTAAACATGGTGAATATCTGTTAATTATCCGATCTGTACTAGCTTTGATCTGATCAGTAGCTTATAAATAGCTCATGCAGTTAAATTATTTATTCTCTGTGCAATCAATGTGTGAATTATAATAAAAGTTCAGAAATTTGAACTTACCTGCAACTTTATGCAGCGTTGCCTCGTACAAAGGCCATCCTCCTTTAGGTTTTTTCTTCAATCCACCTCAATTAAATATACAGATCTGTCATCAAGTCCGTCTAAGAAATCATTCATATAATTTTTTATGTGTGATGTTTAACAATGCTCCAACTTTCATTATCCGTTTCTTCTTTCCACTAAAGCTGCGTACACACTACCAGCGACATTGTCGCTGCAGGTCGCCAGTGGCTGGCGGTGAAGTCGCTAGTGGGCGTTCCCACTACTGGTTGCCTAGCAACGTTTATAAATGACATTAACGGATGTCATTCCATTGCTGTTGACTGCAAATCGCTTTTCTTGCCGCTAAAAACAAACATTTTGGAGGGATAAGACTAAATATAAATGGAATCAGTACATTAAATGCTTTATATCAAAGATGAATGAGAAACAAGGCGTTGCTCTTTGCCATAGCGGCTGTTTATCTGTGGCGAAAACGCAAACGCCGGTCTGTCTGGGTCCACAAAACCATTCAATCTCGGAGTCAGACACCTTTCCACGCAGTATTTTTCTTAAAAATGTCCTTGTACGTGGGAAGAGACACGTCATAGAGCACTGCGAAATTGCTAACATCAAGAATTAGCATTTCATTCATCTTTTTTTCTTTACTGCAGGAGCTGAGAGAGAGAGAGAGAATGATCACGTGAGCTCTCCCGTCTTCTCTCCTATTGGCTGTCGCTTCCGTAAGTCGCTCCTCATTTGAATAAAGTTGTCTCAACTTTGTCGCGTCGCCGGACACGCCCACATCTAGTCGCCAACGGTCGCGACAGCTCGTGTAGCCGGAAGTTGCTGTGCTCTCATTGAAAATGAATGGGATGGTGTCGCTGTCTCGCGCGATGTCGCTGGCAGTGTGTACGCATCTTAAGTCTGTGTTCATGGGGAGCTGAGGGTGACAAAACGGGGTTTCCAGGATGTGAGTGATCCTGCTGGATGTTTGTAGCCCATGTGAGAAGACCTCTGTATAGATGTCACACAGATTTGAGAGGGGTGCAGACAATACTTTCATCTTCACAACCCTCTGCATATACAGTTTTGTCTGCAGTAGTGCAGCCGGAATACCACACAGCAATAAGTTATGATGCTTTTTATTGTGCAGCGGTATAGAAGCTGATCCGCAGTCTGTGGTTGTGTCTGATACAAGTATAGCAATTGTAGACACAAATAGAAAGTGATTTGTAAAGGCTCACTGCATCATTTGGCTTCCAGATGTTATGGGGTTATTTATTACCATAAACCTCTATATGAGTCGAACACAAATGTTTGTACATGCCTTTGGAACAGCACTGATGTGATTATATTGTGACTTTTCTTAATTATTATGAAGTAACTGTTTAATTTTGTTTCATGTCTGACATCAGTGACATCAGTTTTTGCAGCTCTGCCAAGCTTTGTTGAAAGCACCAAAGTTTATTTTCTTTTAATGCTAGTGGAGATCCCAGGTTTACATAGCGGCATCAGTGCAGTCTAGAGAAATGTGTTTAAATTATTTAAATTTGAGGTCCCTAGATTGTTGGGGGGTATTTTTGTGTTTGGAGACATATATTAACTGTATATTATTCTGTATGCATCAGCATGTATTAATGTGTATGTATTTTCTTACATATAGAAATGTATGATATTGAAATGTATGATATTATAGAATCATATGAATTCTATATGAATTTCTTACATATAGAAATGTATGAAATGTATGATATTGATGTATGGTTATTGATGATATGAAAAAAAATAAAATTTAAGTTTGCAAATTGAATTTGTGTAGTATTTGTTTTGTTTTTATGAGCCAGTTAAGATAAGGTAAAATAATAATAATAAAAAAATCTATTTATTTATAAAAAAATTTTTGCTAATTCTAAAATGGGATAGAAATTGTAATGAAATGTGGATTGTGTAGACTTGTTAAACGTTCAAGCTGTTCAAATAAGGAAAACAAGGAATGAATTAAGGAAACCATAAGCATGTAAAATGTATTGTTTCAATAAATTTGCATATATAAATTAAACATATTGGTGACATATATGGTCATAACCTACAATATTATATAAACAATCATATACATCGTATTAATATAGGTCAATATACTCATTTAATACGGACAATTTTTATATGTTATAAAATTGTATTAACATATATCTAGAGATATGTATGTGATAGCAATATATTGTCTTATATTTAGCATATATGACAGCGTCACTTGCGATATAGGGACATATATGTCATATATTACGTTTCCGTATGGGATTGGTTTCAGTATCTATTGCGATCTGTTAGCCAGAATTAAACCTGTTCCGGAGCAGGTTAGCTGTGTTGCATGAGTTACAATTACAATGAACAGGCCTCGGGTCCCTGCTGGCATGAGATTATTTAACCATAATTCATTCTTGTGTCTAAATCAGAGATATTTGAATGGATGGCAAAGCAGGAAACATGGTATGCTTGTAAACAAACAAAGTCTCTATATAGTGTGCATACACAACAAGAAAGAAACACAAAATATTATATACATTGTAGTATAACCACACCTTGTGCATGTATGGTTGTAACTAAATTCCAATGTGATCTCACAGCTCATTAGTATTCATAGGTATTTGTATGTAAAGTGTGTTTCTAGCACACTTTGTCTAAAATGTCATATTTGAATTTAATTCTAAACTATGAAATATAAAGAAACACACTTTACATATGAACAACTATGAATACTAATGAGCTTACTAAGCTTAACTTAAATTAATACTTGGATTGAATTATCTATGATAATTAAATTCCACCATACAAACACTCTAACTACGCTGGATGTGAGCGGTGTTGTGTCACTTAAAAGCAAAAATCTAATTATCTATCTAAAACAGTTCATAAGAAGGGGCAAATTAGCTGACAGATTCTGATTCTGACTGAGTCTGGTTTCAAAGATTTTCTTAGCCTTTATAAGTACAGTAAAATAAGGATCTCTAAACAAGTCATTTAATCTCACACCGAGGACACAAAACAGGTTTTCACTGTAGGAAAGCTTGTAGGAGAAACTGATGGTTTAAAGTTTTTTAAACACTATAATCATCCTCAATGGCACAGTAACTGTGCAAACATTTTAACTCGGAATTAATGGGATAGTTCACCCAAAAATTAAAATTCAGTTAATATTTACCCACCCCATGTGCTTATATACCTGTATGACACTTTTTTTAACACAAAGGCAAACATTTTGAAACAAATTGCAGTTTAAGGTAACCATCTCTTCAAGCTTCAAAATGGATGCAAAAGTCTGCAGTAATTCAGAAGTCTAATAAATTATTGTGTGCAAATCATGCCTTGTTTGAAGGCATATGATAATGCTTGGTTAGAATCAAATCAAATTTGAATGTGTTATTTTGTGAAAATCTTCACTAACTGTAGCTTTCCTGTGAATGTGCACAAGAGCAACAGAATACGCACGATGGGCCGTTCAGATGAAAACTTGTTTTGCTTATCTAAAAAAGGTCAGCGATAGTAACAACAGAACACAACACAGCTTCACACAAAACAGAGAACAGAACTTACAATACATGTCTGAAGAGTTTGAAGTCGAAGAGGAGATGCATTTCTATGCCCAGCCTTATTTGTTTGAAACTGAGAACTCGGAAATCAAACTGAGAGAGATGGGAGAGGCTGATGCAGCCACACAAACACACTCAGAATCTACAGTCAGACAGAGAGTACAGGAGACCACAGTGTGTCTGTGGCTGCCTTCAGCCTCTTCAATCTCTCAGTTTGATTGTCAAGTATGGTACATTTCCACTGGCATGGAAAAAATCCACTCAAAGGCACTACAGAGCTGCCACTTTGGGGCTACTTGCAATATGTAAAACAAGTGTGTATTGTCTATCATTGTTTTAAGTACACAAGCAATAATATCATCTTATATATCCACGATTACAGTTAGATGATGCACGATTCATTTACGAATGCCCAAAGTATGTAAACAGTGTTGAATTATTGCCTTTAGCTTACCCAGCCACAGTTTTGCCACAATGAATGCATGCAATCTTAATTTAAAGTCTGTTTCATGTCTGAATTAAACATAATGATGTAATGAAAACACTGAATTAAGCTGATACATCAGAATTAAAAGCAGATTTTGACAGACATCACTTCTTTCATCTCAAAGAGATTGGCTAGTGCCTGGCTTTTTCCACTTCTGATTTGCATAGCACTCTCGACCGTCATCAATGCCCTCAATGCTTTGTCCGCACCGCTGTCAGTCCCACAATCCACCTCGCGAGCACTTGACTGCCATAGGAATGAATTGAAAACACCCGCTCAGCTCACGACTATTGACACGTTCGGTCATATAAACAAAACTAGTTTTCAATTGAATGGCACAGCGAAACTGCTTCTCTCATGCACTCTCATGAACGCGCACAGGAGAGCAACTGTCGGTGAATATTTTCACTAAATAATACATTAGATTTCGGTTTGTTGTTCACCAAACCTTATTGTCTTCACAGGCCATCGATCCCTGCAGCTAAACAGCACGGAGTCTCCAAATCAAAGGCTGGGCTTATGTCAGCATTTGTACAGAATCCCTATTACAAGCCCAACACGACCCGGAGTGATACAAACACTTGTTTTGTCTTAGGTCTCATTTGCATTGTGTATTGGCAAGATAAGCTCCCAGAGTTCACTAAGAAAATACTTTGATGAGAATCTGTACGTGTTCAACATCACAAATGCTGCACAAGGGATTTTGCTCTGTTAATGCTGTAAGAGAAGAAAAACACTTTAATTATGAACACATAATGCCCAGAACTTGATTCATAATACATTAATAATGCTAAGAAATGTATTTGTATTGTACAAATCCCTAAACAAAGCTTTATTGGAATCTAAGTGAAAATATTAATTATTCAATGTACTGCATGAAACATCAAATACAAAATCATATACACAAATAAAAATAATCTAATAAAAAATAGATCAAATACATGTACATAAACAATAAAAACAAAAAATTCTAATTGTATTATGTAATTAAAGAAATCATGAAATGTTTCAATTGAGGCTCAAGACTTGATTACCAGTCTTTATCTTTAACCATTCAACCACCCCAACATGGCCTTGGACACTGGCTTGGGAATCTCCTTATCTTAAAGGAATATTCCAGGTTTAATACAAGTTGAGCTCAATCAACATCATTTGTGACATAATGTTGATTACCAAAAAAAGTAATATCGACTCGTCCATCCTTTTCTTTAAACAAAAGCAAAAATCAAAATTACAGTGAGTCACTTACTATGGAAGTGAATGTGGCCAATTTTTGGAGGGCTTAAAGTCAGAAATTTGAAGCTTGTAATTATATAAAAGCACTTACATGAATTATTCTGTTAAAACTTGTGTATTATTCAACCTGTAAAGTTGTACTGTTGTTTTAAGGTATATTGTCTTATGTCATCATGGCAATGCAGTTGAAAAATTGGCTATAACTTTACACAGAAAATGTTATTGAGAGATTTAATCACACTAAAATCATGTTAACACACATATTGTTTACTTCTTGTGGCTGTGCATTTAAAATAGTATTTTAATGTTTATGGATTGTCCCCATTGACCTCCATTGTAAGTTCCACTCTGTAACACAGATTTTACAGTTTTTTTTTGTGGTAATCAATATTATACCACAAATGGTGTTGACTGAGCTTAACTTGTATTGAACTCGAAATATTCCTTTTAATGCAAAATTCAACTGGGTGGGAGTTAAAAGAATAGTTCACCCAAAAATGAAAAATCTCTCATCATTTACTCACCCTTATGCCGTCCCGGATGTGTATGACTTTCTTTCTTCTGCAGAACACAAATTATTTTTAGAAGAATATTTCAGCTCTTTTGGTCCGTACAATGCAAGTGAATAGGTGCCAACATTTTTAAGCTCCAAAAATCACACAAAAAAGAATAAAGGTAATCCATATGACTCCAGTGGTTAAACCCATGTCTTCTGAAATGATATGATAGGTGTGGGTGAGAAAAATTAGTTTACTTCAATTAAAGAATAGATTTTTGTGAAAATTTGGAATGAAAGATCAAAACGATAAACAATAAAGACATATTTTTCACAGCCTTCTTTGCTTATATTTACAAAAAGGTGCCAATATTTGTGGCCACAACTGTAATTGTATTTGTATGCAGTGCAAGGGGTCACACTGACAGATGACATGGCGTGTTCTAAAATTAGAAACAGCTGTTTTCAATGAAGGTACGCACACTGCCGCCGCCACTCGCCGTCTGTCAGCAGCGCCCAGCTACGACTCCAGGGGCTGCTAACATTTCTGGCATGCCACAGAGCGCAACTCAAATATTTTCCATTAAATTCAACCCAAATCATTATCAAAGGACATACTGTAGAATACTTACTTTAGCATTCTTCATTCTTGAACAAGGGAAAAACCATGGTAACTTTTGTGTGTACTTTCTGTAACCTGAACCGCATCGTTTGATACCTGTGCCGTGTCTTAGCCGCGACGCGCCATGGCGCTTCTCATCCTGTGTGTGACCGTCTCTAGGAGCTCTGAAAGAATACTTTTACATATTTCAAATCAATTCAATAACACATTATATTAAGTTCTTTTTTCAGGAGTCACTTAAAATTAGTTTAAAGTCTTCATATATTCACAGCGGTCTCTTGATCTTCAATAAATTCTCCTCCCTGCTCAGTCCATCACCAGTTTAACTTTCACATTCTTCTTGTGATTTTGGTGATTCACGTTCTTTATGCACACACCCCCTTCTGGGTAAGGAGAATAATTTCTAGCAAAAATTTTTCTTTTCTAGCAAAAGTGATCATATCACTTCTGAAGATTTAGATTTAACCACTTGAGTCGTATGGATTACTTTTATGTTGCCTTTATGTGTTTTTTGGAGCATCAACATTTGGCACCTATTCACTTACATTGTGTGGACCTACAGAGCTGAAATCATTTTAAATCCTTTAAAAATCTTCATTTGTGTTCTGCAGAAGAAAGTCATACACATCTGGGATGACATGAGGGTGAGAAAATGATGATAGAGTTTTCATTTTTGGGTGAACTATTCCTTTAAATTAGCTATCCTTTAATATTACACAACTATGTGCTTTATTCAAATGCAATATATTTTCCTCCCTGTCCTTACAGGGTCTCTGGTATTTCCTGAGGACAAATTCAGATTACAGCAGACAGACATTGCATTCCTGCTGTGCCAAGTAACATTCCCTCCATTGCAATATTCATCGGCTAAATTCCTCATGTGGAGATCTCATTTACACGGCAACTGGTATGTAAGCTGAAGATAACTCTAAAGATATCTGTAGGGCTGTAGATTACTCTAACGACATCAGCCATAAGAGGTCACTGGGCAAATATCACATTTCCATTTATTACCACTGTAGTGTTCTATAGTCAATTTAAATTAATTGGAGAATTTGTGCCAAGAGATGTTTTCAACCCTGTCAAAACCTTGAGGGAGTCAATGAGCTTCTTAAAAAGGAAAGTAATAAAACTTTATGGCATTGAGCTAGGTTAAATATTTCATTGGTATTTGATAACTGGTTCTGTCATATAATTTTCTGACAGTTTCTTGACAGTCACTGGTGATTTTGATTGGTGGTAAGTGGAATCTCTATTTTCATTTGAAGGGGGGGGGATTTCTTCCCAATTTGGAATGCCGATCTCCCAATGCGCTCTAGGTCCTTGTGGTGGCGGAGGACGAAACTCAGTTGCCTCTGCATCTGGAACCGTCAATCCACGCATCTTATCACATGGCTTGTTGAGCGTTACTGCAGAGACTTAGCATGTGTGGAGGCTTCACTCTATTCTCCGCAACATCCACGCACAACTCACCACGTGCCCCACGAGAGAGAGAACCACATTATAGTGATCATGAGGAGGTTATCCCATGTGACACTATCCTCCCTAGCAACCAGGCCAATTTGGTTGCTTAGGAGACCTGGCTGGAGTCATTCGAATGCTCGACTCCAGGGGTGGTAGACAGCGTTAATACTCGTTAATGCCCTTCTGATTTCAAGTCTTGATGAACTTGCTAATAAAATTATTATAATTGGATAACAGCATGCATTTCTTGTGTATTATATCATGTCATTCCATCTAAGAATATGGAAATGATCCTTTTAATGAGAGACTTTAATTATCTGAAAAAACTGAGAAATGTGTCATATGAAACATTCAAGCTTTTGATTAGAAACAACAGATTCCTGATGAGCCATTCACACTGGGAGCAAATATTTGCATGTCGTCAAAGTGAAGTTTTTTTTTTTCTCGTCCGGCCATTCTCTTAATATGTAAATTATACTGCTGCATCTCAGCTATGCATCCTCTTTAAAAAACGTTCTGACCTTAAATGGATTCTTCATAAAGTATATTTCATGCGGCATTTTTGCTTTTGCATCCCGAGTTCTCTTAAAAAATTATAAATATATTGCGACATTTGCCTTTGTATCACTTTTTAATAAACAACATTATGGATCTTACATGACTTTTCGTTACACATTATATTGTTGTGGCTTATTAGGGCAGTGTATACTTGCATATTTGTTTTTGTGCCAAAAATGTGGTGGTTTCTCCTCAAAATTTTATAATCGTTATTGCTGTGCTATAGTTAACAATCTCTAACAGCTGTGCTCTCATTAAGAGTTTTTAAATATTTAACAATGGGTCAGACCGAAGATGGATGTCGTTACGCTTAATTCAAAACTGATCAGTTAAACCATGCAGTGATTTTATACACATGTTAATAACTCAAGTAGATGTACATTGCAATGACATATCAGTATGATTCCAATTAACAGCATTTTAACAGTAATTTTGTATATGCATTATGCAGTGATTTAAAACAATGTAAACAACGTAAGCATGGCAATAATATATTATCAGTATTGTTCGATAACATTTACTTTAACTGTCATTATGTGTGTGCATTATGCAGTGACTTAAACATATGTACATAACACTAGAAGATGTGCCTGACAATAACACATCAATATTGTTCCAAACGATAACATTAGTTTTAACAGTTCATATTATTTGTTTTACGCTTGATTCTTTCTAATCACCCCTCAGCCTGTGGTGTATATGTAACCGTTCTTGCTCAACCTGCTCCAAGCAGGATTGGAACCAAGGTCTCTGGTATGGGAAGCGGGCACGCTAACAAGGAGGCTAAAGGCTGCAGCCTCTAGCGTCACTTGCTAGTGCACATCTTGAGGTCAGGGAAGTGAGGTTTACGCACTGCAAAGCTACCTAACAGTTGCCTACTGTTACACTCACCCCCCCAAACCTCACTCCCATCCAGGTCACAGCACCGCTCTAACCGTTACTGCTCAACCCGCTCCGAGTGTGATTCGAACCTAGGACTCCAGCATGAGAGGCTAAACTCCATAAACTCCACTCTAACGAGGAGGCTAAAGGCTACAGCCTCTAGCGTCAGTCACTAGTGTGCCTCTTGCGGTCAGGGGAGTGAGGTTTACACACTGCACAGCTAACTTCCAGCTGCCTACTGTTACATATACATGTTCATATTGCCAGATAGCTTGTCCAGCAAAATAGTTTGTGTTTTCTTTCTCATTGAGCAAATCCACAACAAACTAATTGTCACTGCTGCAGCTTTGTAGAGAAATCTGTTCCCTTTTTCGGATTGGCTCGCTAGAGGACTCGCTTTTCTTTCGTACTTTGATTCTATGGTTGTTTTGCTAACTTGTATTTCCTTTTATCCATGGGAGGAGGATGGACCGGCTGAAAGGTGCGTTGTGCCACTTACTGTACAGGAGTAAAATTACTCTAGATCAGTGGCACCTATTGTAAATGTGTGAATGAGATAACAGTTATGATGTGAATTTTTGATGTGAATGAGCCATTCCACAGTGAATCATCTCTCTTTTGCAATGTTAAATGTTGCAAAACGGTGTAAAAAGGCTAAAAAAGGTAAAAAAGCTAAACGTAATTTTTAAAATCAATTATTTTTTATTTATTTTTCAGGGAGACGATCCTCAAAGGGCTGTGTTTGATAGATACTTCACACAAATGGAGCTGTACCTGCTCAAACAATTTGTTTAAGGGGTTGAAACACTCTCTAAATGTTCTCTTTAAATTTCCATCAGGACAGTTGGATCAAAAAATCTTAGGATCTAATCATTATCTTATATGAACAAAACCTATGGAAGGGCTAACAAAAAACACGGGACCCCATGTCCACCATCGGAGCACATAGTCTACTGTTTGTGAAAGGATATGTGAATAAAATAATGTAATACTACTAAAATGATGTCTTAAAATTATGTCTGTAAGGAATTGTTAAATTGAAAATGGCTGTTATTTAGTTTGAACATGGAATATTTTGAAATTGAAGTCAAATGTTATTTACCGTGTGATTTAATCAGTAAAGACACATATATGCCACATTTATCAGGCTTTAGAAGTTTGTTAAGGGTGTGAGTATGCATGTTCATCAACCTGTCCAACATATTAATACAGGCCTAATGAATCAAGTTAATCGAAAATCGAATATATCCTTTTATAATAACTTTTATTATATAAAAAAAACATGATACATTATATAATGCGTTAAAGATTATTTAAACTGCAGCACTGCCCATATCCAACATTGAAAGCTGCTGCTCGAAAAAACCCTGAAGCGCTGTTGCCTGTGGTGTGTTGTCAAAGTCATTTAATCTATAGCAGGGGAACTCAATTAAAGTTCCAAGAGGTCTGATCTCTACATTTCCTTCCCAGCAAAGATCCAGATAATAATATGTAGCTTACATGGTGTCAGTAGTAATATGGCTTTGAAATTATATCATATATATTTTTGAATAATTTTTATAACTTGCCACATTGGCACAATAGTACTTTGTAAAGAAATAAAAAAAAAAAATTCTCTTAAACAGTCAAAATAGTCTCATCACAACTGGGCCCAGAGACAGCCAAAACAGTTGGGTCTGAAGGATTCAAATATATCATCTAGACTTCATCAATCAAGGGCACTTGGATATGAATATTAAAAGAAAAGACCAACAGTTGCTTTTGACGCTGAATGACAGCATAACGAGTTGAGTAAGCCGTAAAGGGCATCTTTCACTGCCCAAAGCCGGCTTCCTCGCTCCTCCGCTCTCACTACCCTCGACGGTGGAGCGGTCCCAGACCGCTTCCGCCCTGCATGCCATGGCCCCTCCTGCAACCAACACCAGGCCAAGGCACTTCAAAATCTGCACTTGGGTAGTCCTGTTCCTGATGTGCTGCAGGAACAGCGCTCAATGACCGATCGCGCCCCACGGGGCCATGAAGGTCATCTATGGACTGGACCAGGTCGAGATACGAGAGGTAGACAAAGCACACTTTCTCAACTTTCCATCTCCCAGCTCCGTCCATTCGGCGGCACCGTTGACGACTCCGCCTAGCATTCCTCAGCAGTAAAGAAGCAGACGGAGGCCATCTCTAACAACATCATGCCCCATCGCACTTCTAGCATGGACCGTCCTCCTGCGCCTTCCAAAAAAAAAAAAAAAAACATGCAGCTCCGCCTCAACCAAGGGAGGGCCCAGCTCTCAGCCTCAGCATCGAGCACCCCGCAGGAAGCTCACACCCCCCGTCTCATGAACACCAGCATTCCTGAGAGAGACGACACAGAGATCGAGACGTTTGCTCTGGAGTTGGTAAGCAAACCACTCCATCCCCCGGTGGGATTTTTTAAAAAATAGAGCAATTTCCTCTTTCTCTGGGTCACCTGGCCCGCAAATGCCATTCTCATGCCGTCTCACTCTTCCGCCACACCTCAACAGTCCCGGCCCACGCAATTCAGTTTGCCAACACCCCCCCCCCCCCCTTCAGGGGCGTCCACTTTACTGCAGTACACGGCGAACATGCCGATTCCCTGCAAGCGGAAATCGCCACCCTCTCAAAGACGCGATAGAGCCTGTCTCTCCAACCGAGATGAAGAAGGGTCTCTGCAGCCCTTACTTCATCGTACCCAAGAAAGGTGGCGGCTTACGACCGATCTTGGACATTGCAAGTTTTCAACCGGGCTTTACACAAACTTCCATTCAAAATGCTCGTGCAAAAATGCATTTAAACTTGCGTCCGGCATCTAGATTGGTTCGCAGCGGTAGACCTGAAGGACACGTACTTCCACGTCTCAATATTGCCCCTTTCAATGGTTCGCGTTCGACGGCCAGGCATATCAGTCCCCTCGCGTCTTTACGAAGGTCGCAGAGGCAGCCCTTGCCGCCCATCCGCATACTCAACTACCTCGACGACTGTCTCATCCTGGCCCACTCTCGAGATTTACTATGCGCCCACAGCGACCAGGTGCTCAGGCACCTCAGCCGTTTAGGGCTTCAGGTCAACTGGGAAAAGAGCAAGCTCGCCCCGGTTCAGAGCATCTCTTTTCTCTTTTTCAGACCTCTGCTTTCTGCGGGCAGGAGTCCCCTTGCAGCAGGTATACAGAAGTGTCTTGGTCACGACCGACACCTCCAAATTGGGTTGGGGCGCCGTGTGCGACGGGCCGTTGGAAAGGGGCCCTGCTGTGCTGGCACATCAACTGCCTAGAGTTGTTGGCTGTATTCTTTGCCCTGTGGAGGTTTCTCCCACTAGTTCAGGGCAAACACGTCTTGATCAGATCAGACAGCACCACCACGGTGGTGTACATAAATCGCCATGGCGGTGTACGCTCCCGCCACGTCACAACTCGCCTGTCGTCTCCTCCTTTGGAGCCAGCAGCGACTCGAGTCGCTGCGCGCCACTCACCTCCCCGGCAATCTCAATGTGATGACAGACGAGCTATAATGACAATGCTTGCCCAGTGGAGAGTGGAGGATTCACCCCCAGTCGGTCCAGCTGATTTGGGAATGGTTCAGCAAGGCTCAGGTAAACCTGTTTGCCTCCCAGGAGACCTCCCACTACCCGCTCTGGTATGCTTGAAAAAAGGCTCCCCTCGGGGCAGACGCACTGGCACACAGCTGGCCCACGGGGCTGCGCAAGGTCAGGGAGGACGAGGAACAAGTCACTCTGGTGGCTCCCTATTGGCCCACCCGGGCTTGGTTCTCGGTCTTTTTTCCCTGAAAGAATAGGAAACTGGGTAAGACCCCCCTTTCCCCCCCCAGTGTGTGACTCTATGTGAGAAACATAGAGAAAAGAGGCCCGGCTAGGATCGGCCCGTTCCCAGGTTGGCAAGCCTCACCTTGTTCCCCTGTCTAGGGTAACTATAAGGATTCCGACGACTTTATGGGGCATTGGGGAGGGGTACGTGCAGTCTGATATAGCTGGTCGTTTTGGCACATCAAGTACCTGCCCGCTCCTGTGTCAGCAGTACACATGCACGTGATTTAAATTGGACCCCTAGTGTCGCTTCTTCGACACAATGTTGAAGTGTGTGACAGACGGGGAACGTATGGATGTAACCTCCTTTCCCTGATGGAGGGAATGAGACGTTGTGTCCTCCCGGCCACATCGCTGAGCCGAGCCACTGTTGTGGCCGGACCATTTCCGGCTCTTCAGAAAAATCCTGAATGAAACAGATGCATTTCCCCGCCTTTGTACCCGTATGTCTGGGGGCGGGACATGCAAATTCTGTCTGCCAACTTCTCATTGGCCTTTTTTCATAGATCAGAGGTATATTCGGCGCTCAAGAGAGACCCCTAGTGTCGCTTCTTCGACACAACGTCTTGTTTCCTCCATCAGGGAACGGAGGTTACGTCTGTAACCTAGACAATTTCTAAGGTCTTTTTCTCACCAGAATTATCAACAGAAGGCTTCAGCAAAACTCTCCATTTGCTCTCCATTTAATGTAATTCCTGTCTATGAGAAACTAGTGATATTAAAGAGATCTCATTTGTAATTTCTCTTTCCTTTGGGTGGCATCAATTATTTTTCAATCTTGCATTTATTCTGCATATGTAAATCCAGAGTGTGTGTGAGTATGTGTGAGTTTGTGTAAAGGTGCATGCTTGAGTGTATGCTGACATGTGTAGACCACTTCAAAGCCCGACAAGAATGAGAATATAGCATTTCATCATTATGGGCCTCTCTGTTATATTCTGTCTGTCTGGCAGAATTAATTAAACATGTTTTAAATCCCTCATCAAGATAACCGCTGTCTCTGCTGCATGACTGTTCCACTTAGTCCCTCTCCACTGTCTCGCATACACGCTTAAACAAATATACTCTGAAAATAGGCTAAGCATTAGCATGGATGTGACAATCAAAATGAGCAATTCCCTAGTCACAGTGCATCTTACCACCCCCACCCATACAAACTAAAATTTTACATGGGTATCAAGTGTTTTCAGAATTCTTGACTGCCTGTCCAAAACAGCTATTATTATAATTATTATTATATAATTATATTATAATTTTTGTTAGAGACCTCCAAAATCACAATTAGAATACCAGTAAAACAGCTCTGGGAATTTCCCATAGCGAGAAGTTGTAAAATCACTGGAAAGGTTGTGTTTGTATGCTATGTGTGAACAAGAATGTAAGGTTAAACCATCAAAAAAGTTCTAATAAAGAAGAAACAATTACTCCACGCCATTTAACTTGTAAACATTACTTGTTAACCACAGATAGTGTCTCTGTCTTCAGATGCTAGTGATTGCATTTTGTTTCTACAGTTCATCAGTTTCGTTTTACGTCGTGGAATACGTGTCGTTGTGTCACAAGCAGCTGCATAAATGTAAACATTTGCCAGAAAAATAAAAACATCATTATGGACTGTGTACGTTCAGATACAATTAAGCAGAGGTGCGACCAAGTCATTGTTTTGCAGGTAAGTTTCAAGTCTTTGTCTCAAGTCAAGTCCTAAGTCAAGACAGGCAAGTCCAAGTACTAAGTCCTCAACTTTATGTGTCAAGTCATTAGTGCTCTTTGCCAAAATTAGTGTCAAAGTATTGATTACTATACTGCCCTACAAAACAAAAAGGCAGTAACTGCATTTTTGGTCAAAAATGAGTTATTATCATTTTCATGACATTCAAGGCATCCTTTGTTATGTGATAAAACATTTTATCTCAAATGTGTGTCGTTTTGGAGAAAAATGGTAGTCGTTTGTACAGTAACTGCAAAAAGCCCTGACAGGATAACTTTAAAGTCATTTTTCTCATTTCTGCACTCTGTGTAGTTACTGCCTTTTTGCTTTGTAGGGCAGTATAGTAATTACAACCTCCACAGTATTAGCCTCATTTTAGCACAATGTCATTCTTGAATGTGCAATCTTCAAACTTGGTCCTACTCTTGTGGGAAGTTGATTGGTTCGTTCTCTGGTTGAATGTGGAATGTGGAAATGCAGATTTGCTAAATCAAACTAATTGTTTATTGGGGAAATAAATAGTTGATTTGCTGGATATTTTTAAATGTACAACTCTGATCTTTGGTTTTAGAAGGAATAAAGTCTTTCCAATTAAGAGGGCTCGATTCCAAATCAAGTCGCAAGTCATAGTTGTCAAAATCTAAGTTGAGTCGCAAGTCTTCTTTGATTATGTCGAGTCACAAGTCGTCAATTTTGTATCTCGAGTCCAAAACATGAGACTTGAGTCCACAACCCTCCAAATAAGTCCTACTCCACCATGTTTTCAAAGTAGAAGCCTGCATTTTATGCAATAAGGTGTGCTAAGTGGTTATTACAGTGTTGTGAAGTGGTTTCTTGAGTGTTCTTGGTGGTTGCAAGTTAATTGCTTATTGGCCCAAGTCAAAAGATCCCTCCCCTTAAGTCTCTATAAGTGTTTTTCCACCCTCAGGCTGAATGGTTCTGGGCATGTTAAGTAACAGTCCCAGTAGCAATTTGGTGTTGTATGATACGATTACAAACCATTCACGGCCTGAAATTCTCAGGACAGAGAAGTGTTCTGGTAGAGCAGCTTTAGCGACATGGTGACTCACAATTGGTCTCTTGCTCAATCTGATTTTGCGTCACCATAATTGCAAAAGTAACCGTAACCATGTCAGTGATCATAGATCAACACAGAATGGTGCAATGAGAACTGCTTGTCCCAATGATAATTTGATATTCTGATCCCTGTGGCTTGGTTCCCTCACTCAGTGTGAGTCTATGAGATTCTTTCTCCTGTTTTATCATTCGTCAGGCAAAAATTAAAAGTCCAGTCACTTACAATGTAATGCCGTCTCTTCAACAGGCTGCATGATTTGAGGTTTCATTCATATCCATAGTCAAAAACGGTGCAGGACATGTATTTTGCAAATAAAAACACCCAGCTTGATAAACCATTCCTGTCATGTTGTTACCACTATCCTTTTCACCAACAACTGAGAGCAACTCAACAACTTAAAAAAACCCCACCTCAACCAGTGCAGGAACTTAATCACATTTACCCCAATCTGTAATGTCATGAACATCAGAGAGCTCCAGGGTCAATGTCTAACTCGATCCAAAGTGTTGTGGTGTTGCAGTCTGATATTAGTATAGTAATCGGTCTCTAGTTTTTGGCTTGTAGACCGAGTGATGTTTGTTAATGTCTGTAGTTAGCCATCTCTCACACTCTGAGGTAAGGGACAATTCACCTTTTTCTGATCACACCTCTTGCTCAGCGACAACAATGTGTCCTCACTAACCCCTGTGGTACAACCAACCAAATGAGACGAGAGGCCAACAGTTCAGTTTCTTATTATGAGGCATATGTTCAATCCAAACCCATTTCTTCTTTTTATCCTTCTTTTTTATTTCCTTGAAATGCTTTCTATTTCTTCCTGCTTGTCTCATCTGGTTTCTCTATTGTTTGCACCATCCTTTCTTTTTAAATATGGCTAACCAGATTTCGGCTTTCTCTTTAGTGCTATACCCCAGTGAACTTGTTTTCAATTTATCTTTCATCTTTGTGCTTTCTTCTGCTTTCTATTATTCTCTTTTTTTGCTATATGTAGCCATTATATTCTCTTTAATTTTAAACTGCCTCAATGCTTCCCTTTGCTCTCTTTTGGGCTTACCATTGACACAAGAGGCCTGTCAAAAGTGACAACTTTTACCACTGGTCGAGTCAATGTTGCTATGTCAGAGTAAATAGGCTACTCAAAACAAACAGAGGGATTTTTATTGTGCCATAGACACACAGGTTTTAAATATTTTGATAAAACCAACCTATGAATGGTGAACTCATTTACTGTGAATACAGCATAAATACTGGTGTGAAAGGCGGAATCTTTGTAATGTGTCTGACCGGAGTCATTACACTGACACACATGCCACAAACAGCCACACAACAGTGCCAAAGCCCTTCTACCAAGTTGAGTCTACAAGCTTAGCATAAAACAGCTTAACATGGTGGTCCCATACATTCTATATTACCCTCTCTCCTATAATAGAGCAACGTTGGTTGATATCTCAGTAAATAAAATAATTTCTGACAGCGATTTCCAAATGGAACACTAGTTGACTGTTACTTTTTATGATGGAGAAAGGAGCTCTTATCGCTATTTGATGTACAAAACAAGCCCAAATTGAACCTGTGATCAAAATCAATTATTTTAGAGCCTATGTAAGGCACATTTTAATTACCAGAGAAGCACACCATATCTTAACCACCACCAAAACGCAGAATGAGAGAGAAGGGTATAGCTGCAGGCATAGCTCCAAAAAGGAGCATGAGCTTCAAACTGCATTTAACTTGACACAACGTCCCAAAAATGCAGCATTTATAGAGAACGATGCTGAAAATCTATACGTGACACAACTACAGTGATAGGTTCCAGAAGTGCACCTATACATAGACCAGCAAAAAATAGCACAGACAGATGCAAGAGCTTAGCCTTTTAAATATTAAATTTTTTTGGAAAATGTAAAAAAAAAAAAAAAAAATAAATAAATATATATATATATATATATATTTTACATTTTCCAAAAAAATTTAATATAACAATATAAATGCACTAAAATATCACCAATTCATGTAACATGAAACGTTTCCCAAAGTCTAAGTAGGTATAGCTAACTGCTACTTGCAAGAACATGAAGTTGATATTTTAATTGCTTGAATTGCACTGTTGGTAAGAAAATGTTCCACAATAGTAATCTGCCGCTAGACTGTAGCTATCTGTTTTCTACAGCAATCGTGAAGCTGCATTCATGATTTGCATCAGAGCTTCAATGCCAGTGTCAAGCATAGCATTGAACTCAGCATGAAAAGCGCTTGCAAACAAACACGTCTCATTCCAAGTAGGTATAGCTAACTGCTACTTGCAAGAACATGAAGTTGGTAATTGAATTGCTTGAATTGCTCCATTGGTAGGAAAATTCCATATTAGGGAATTTATTCACGTTCAGGGTCATTATTATTTTTAGGGGCATTAAAGCTATAGTTCACCCATAAATGAAAATTTGCTAATAATTTACTCACCATCAGGCCATCCAAAATGCATCTGTATTTTTTGCTTCATCAAAACAGAATTTAAGACTTTTAGGATTTCATTTCAGGCCTCCTCCTCTAAACAATGCAAGTGAATATACTCCATTTTTGGATGGTCCAAAATGCATATTTAGGGTGCATCAAAATAATCCACACGACTCCAGTCGACAAATAAAGTTCTTCTGAACCCAAACAATTGATTATTTTGAGAAACAAAACAATACTTATATACTTTTTAACTACAAATGTTTGCTTGTGTACATCTCTGTGCACTCATGAGAGTGATGACGCACACTCATTGGTAAGGTCACATGGAGGAGAAGGCAGGAAGCGCGTCATTGTTTACAAGAGAAACTTGCACAGACCAAAGTCCAAGTGCCATTCACAAACCAAAACAATCTAAAACAATTTCAAAATAATATAAAATACAAAACAATTTAGAGTGGAGTCGTGTGGATTATTTTGAAGCACCCTAAATATGCATTTTGTACCGTCAAAACAAATCACTTGCATTGTTTGGTGGCCTGAAATTAAATCCTAAAAGTCTTAAATTCTGTTTTGATGAAGAAAGAAACTCAGATACATCTTGGATGGCCTGAGGGTGAGTAAAAAATCAGCAAATTTTCATTTTTGAACTATTCCTTTAATAATTATATTTATTCTCTCTCTCTCTCTCTCTCTCTCTCTCTCTCTATATATATATATATATATATATATATATATTATATAATCACACAAAATTAACACATTAAACTGACTGCCCTAATTATAAGTGGACTTTAGGAATTTAGGATATTGACCTCCCTAAAGATATAGGACTGTAATTAATTAATTTATTTATTTATTTTTGCCTTAATTAGACAGGACAAAGGAAGTGAGAGCAGATGAGTAATGAGCAAATGAGTCAGATTCAAATCTGGGTTGATAAGTGCTATATAAGTATCATCACGTAACATGTCACAGCATGTGTAATATCCACCAGGCCATGTCTTCAACAAATTAGGATATTTTAACAGAATTAAAATTTTATCCTAAAACAAATTGTCAATTTATTTCTTTAAACCAACATTTTTTCACTGCAAGATTGGACTTTTGGCTGGGTCTATCCGTGCTATCAGTTTTGCATTGTACTCTCTTGTCTTTTAAGAAGATTTGCAGCAGCTCTCCACACTTTTTGCAGAGAACCAAAATTTCCATTCTATTGAACAGTTAATGAATAAGTAAAGTGCTTCTCGACAGATTATTCAGGATTACTACAGGAGGACGAAACAGGAATTTATATTACTGGTTCACAGGTACAATATCTCCTCATCCTGTGAGCAATACGGCTCCTCGCTCTGATTTCTCCGCATCAATTCCCATCCATTAGCTTTGAGCACTTCATTTTTCAGAGGTTATCAGGGCCAGGACAGAGGGTAGCAATAATAAAGGGTAAGCAAATGCGGTGGAGAGAGACAGAGAGAGAGAGAGACAGAGAGAGAGAGAGAGAGAGAGAGAGAGAGAGAGAGAGAGAGAGAGAGAGAGTGTGTGTGTGCGTGTGCAGGCAGCATTAAATGTATTGAGCAGGAACAACCTCAATGAAAAATTACAATGGTGACAAGCTTGCTAACAAGAAAGTGCATGTTATTTTCAGATTTATATGCTGAATATTTATTTCTTATTGTGGAGTAACTATATATATATATATATATAAATAAACAGTACTGCAAAATTAAAATGTGATTGATCACGTAACAGAAAAAAAACTCTAAAGTTGATAAAAGATTAAGTATGCAACAAAAACTTTTTTGAAGTGTTTTGTTATTTGGTGAAAGGCAAATGAAAAAAAAAATGGTAACAGTGATTTCAATACGAAAGTGGAGAGGGTGATAGGAAACAACAGGGGAGAACAGGAGGTATGTGTTTGGGATACTTTTAAAGCTGCCAAGTAAAAGTACTATACAATTAAACAGTCCAATTCTTTTGAAGCTAAATGATAACTTTGTGAAATTTAAAGGGAAAGTTCACTCCAAAATACCCTCATGCCGTCTCAAACTCGTATGACTTTCTTTTGAGGAAGATTTTTTGACAAATATATGAGGATATTTTTTGTCCATACAATGCAAGTCAAGAGGTATAAGTTAAACAACCACAATAACAAGACATTCAGTGTTTAGGAGTACATAATGACAGAATTATCATTTTTGGAGGGATGTACTCTGCTGCACTAAATAGTCTTAAAACTGCATACCCGCATCTCCTGGGCCTCCTTCTGACCATCCCAGGCCCAACTGCGTTTCGTGAAGTAGTTGACTGTGGCAAACTCAATGAGAGCAGAAAAGACAAAGGCATAGCAGACCGCCATAAACCAGTCCATAGCCGTGGCATAGGCCACCTTCGGAAGTGAGTTCCTGGCACTTATACTCAGTGTGGTCATTGTCAGGACAGTAGTGACACCTAAGAACAGAAACACAAAACAGGTACATATGATACATATTTGATCACAAATTCCCATTGGAAAAATTAGGGGCACTTTGGAGTTCGGTTGGGCAGCAGTTCCTGCACCACATGCTTGTAGCTATCATACAAAATTTAACAGAGGTTTCAGGTACATCAAGACCTTCTTATCAATATATGTGTCAGCATTTTGAACACATTTATGGATTAAAAAATGACACTATTGGCAGTTTATAGAATGGATCTGTTTTCAAGGGAATTCATATTTTGGTGGCGCACGTCCATACCTGCCCATATAGACATGCCACAGCTGACAAATGGTTAGGTTTAGGTTTATGGCAGGGAGGTCGGTTTTGTTGATTTAAAATTCATTAGTGCAGTAACATTCAGTTTGTGGAAAAATTGTATTCTCTTTTAGAACCAAGCAGTGGACATTTCACCATTGAACTGTGATATGTGAAAGGAACCTCATATCATTTAGCAAAAATGTCGCCACAATCACATAATTTTCAAGGGATCATGCTTCTTGTACATGAACCATCAGAACAAACCAATTCACAAGATTTAATGAATTATCAATGCTACATATTGTCGCTGTCCAATGAAAAACACATATCTCCACTTTTGACAATTTTGACTTTTTACCATAGATGGAATGCACTGAATTAACTCTTCCTACAGTTTGCATTGTACATCAAAATGACCAGTGAAAATATGTTTAATCAGTCAGTCTTTTTAACAAGTATCTCCATTGGCCTTTGATGGACCTTTTGAAGTGTTCATCAAAATCGCATAAGTCCCGCCCTTATGTTTTGGAGAGCGTCAACTAATTAACCTCAGCTGTCCGGCTGTCACTTGAAGCTAGAGTTGGTCTGCTCATCTATAACATCACCACCAAGTATCTTATCTCCTCTTGTTTTAAAATATGTTAAAATATGTACAACTATGAAAGGAGTCCAAAAGCATAGATTGGTGTAAAATAGCACTATTATTTTTTAGTTTGAAATGTATTGAAGAGATTGCCTACATCATACTGGCTCTGTGATTTCCTTGACAACCAAAGCCATTCATGCTTGCACAATGTCAGGTGGCTTTAAAAAGTAGACTTTACCAGCCATATATGGTTGAAAGTTTTCCATCTTCGCAAAACCGCGAGTGAAATGTAATTCTGACAAGCAATTTATGTGTTGGACCAAAAACCGAACTGTCCACTCAATAACCAGACTAAAACCCTAGTCATAAAACTGATTTCGATCTAAAACAGTAAGTGCAAGCACAAATTATATCCAAAAATAAATTCTTTAGCAACCAATAACCTGTAGTCTGTAACTACATGTGCAATTAGAACCCATGATAAGAAAAAAAGTGTATGTCTACATTCGCCCAAGTCTCTAGTGCTCTTTGCTCAAATTAATGTCCAAGTAATAATTACTCTAGTAATTACAACCTCCACAGTATTAGTCCTTACCCACATAGACAAAATGTCCTTAAATTAACTTAAATTAACATTCTGGAACGATTTTGCCGTGACACCATCTGACTAGCTTAAATACAGGACAAATCGTGTCCCATTTGATTCAGGATGCATAATTTCATCTTTAAATATGGGACGATCCCGTATTTTACGGGTGGTGAGGAGGGTAACCCTGTGTGACTCTATCCACCCCAGCAACCGGGCCAATTGGTTGCTTGGGAAGCCTGACTGGATTCACTCAGCATTCCCTGGATTCAAACTTGCGACTCCAGGTGTGGTAGTCAGCGTTTTTTTGAGCTACTCAGGCACCAATGCCATGTAGGTTATTAAAGGGATAAGTCACCCACCAACATTTTGTTGCCATTTTCTCCCCCCCAAGTTGTTCGACACACGTATGACTTTCTTTTTTCAGTAGAACACAAAAGGAGATATTTTTCACAATGTCAGAGCTCCTTTTTTCCATGAGGGTTACTAAAAGATGACAGAATTTTCATTTTTGGGTGAACTATTCCTTTACCATTACTGTAAAGTGTAGCTTCCAGGAAAGGCTACACACCGTTATATTTATCTTTCTATATTTCAAATTCTCATTTAACATGCTCCCTATATGTGAGCTCAAAGAAATATTGCATTTTAATCTCAGTATTGATAAAGGGGCGGGCTGTGTCTCAGTTTAAGATGGTCTTGGATGATCAATCTATCCAATCTATCTAAAACAACTGCGACGACAAAAAAAGCTGCACCATTGGCTAGGGCTTAAACAAGAGCTACCACATTACATCGGTGTTGAAACTACATTCTATAATATTGTAGGATATTTCAAGGACAGACACATTTATAATATATACCACTTCACTTGGTAAAGCATTTCAGTTGAGTTGAGCTCTAAATGAAAGCTCTCAGCATTGGGCTGAATGCCAATGTGCTCAGGTGTCATAGGGTAAAAAGAGGCATCCTTGTAAGTAATGGGAGCTTTTAAAGGTAAGACAAGTAAACAGTCCTTTGGGAAGTGTGCTGACCTGAAACCAAAATTAGATTCATACACCAACAGCATGGGCCTTATACAGCAATGCCTGTTCATCAACCATGATGTGTCCTTGTATATGATCTGTGTAATTCAGATGTATATAGATACTATATACATGTTTCCATGTGTAAATATGTGATATTAGAGATTGCTTTGAAAAAAAAAAAAAACACTACCAACCAAAAAAACACTAATGACCAACATGATCATACTGGAAATTGACATGTTGCTACCGTATGTTCTGGTACACTGAAATTGACTCCATTATGCTGAGTTAGGGCCAAAACATACTCTTTGCAAGTACTTGAATGCAGACACATCTTGCAATGTAAGCACAATGTCACGTGTCATTGCATTCTGATACGTGTCATATTGCAATCCATAACCCCATGCAAGCACGCGTTACATTCTCATCATGCCGCAAGGGGCACTATAGTGAGATGAGTGTGAACGGTCCGCTTCTTTGGTCAGCTTTCTCTTTCAAGTCAACTACTGTCATGGTAGAGCAACAGTTCAAAGAGAATGTTACTCAACAAGTAAATAAGTGTAAGTCAATATATTTATAGGAATTTATCAGAATAATGACATATACTGTATAGTTCAATGGCACAGATGTTACCCTAAATTAACCTAAATTACCCCCTTGTGTACTGAGGTTTGTTCCCGCCACAGTAACGCTAGAATGCACGTTAAGCATGTTCAACTAGACCACGTGCGGTCAATGCAGTGGCCAAGCGATCGCATCTGCTTTCAGGTATTTGCATAAAGTACGTTTTAGCCTATACTGACAAGCGGCATCTCAGATTCTACATTTTTTTTTATCAATTTAAATGTGTTTTCCTTTTCCTGTAGTGCTACTAATAGCGTGTCAGTAACAAAGGTTCTGGTCCCATGGAAACTGGGAAGTAATCACATTCACATAATCAATAATGAGCATGATTTGAAGGTTGCAGTTTCATTTTAAAAAATTAACTGATGGTTAGGTTTAAGGTTGAGGTTTGGATAAGGAGGTAGAGTTAAAAAATATGTATTCCTCTTCACTGTATTACATAATTTATGACTAAAAACAACTCACTATTGGTGCAATTCTGTAGACATTTTACCCAGAAACTGGAGCATACAAGCAACCATACGTTCAACACTTCCAGCTTCGGCCACTGGGGGCAGTGATTAGAATTTAGGTAAACATATACTGATTTCAGCTGTAGAACTTTCAACCTACTGTCGCCAAATTCACTGCGAGATCAGTCTGTCATTTTGTAATACAATATATATATCGGCAAGTGCGATAAATTGGCCAATATTCTGAATTTTTTAATTATCGGTACTTCCAGTATCTTCCTTCAAAACTCTGTTCCTATGAAAACTGCAAGACAGTCAGCCTGTGACACTCCATGAAGGTGATCCGAGCCATATAAATTGGAAGCCATCAGTAGATTGATGCTCGCTTGATCCTTAGGAGCGTGTGAGTGCAACTTCAAAGTAAAAGTGCTTCACATGCGCTATACGTAAGTGTCATATTCACCGTGCACTGTATGTGCAATTAGTTTGATTCGGCCTTCAGTGAGAAAATGAGATTGCTAATGTGCCAGTGGCAGCTGGACTACTACTGTGTGCAGTGTTGTTATTTCCTTCTTCTTTGTATATTAAAATAATTATTTTCCCAAGCAAAGGACTAACATTGGATGACAGAAACCAGAATAAACTGCTATCTATCATTTAAAACACACAATCTTATTTTTTTTTAAAGTTTTTTAAAATATTTTTATCATTACAAAGTTAACGTTTTGTGTGAAACATTGAGTGATTCCAGTGCTAAATTATTTTTTAGCAATTATAAATATATATGTAATTTACAGTAATCAATTGTGTATTATATCGGCCACCATGCTCTCTGGATATCGGCATCGGCCATTAAAAACATATCGGTCAACCACAAGTAATGACATCTACCAGCAGAGGCTTACTGGATTCCCAAACCTTTTCCCTTTGGTACAAAAGTAAATAAGAGCACTATATGAATTAAATTGTTATATAATGTGTGTTGTGGAGAATGGCTGCAATTCAAATGATTATTGAGCGCTGTTTTCTCCCATAAATGTCAGTGGCTTACAATTAAATTGAAATCTATGGCTGACGAGTGGCTTAGAGTGTCAAAAAGTCTAATGGCAGAGAAGATTCTCATTAAACTTTTCTCTTGGTTTTATCTCCATCTGAAAATGGAGTGAAAAGCATGGGGGACATTATAGAGACAGAATGTCACATGAGTCGCTATTGTCTCTGCGGACACAGACGTCTATTGTATTCAGTGAGCGGTGAAAGTATAAATTACACATTACAGTGTGGAGTTGTGAAGAAAATGGCAAAACAGAATTATCTTATGTGAAATGTCAGGTCAGACCCTTCAGAGTAGATCCTGGAAACTGGCAGCTATCCAGGGCATAAGAGATTTATTAAATATCCAAAAGTGCTGTTTGCGAGATGATGCAGCAGCTTAGAAACACTGAAATATGATTCACATTTTAGTGGGGTGGATGAGAAGTGTTCTTCTCTGAATAATTTTAACAAAGACAAGGCAAACATAAGTAGTCGTAGAATCCTAAAAATAAAGGTTCTTCAACTGTACTTTGCAGAACCCTGTTCTTATCAAGAATCACTGATATCTGCATCATTGTTCTTGAATAAGCTAAATACTGTAGTTTTTAGATTTAAAGTTAACTTTTGTCAAAATACTTTCCTATGCCAGTTTAATATGCATTAACAACTTTAAGCAAGTAATTTGTAGGTTTATTCCCCTGAAAATTGTAACACTGTGATTATGTAACAGTATTGCTCTGTTTTTTGAACATCATGACCATCTGAACATAGCAAACATTGGCACAACCAATGCCATGAGTTGGGGGCAGGACTCCCAATGGAAGTTAGGAGGAATATTTATGAAACAAAGCAGAAATGTGTGTACACTTACCCTTGAAAAACATTCTTCATTTAACATTATAGGTTACACTATATATTAAGCTCAGGATATTGATTTTTTGGGTCTTTACAAGTACATAGATGGTTTTCTAAAGAACCATGAAACTAAAAGTTTCCTATGGCATCATAAGGCCCTTTCCCACTGCAGGAACTAAAACCCGACTTAAGCCCTATTCAGGCGGGACTAGTTTTCCCTGAAGAGGTTAGTGAAATTCGTGTTTCACAGAGATACTTTGTGATTTTAATCCCGTCCGAATCTGACAAGTCTGTGTTTTTCTCACGCAACCTCTGTATAAATTAATGAGCAAATTACCTACTGTTTTTCGACTAACTCAAGGGTCCTCTGAGAAATCTAATCCCATCCGAATGCGAATGTCTGTGATTGCTGATATTGCATTTTCACAACGCTTCTCCTCATGTATTTTGACCTACATGAACTACTGTTAAGATCGCACTTATGCACACCATCAGGACCAATATTCAGCCTGCTGCGTGACTCAATTTGGATATAGTTTTTTTGCTATCCAACGAAAAATAAGAAAGTAAAATAAAAAACAAGGAGAGCCAAATCCCCAAAAATGCTAAGACTGGCCACTGTAATATCAGTGTCTGGTAAAATACTCACCTTAATTTCTCAGCTTAATTAAGTAATGTTATAATCTTCATTATTATTTCATTGTTTTTATTATAGGCAGCCACTTCTATAAACTATTTATATAATTTATGTATAATTAATTACAATTAAATAACTAAATTACATTATTAATTGTCCATCCATCGTCAACCGCTTATCCTGTGTACAGGGTCGCAGGAGCCTATCCCAACTAACATTGGGCGAAAGGCGGGGTACACCCTGGACAGGTCACCAGTCCATCGCAGGGCCACACATAGTAGACAAACAACCACTCACACTCACATCCACACCTAGGGCAATTTTTGGAGACATCAATTAACCTAGCCTGCATGTCTTTGGATTGTGGGAGGAAGCCAGAGCACCCGGAGAGAACCCACACAGACACGGGGAGAACATGCAAACTCCACACAGAAAGGCCAGGGCAACCGGGGTTTGAACCCATGACCTTCTTGCTGTGAGGTGACAGTGCTAACAAATTTTATCACCTAAATGATATGTTCAACCTTCTGTAACACCCACATCTAGAAAACAGACACTCCCACCTCTGTAAACATTTATTTAGCCCCATCCGAATCAGTACATTAAATCTTAGACGTCAGGTGATAATAATAATTGTAACTCAAAAGTTGTTTAGAAAACTAATTCTGTCCGAATAGGGCTTTAGGCACTTTTACCCAAAACAACTACTTTTCATTGAACTATTGTTCCTCATAGCCGTTTAGAGAGACATTTTTAGGTCTTATGGTACTTTTTGGGAGAAGAGGGTATGTGGGAGGTATAGTATCCAAAAACATTCTCCTATGATATCAAAGGAACTTAAAAGGGTTCTCCTATGACAGCATAGGAACCTAAAATGGTTCTCCTGTGACATCATATGAACCTAAATGGGTTCTCCTATGACATCATTAAAACTGAGAAGGGTTTTCTGCTTACATCATTGGAACCTAAAAGGGTTCTACTATGAAACAATTTGAACCTACAAATGTTCTCCTATGACCCCATTGGAACCTAAACTTGTTTTCCAATGACATAATTGGCCAAAAAGATTCTCCTATGACATCACTGGCCTAAAAGGGTTCTCCCATGACCACATTAGAACCTAAAAGGTTCTCCTGTGACATTACTGGTCTTAAAGGGTTCTCCTATGACACTATTGGAACTCAAAATTGTTCTCCTATGAATCATTGGAAACTAAAAGTGTTCTCCTGTGACATCATTGGCCTTTAAGGGTTCTCCTATGACCCCATTGGCAGAGGTGGGTAGAGTAGCCAAAAACTGCACACAAGTAAAAGTACAAGTACTAACATAAATAATTACTTGAGTAAGAGTAAGAATGTATACAATTAAATGAATACTCAAGTAATGAGTAACTCTTTACTTTTCACAAATGACATCATTCACCATGATATTGTTCTAAACTCCTATTACTTTTTTTCTTCCATGCAACACAATAAGGAGATTTTAGACAAAATGCTAGCCTGAGTCACCATTTACTTTCAGTGAATGTGTTTTTTTTTCTCTCCATATTTTGAAAGTGAATTGTGACTGAGACTGTTAGTCCCTAACATTCTGTCTAACATCTTTTGTGTTCCACAGAATACAGAAGGTAACACAGGTTTGGAACAATATGAGGGTAGGGAAATTATGACAGAATATTATATTATGGCTGAGCTACCACTTTAAAGGGATAGTTCACCCAAAAATGAAAATCTTCTCATCAATTACTCACCCACATGCCATCCCAGATATGTATGACTGACCTAACTTCATAACACAAATTATGATTTTTAGAAGAATATTTCAGCTCTGTAGGTGAGTACAATGCAAGTGAATGGGTACCAAACTTTTGATGCTCCAAAAAGAACATAAAGGCATCATAAATGTAATCCATAAAAGTTAACCCCATGTCATCAGAAGTGATATGATAGGTGTGAGTGAGAAACAGATGGATATTTAAGTATTTGTTTTTATCTTGCTAGAAATTCTATTTTTGCCCAACAGGGGGCGATATGCAGAGACGAATGTGAATCAGTAGAAAAATGTGAATGTGATCTGTTTCTCATCCACACCTAACACATCACTTCTTAAGATATTGATTTAACCACTGGAGTCTTATGGATTACTTTTATGCTGACTTATGTTATTTATTTATTTTACTTTAAAATGTTGGCACCCATTCACTTGCCAAAAGAGCTGAGAAATTCTTCTAAAAATCTTAATTTGTGTTCAGCAGTTGAAAGTAAGTCAAATAAATCTGTGATGGCATGAGTGTGAGTACATGATAAGATAATTTTAATTTTTGGCTGAACCATCCCTTTAAGGGTTCTTGTCAGATCTGAATGAATGTGTCGATAAGAAGAGAGGTTTGGAAACCTTCCTAGAAATTACTATGGTGAAAACATGAAAAATGCCCCACAGGGATATTATATATATAATGCTGAAAAATAAATCAAAACAAGATCATGCTTTATGAATGCCTACTTTCGCTATTTCATAGTTTTTATTGTCCTGTGTTGATTCTTAGTTCAGTGTAGTTACAGTTTTTAGTGTCGAAAGGATATAGATCATTAGTTCTGTACACAGTATCGCAGCTCCCTAAACACAGCATAGGCCTGCGTAGGGCATCAACCACGGTCGTGGAACACTATCTTCGCTAAACGATCACCTTGCTCCCGCACATCTCAAAGCATTTACACTTAACTTGGATGTTTACATGAATGTATACAGTTAATCAACCCAAAGTAGCTGTGATAGTTTTCAGTACCCCTGTGACAGCACAGGATAAATGCTTAATACTGCTAATGACATGTGGGATGAGGGACAAAGCACACTTATATATTGCTGCACTGATTTCAAAATGTACACTTAAAAACGTATGTCATAAGAACCCATATTTACAGAATCACCCTGAAACCTACCATCAGAAAAGAAAAGCCAGCATTATCATTAGAGCCAAAACTTACCTCAACTACATGCTGCCTTAAGTTGAAGCAGCAATTTTATTCATGAAATATCCGCTTGTCTTGGTGTTAAATTAAAGCATGACAAAACTAGACTATTTTTACTGTGCGGTGCAAAGAAAGTTTTTCACTTTGTTTGAAGAGCATGATGCCGCAGCAGTGATGGACTCGTCTTGAGTGACAGCCTGTGACAGCGCATGCAGCTGTGTGAACGTCCGCTGTCGTAAAAGTCCCATTCAACAGTCTCTCAATAAATTCTGCATTAACTAAAATGAACACAGTAATGTAATAACAGGAACGCCACCCATTGTAATGAAGTGAAAGTACAACATTTTCATTAGAAATTTACTCGAGGGAGAGCAAAACGTACCCACTTTCATCACTATTCTATAAGTAATTTTTTCCCAAAAAAATTCAATGTAAATAAGTAAATGTAGTGCATTTCTACCCACCTCTGAAAATTGGAACATAAAATTGTTTTCCTATAATATCATTGGGCTAAAATGATTCTACTATGAAATAACTGGAACCTAAAAAGGTTCTGCTATGGCATCATAGGGACATATAGAGTTTCTCTTATGACAATACAGGAATCTAAAAGAGTTCTTCTATGGCATCAATTATTAATCCTCTTTTGGAACCTTTCTTCAATTTTTTCCTAGGCATTTATGATTAATGTCAAATCTATGGGCAGCAGTTAGTTGAAATCTGCAGAGGTGAGTGCTCAGTGGAGCCAGCTTTGGATGTGGCATACACAACCTTTAGGCATCTTGGAAAATGCTACGTTTAGCACAGTTTGTCTACCAGCCTGGCTGCTACATTACTTCAGTGCCAAGCCTGCGGCACGAGATCCCCGCTGTTTTATCACATCTGCAGACGTTGGTGAGCGAGCCCTGCGGAATATCAATAAGGGTCTGCTCTGGACCTCATTAGTACTTCTCAATTGAAGCCTACCTGCATACATACAGTGGTTGTCAGCTAGCAGAGACACAACTAGGAAATTCTGGAAACAGTAGATTTAATTGACAAGTAGTAAATTTACATGGCAAGCACTAGGGTTGAAACATAGAAAAGAGTCTCTTTCTTGATGTGAAAATCTTTCTTTTATAAGTAGCAAGGGAAGCCGGGGCTAGTTGTCACACAGGAAAGTTGTCATAAGTTTTCTCAGTAACTAAATGGTTTTGAGAATAAAATTACAATAAAAAATTGGGTTTTCTCTAGCATTTTCTCTAAATGTTTTGTATGTTGGTTTGAAACACCAAGGTCAAACCCCTCCTATATTAGAAGAATTTGTTTTTAATTCTACCTTCCAAAGTAAATTTTAACAATCATCATATTACTGCTGTAGCTGATAGGGGAAAATTGATTTTAACCTAAATTTTGAGCAAAATATGTGCAATTAATGTAAAAGTTAGCACATTTTTGTTGTCACGTGTTTTTTAAATGTCACAAATTTGTACAATTTATCAATTACAAAATTAGTTGGCTAAAACAATGGTTTGATATTTTTAAGACTTTTTACATTTTTGTTTCTTGAATCGTTTCTTGAAATTGTGCCCCATAATTCTTTTACTTTTTAATCCTATGTCATGAAAGAATGGTATTACTTTTTGCTACCAGTAATATAGCCCTTTATTTCTTTGGCAACATATGCACAACTTTCTGCTAACTGGGATTTATAAAGGGAAGTTGGTACAGACTCAGTGTATATATGGTTTTATAAATCTGAAATCTGTTGTGTTTACGCACTTTTCCTGATTTAGGCATATGCCACATTATAGTGTAAACCTACGAAAGTCTTGATACGTGATCTCAGTTATGCTTCATCGAAGGGCATTTACACACCTGGCTCCTTTGGAGCATTTGCTTCAGAACCTGGCGCGTTTTCTCTCTTGGTTCGTTTCATTTAGGCATGTATGAACACAGCAATCACGGTCGAATCCGCACCAAAACAATCGGTCTGAGACTGCCTGAACGAGGTATTCTCGGACCAGTTGCAAACGAACTCTGGAGCGGTTCGCTTCTAGTGAGAATGCAAACCGACCCAACGGACCAACGAACCGAACAATATCCCTATAAAAAGCAAGAACATAACTGAGGGATCTTTGGATTAGACACCTGTAGATCAGCACTTCTCTGGAATTCATTATCAAAACGTGGATATAGCCTTATGGCAACTATATTAGATATAATTACACATTTAAAATAGCTGTTTTATAATTCCTGAGGAAATGTTAGTACGATCGTTTCTCTCTTTTGGATAGTGGCAGTACATGGATAGGATGGCATTTGCAACTTTTTGACAAATAAAACATTTGTACACGGCTTTACTCTGCTGTTTGTGTGTATGTGTGTACATGCAAGTGAGGGAGTGAGAAAGATCTGTAAGAACAGGCATGTTTCAATGACTAATGACAGATAAAAATATCCATGATGGAAACTTTACAAATCATATCCATCGAGTAATTTGTAATTGGAGCACAACCTCTATCTGGCGATGCTCGAAAATTCTCTAAAATTATTAAACGGTATATCAATGGATGAGCTTAACCCTGGAACAGCAAATAAACATAGTGACCAAAAAGAGGACCGCTTGCTCACATGTGACTTTTATTGACATATTTTTGGTCCATTTGAAATGTTGCCTTGTGAAAGTGAACCGAACCAAGAAGAAAATGCAACAATTTAGTCCCCTTTTCGGAACAAAGCAAATGTCTACAGGTCTGAAAATGCCCTAAGTATCAGCTTTGTCCTTGCAGAAATTAAATTAGAAAACAATTTAGATCATTGCTGACATACAGTAAGAGTATGTCGTCGTAAGAAATAGCACAGATCTGGTCTTTGGTGTTATTACATGGCCATCACACCCAGGAAGTCTCCACAAAATTTGGCCACAAAATTCAACAAAATACTTTCCCAAGGAATATTTCTTGTCTCTGTTGACTGTGTGGGCTTCCCACCATGAAGGAGGTCTTCCTGACATATTTTATATCAGCTAGAACAGCTCCTCCTGGGCATGTGTTGGCACTATAAACAACAGCAGGCTCTGGATCGCTGATTAGCCTGCACGCACACTCACCCAGCGGGAAACACTTGGGGTTGCTATGACACACTCTTCAACTCTCTTTTTGGACAAGGTAAGCAGGAGTGAGTGTCTGGAACACAAGAGGATTGGAGTAAAAGGCAGCACATGCTGGAGTGGCTGTAGGTGGAGAGGCGAAGAGTTCGTCTGGTGGGGCTTCTTGGTATGAGAGCGGCGACTGTTTAATGATGTGATTCTCACGCTGCGTGTGATCGCTGAATATTCATGTTTATAGACTCAAAACTCAACTTGGCTTATGTAAAATCAGTTGGATACAACTTCCCTCTTGTCTTTATGAAATGATGTACAGTATAATATGATACTAATTACTGCAGCATTCACTGTGCTCACTGCTTTTAATTCGATACAAGTAAATTAGTGCCTCTGTTATTAGTTTTTATTAGTGCCATTTTATTTATTTTTCTGATCCCTCTTGTTTACATCAACAGCCAACATTCTGTTTAAAATTCTTGTAATAAGATTAAAGTTACTAACTTTATTTTAATTTAATAAAGTACATTTCTAAAATATTATTATGACAGCTGAAGGGCATGTTCTCTTTAATGAGTTATTGTAAGGGTGAAACGTGTGGTGCTGAGAGTATGATTCATGTGCGACAATGAACTAGGAGGAAATATAGACATTATTTTGAATTCTTTGTGTGAAAAAACTAAAACTTTAGCTTTAGAAAGTAACTTAAAGGAATATTACTTGTTCAGTATAATGGCATAATGTTGATTTCCACAAAAATGAATTTCGACTTCTTTAAAAAAAGTAAAAATTGGTAATATCCGTAAATGTTAAAATATAAGTTATAAGTTATATCCAATTTTACAACTTCGTTGCAATGGCACCATAAACCATAAACAATATAAACCCTAATGTAATTGTAAAAACAGATTTAAACAACTTTACAGCTCAAGTAATACTCAGGTTTTAACAAACTAATTGTTTGTACAAACTAACAGATTGTAAGTGCTTATTTAAAATGATAAGCTTCACATTTCTGCCTATAAAACCTCAAAAAATTGGCCCTATTTACCTGTGCCACACTGTAACCTCGATTTTATTTTTTAAAAGTAATGTATGTTTTTTGTGGTAATCAATATATAATGCCACAAATGCTTAACTTGTATTGAACCCAGAATATTTCTTTAAAAGTAATTAGTAATTTGATTTAATTTCCCATGATGTAATTATTAAAGTAATCTGATAAATATTTTTTTAGAAGAAATTAGTATTGAAGTGTATTTTTTTTGTATTTTTTTTTTGTATTTTTTTTGAGTAACCCAACGTGTCCACATCTGTGTGCATCCTTTCAGCTCAAAAACACGTTATTCACAACCCCTGCAAAACAGTTTAACAAAACAAAATCAGTATTTAAGCGATTTTAATTCTTCACAACGAACACATACAAACCAAAGAACACTGTCACTCACTCGACATTGTGTCTTTGTGAAGGTCGCCCTTGGGAGCCCCAAACACCTCTGATCTTTGAGAAAAGGCAAATGGAATTTGCATTCCACTCCCCTGGAAATATGGGTATAAAAGGAGCTGGTTCGCAACCACTCATTCAGATTTTTTCTGCCCACATGGAGACATCGTTCATGGATGCGTCACGTCCTCATTGCGAGAACATGACCATAGCGATGTTGTGGACCAGGGAGACGGAGACCTGCTACAGACCTGGAGCTGGTAAATAGCCACTCCATCCCCTGGTGGAGGACTGGGAGAAGCCCTTGTTTTCCTTTTCTTTTGATTTTGCCGTACGCCCAGGGGGCTGTGGTACCACATTCAGTGTCCACGGCCGTCGTTATCACGACCGCTGGGCACCGTTCCTTTATGGTAGGTATGGCACTCCGGAGGCAGGCCCCCGCAGCCGCGCTCCTAGCTGTGGCACAATTGCACAGATGCCAGGATGGTTGTGACAGGCCGCAAGGATGATTTCCCTCCCTGTCCCGGACCTCTCCTATGGTGGGTATACAGAGGGAGGTAAGTGCTTCGACTCAGCACAGGCACGAGTGGCACCATGAGGCCCCACCTGCCGGTACGTCCAACTCAATTGTCCACTTGGTCCCCCTTGCCCGGAAGTGTGGCTCACCCTCCTCAACCTGTCGCAGTGGCTAACCAGGACCATAAAACTACTCAATTCAGTTCACCAGGCATCTGCCCAGGTTCAAAGGTGTCCAATTCACCTTGGTGAAGCGGGAGAAATCCCTGCTGCCTTGCTCGTGGAAATTGCATCCTTTCTACAGAAGGAGGCGATAGAGCCTGTCCCTCCAGCCTAGATGAAGAAAGAGTTTACATCATCGTGATGAAGAAAGGCCAATCTTGGACCTGCGAGTACTGAACCGGGCCTTGCACAGACTCCCGTTCAAGATGATGACGCAAAAACGAGTGAGCGTCCGGCATCAAGATTTGTTTGCGGTTGTATACCTGAAGGACGCGTACTTCCAAGTCTCGGTTCTACCTCATCAGTATAAGGTCTGTCCCTGTCACCTTCACAAAGGTCACAGAGGCAGCCCTTGCCCCACTAAGGGAAGTGGGCATCCACATCCTCAACTATCTCGACAACTGGCTGATTCTAGCTCACTCACAGGATTTGTTGTGTGCACACAGGGACCTGGTGCTAGGGGATGGGTTCCCCTAGAGTAGGTCTTCAGGCAAGCTGGCATCACAGTAGATGCCTCCAAGTCGGGCTGGGGTGCCGTGTGCAACGGGGATGCAGCCACCGGTTTCTGGACTGGCCCGAGACTGCGTTGGCACGTCAACTGCCTCGAGTTGCTGGCAGAGTTGCTCGACCTGCGGATGCTTTGGCCACTGATACAGGGCAAGCATATGTTGGTCTCCTCTTCTGGAGTCAGCTGCGCCTCAAGTTGTTGCGAGCCACTCACATCCTGGGTGGTGGATGCACTATTGTTGCAGGTCACGCTCAGGGGAGAGTGGAGAGTATGCGTTCCCCTCAGTGAACCTACTTGCACAGACACTGTGCAAGGTAAGTGAGAACGAGGAGCAGGTCGTTCTAGTAGCACCCTACTGGCCCACCTAGACCTGGTTCTTGGACCTCACGCTCCTAGCGACAGACCCACCCCTCCCAGCAAATTCACCTGAGGAAGGACCTTCTTTCTCAGGGAAGGGGCACCATCCTGCACCTGAGACCAGACCTCTGGAATATCCACATCTGGCCCTTGGACGGGACAGATTAGTAGGTTCAGTGCTTTCCTTCCTGCAGGAGAGACTGGAGTTGCGGCTGTACACCTCCACCTTGTAGGTGTACATGGCCGCTATAGTGGCACCCCACGATGCAGTTGATGGTTAGTCTCTTGGGAAGCACAACCTGGTCATCAGGTTCCCTAGAGGCTTGAGGAGGTTGAATCCACCCAGACCACGTCTCATCACCTCGTGGGACCTCTCCATGGTCCTTCAGGGCCTACGGGGAGCTCCATTCGATCCCCTGGAGATAGTCGAGCTATAGGCACTCTCGTTGAAGACTGCCCTCCGGACTGTGCTCAATAGGGTAGGAGACCTGCAGGCGTTCTCTGTCAGCAACAAGTGCCAGAAGTTCGGTCCAGAATACTCTCATGTGGTCCTGATACCCAGACCAGGCTATGTGCCCAAGGTTCCCACGACCCCGTTTCGGGATCAGGTGGTGAACCTGCAAGCACTGCCCCAGGAGGAGGTAGACAAAGCCTTGTCGTTGCTGTGTCCAGTGCGTGCTTTACACATCTATTTGGATCACATGCAGAGCTTTAGATGCTCTGAGCAGCTCTTTGTCTGCTCTGGAGGACAGCGGAAAGGGAGCGCTTTCTCCAAACAGAGGATCGCCCACAGGGTCATTGATGCCATCAAGTTGGTATATCACCTCCACGATGTGCCTCCTCCCTTGGGGCTATGGGCACACTCTACCAGGAGTGTGGCAGCCTCCTGGGCCCTGACCAATGGCACCTCTTCAGCAGATATCTGCTGAGCAGCGGGCTGGGCAACACCCAATACCTTTGCGAGGTTTTACAACCTCTGGGTTGAGCCGGTATTGTCCCTGGTGTGGTCAGGTATGAGCAGGTAAGTTTTCGAGACAGCTGGCCGGATGTACTGCTTGCGTATAGCACCTTTCCACTCCCGGAGGTGAAGGACCTACCACGGGGACTTCTCCACATGCGACACTGCCGACAAAGCTCGGTAAGACCATGTGATGTATTTACACACAATTTCATCACCTTCGGGCAGGGTGTGGTCTCCGCAGTGTCTTCCCCTTGGTAGTGACACCCCCCCGATGCAGACGCCATATGGCCCCCCCCAGCTGAACAATTTTATTCCTTTTGGAGAGAAAAAAGAGAAGAGGCCACAGCTGGGGCAGCAGGTCCCCATTTTTGGGCAGTCGACATGTCTCAAGAGGTGCAGGGGCCCGTACGACGCTCGTAAGAACATTGGGGAGGTTACGTGATTGCCGGGTGCGCTGGCTACGAAGCACACAGCGGTCTGACCATCTCGCAACACCAGTCCATGTAACACAGTTCAGCTAGGCATTTTGTATAGGTACCCCTAGTGTATCTCCATCAGGGACAAGACATAATTTCAAAGCAACAAACATACCTGGATGTAAACAAAAATACACTCCATTTTAAACAGATGGAACACAATAGAATGGAATAGAATGCGGGGATCTTGAGACAAAACATTAGTAAATGTATTCCACTACCGTTGTAATTTAAATTGATGGTAATCAGAATACAGCTACATTAAAGATGTATTTTGATTACTGAAGAGATTGTTATTTGTTCCATTTAATATTTAGTCCTTTCAGATGGAAAACATTTATACATATACATGATGCGATCCAAAGTGCATTTGTACTGCGGTTAAACACTTTCTTAAGATGTTACATTCATAAAAGCAAACAGAGAAGTCAGTTTGAAGTTTGGAGTAGCAGAAATAGAAATATACCTTGCATGAACTTTCATGTGAACATTAAGCTTTATGCTAAGCTAACATGCTATTTCTGCCATTTAGCATATTTTTTATCAAGAAAATCCATGATAGATTATAAAAAAATGGTATAATCAAAATATATATTTTTTATAGTAATATTAATGTTGATGATCATTTTTGTATTGTTTTTCTTGTTTTAGAAGCAATGTCTCGGGTTACTTAACTGTAACCCCTGTTCCCTGATAAAAGCGGAACGAGATGCTTTACAGTTAAGTAACCCGAGACATTCCCTGTCAAAAAGCTACACTTTGATGCTGCGCTGATTTAGCACTTTGGGAACGAGAATACCCACCCCGCCCTGTGGATGTCCGGACCCTTTACGGTTGTGTAGAGAGGTCTCAGCCATGAGCTTGTGATGTTGACTCAAGAACATTAGAGCCCGGAGTGGCATGAACATCCAAACTATAAAATCTTATGAATGTGAAGCTGGACCGCGCCTCGTATGCCAGGGGAATAGCGTCCCTCATCCAATGCGACATAGTCTGCTTGGTGGTGGCTGCCCCCCTGTTGCGGCCCAAATGGCAAACGAATAGTAACCATGACTTACTCCACTGGACATAAGTCTGAATGGACAAAGTCTTTCCTGCTCCGGCGTTGTAAATGGCGGGGAACAGAAGGCTTCGAGAGTGACCGGATGTACATTCGAGAAAGGAACATTAGGCAGGTAGTCAGGATGAGGGTGCAAAATTGCTTTAGCCATTCCTGGGGCAAAATCTAAGCAGGCTGGCAAGACAGACAGATCCTGTAGATCCCCAATTCTTTTAGAGAAGTAATTGCCATTAGAAAAACTATCTTGAGAGTCAGAAGTTTATCAGACACTGACTCTAGAGGTTCGAAGGGGGTCTCAACCAGACCCTCGAGGACTATTGCTAAGTCCCATGAAAGGATCCTGGTCCTAGCAGGAGGTCTCAGTCACATGGCTCCACGAACGAAGCGAGTGGGCAGAGGATGTCTCCCCAATGGCACCCTGTCAATCAAGGTGTGGCAAGCCGGTAGAGTGGCCACGTAAACACTGAGAGTGGTGGGGCATGTGCCTGCTGACAATTTTTCCTGCAGAAAGTCCAGAACTGAAGCAATCTGCATTATGTGCACTGCACCATCTTTCAAAGACAACCCATTTATTGGCATAACTTCTTCTAGTAAAGGGAGCCCTAGCACTTAGAATGGTTTTGATAACTTCAGGTGAAAACCCAGTGTCCCTCAGTTGGTACCCAAAGGTTCCACAGCTAGGGCCGGGATGAAATATTGTCCCCTGCACCTGGGACAGAAGGTCCCTCCTGTCCGGAATCGGCCAAGGCGAGCCGTCGAGGAGAGACATTATCTTAGAGGCAAGACTCTTGCTGGCAAACTCTGGCCAAGACTCCCGGGAGCAGAGAAACTGGAGGAAATGCATACAGGCACATTCTGGGCCATGTATGTGCCATCGCGTCCAGACTCAGGGTGGCTGGGTGACTCAGAGAGAAGTAGAGGGGACTTTGCACTGTCTGTTGGGAGGTGAAGAGGTCCACTTTCACCCTCTAAAATCTCACCCAGATTTGTTCCACTACCTCAAGATGGAGTGTGTGGAACTGCCAGTTCATGTGACTGTGCTATTATCAGCCAGTCGTCTATGTAATTCAGAATGCGGATGCCCCGAGTCGCAAAGGAGCCAGTGCTGCATCCATGCATTTCGTGAATGTGCGGGGTGATAGGGCTATGCCAAATGGAAGAACGTGATATTGGAAAGCTTCACCACTGAAAGCGAATCTCAGGAACTTTCTGTGTTGTGGCAGAATTTCTATATGAAAATATGCGTCCATGAGATCGATCGTGACCAACCAATCGTGATGTTGGATTTGAGACACGACCGTCTTGACAGTTAGCATCTTGAACTTTAACGCCCTGATTGAGCGATTCAAGCCTCGAAGGTCTAAAACCAGAAGCAACCTCCCACCCTTCTTGAGAACCAGGAAGTATCTGCAGTAGTAACCTGACTCTTTCTCTGGAAGGGGAACATGTTCTATGGCCCCTTTGACCAAGAGATTTTGCAGTTCTTTCCAGAGTATACATGCTTGCTCCAGTTTCACGGTAGTGGAGACCACGGCGTTAAAATGTGGAGAACGGCGATCGAATTGAATTCTGTTGCCTTTTTCTACTGTTCTTAGAACCCACATAGAAACTCCTGGCAGTAGCTTCCATGCTGCCAGGATCACTGAGATAGGTATCAATTTTGACACTATCTGTTGACGGGATGTCGAGTATTCCACGTCCTAGACTAAGGCAGGAAGCAACGGAACACCCAACATTTTGCTGGAAAACTTTAACTCCCAAAACACCAGAGGTGGCGGGAATGGAGAGGTTTCGTGGGTGTATCAGGAAGGTATAGGTGAATGCTTTCACATGCCCCTACCCGAGGGGGGCTACCCCCACAAGACCGTCAGGGTTTTTTCTTCTTAGAAATGACTGCCCTGAGGTCTTGCTTTGGGGGCTGCTGAGGGCGATGAGCCAGCCCCCAGTCTCTACGAGGGGGAGCACGACTCGCCACACTTTGTTTTTGAGCTTTCCTTCTGGAAGGACCGGGGTAGGACTGGGTGGCTGACAGCCCCTCCCCCTGAGTGCGGCAAGGAAGGAATTGTCTGAAGGCTTCCTCGTGACTCTTTGCCTCCTGGAACCTGGTGATAACTACATTCATAGAGTCACCAAATAAGCCAGAAGGCGAAACCGGGGCATCAAGAAGGGAAATTTTGTCCTTGTCTCTGATGCCCAACAAGTTGAGCCATAAATGTCTCTCCATGCTGACTAAAGCAGACATAGATGGCGCGAGCCGTCTGCTTGGTCGCGCGGAGAGACAGATCTGTGGCTCGACGAAGCTCAGGGGAAGCCTCTTCATCGACCGTGGTGCCTGCTCTCAGGTTCTTCAACAGATCAGCCTGGTACGCCTGTAACACTGCCATAGTGTGCAGGGCAGCACCAGCCTGACCTGCTGCCTGATAAGCCTTCCTCACAAGCGTGGAGGTGGTCCTGCACGGCTTTGTGGGGAGAGTGGGCCTCTTTAGTTATGATGCAGATCCAGGCGAGAGATAACCCACAAGTGTCTCTTCTACAGGCGGCATCACTGAATTACCCCGTGCCTCGGCACCCACGATAGTCGAATATGTCGACGTCGAGGGCATGAAGACACAGGAAGTAAAAAGTTTCCTCCATGAATGAGAGAGCTCGTCATGGAGGTCATCAAAGAAAGGAAGGGACTTATATAGCGTTCCCTTTCTTTTTTTTTTTTGCCCACCAGACAGAAATCTGTATTCTAGTTTGGGGGGTCTCTTGTTTGTGTGGCCAGTCTAACTGTAGCCTGGCCACAGCCCGAGTAACCACATCGAGTAATCCCTCAGCCACTTTATTATTGTGCGTGTAATGTTCAGAGGTTCAGCGTCCCCCTTGTGAACCGAAGAGGCGCTGAAGCGTGCTTTAGTCTTACGAGAAAGATCAACTGGATCTTGGAAGTAAGCAAGACGAGTGTGAAGCAGTTTGACTGTAAACAAATCGCAATGCTCGCACCCGCCCCACCCCAACGCAAGAGCAGCATGCAATTCCCCCAAACACACAAAACAAAACTGGTGTGTGTCCATTTCAGCCATAGAGCGTAAACATGGGAACACACACCGCTTTATCAGTCATTCTTTTTCTTCTTTTTTTTTAAAGAAAAGAGAAAGAGAAAGGTTTCTGCACACTGCCTAACAATTCAACTCCTAACAGAGGAAAGTAGAAAGTTCTGAGAGTCAATAAGCACAACACACACAGAATGATCTGAAGACAAAAGATCTGACGATGCACCTGTGACACATCTATTTATAGCCCTGCTACAGGTGCATCCAATGATGTCACCAGCAGAGGCTATAAATTCGGGTCAATTTCATTGATGTGTTGCACACATATTCACAGCTGGTCACACCTAAAGTTTTTCCCAAAGCGCTAAATCAGCACTGCATCAAAGTGTAGCTTTTTGACAGGGAACACTGCATAAGATATTTAGGTTTTTAAGAGAATGTATTTTTAACATGTGTATTTTGTCTTACTGGAATGGCAGAGTTTTTATAGTCAAAAAGAGTGAAAAAAGCTATCAGTGCTGAAGAAGTAATACAATGTATTTAAATTACATTACTGACCTTGAGTAATCTAACAGAATACATTATACATTCAGTTTTACACCATGTATTCTCTCAACCCTGGAGGCAAGAGACAAAAAACGCAACCTATGGGGCTGTTCATACTGGGTGCTTGTCAAGAAATTCAACCTTTAAAAATACATCTTAAGACACATCTGTTCTGTTGAACTGTGCTCATTGCACTGTATCTAGCTTTTTTAGCGCAAGAATGTGATCAGTCTTTCATTATAATTGCATCGTACACATCCAAAATTTGAATCAAGTTTTAGCATTCAAATGTGAAATTTTATCCTACATTCGTTGAATATTCCCATTTTGAATTTTACTTTGACAGCCAGAGTAAACACTAGTTAACAGAATTTTATTTAAGAGATATTTTTGTGCATTTTTTATTGCTCATAACGTCAAATGATGATCAAATAATATAGAAAAGCATTAAAACCGGGCATATATATATACATATGTGCGGTGTAGTCAAGTGCATTTTCCACATTTTAAAGAGATTAATCAGGTGTTAGGATTGCAGTGACAGAGGCTGTACATTTGTGGTGGTCTGCTGCATCTTCCCCATCTTAGCTCAGATCCGACTGGCAAGGTCGGGAATTGCGCCATGCAAACTTCGATCAGCACAGATTTTGTTTGCATGATTGATTGGCATAATTTCTTTAGTGAACCTGGTGCTAAAGCAATGCAGACAGCTCATGCAAATAAACAGCACTTTCAGAGGGCAGATTTAGTCTATAATGTTCTAGTCTGAATTGCATCAATCTCGTTTGGCCTAGTTATAAGTTATCAACATTTTTCACTCATTTAACCTAAGTCTAACATATACTTTAAATTCTCATCTATTAGAATATGTTATTCTAAATACATTTTACATAGCGGATTGCAACTGGATGTTTTAATGGGAGAAGAAAACACTGAATAAATTAACATATATGCCAAGAAATATGCCAAGTAATATTTGAACTGTGGATTTCTCTTAACCTTTAACGGAGCCGTGCTATCCAGACTGAAGGTTTGTATTGGTTTTATTCATGCCAGGGTCTATAAGCCAAAAAGATATGCACAACAAACAAATACCTGCATGGAGGCATTCAATTGTAGGATGAAGTGTATATAGAGTGTAAACCAGATTTTTACATATTCTGAAGAAAATGTGTCAGTTGCCAATGCAAAACTTGCTGTCACAGTGCTAAGGTGCTGTGGGTGTAGATACCCCATACTTGTGGTTAAGGGTTTGTTCAAATCCATACCCCTAAGTATGAGCAAAAGTTACAGTAGTTATATGATGAAAATAAATAAATATCTAAGTCTGTGTGGGCTGAACACTAATTCAAGTCTCTCTTGAAGACTGTGGGAGTGCGAGGAGTAATGGAGAGGGTGGTCTGCACAGAATAAAGGATAAAGATGAAAAATGACTATACGCTTGAGTGAGTCACACTGCATGCATAGGCTTTATCTTAAAATGATAGAGTTAGCCCCAGTTAAAAAACAACAATAAACCATAAACAAAAAAACAGACAAACTTCAATGATGGATAAAGCTGAAAGAATCTGAAAGTTTTAAATGCCTAGAAGTTTATATAGGCCTTATGTACTTTACGATCTGTACAGTGTTAAGATATAGATTCAGAAGTGGTTGCTTGGATGTTCTGGTTGGTTGCCAGGCCATTGCTAGGCATGAACGTTCTGTTAATTCTGTCAATTGCATATGCTCTGTCAATGTCAGCATCAATGTCAATGTCAATTCAACAGAATGTATTGGATTTTGACTGTCTGCTACTGGAGGACCAAAGTCTAACTGGATAAGTAAAGCTCGATAAGACAATCTTTGATGTTGGCTTGGCAAAGCCTTGTCTGAAAGATGAAACTAGTTTTAACAGTTTTAAGTTTGAAGATTACAGCATATAGACCTTACAGGAAGACAGACAGCCAGCTAGTTAGACAGATAATAAATAATCAGACTGATTGTCACAAAGGTAGTCAGATAGATAGATGAAGCACGGTTTAAAGCAGATTTAGAGACCTTGTGTGGGTTTGTTTACATTTGAATATTCTGTCAATATAAGTCTATGGGATGTTTCAGAATTTTAATAATCTGCTGTGCAAAAACCATAGGTCAGATCAATTAGAAAAAATATACAGCTATCTAAGTCAGAACAGTTTGAAGGTCTGTACATAGTTACATAGATGTAGCTTGAAAGCCCTAGGAGGTGTTACAGTTGATAATAATGTGACACCCTAAACCAAGTCTGTAGAATAACGGTATGTTGGCTTTGTCAAACCAATATAATAAAGCAAAGGATGCTGTTATGAAGAACAAAGAGATGAAAGAGAAAAGACTGGAGGCGTACAATGGTATCGGAGTCAGTACAGAAAGAACAAACAAAGTATTATTCTATATTAACTGAAGGTAAATACTACATTTTGTAGCTGTAGAAACATTGGGATTTTGAGTTGGGCTGAATGGTGGGGAATGGAGGAGGAAACCAGGCTTACTTTAGCACTCAAATATGACTTTGTAGAAGACACTAGCACTGTTCCAAAACCTGCCTTCTAAGGAAACATCGTAAGTGAAATGCTATAAGCTCCGCCCCCTTGGTTATAGTTGCTCACTCTGACAAACTTTACAGAACATCCCATTGGAATGAATGGGAGATTGCCTTGAACGGCTCAGTTTTTGGCAAATATTCTCATAAAATAAATTGATAATATTCTTATGTGGGCTGGAATGAAGAGTGAAATTTTAAAGCATATTTTTCAGAAGTTTTTTTTTTTTTTAAAGAAATAGTTAAATTACACAGTAATTTGATTGAAAACTGTGGAGACTCTGAATCAGAGTTGAGGCAAATAAATATTACAGTCACTTGAAAAGAGGAAAATGTCATTTGATGGCGATTACACACCTGATAACATTAGTGTAAGTGAACAGAACTGCTCATAACATCTCATAACAGGATCACTATAATGCTGTGATCTCTTTATTTACTAATGTAGGTGTCCTTGCTGATGTTATTCATGTTCATTAGAGGACTGACACAGTTTTATTAATAGCATACTCTTCTCAAGATTTATTTAAAGATGGAAAAAAAACAAACAAAAAAACATGTATCCTCTCTTGATACCTTGTGTCACTATTACAAGTTACCCCCCCCCAAGGTAGGATTGGTCAAAAATGCATTGATGGCTGGGCATATCGAAGGGTCAATTCATTCCAATAGTCTCTTTAGGGCAAGTCAGGTCACTCTGTGGCAACATAACGCCTTTGAGCAGCTACTTTCTAGTCATACAAGTACAGTTCCTATCTTCTGGAATAGAGAAAGACTGAAATCTTTGACACTGATTTGAAATGTTAATTGAATATAATCTTAACCAACAGATAAATAAAATCTGTCAAATAAAGTCTGACAACCACTCTGCCAAAAAGGTGATTGGCTCATTTAACTAAGACAGGCATTCCATTCCTAGAGCCTCAGTTGGAGTTAAATCACAGTGATATGTCAACAAATCATGAGCACAATGACTTGGTGTCTCATTCAAAACAGATGATGATTAACTTAAGAAGAATGGACAGAAAAGTACACTAATGAGTCAAAACATTATGACCACCTGCCTAATATTGCTGTTTATCCGCTAAATGCCTCTAAACAGTGCCGACCCGCTGAGGCATAGACTCTACAAATCTGGCACCAAGACATTTGCAGCAGATCCTACAAGCCCTGTAAGTTGAGAAGTGGAGCCACCGTTGATCAGACTTGTTGGTCCAGCACATCCCACAGATGCTCAAACAGATTGAGATATGGGGAATTTGGAGGTCAGGGAAACACCTTGAACTCCATTGAACTTCATCATGTTACTCAAATCATCCCAAACAATGTGTGCAGTGTGGCAGGGTGCATTATCCTGCTTAAAAAGACCACTGCCATCAGGAAATGTCATTGCCATGAAGGGGTCTACCTGGTCTGTAACGATGTTTAGATAGGTGGGACTTGTCAAACTGACATCCACATGAGGTTTTCCTAGCAGAATATTGCCCAGAACATCACACTTCATCCACCGGCTTTTCGTCTTCCCACAGTGCATTGTGGTGCCATCACTTCCCCAGGTACATGGCTCACACGTACAAGGCCGTCCACGTGATGTAAAAGAAAAAGGGACTCATCGGACCAGGCGACCTTCTTCCACTGCTCCAAGGTCCAGTTCCAATGCTTGTGTGCCCATTGTAGATGCTGTCGATGGTGGACAGGGGTCAGCATGGGTACTCTGACCTTCCAATGTTATTCACTTTATCTGTGAGTGGTAATAATGTTTTGGCTCATCAGTGAATGATGTTATTTAGCCTGCTAAAAGTGTTTGTCCCTTGTGTCTCATTTGTTCAGATTTGTTCAACATTATCATATCAAGTTCATCCATCATTCACTAATGATTGTTTACCCAAATATCTGAAAATTACACTGGCTCTATTTGTGCCCTAATAGAGCCAGAAATTAGGGCTGTCAGTTGGGTATTAGTGATTAATATCTCATACCACTCATAAGTAGGGCTGCAACTAACGATTATTTTCTAAAATCTAACGATTATTAGAATGATTATTTGACTATTCTGCGATTATTGCAACGACTAATCATGAGCTCTTAACCAATTATTCAGCTTGTGCCCCGACTTAAAAGGTTGTATTTAATGTGCTTACTAACAATAAAGAGGATAAAGTCATCTTTAAAAAAAAAAAAACTCTAAATGACATTCACTGATATAAAGGGGAAAACTACTTCGATTTTTATTGTTTAATTAATACAAATTTCACTGCAAAAAATCCTATAGTAATCGAGTGTTTTTGTCTTATTTTCCATTTAAAATTGTCTAAAAATCTTTAAAACAATGTACATTTACTTGAGAAGCAACATAAATGATATTTAGATTTGTTTTAATAGAATGTATCTTAAATATGTATTTTTTCACTTGTTCATACTTCTGCAAGTGCAGTAAAGAAAAAATATACTCGTATTCAAGATATTTGCTCTAAAAGCAAGTCTAAATATCTTATATGCTGCTTTTCAGGTAAATGTATCTTGTTTTAAAGATTTAAAATGTATCTTCGATATTTTTAAATATTTAAATATTAAAATGAATTAAAAATCATCTCATATTATATTCAAAATTCTCTGCTAACAATTTTTTCTTCTGCAGTATAGCTGCTAAAGTAAATGTACATAAGTTTTAGATATTTATATTGGAAAACAAACCAAAAAAGTCAAATAATTTTTTTTTTTTTTTTTTTGCATTGTATAATAAGCTAAGACTACACCCTCTCACATTTTTGTTCACTTGATTTAGATCCATTTTTAACTCACAAAAAACTCTTTCTTCTTTATTGCTGATTTTCTTCACTATAAGATACACACCGTGACACTCATATTTTAATTCACGATGTTGCAAGCAATCACTATAAACAAAATCTAGCTGCAGCAAGCGTGCACCAGTGATGAGCGTGCAGTTTTTCACGTGGCTCTGACCGCACATTTGTTTCAGTGATATATGTTAGAAAGAAGAACATTTTCTTCATACCGTTCCATAACAAAATTGCTTCCAGCACCTTTCATTATTTAATGTACTGGTGTGCTTAAATCTTCCAATTCTGTCAAATAATGTCTGACAATTATTTGGAATCTACAGAGTTTGTTTCTCAAAAACAAGGTTTTATGACAGTCATCTTTTAAATGATTATATGTTGACAACAGTTGGGATAGAAGCATACACATTACAGTATATCATTATAACCTTCCTTTTTAATTTAGATCATTTCAAAGCAAAAAAATTGCTATCGAAAAATAAATCCCTTCATGGTGATACAAGACCCCTTTGAATCACGTTCGGGTCCGGCTTATTTTGGGTTTACAACTGGCTGACTGTACATTATCCCTTAAGTAAATCTTAGAGCACCAATCACGCATAATTAGTTCTATCCATCTATTTTATATAAACAATAACTAGGACTGTTACACTAAATTATTAATTACACTGAGATATTAAATAATTGCAGTGCAATGTATAGTATATAATTTACATATACATACTGTACACTATCATAAAATCAGCTTGTATTATACAGATAATAAATAATTACAGTGCAGTTAGCCAATTTACCCAGTCTTCTAATTTCTGATAAGTTCAACCATAGATATAAAAATGTTTTACAATAGTTAGAACAGTTAATATATCTTACTTAAAGCATTTATTAAAATATAATTTTTCTTTCTTTTTTCTTTTTTGGTAACATACTCCAAATAAAGTTATCCACAAATAAATACATAATGGCAAAACATATTGAAGATTTGCAAGCAGGGAGTCAATTTATTATATGATGAACTGTTTCCAGACTAAAGCAAGTTCAGAATACAGTTTATGCGGTGCTATGAGGCATCTCCTCCACTGACCTACATTCAAACAGTTGTCCTTGTTAACCATTCCAAGAGGCAAAATCCAAGATCTGTTGTCCATGACCTGAATTGGGTTTGTTAGATAAGGGAGACATCCAAAATGTGCAGTGCTGGGGTATTCCAGGATTGGGATCCATCCATCCATAAATCCATCCATACATCCATCCACCCATCGATCCATACATACATGCATCCATGCATACATACATCCATGCATCCACCCACTTGCCCACCCATCCATCCATCCATACATCCATACATGCATCCACCCACTTGTCCACCCATCGATCCATCCATCCACCCACCCACCAATCCATCCATACATACACCCACTGATTCATCCACCCACCCACCCATCCATCCATTCATCCACCCACACATTTAACCATCCACCCACCCATCCATCCATCCATCCATCCATCCATCCATCCATCCATCCATCCATCCATCCACCCACTTGCCCACCCATCGATCCATCCATACATACATACATCCATGCATACATACATCCATGCATCCACCCACTTGCCCACCCATCGATCCATACATACATCCATCCATACATACATGCATCCACCCACTTGCCCACCCATCAATCTATACATACATCCATACATACATACATGCATCCACCCACTTGCCCACCCATCGATCCATCCATCCACCCACCCACCAATCCCTCCATACATACACCCACTGATTCATACACCCACCCTCCCACCCATCCATCCACCCACTCATCCATCCATCCATCCATCCACCCACTTGCCCACCCACCCATCGATCCATACATACATACACTCACCTAAAGGATTATTAGGAACACCATACTAATACTGTGTTTGACCCCCTTTCGCCTTCAGAACTGCCTTAATTCTATTGATTCAACAAGGTGCTGAAAGCATTCTTTAGAAATGTTGGCCCATATTGATAGGATAGCATCTTGCAGTTGATGGAGATTTGTGGGATGCACATCCAGGGCACGAAGCTCCCGTTCCACCACATCCCAAAGATGCTCTATTGGGTTGAGATCTGGTGACTGTGGGGGCCATTTTAGTACAGTGAACTCATTGTCATGTTCAAGAAACCAATTTGAAATGATTCGAGCTTTGTGACATGGTGCATTATCCTGCTGGAAGTAGCCATCAGAGGATGGGTACATGGTGGCCATAAAGGGATGGACATGGTCAGAAACAATGCTCAGGTAGGCCGTGGCATTTAAACGATGCCCAATTGGCACTAAGGGGCCTAAAGTGTGCCAAGAAAACATCCCCCACACCATTACACCACCACCAGCCTGCACAGTGGTAACAAGGCATGATGGATCCATGTTCTCATTCTGTTTACGCCAAATTCTGACTCTACCATCTGAATGTCTCAACAGAAATTGACAACATTTTTCCAGTCTTCAACTGTCCAATTTTGGTGAGCTCTTGCAAATTGTAGCCTCTTTTTCCTATTTGTAGTGGAGATGAGTGGTACCCGGTGGGGTCTTCTGCTGTTGTAGCCCATCCGCCTCAAGGTTGTGCGTGTTGTGGCTTCACAAATGCTTTGCTGCATACCTCAGTTGTAACGAGTGGTTATTTCAGTCAAAGTTGCTCTTCTATCAGCTTGAATCAGTCGGCCCATTCTCCTCTGACCTCTAGCATCAACATGGCATTTTCGCCCACAGGACTGCCGCATACTGGATGTTTTTCCCTTTTCACACCATTCTTTGTAAACCCTAGAAATGGTTGTGCGTGAAAATCCCAGTAACTGAGCAAATTGTGAAATACTCAGACCGGCACGTCTGGCACGAACAACCATTCCACGCTCAAAATTGCTTAAATCACCTTTCTTTCCCATTCTGACATTCAGTTTGGAGTTCAGGAGATTGTCTTGACCAGGACCACACCACTAAATGCATTGAAGCAACTGCCATGTGATTGGTTGATTAGATAATTGCATTAATGAGAAATTGAACAGGTGTTCCTAATAATCCTTGAAAAGAGGAAAATGTCATTTGATGGCGATTACACACCTGATAACATTAGTGTAAGTGAACAGAACTGCTCATAACATCTCATAACAGGATCACTATAATGCTGTGATCTAAAAGTGTGCATCCACCCACTTGCCCACCCATCGATCCATCCATCCACCCAGCCATCTGTCTATCCATACATCCACCCATCCACCCAATCTATTTATCCATCCATCCATCCATCCATCCATCCAACCTCCACCAATCCATCCATACATACACCCACTGATTTATCCACCCACCCCACAATCCATCCATTCATCCACCAACACATTTAACTATCCACCCACCCATCCATCCATCCATTTATACATACACACACTCAACCATCCATCAATCAATCCATTCATCTATCCATTCACCCATCCATCCATCCATCCACCCACAAATCCACCAATCCACCCATCCATTCATCTATCCAGCCTCTGTACACGCTTATCCTGTGTAGGTCTGCGGGGAGTGCTGGAGCCTATCCCAGCTTGGGAAACACAATTTTTATAAAATGTTTAACTCATTTGCAGTCCTAATAATAATAATTAAAAATAAAAAGGCTTTCTAATTAGAACTTGTACTCCCTAATTAGAAAGTAGGGAATTAGAAACATCTCAGCATTTAAGCTTTCAGCCTGAATTAACTTCCTTACTACACTTTATCAACTGCTATTAAAAATAAAAACAAAAACAAAAATGAAAATACTATAATCATTTACACACCCTTATGTTGTTCCAAATCATGTGACTTTCTTTCTTCTGTGAATCACAAAAAGGAACTGTTAGGATATTTTTCACATCCAATCTCTGTTCTGCAGATTTCCATTTTTAGGTGAACTATCCCTTTAAGCATCACATTTTCATTTTATTCTGTATCTGATTGAAGAAATCCTTATCATCAGTTATAGTGAATTCTTCCACAGTAATGCAGGCAGAAGAAGCTCTGCTTTGCACCTGATGCTACGGCCCTTGATAAAAAAAGAAAACCTGCAGATGAAGCCAGATACCATGCCAACGTTCATGTGAGCTCAATAAGCAATAATCTCTTAACTCCAGCTGGCTTAAAGACCTGATTCGAATAGCCTGTCGAGGGAGATGCAGTTGTGATGCTTTTGGGTTTATCTGTACCCACCCCATCCCCAGAGAGGCACGCCAACATCACTCTCTCAGACTTCATTTCACTTGTGGTTTGGGTTAATCTAATCTGTAATTAATTAGGTGGTTGTGTGGTGGCTGAAGTAATTACAGGTCAATCCTATGATACCTGCACACTTTCAAAACAGAATCCATCACTGTCTGGCTGCAGGACCACTCTGGGACCACACCCCTGTGATGCTCTGTGAACGTTCATACACAATACAAACTTTTAATACTGTTCCTGGCGCTCTCATTTACTGAACACTTCCCGTCGTTTCATGATGCCATATACAAGAAAAGGTGCGAAAAAACCCCCAAAAGCATTCACATGCAGCATGTTTTCATGTAGCCTCATAATTTAAACAGCGTTGGATGTGTTATTTGCTGGATTACTTGCACAGTGCCTCTGCGTGTTAAGAAACAATAGGGAAGAAAAGCTCACCAAAGACAGTGCGTGCCGGCACGGACTCTCGGTTCAGCCAGAAGGAGACCTGAGACAGGATGACGGTCATTATGCAGGGGAGATACGTCTGGATAACGAAATAGCCAATTTTCCTTTTCAAATGGAAATATGTTGTCATCACCACATATTCCCCTGTACGGGAAATGAGAAAAAGAAGAGAGAGGGCATAAGAGGGAGAGAGATATGTATTATTGATGAGTCTAGTTCTGCGTTCACACAACATACTGACTGAAATATTAAGAATGTTATTTACAGACGATTATGCAAGTATAGGGCACCTAGGATGTGCTGAGATCTAGATTATAGGAAGGTGGTGCTGTGTTGGTGAAGGAGGTTGTCTTGATTGCTTCTTGTATATCCTAGCACCAATGTGTAAAGGCTCCAGTGTTTTCCCAGCATGGTTAGGTTGAGAGAGATTGGATGTTCTTGTCTTAGCAGCAGGAAGGAACTGACAGACAATTGCTCTAATATTCAGTTCCCTTTGAATGTCTGATGGAGCACAAGGGACTGTGAATATGCCATTACTGGGGTAGTTCAACCAAAAATGTTTATTCTGTAATAAATTTCATCAACTTCATTACTTACCCTAAACCATGATAATTTTAGAATGGTGCCTGTACAAACATAAAGCCTAACATCTCCTTTTGTTTTCCAAGGAAGTAAGTAAGTCATGTGTTTGGAAATACATGTAAGATGAGGGTGAGTAAATGACAGATGTTTTAATTTTGGGGTAAACTATCCCTATATATTCTGAGGTTGGACAGCCAATTTGCTGCAAATTAGTGGTCATATTTGTTCCAAATTTTGATCACTTCCATAAGACATTGCCAATCAAAATAAGGAAAATGACTCATTCAGAACAGTCAATGCTGTTTAAAGTTTTTTTTTTTTTTTTTTTTTTGCCCCCTAAGGTGAAGTGTATCATTTGTTTTATATGTTATCTTATCTTAGTTTGGTTATTCTGTCAAATCAACCACATTTCAGAAACTCTGCAGACTAACATTTTTTTTATTTTGTTAATACTCATTCTGAAGAAAGATAAACATAAATGAGAGTGCAAGCCAAAATATTAAATGCCATGGATCAATATTTACTGAGTAATCCATTATTTTGTAGAGGGTGGTCTACAGTTTTCACCTATGATTTTGGAGCAAAACCACAGGTAAACAAAATAAAAAACAACAAAAAGCAACCATAGACATGCAGCACATTTTTTATGTGAATAATTAAAGGTACATTTCTTGTTTCAACATTATTTGTACTTCAGACCTATTTTGCTGGACAAGAAAATACAGCTTTATACAATGTGACCTATATTTGGCTTTCATTTGCACCCTCATAGAGCCTTAAAAATGAAAACACAAAAAGGTATATTTGTTCTGAACCAGAATCTAAAAGGAAATTAAAAGGAACATGAAAAAATGTCCTTGATCTTTTAACATGTAAGAGGTCATTGTACTATAAAAACCTACTGTACATTTCAGAACTGAAAATGTCCTCAATAGAAAAAGAGCATTTATTTAAACCAAGTTGCAGAAATTTGGAATTTGTGGAACTTGTGAAGTCACAAGGGTCAAAAACATCTGCATATTTTTTGTCACTGCGCCCTTGGCTCCGTCCAATGGTGCTTAGTCAGTCACACAGATGAAGTGGGGAGAGATGGGCCTGTCATGGGAGATTCATCCTAAGTAGACTTACACAGGACGCCTTCATATGTCTGCCTGGATTTAAATGTTTTTCTACATAAACATGCATTAGACAAATGGCTTTGACCATTATTATACATCTTACGCCGCTTTTAAAAGATGCAATGTCAAGTTATAACTCTAAAAAGATCACCCCCATCATGTTTCATTCAGCTGCACTGTCTGCTGTTTTGCTGTTTGGAAGGCGTCCTAGACAGTTTTTGCACCAATTTGTGCTATTTTTAATTGTAATCATCTTTGATCGTTTGATGCATTTCCGGCGATGTTTGTGTAAACAAACTGGAAAAAAGTGAGATGTGACGAAGATTAGCTTTGGCCTGTTGAAGCTGGTTGAAGCACCCAACATCACTGTGTATTGCATTACTTTTGATTTGATTTTGATATGATTTGAACTTTGCAAAGAGTATTTCATGACCCCTTTAAAATATAATTAATACTTTTGGATTTATAGGCACTTTGGCATTAGGGCTGTGTCGATACAATCAAATATCAATATATTTTGCAATACTTTTTTTCAGGATATTATATAGATATTTTATATCCATGTATTCATATCCATATGTATCAGGAAGGTCACGATTTATAGAGATACACTGGAGAAAGATGGAGCCAGCATGTCTTGGCAAGCCATCACCTTCTATTTGTTACCTGTTCTTTGTCTTCTCGTACTGTTCGTGTGTTTGCTGGACAAAAAGTCACTTCAGCTCTTGTTTATGATCGACAAATTCTGCTCAACATTCGGGCTTCTGTTGTGGATCCTGTGTAACCCAGAGGGGCAAAAGTTCTCAGATCATCCATTTCATTCACTGCTACTGGTGGATATCTGTTGTGTACTGGACTGTACCCTTCACAGAAAGAAACGCTATAGAAAATGGGGGAAGCGAGGTATAGTTTTAGTCCAACTGAGGAAGCATTTTAGCACTTTCTCAGCAACTCTGAGACTCTTGACTACAGAGCATTTTAGTTCAAGCCGCCTAAATGTTTGGCCCTCTTCTTAATGTTCATTACACCCAAGGCATTCCTGGCTTGTTCCCATTTTTCCAGAGTCGTCAAATCCGGCATTCAGCTTGTGGCACAGTGGAGGGCGGGGCCGGGTCGTGATTTAACACGCCCGGTCCCGTATTAGGCTAATCAAGCCTCCGAGAGGGTTTAAGGCCGATTGCGGACGACGTGCGGGAGAGAGAGATCATTCACGGACATGTCCGTTGTCCTATGTGTTTTTCTTTTGAGTTCTCCATTAAACCTAAAATTTTATATGTCAAGCCGTTTTCTCACCTCTTCCTTGCCCGTGAACTTGATCTGTTCTACATTGGTCCCTAAACCCGGGAAGGAAGAGGGATACGCCGTAGCGGAGGGAGGGGAGTCCCCTACTAGCCGCTGGAACGCGGCGGGGTTGGAGACCGACAACCGCGTGTGGGGGGAGGGCTCGCCGCCGAACGCCTGGAGAGGGAGAACCGCTGCCAGGGGCGGGGGGGAGGCCCCTTCGACTCCCCGGGAACGCGGCGGGGCGTTCCGTCCGCCAGGGGCTGAGGACTGCCTCCGATCCGCCCGGAGAGGTGCGGCTGTCGTCCTGTAGAGGGTGGAGAAGTGGCTGAGGAACGAGCTACTGCATATCAGAGAACTGGCTTTTTTTTTTTTTTTTTTTTTATCTCTCTCTCCTCTCTCTCTCAGTGCCGCTCTGTGTTGGCCTTTTCCCTCTTTTTTAAATTATGGTGTTTGTGGGAGGGGAGGACTGCCCAGTGCAGGAAGGACCCCCCCCCCCCCATTTTTAATTATTGTTGTTTCCCTCCCCTTGCCCCCTCCCTCATCCAGGTTGATGGGGATGACCCGCCCGCAGACCGTGTGGGAGGCCCCCCCCCCAGGGGATGTACGTCAGGCCGGGGGTCCCCAGCCTGAAAGAACGGGGGGAGGAATGTGGCACGGTGGAGGGCGGGGCCGGGTCGTGACTCAACACGCCCGGTCCCTTATTAGGCTAATCAAGCCTCCGAGAGTGTTTAAGGCCGATTGCGGACGACGTGTGGGAGAGAGAGATCATTCACGGACATGTCCGTTGTACTATGTGTTTGTCTTTTGAGTTCTCCATTAAACCTATAATTTTATATGTCAAGCCGGTTTCTCGCCTCTTCCTTGCCCGTGAACTTGATCTGTTCTACACAGCTCTATATGAAAAAGACTGCACGTATGCATGAGAGGAGTGAATTTCAGTAACCTGAGATTATTGGATTGTTTATCACTACCAAAGTCTCAACCACACAATCATAAATGCAGTGTAAATCTATGTACTCTATCACGGTAAAGATGACATTAATTAATTAATATCCAACCAAACTTTTATAATTAATGTCTTCTTCATATTACATGAGACGTGGCTTAATGTTGGTGAACTGGACCCTCTTATTGAAGCATCCCCCAGTGACTGCAACTTTTTTAGTTCTCAGAGGACAACTCGTGGGTGGGGATGATTATTATTTTAAATGTTGATCGTTATCTGTAGAGAACTTTACTAGTTTTGAGGTGCAGTTGTTTAAGGTGGATTTAATTAATCCTGTTTCCGGTGCTCTCATCTATAGACCTCATAATAATAATAAGGTTTTTCTTAAAGCATTTTCAGATTTCTCGTCTTCAGTTGTGCCAAATGTTGATTGACTTTTAGTTCTTGGTGACTTTACTATTCATGCTTGCTGCCCTGATAAGCCATTAATTTCAGATTTTTTACAATTTGTTGATTCTTTTACTCTTACTTAGTCTGTCATGGGCACTTGTCATACTTGTCATACACTTGATTTGATTCTGTCTTTTGGATTTTCTTTATAAGATTGAAGATCTCTGTTTGTCTGATCACAAGCCAATTACTTTTAATACCTCTCTGTCCTATCCAGTAAATCCAAGGCCATCCAGCCATTGTATTTACTCTTTAATTCAGCTACAGCTATGCAGTTTACCCTGATGCATTTATCTCTTCCCAACATAGTAGTTATTTTGAGTCTCTCTCCTCTAGTTTGGTCTCAGAAGCGATGGTTTCCCATTTTAATCATATTTGTGGAAATATTCTGGATTCTATCAAAAACACTTGTGTTTTAAGACAAAAATGCAGGAATCCTGAGAGATTGTATGGCTGCCTATCAGCATTCTGTTAAGGCTGGTAGAACAAAATATTTCTCTGACCTTATTTCTAATAATGCCGGTAGACCAAAAATCATATTTAGCACTATTAATAAAACACTAAACTTTATTATCACCACATTCGCTGATGCATTGCGATAATTGTTTAGAGTTTTTTTAATCAGTAAGGTCTATAATATTAGATCTAGCATATTGCACTCTAGAAATGACCCTTCTTATAGTTATTGTAACCCGGTTGGTTTAAATAATTTTGAGCCTGTGTCCCTCCCTTACCTAGTGGACATAATCCAGCATATGAAATCAGCAACATGTTCCTTGGATACTGTTCCTCCACACCTTCTAGTGGAAGTGTTGGACATTGTTGGACCCTGTATCCAGTCGATAATAAACAGTTGTCTTACTAATGGCACTGTTCCATCCTGTTTTAAATATAGTGTATATATATATATATACATAATATAGTTAATATAGTTAGTGTATATATATATATATTTATACCCGTATCTAGTGTGTGTATTCTACATTGTGTGTATTGTGTACATTTGTTATGTAAATTGTTGTGTAGGTATGTGTACATTTGTTATGTAAATTGTTGTGTAAGTTTGTTATGTAAATTGTTTTGTGTAATATGTTGTTTATTGTAAAGTGGTTTATGTCGTCACTGTCATTACTGCAATGTTGCTCGGAACTGCACACAAGAATTTCACCTGCTGTTGCACTCGTGTACACAGTAGTGTGACAATAAAGTGATTTGAATTGATTTGATTTGATTTGATTTGAAATATGCAGTGGTGCAGCCCTTGCTTAAAAAGGCCAACCTTGATATATTTATTTTAGCCAATTATCATCCTATTTCTAAACTTCCTTTTCTCTCCAAGGCATTTGAGAAAGTTGTTTTCTATCAACATTCTTCTTTTTTGAAGGAGAATTATATTTTGTTTAGGTACCAGTCTCGATTTAGTGTACAACATAGCACAGAATGATCTGTTGCTATTTGCTGACTCTGGGAATGGTGTTATTTTAGTTCTTCTGGATCTCTTTGCAGCAATTGACACAATTGATCATTTAATGTTGAAACACCTTGAGCAGTGGGTTGGTATTAGGGGATCTACATAACATTTTTTCTCATCCTATCTCAAGGGGAGAACTTTCTCAGTAGACATTGGAAATTTCTCCTCTTCATCAGATGCCATCAACTGTGGGGTTCCGCAAGGTTCTGTTATGGGCCCTGCTTTGTTTTCTTTGTATATGCTACCATTAGCCACCACTTTTCAAAAATATCAGATTTCCTAAAAATTATAAAATCATGTGGTAGCACTGCCTTGCAATCACTGTTCAACTGTCTTAGAGATGTCAAATGTTGGATGGCGGGCAATTCTCTTCAGTTGAATGATTCTAAGACAGAGATCTTAGTTTTTAGCCCTCCAGAGTTCACTGATAACATAACAAGGAGCCTGGTTTATAAATGAATTCTAAGCCATGAATCAAACAAATCAGCTCTGAGGTGAATAAAAACATTATAAACTTTGATTTGAAGCAAAAATTATTTGAAAATTGGAAAAAAAGAAAAAGGTACAAGAGTGCAAACTCCACATCTTTCATGTGGGATTGAACTACAATACCATGAAGCACTGTGAATGACTTAACTTAAAAACAATGGAACAATATAAAACTATGTATTTACAGTTGTATATTACAAGTAAAGAAACAATAAGTACATTGCAAAATATTCTGATATATCCTAGTAATAGTTTGAGGGTGTGGGGAGACCAACTAGATTGCATCATTCACAATGTATCATGAAAGTGAGCGGCCGCTGCAGAGCTATTTTGCCACTAGTTGTTGCCTGTGCTTCTCTGATTGGTGGATGCCTTTTTTTTAATTTATTTATTTATTTTAAATATAGTTGAAATAAGACTGGTGGCCTTAACAGAAGCATATTCAAGATTAACAACCTTGATCTCAAGATCAGATAACTTGCAGATAAAAATCAATTAAATATAAAGGGGTTTTTACTTCTGGGACCAGACTGTTGTGCTTTCTTACTACTGCTCAGTCTTAAGGTTAGGGATTTTAAAAAATTTGGACCGTAACTCATCTTGCACAATGCTACAAACTTAAATGATGCCTCAAATTTATGCAGTAGGTGTACTATTACTACTCAATTGGACATATAATTTTTGCATGGTGAACCATAAAATGGATGAACAAATACCCTTAAACTTTCATTTAGGGAGGGACCGGAGCCTTGGGCCAGTGATCAACCAAACTGAACACCCTAAAAACCACATAGTAATGTCCTAGCAACCACCAGCATCATAGCAATACGTTGGCTTGTTTTGCATAAATGGCATCACTTGCATTTTCTTTCAAAAATGTAAAAATCTAGCTAATTTGGCCATTTTGTTTGGAGCTGCAAAAATTGCACACTTCAATTTGTGTTTGTAATTGAATTGTAATTGCTATGTGGGAGAAATTTGTCAACTGAGTTATTATTCTCTCCCTGCACTAGAAGGAAAAGTAGAGGACAATTAAAATGACAAAATAAGGAACAAACAGATGCTTCTGGTGCTTTAAAAACAAACACAGGCACATTTGTCTATTCCATTTTATCTGAGGGAGACACTGTAAAAAAGGTGTCTCATCCAGAGACGAGTCAAGGCAAAACCCATTCAACACAACTAACGTGCACCTGGGGGCTGTTTTGAATCTTAATAGTGTCTCTAAACAATCACTGCCACTGAAAATGGTCTTTTTCATGTGACTTTAACTAATGTAGTATTTCACGTTTATTGCAAGCAATTAAAAAATAACTTTATGTGTAATGGCAACTAGGGGTGAGAAGGTTTGTATGGTGCAATTCTAATCCATGCCACTCGATTTCATAGCAGTTGCTGGTTGCAATGTGATTGCCAATCTTCTGTACTGGTAATATGAACGGAGCACACATCTATGGAGGAGTAGAAACTAAAGACAGAGTTGTGGGTGTTAGGGATAAAAGGTTTAGAGGGCACTGTTGCAATTAGAATCTCAGATCAAGTGTATAGACTTGGATCATGACAGCATCAGCTGCAAACTGTTGATTCAATACACAAAAACTCTTTCAGGTGACATATTTTCCATACTCCCACCTCTAAGGCTTTGTTCAGATTTCTTTGGGTGTATTCAACTCAAATCCATTTAGTTAAGTCTGAACAGCTAAAAAATACATGAAATCTGATCTAAAAAAACATGATTCAAAGCACATCCATATCTATATCTGATAAAAATCTGATATTTTTTTTTGTCAGATTGAATTTCAAGTACTTTTTTGTCATTCAGGATGGGGCACATATGTAATGTACATATGACAGGATGTAACTGAGGCTGCCTTTTGCCTCTTCCATCTCTCTCTGTTTGATTTCCGTGTACTCCAGTTCAAACAAATAAGGCTGTGGATAGAAATGCATCTCCTCTTTGTCTTCAAACTCTTCAGACATGTTTTGTAAGTTCTATTCTCCGGTTTGTGTGCAGTTATGTTGCGTTCTGGGTTACTATCTCTGTGGCAGACCTGTTTTTAGTTAGATAAAAAAACTAAATTCACTTGAACGGCCCATCTCGCGAGCAGAGGTGGTGTATTCTGTTGCTCTCGTGCACTCTCATGAATGCCCACAGGAGAGGAATGGTCTGTGTAGATTTTCAAGAAATAATTGATTAGATTGTGGTTTGTTTGTCCTAACTTTAACAAGCATGGGTCACATACAATTTTTTATTAGCCTTCTAGTTTTGCATCCTTTTTGAAGCTCGAAAAGGTGGTCACTATAAATTGCCATTGTATGACAAAAAAAAGCTCCATATTTTTTAAATATTCCTCACTTTGTGATAAGAAAAAGAAAGAACATCATAAAAGAATGACAGAATGTTTAAACTATCCCTTTAAGGCTTAACGACGCGAGATGTGAGTTCTTGCTTTATCGTGGTGGAAACACAGCTACAGCCAGTACCCAACAGGGCAATAGAGTGACCTTGTTAGTATTCTAGTAAATCAGTATAAACACATTGACTTTACCTGACTTCTCAGGACTATTCTGCTCCACCATAATAACAGTTGACTATAAAGTGATAAATTACTCTTGAAGTGGATATTTCAGACTAATACTCGCTATAGCGCCCCTTGTGGCAACATTGAGAATGCAACGAGTGCTTGCGTTTTGTTATGAATTGTGGTCTGATTAATTTTGTAATGCAACTAGGCATAAAATTGAGCTTGCGTAGCTAGAACTGCGTTGATTCACTTGGGTAGATGATGTTTTCTCTTAAGGCATCTTTTGTATACAGTTGTCAGAGGGCATGGCGGAAAGAGATTTTCATTATGCTTATCAGCCAAAATCCATGTCTGAATAAAATCAAATGGCAGTGCTTCCAATGTATGGGTGCTTAAATATCATTTAACATTTTGTTTAAAGCATGGAAAATCATTGACAACACTGATTTCCCTCTCTCTGGCTTTAGAAAATGTGTGCTGCTAATACTCTGGGCCCTGGGGTCGATTTCATCTTTCTTTCATTTTCAACAGTTTACACTGTCGAATTGCAAAGACACAAACTTGTTTGGGTACTTTCCTCTTCACAGGGGCCTTATGACCCCAATAACTGAGGCAAAAAGCAATCATTAAGCTAGGTGCTTGCAAAGCAGGCTAAATAAATTACTTTACAAACAGACAAAATGGAATATGTAAGCATTTGCCAAGACTGGAAGAAGAAAAAAACGAGTGGGAAGCAAGCAAAATTAATTAATTCAGGTTGCAAAAACAGAGGTTTCATAAAGGGAAAGTGAGTGAACAGGATAGTGTTACAGATTTATGCATGTAAACAAATTGTTTCAAAGATCAAGAGAGGTTATTTTATTTACCAGTTTAAATCAGCACCTTTGAATACTGTCAAACAAATAGGCAGGTGCTTTCTTTTCTTCAAGGATATCTCTTTACTCTTCCATGCAGTTGGCAATCAAGTAACAATGTAGTGGTTAGGCTCATAAAATCGCAGGTCAGCAGTCAAAATTTGCACATTTTCCATGTGCAACAACTGTTAATCATCAACAACAAACCTTTCAAATGTACTAACTTTATCTAAAGTAAATAATCAAAATTTCCATTCAAATATGTGCATGTACAACATGTATTTGTGTATTTTTGCATTTATGTGTGTGTGTGTGTGTGTGATTTTAATTATGTTTTGACAGCATTACAATTATAAAATTTATGTTTTCTGGCGTATTACATCTTTCTCGTAAATTACTTTAAGAACCGGGTCAATTTGACACGCAACCCCTTATTAGTTACTATTTTTATAGCATAATTTATAAATACATGAAATTAATCATTTTAACTTTGTCAGATACAGATCACCTCTGTGGAGGATGTTATAAAGTTTCAGACCAAAAAGTTAAAGTAAGTCTGTGTTAAAAGTTTAAATGAGGAACTGCATTCAATTAGATTTGAATTTGAATAGATTAGATTTACAAGTGCTCTGGAGTAATCGTAGAACACAAAGACCATTGTAAGCACATATACTTATGCAGACACTTGCAGGACAATTGCAAAATTACACTTAATTAGTTTGACCCACTTTCGCCTTCAGAACTGCCTTAATTCTACTTGGCATTGATTCAACAAGGTGCTGAAAGCATTCTTTAGAAATGTTGGCCCATATTGATAGGATAGCATCTTGCAGTTGATGGAGATTTGTGGGATGCACATCCAGGGCATGAAGCTCCCGTTCCACCACATCCCAAAGATGCTCTATTGGGTTGAGATCTGGTGACTGTGGGGGCCATTTTAGTACAGTGAACTCATTGTCATGTTCAAGAAACCAATTTGAAATGATTCGAGCTTTGTGACATGGTGCATTATCGTGCTGGAAGTAGCCATCAGAGGATGGGTACATGGTGGCCATAAAGGGATGGACATGGTCAGAAACAATGCTCAGGTAGGCCGTGGCATTTAAACGATGCCCAATTGGCACTAAGGGGCCTAAAGTGTGCCAAGAAAACATCCCCCACACCATTACACCACCACCACCAGCCTGCACAGTGGTAACAAGGCATGATGGATCCATGTTCTCATTCTGTTTACGCCAAATTCTGACTCTACCATCTGAATGTCTCAACAGAAATCGAGACTCATCAGACCAGGCAACATCCAGTCTTCAACTGTCCAATTTTGGTGAGCTCTTGCAAATTGTAGCCTCTTTTTTCTATTTGTAGTGGAGATGAGTGGTACCCGGTGGGGTCTTCTGCTGTTGTAGCCCATCCGCCTCAAGGTTGTGCGTGTTGTGGCTTCACAAATGCTTTGCTGCATACCTCGGTTGTAACGAGTGGTTATTTCAGTCAAAGTTGCTCTTCTATCAGCTTGAATCAGTCGGCCCATTCTCCTCTGACCTCTAGCATCAACAAGGCATTTTCGCCCACAGGACTACCGCATACTGGATGTTTTTCCCTTTTCACACCATTCTTTGTAAACCCTAGAAATGGTTGTGCATGAAAATCCCAGTAACTGAGCAGATTGTGAAATACTCAGACCGGCCCGTCTGGCACCAACAACCATGCCATGCTCAAAATTGCTTAAATCACCTTTCTTTCCCATTCTGACATTCAGTTTGGAGTTCAGGAGATTGTCTTGACCAGGACCACACCCCTAAATGCATTGAAGCAACTGCCATGTGATTGGTTGATTAGATAATTGCATAAATGAGAAATTGAACAGGTGTTCCTAATAATCCTTTAGGTGAGTGTATACACTTTATGCTAAAACTTTAATATCAGGATACCTATGTTTTATTTTTATTTATTTTAACAGACAAATCTAATAATAATAATAAAGATAATAACGAAATGCATAAAATAGATAGTCTATATAAATGGATGAATAGATTAATTAGTAAAAAAAATAGCTATTTGTTGATTAGTTGGTAACAGCGAAGTGGTGGCATGACTGATGCAGAAAACTGTATAAATTAAAATTAGAGAGAGAAGAAAAAAGTCAATAACTGCATGAAAATCGTCAGTATATATTGGCTCATCATCCTTGTCTCTGCTTCCTATCTGACACCTGAAGGCACTCTCGCAAGCACTACAAGTTGTGTAGCACCATACATGGAGCATTGCTGTCACCGTTATCAATTTTGGGAGAAAGAGCAGACCTCAGCTTTATTGGTGAATGTCCCTAAAGCGCATCTTCTAAACACCACCTTATTTTGCACTGCATGATAGCATTGTGAACCTCGTAATATTCAATGAATGCTTGTAATTAGCAGGAGCATACAAAGTGGCTCCGCTGACTTCACTAATCGTGGAAGCTTTCATATCGAGAGAAATTTGTGAAAACGAAAAATTACACATGCACACCTGAAGCAGATTGTGTAAATTATATAGATCGTTCTGCACAAAGTTATTGTAAAAAAACATTTAAATTTGTAGTTATTTAGATGGTATATTTCCGAATATATATATATTTTTTAATATTAGCGAAGTAAATTACAAATAATTGTAATGTTATGCACAAATATAATGAAGTTACAATGATGAGCAGAAAAATACAATTCAATACACATTTCAGCACTTCACATTTATGGACAGCGACTCTCCTAAGTAGCACTTAAAGCAAGTCCTCGGTCATTCATGTTAAGTGCAGTTTAGGGAAAATAAAAATATACATTATACATATGGGTATAAAGGGAAGCAGGCAGGCATGCATCTGTCAGTCAGGTTTTTGCACTGAGGATCCGAGAATAAGGTACGGCCATTTACAGTGGTAGGTCTAATGTAGTGGCAGAAGGGATACAACGTCTCGTTCCCTCCCTCAGGGAATGGAGGTTACAACAGTAACCGTGACATTCCCCTTCTGTCAGTTACTCGACGTTGTGTCGAATGAAGTGACACAAGGGGTCCCATTCAAAAGTGCCATGCACTAGCCCATGTTATGTGAACTGCGGACACAGGTGCAAACAGGCTGCTGCATGCTAGAAGCAGCTGTGTCAACCACACATAACCCTCCCCAATGCCCCAGAAAAGGTGTCATATACAGACCTTAGGTTCCCAGCACCCGTGAGGGGGGAACAGGTGCTACATGACCAACATAGGAGCAAGTCTGGCAGCCGCGGCCTTTTCTCTCTCTTTGTCTCTCACATAGGGTGTGAAGTGGCTGGGGCTATCTTAAAACTATGAAATGCATCGGGGAAGGCAGTCTTTCCCGATCCTATTCTTTCAGGGGGAAAAGACCCTGCAGAGGCCACATCCTGCCCAGACTAGGGGGAGGTGATATGTGGCTAATACACCATGTGGGTTGTCAAGCCACATGTGGGAGCGGCGCGATGGTAGGTCCTGCCTGATGAGGGAGGAGCTCTACAAACACGGTGACCGGGGGCATTGGGAATGGACAAGGGAGACGCGGGTACCACAGAAAATACATCACAGGGAGTTGCCTGAAGAGGGAATTAAGCCTGTGGAGCCCTACCCCAGTAAGGAACACTTGTGGCTCGTAGTGGGTCTGTTCAAAAATTGCTCCGCTGAATTCGCAGGCCAGAAGGCAAGGGAGGAAGAACATCCAGGAAGCGATGCTTAGTGGCTAACCTATGAGAGAAAGCACACTGGATCAACTTGGTGAAGGGCGCTGGGTGCAAGCGGAACACCCGGTCAGTTTTTCCACATTCTGACAAAACGTGGGATGAGGCCAACTCAACCCTGAGATTGTAAAGTCTTGCAAAGGTACTGGGTGTTGCCCAGCAGACCTTGAGGTACGTAGCCCGGTCGCGGTCTCAGGATAATGTGAGTGTGCCGGACTGAACTCCAGGCATGTGATGCTGACAGAGAACACTTGCAGGTCCCCAACCCTCTGATGGGAGCTAGCGCTATCAGGAGGGCCGTCTTCAAGGGCCTTGAGCTCAACTGAGTCAAGCGGCACAAAGGGGGGCCCCTGAAGGCCTGAGAGGACCATTGAGAGATCCCAGGAGGGGAACAGGCTTGGCCGGGGAGGATTCAGCATCCGGCGCCTCTAAGGGACCTGATAATCAAGTCGTGCTTACCCAAGGACTTGCCGTCCACTGCATCGTGGTGGGCTGCGATAGCGGCTACATGCACCTTTAAGGTAGAGGGGGACAGCCTCCCCTCCAGCCTCTCTTGCAGAAATGAGAGCACTGACCAAACTACGCATCTCTGCGGGACAAGTGCCACTTTAGGGCGTAAAGTTGCCTGGTGGAGGGAGCTCTGGCTTGCTTGATCATGTCTATGCCTGCAAGTGGTAGGTCCCGTCCAGGGGCCAAACGTGGAGGTTCCAGAGGTCTGGGCGCAGATGCCAGAGGGTGCCCCGTCCCTGAGAAAGAAGGTCCTTCCTCAGGGGAATTTGCCAGGGAGGTGCTGTCGCGAGGAGCGTGAGATCCCAGAACCAAGTCCGGGTGGGCCAATAAGGAACCACCAAGGTGACTTGTTCCTTGTCCTCCCTGATCAAGCACAGCACCAGTGCAAGAAGGCTCACTGGGGGAAATGCGTACTTGCGCAGCCCCCCGTGGTCAGCTGTGTGCCAACACGTCTGTCCCGAGAGGGGCTTCTATCAGGGAGTACCAGAGCAGGCAGTGAGTGTTCTCCTAGGAGGCATAGAGATCTACCTGTGCAATGCCGAATCGGCCCCAAATCAGCTGGACCACCTGGGGGTGGAGCCTCCAATCTTCACTGGGTGAAAGCTGTCGCGACATCGCGTCCGCTTTCATGTTGCGGTTGCCAAGGATATGAGTGGTGCGCAGCGACCTGATTCGCTGCTGACTCCAAAGGAGGAGATGGCTGGCGAGTTGTGACATATGACGAGAGCGCATGCCACCTTGGCAATTTATGTACGTTACCATCGTGGTGCTGTCTGAATGGATCAAGACCTGCTTGCCCCGAATTATTGGGAGAAACCTCCGCAGGGCAAGGAATACAGCCAGCAACTCTAAGCAGTTGATGTGCCAACACAGCCGGGGCCCAGTCCAGTGGCCAGCGGCAGCGTGCCCATTGCACACAGCACCCCAACCCTGTTGCAAGGCATCTGTGGTGACCACGACACGTCTGGACACCTGCTGTTGGGGGACTCCGGTCCGCAGAAAATAGAGGTCTGTCTAAGGGTTGAAAGTCTGACAGCAGGAGGGGGTGATTACCACAGGATATGTGCCGTGGCGCCATATCCATCTCGGGACTTGAGTCTGAAGCCAGTGCTCTAGTGGTCTCATATACATAAACCCGAGCGTCGCAACCGTGGCTGAGGATGTCATATGCCCCAGGAGCCTCTGAAATTGTTTTAGAGGAATCGCTGTGCCGGGCTCGAAGAGAGTGAGACACCTGAGCAATGACTGCACACTTGTTCGTGACTGAGTCTAACTCCATGCTGAGAAAAGAGATGCTCTGAACTGGGGTGAGCTTGCTCTTTTCCCAGTTGACCTGAAGTCCTAGGCGGCTGAGGTGCCTGAGCACCTCGTCCCTGTGTGCACATAGTAACTCTCAAGAGTGAGTTAGAATGAGCCAGTCGTCAAGGTAATTGAGTATGTGGATGCCCACTTCCCGTAGTGGGGCAAGGGCTGCCTCTGCGACCTTGGTGAACACACAAGGGGACATGGACATGCCGAAGGGGAGGACCTTGTACTGGTATGCCTGGCCGTCGAACACAAACAGTAGTACAGGTCGGTATGGAGGCAAGATGGAGACGTGGACGTACGCTTCCATCAGATCCACCACCGTGAACCAATCTAGCTGTCGAACGCAGCTTAGAATCTGTCTGCGTGAGCATTTTGAACGGGAGTTTGTACAAAGCCCAGTTGAGAACTCGCACGTCCAAGATTGGTCGCAACCCACTGCCTTTCTTGGGTACGATGATGTAAGGGCATCTCTCAAGGATGTTCTATCACATCCTTGAGAAGCGGAGTCGTGATCTCTGCCCGTAAAGTGCTGGTTTTTCCGCTTCATATGGAGGTGGAGCGAATACCGTGAACCAATCTAGCTCTCGAACGCAGGTTAGAATCTGTCTCTGCGTGAGCATTTTGAATGGGAGTTTGTACAAAGCCCGGTTTTGAACTCGCAAATCCAAGATTGGTCGCATCCCACCGCCTTTCTTGGGTACGATGATGTAAGGGCATCTATCAAGGATGTTCTATCACATCCTTGAGAAGCGGAGTCGTGATCTCTGCCCGTAAAGTGCTGGTTTTTCCGCTTCATATGGAGGTGGAGCGAATACCGTGAACCAATCTAGCTCTCGAACGCAGGTTAGAATCTGTCTCTGCGTGAGCATTTTGAATGGGAGTTTGTACAAAGCCCGGTTTTGAACTCGCAAATCCAAGATTGGTCGCATCCCACCGCCTTTCTTGGGTACGATGATGTAAGGGCATCTATCAAGGATGTTCTATCACATCCTTGAGAAGCAGAGTTGTGATTTCTGCCCGTAAAATGCTGGCTTTTCCGCTGCGTACGTAGGTGGAGTGAATACCTCTAAATGAATGTGGGAGCCAGGCGAATTGAATTGCGTAGCCGAGTCGGATGGTCCTGGTCAACCAACGCGACGGGTTGGACAGCGAAAGTCATGCGTCCAGACTCCACGCGAGGGGAACATGAGGGACGTACTGGGTGGGGTTTTGCAGCGGGAGGAGCAGGTAATAGCGTGTCAGGAGGCAAAGACGTGTCCCGAGGCTTGGGTGCTGCGAAAAGACTCAAAGCACTTACCTTGCTCCATGCACCCAGCAGGGGGCGAGTTAGACACTGAGGAAGAGGTCCTGGGAAGGAGTTTTCGGAACACATCATTGCTGGCCTGTCGGTGCTGAGCAGTCGTGGGTCCGGAGTTGAGGTGACTGCATCCGGGGAGCCGGTCGGTACTGTAGGATTTTGGAGCCGGGCCACCATGACCCAAAAAGTGGGGAAATCTCTCTTTTATTAACAGTGTGGAAAAACAAGGATTTTTCTGCCGGCCCTCCACCGGGGAACGGAGTGGTCTTGGTACCAGCTCCAGAGCGAATGTCTGACTTCCTGGGTCTTCCATCTCAGGAATGTTTAGCAGCCTTCCGGGTCCTAGAGGAAGTCGTCGACGGTGTCTCCGAAGAGGCAATGCTGGGAGACGGGGGCGTTGAGAAACAAGCCTTGACAACGTCATGCATCTCGACCACGCTCAGCTATAGGTGACGTTCCTAGACCACGAGGTTGGCCATCGCCTGCACGAGTGCCTGCGCTGTGACCTTCGATGCTCTGAGAGCGAGGTTGGTGGCAGAGTGCAGTTCCTGCGGCACGTCAGGATCAGGACTACCCAAGTGCAGATCTATTTGGTGGTATATTAAAAATAATACAAAAAATACTCATATCTACATAATGTAGTGTATTACATTTAATATACCAAGAATAAGACTAAGCACAGATTTAATGTGGTTACCTGCCGGGGGCGACTCCAGATGACAGTGGGAAGGAAAGGATGGAGCACGGCTTAGTCGCACCCAATCCCCTCCCATCCTTGGTGAAGGGCAGGGAGACCTACCCCACCCTAACAAACTTGTATTTTATTAAATTAATTGCATGAAAATCATGCTTGTTTTATTTGAAGTAATTAAATAATACATAATATTCATTTAATATAGGTGAAAACTACACAGAACAAGAGCTGTATCACAACACCAGTTCCATATTAAAAACATCCATATTAACTGTCACAGCTTGATAAATTCACACAAAAAGGTCACGGCTAATTGACAGAATTGACATCCAGGGGCCAGACATGGCGGTTCCAGAGGTCTGGGCACAGATGCCAGAGGGTGCCCCGTCCCTGAGAAAGAAGGTCCTTCCTCAGGGGAATTTGCCAGGGTTACATTTTTTTCTAGATTCATACAATGGAGCCTATTGAGTAAATCATAGATAAACTATTGCAATTGATTTTCTGTTTAATTTGCTGTTCTGTCATCCAAAAAAAAAAATAAAAAAAAAATGATGGATTGATTGATTACGTCCCTGCCTTTTGTACACAATAACTATCACTACTATCGATTGGATGGTTTAGTGAGGTCCTCGGATCGGCCCCAATGGGGCTACTCGTGGGCCTTGGCAGAGCATGGAGAAGACAATCAAACTTGACTTTTTAAAGGAGGTAAAAGCCATAACAAAATTTCCGTAGGTGAACCTGTGGAAGGATCGTTTATGAAGGCCCCCCTCCCTTCATGGGAGGCAAGTCCCCATCGGCTATGGCCGTGGTGGGGTAGGTCTCCCTGCCATTCACCAAGGTTTGCATGGGAGGGGATTGGGTGCGACTATAGCCGTGCTCCATCCTCTCCTTCCCACTGTCATCTGGAGTCGCCCCGGCAGTTATCCACATTAAATCTTTGCTTAGTCTTATTCTTGGGATATTAAATATAATACAGTACATTATGTAGATATGAGTATTTTTTTATTTTTTTATTATACCACCAAATATATCTTCAATATAAATTGTACTTATTAGTTTTAAATAGTCACATTTCTTACTGTTCATGAATTTACCCCTACTGCTTGAAATAAATATTTTTTTCATATACTTCTGTGTTAAATTGTGATGTGAATTCATAAGTTCTACTTCCTCTATAAAACAGTGGTGAAATTCTGCAACACTGAATGCAGTTTTGTGGATTCCTAAAAACATGAAGGGGTGGGATTGCCCCTGTCTCTTCAGCCTATTTGATGAGTTGAATATATTAACTTGCAATTATTTTAATCAAAAGGTAATCATAGCATTTTATAATTATTAATGGTACAGGTCATTCATGTTTTTGACCTCTGAGGTGTGACTAAGGTCTGAGGACTGTATGTTAGGAATGCAGCAACAGTGCTTACTCATTTAGCCCAGCTCCCAGAGAACAAATATACATGCAATTAATAGTAATTAATTTACTTATCCTTGATCAAAGTAAGTATGAGTTTCATTGTGTTTAAGTTTTAGGTCAACAATGAACCTTCTGTACCTTTTTACCTAAAAAAATATTCTGAGTCTGTAGGCTCAAAAAATGTGTACATATAAGTTTAGGCTTATCTGTATATTTTGTTCTAGTAGAAAAGTAAAACATTCAGCCTGGGTCTCGATGACATTTGCTTTTAAGAAGATACAGTTTATTTTCTTAAGATGCATTCTTTTTCGTTCTTTTCTTTGTATTACTTAATCTCTCCTATAGTCTTTATCTAAATCGATTACAGGAATTGTTGGAGTGATTGGAGCCAGGTGATTGGATGTTGGTCAGTCACCCTCTGGCACCAAAAGAATCCTGTTGTATTTTTGATTTCCTTTGACCTTTATCTGCTGACAAACTGAGATTTTGTGGTTGCAGCTAATCAGTGTTGTTTCTGAATAACATATTTTGCATAATCAACAGTTCACCATGTTTGGATAGTTTCCATAAATATCTGTATGGTTAACCTATCAGAAGCCGGTAAGCTTGTAAAGATGAAGTCAATTCATTTGCATTTGCCTATAATTATTTGTGTTTTCTTATTGTTAGTTCGAGGTTAGTTCTTCAGCTCATTTTCTGTTTCTGTCTTCTCCCTTTGGAAATGTGGAGAACTTTGTCTTCAGTAAACTCTCTCTCAACTTTGACTACTGGCCTTCACTGTTCATACTGGTCTCTCTCTAATGGGTATAACATTGCTACCTTACATTATCAATGCTTAGGTTTCATAGGGTTAAAATAAATAGAAAGTTGATTTGTTATTTTGTTATCTAATGCAATTACATTCATATATTTCTAAATGTTGCATGGTCAATTAGATCTTTATTTGTAAACATAATAACATGTTGTACTTTTTATCTGATTGGCACAAGAGAGAAAGTAGTTACCAGTGCTCGTTCTGATGGTCTCTTTGCCAATGTCATGGCCCAACAGATCATACTGGTTGAGTCTAGAACCATCCGGAGCGACAGAAACGGATTTCTCATCATCTGTTGTCCAGATATACACCACCTCGTTGTTGGTATAGGCATCTAAAGGAGACAAACCAAGGCAGATGAGGTGTTTGTTCAGCAAAATTTGCAAACAATTTGCAATGGACTTCCAGTAGCCAATATAAAAGCAAATGGAAAATGCTACCATGTTAGAAGTTTGGGGAAGATAAATATTTTTTAAATACATGGGTGCTGCTCATTGCAACACCATGATTAGACTGTTGATTATGTTTTACCATTCTTAAAAGCAGGATTTCAAAACAAGAAATATGTGGGATTCATTTTAGGTTTTTTTTGTACTGCATTCTGTTGTGTCATCTTTACATGTTTGTCAAGGTAGAAACATCCCATAATTAATAGCAGTATATTCAATGACTTATCAAATGGCCTAAACAACACGTTTCCTTTAGGGTAAAGCAGTATTTGCGTGTATAGGTTTTAGAGATGGGCAAGGGTTAAATAGGACTGAAAGCAAATCTGGAATGGTGTTCCACCATTGTGGGCAGTTTGTTTGCCGATCAAATCCATCTTGTATGTTTATGCTTCAGTTCAGGTTTTGTAAGTTTCTGTAAACAGCACAACATGATCACACTTCCTTGTGAAAGTTTATGTACTCTGAAATCTACTCCATTGAGCGGAATTACTGACAAGCACAATCTCCCATAAGACATTTTTGCACCAGTCCAAGCATGCTACCTTTCCCTATGGAGCTACAGATAGCAGGTTGCATAAGCAACCTCAGAAACACAGGTTGTGGTCCAATGGAAACCAGGATGTAATTGCATTCATTTAAGCAATGATGAGCACGATTCGGAGATTGCATTTTTGCTCTATAATAAAAATTTTACTCCACCAATGGGAAGGTTTAGAGTTGTGATTTGGGTTAGGTAAGGGTGCAGGGTTAGTAAAATATGCATTCATGTTGATTGTATTACACAATTTACAACTAAAAAACTCACTTTTGGTGCCACCCTGTGGTCATTTCACCTGGAAAAGTTGTAAACCCTTTCAGCTTTGGCCACTGGGGGCAGGGGTTTTAGTTTCAGAAAGCACAGACTGATTTCAATAGGGGAATTTTGTACCTACTGTTGCCAAATTCAGACTGTGATCAGTTTGGACACAACAATCATGACAAGAGAGGGTCTTAGGGGATTCCCACACCTCAGGATGATCAAAAAGTCTACCTCATTTAGTGAGCTTGATTAGCAAGGTGATCTAGATTTTATTTAGCTCTAATAGTGTCTACGGTCATTTAGTTACTGTGCACATGCTAAAGTATGATACACTGTCAGCAGTTCAATCTCTCTATTTAGTTGCATCTCTATTAGTAGCTAATCGTGTTAAATCACAAATTTTGAGAGTGCTGAAATTTGACTCTAAATATACAACTTTTCCTGTGAAAATGCATTTATTTCCTTCTTAGGAAAGAAAACAAAACAATATGTAACAATATAATGCTTTATTTACATTTTCCAAACAAAGTCTTCCACAGTATAAAGACAAATGCACACTATGACTGCATTGTGATACTCTTTTAGTACAGTCAATGAAAGGCGTATGCACCAAAGATGCGCGCAGACGAGGACGTCCAGTCGTTCAGACAACCCACCAATTAGTCAATTTTGAACATATGTAGTTTTGCACATCATTAATTGATTTAATAATATTGAATGAAATAAGACATCTCATTTTGATAAAAAAATAAATAAAATAGAAAAAGCTAATTTCAGTTTAATGTTCAGACAAAGCAAACCAAGCTTTGGAAACTAATAGATCCTGGTAAAATCCCTTTCCATATATTTCCGAAAAAAACTAAAAAACTGTATTTCTTTGGTGATTTGAAAAAATGATTTTACAACCTGATGGGAAAAGATATTATACAAGCAAAAAGATTTTAGCTCTACGATGTAATGATAACCAAATCATAAGCACCATACCGTTGTTTAATGGTATAAACACAAACGCTTACACAGATTTTGTCAGACAGGCTGCCTTCTGAGAGAAAGCCTTTATTTCCATTAAAGCTTCAGTAGCTGGGTTGGAAAATAGCAATTGTATATTCATACTGCAGCACAAAACAAAGCTCATGAAGCAAAAATGGGGGGGGGGGCATTAGAGTGAATAAATGCATCTCAATGAGGTCAATTTGAATGCAACTTTAATAAAAGCCAACTGCCCATAGGTCAGCTGCTCTCTCCAATTACTGTTAGATTTAGCTTCCTTGAGTCTAACGTATAATGGCGAAACATAGCATAAGACTTATTGTGTTTGAATACACAAAGTCGAACTTTAAAGGGAGCATGAAAAACAATTATCTCTGGGACCTGAAACACACATACACACACATAGACACATGTGCGCCCACATGAGTCTCGGGAGAGCAGGTTAAAAAGCTGGCAGGCTTAGCGCTAGAAATATGATTCACACAGCCGGAAGGGTTTTGCTAATTAAATTTTGATGGCCAGAGAGAAAAGTTATTGTTTTATTCTGTTGGAAGACCATTAATCAAGCGCTCAACACATCAAGTTTAATGCCACTTCATCCATTATGAATAATAATTGATAAAAAATGCATTATTCCATGTTCAAATATACATTTGCAATGTGCGGCTGACATTGCTTCTTATTTACGGTCGGTGTGGCATATGGGAAACGGTACAGACTAAAGGTCAGCAGTGACTTTCAGAATATAAGTGAATTCTTAAATTTAGTCTCTGGGCTAAACTCAATTAAAACTCAGGTAGGGAGAAAGAGACGACATAACACTTGGGGAAGAATAAGAAGCAACTCAAATAAAGGAAATATTTAATCACTGTTACATTTCAATTCCATTCAAATCTATATTTATATGAATACATTTGTAAGTAGATTAATAGTCTAATAATAGATTGTATGTTTCAGTAAAGTGTTTGCTGATCCACATTTAAATATCACTGCACAAAAATCCTACATCTCAAGCATTTGTTTAATGTACAGAATAAATGTTCTTCTGCTCAAAAATGATCATCTGGTAAATGAGAAAAGTAGCAGCTTGTTTTTGTTTTTAGATCTCTTGTTGGGCCGGCCTCAATTATAAATCAACATGACCGCCAGCCATACAAAAACCTTGCCACTCGTTGTGCAAATGTGAAATGAGCTTTTTAAATGTTTAGCAGACCAAATAATGGAAAATAAATTAGAATAAGTAGAAGATGAACGAGAGAAACAACAACATATAAAGACATGACAGCATATAAAACCAGCAAGGCAATATTTGTGAACAATAGGAACACTTACTCATTGGGAATCTGCCATTATAATTCACAACACTAAGAAGGAATATAAAATATTCAAAATACACCGATGAGACAAAACATTATGACCACTCACAGGTGAAGGAATAACGTTGATCATCTCCTAACAAGGCCACATGTCAAGGTCTGGGTAGATTAGATGGTAAGCGATCAATCAGTTCTCATAGTCAATGTGTTGGAAAATGGGCAGGAGTAAAGACCTGAGTGACTTTGACAAGGGCCAAATTGTTATGGCCAGATGGCTGGATCAGAGCATCTCTGAAATGGCAAGACTTGTGGGGCACGTATGCATCTAAACTAGTCCTTGGAGCAGTGGGAGAAGGTTGCCTGGTTTGCATCACTAGGATGGCTGTGTACGTATACACCTTTTACCATGGAAGTGATGGCACCAGGATGCACTGTGGGAAGACAACAAGCCAGTGGATGGAGTGTGATGCTCTGGGAAATGTTCTGCTGGGAAACCCTGGGTCTGGCCATTCACGTACACGTCAATTTGACACGTGCTACCTACTTGCCCTTCATGGCAATGGTATTCCCTGATGGCAGTGACCTCTTTCAGCAGATAATGTGCCCTGCAACACTGCACACATTGTTCAGGAATGGTTTAAAGAACACAATGAAGTGTTCAAGGTGTTGCCCCAGATCACAATCTGATTGAGTATCTGTGGGATGTGCTGGACCAACAATTCTGATCCACGGCGGCTCCACCTTGCAACTTACATGACTTGAAAGATCTGCTGCTTATGTCTTGGTGCCAGATACCACAGAACACCTTTAGGGGTCTTCTAGAGTCCATGCCTCGGCGGGTCAGAGCTGTTTGGAGGCACATGAAGGACCAATAGCATATTAGGCAGGTGGTCATAAAGTTTGGGCTCACCAATGTATATACAGAAATATATCCCGTCCCTCAGCCACTGTGAGTTAGGTCAAGAAGGGCATCCGGCGTAAAACCTGTGCCAAGTCAAATATGCGGATCACGGATGGTCCGCTGTGGCGACCCCTAATGGGAGCAGCTGAAAGAAGAAGACGAAGAAGAAGAAGAAGAAGAAGCAGAAAAAGAAGTGGGATACATAATATATCCAACACAATGCTCCAGGGAAACGTCTAAAGTGTTCAGTCAAATCATGAGAAATCTATGGTTCCTTGATCATTTGAGATAAGAGTTCATTGTTCTATCAAAACATACTATAACTTTCAGAAGTTAAAATTCTCTTTCCAGTGCGAAAAGACCATTTATTGAAACTTAGCTGCAAAAACAATTCATTCTGAAATCTGTTTAGTTTACAGAAACTTGATCCATCTTATCACAAGGGAAATGAGGTGGAAATGATATAGATACTTTATTATTCCTAAACACTAGAAGAACTAGTGTTAAGAGTGGATGTGAGTGGGGGGCCACTGCATCTGTGCAACAGAGTGGAATGCATTACATGCACAGATCTTGTAGACTCGTTGGGGGCTGGGCCACTCTAAGATTGACATCCTAGAATTGTCCCTGGTTTATACAATCTATATTTATTAATGTTTAGTAAAAATAGTGCAAGTAATTTTCTGCGTTGAGGTATTTCATTATTTGACAGTTATCACTACAGCTATCTGGGCTTCCAGAGCCCTTCAAGAGTCAATAGCTCCCAGTAAATTAACACACACATGACAAAGCAAACATGAATAACTAGGGGTGTATGGTTTGTCGTGGCACTATACATATATATCGTGTTCAACAATATACATGGGTCTTTTTTTTCCCTACGGCGACGTAATGTAGGCATACATATTCAAATCACTTCATTGCACACAACAAGCTCTAAATTATGGTTGCCCTCTAGCAGGCACAGGTGTTGTATGATGAGTTTGGCTGAAACTGAATCCAGGAGCGGGTGTGAGATGCAACTTTTCAGCATAAAGAATCTAATGTCTGTTTGAACCATGAGAGTGATCTGCTTGGATTGCGCTAGAGAAAATTTTAATTTACTGAGATTAAATTATAGTGCAATATTAATCTACTATATAATGCTGATTTTATGTATAATAATGCTATGGGGGGAATACAATCCCAATGTCATGTCTGATTTGATTTAATCAGTAAATTATTATTATTATTTAACTGGATAGGCATGCACTTCCATTAAATATGCATTTTTGAAAATTAAATTTAGATGTAATCAGAGACAATATTATGATATTTTAAATGACTGGATATATATATATATATCATCTAACATAATTCTCTATTTTCAGTAGGCAGAATTATTAGCTAATATTTCCATTCGGTTTCACCATTGCCATGTTCTAGGCAGATTTTTGGTCCCTGTACATCTCTGATGGATCATTTAGCAGTTTTAAGAACAGTGCAGTGTAATAGCAAATTTTTAAAGGAAACTAACTGCTTTGCCTTGGTCAATGGTCTGCACTTATATAGCGCATTTTATTAACCTTAGAGGTTACCAAAGCACTTTACACTGTGTCCCATTCACCCATTCACACACACATTCACACTCACATTCATACACCAATGACGGCAGAGCTGCCATGTAAGGCACTAGCCTGCCATTGGAAGCAATTTGGGGTTCAGTGTCTTGCCCAAGGACACTTCAGCATGTGTACTCATGTGGGCCAGGAATCGAACTGCCAACTCTGCGATTAGCGGCCGACCAGCTCTACCACCTGAGCCACAGCTGCCCACAAGACAAAACTTTCAGGCTCAATTTAAGGAATTGTGAACCGAACCAAACCGTGAGTTCAGTATTGGGAACCAAACCAAATCGTGATATGAGTGAACCGTTACACCCCTATGAATAACCCATCAATAATGATTCTAAGATCCTTTTAAGACATTCCTCCACCGAGATGTGTAAATACAGGTCTGGCATTGCAGACTCATTGATGTGCACGCAACAGCACCGCTGCGAGAATAAAATCATAGGGTAAACACTGAAAACACTGGGGTTGATTTTTTTATTAAAACAGTTTTTTTTTTGTTTTGTTTTTTTATATAAAGCTTTCATTAATGACTTGGAAACATTTTGCAAGGCCTTTATCATGTATTTTTGATACTTTCATAAATAAAGTCACAGACCCAAACTTTCTACAGTATACTATCAGTATTCTACTTTCAAATTTTCATGGATAACTCTCCTGTGATGCATGTACATACAGTCTCTGACACTATGGTCAAAATAAAGTGCCCGATGTAGTGTTGTAGCCCCTTCTTGTCAAGGTTTGAAGTGTGTTGCATTCTGAGATGATATTCTGCTCACTACAATTGTTCTGTACAGAACAAATTTTTACCCCATTCTGATGGTTGATGTGAACATTAACTGAAGCTGCTGACCCGCATCTGAATGATTTTATGCATTGCACTGCTGCCACACGATTGGCTGGTTGGATAATTGCATGAATAAGTACACTACGCTCATTGAATGTACACTGTTGGAAATTGTTAGTAGACAAATAATAAGTGTGAAAAAGGTTTTAACAAGACTTTCCTTCTAGACATCCACAGTGCTAAAAGTGCCCAAAGTTGAAGAAACACTCTGCAACAGAAAAGGGGCTTTTGGACAAGAGATGAGATATCTTAATGAGCTCGATCAGCAGGTAACCCATTAATGACAATCATGTGGAAAAGTTACCTCTAAACTTTAGGATATATAGATTTACATATAGAGCCCTTTGGTAAATTATTTGCAGAAAATAATATTTTCTTGGGGCATGATTAAAAGGAAGATATGTTCAATTGTATTCCTCAAGTCTACAGGCTGATTTGACTAAATCACAATGAATAACAACATTAAGTCACTCATTTAAGTAAATCTTTTTAAGTGGTACCCTTTTGCAGACCTAAAATTTTGTGGATCACAAAAAAGTTAACAGTCCTTGAGGATATCCTCTTGTTCCTCCGCACAGATCGTGAAACATTTCTGGTGAGTATGTTTAATTAATTCCTCTTCAGGCATATGTGTTTTCAGCAAATCGATTCTGTTCATGATTATGCAGTTTACCTTATTTTTTCCAAATTCAGAGTGATTCCGTGCGATTCGGTACACAATTAAATTCAATTAACTTGAACGACATTCTCAGACACCCTTCACTTACATTCTATTGAAAAAGATGCAATGAATTGAAAGGTTGCTGAGAGTTACATTATAAAAGGAATAGTTCATCAAAAATTATATTTCTCATCATTTACTCTCCCTTATGTCATCTCAAACTCTTATGAGTTTCTTTCTTGTTGCGGAGCACATCGATACTTTGAAGGATGTATGAAGTGTTTTTATCTATGCAATATTAGTCAACGGGGTCCAAAATATTCAAGCTCCACAATAGGATATATGTTCAAGATGATCCTTTTTACAGTGAAAAAGGATTAAAATTTTGGTCTGTTTTTCACTCCATACTGATTGTATTACTTCAAAAGACATGGATTAAAACACTGGAGTCGTGTGGATTACCTTCATGCATTCAAATCCTTTTTGGAGCTTGAAAGTTTTGGTCCCCAAACTCAAGCCATTATTCTAAATATCTTTGTCATAAATGACAAAGTCTGTGTTCCATGGAAGGACAAAAAAGTCGTAGTTTGAGATGCAATAAAGGTGAGTAAACGATGTGAATTGGGTAAATTATTTCATGAATAAAAATGGTAAAATTTGCAAAGTAAAACTCAGATTATTCAGATGACAGGACAATTCTCCAGATGACAGACAGACCAGAGGGATGGACAGGTCTGTGGATATGAACAGTCACTGTTCTGCAAGGGTGCAGCACCTCAAAAATAACTTCTTGCTCTGACATTAAGTTGCATTTGTGAGCTATTTTGTGTGTCTGGATGCACTTCATCCTTCACCCTACCAGACTTTGAACAGAAAAAAATGGACACACACACACACGCACGCGCGTGCACACACACACACACACACACACACACACACACACACACATTTTTGATTGATTGTGGTATTTGTCATTTGTTCAAATTTCACCTACTGCTGGTTTCAAATAAAAGTTGGAACAAAATCATAAGCCTGCAATTCTAGTTTTATTTGATTGCCTTATTTAATATTAACTAGAATAAAACACCTCTTTTAGTAAAATCAGGTTATTAGAACATACTTTTTAAGTCATGTCCAAAAAATCTGATTAGTTTACTCAAATAAAAAAACCTCCATTAGCTGAACAAAAGAGTTCAGTGAGACCTTACTCTGTAGATTGAGTTAAGTAAACTACTTGTGAACAAAAATGCTGTGCAGCAAGTTTCCTTGAAATTTTAAGTCAAGTTTTTTTTTTACAGTTTCCTAATACAATGATTAATTAAATAGTGGTAATTTTACAAAAAAAAAAAAATGACCACAGAATGCAATTAACCAATCACAAGCATATATTTTCAGTGTTGGGTAAATTACTCCAAAAAAGTAATTAATTACTAATTACATCTTCTACATTGTAATTAGATTACTAATTACTGTGGCAGCGGGGGCGTGGTCAAGTGCCCGTCTGGGGAGAGAAAGCGGTAAGGGCGCTTGCACCTGAGCTAAATTATGTCTAACACCTGTCTCTAATTTCAGTGAGTATGGGGAGAGCGGCATAAAAGAACCTCAGAACTTGCAGTCGAGAGAGAGAGAGACCGAAACAACTAGCTTGAGGAGCTGAGACGTTGATTAAAAGTGATTGTTAGCTCTGAACTGAGGATAACACTGATTAAAAACATACCTTGAGTAGAGAAACCTGTTCCCGTGTCCTCCTTCCCACCCTGTCTTTGAATCGTGTTACACTGGTGCCGAAACCTGGGTTCATCATCTCTAGTGATGGAAGGGAATCACCCCGTAGAGTCCTCACAGTTGGTGGAGGTCCTCCAGTCCCTCGCTGCAATCCACCAAAACCAACATCAGACCCTGCTTGAGCTTCGGCAGGACCAAGATCGTCGGTTCTTTGAGATCCTGCGAGCTCAAGCAGAGGACCGGCATGCGATCCGGAGTCTCCTCAGCCAGGAGGTCGCTCCAGCCACACCCGCAACCCCGGACACCCATGCCTCGTTGCTCCCGCCCGCGTTACAGAAGATGGGGCCGGCGGACGATCCAGAAGCCTTCCTGGACCTATTTGAACGCACCGCCGAGATTTGGGGCTGGCCGCGTGACCAATGGGCAGCTCGTCTGGTCCCTCTTTTGTCCGGGGAAGCCCAGCTCGCGGCCCAAAACTGCCGGCGATGAACCTCCTGGACTACGCGGATCTGAGGAGAGCCATCCTGCAATGGGTGGGTCGGAGTCCGGAAGAGAACCGCCAACTCTTCCGGAGCATGAAGCTGCAGAAGTCCGACCGCCCGTTCGCCTTCGCCCAACGACTCCGGGACGCCTGCCGGAGATGGCTCCTTGACAGAAACCGTGATGTTGAGGGACTGATCGACCAAGTGGTCCTAGAGTAGTTTGTGCAACGTCTACCCAGCAGAACGGCGGAGTGGGTCCAGTGCCACCGCCCAGCGTCGATGGAGGAAGCCGTCCAGCTTGCGGAGGACCACATGGCGGCAATCCCGAGGGCGGATGAGCCCTCTCTCTCTCTCTCTCTCTCTCTCTCTCTTCCCCCCTCCCCCCGTTTTCCTCTGCTCCCTCCCATTCCCCTCTGCCTTCTTGCTCTGTCCTCTCTCCAGGGCCCGTTCCTGCCCCGCGCAGGTGTGGAGGTTTCCTGAGAACAGCGTCCCGCCCATGGGAGGCAACTCATTCCCCTTCCGCAACCTTCAGACGCCCTCCCCCTCAGGTGGGGGCGCCCACCGACACAGGTATGGGCGTGGCGCCTGGGCCGGCCTGTTGGAGGTGCGGGGACCCGGACCACTTCCAGGATTAGTGTCCGCTGATGGAGGTGGGGACGGTGGTACGGGTCTCCGATCTTCCGCCGGCTGCCCCTGATCGGGCCGGAGCGTACCGGATTACAGTAAGAATCCAGGGGCGTACACACCAAGCAGTGCTGGATACCAGTTGTAATCAGACCACCATCCACCAACGCTTGGTTCAACCTGGGTGTTACGTACGTAGGTATTTTGTGGGAGTGCCTGTGTTTGTTTTCCTGCGCGCGCGCTCTCTCTCTCTCTCTCTATCGATCGATCGATCTTTTAGGACGTCCTTCCTCGATCGCTGATTGGCTCAGGAGACTGTCAGTCATCATTGAGGGATGTGACGTCGACCCATCCGCTATCCGTAATGTTTCCCGCTGCCAGATTAAAAGACGCTGGAAAAGAGTGGAAGGGGGTCCCATTTTTGTTTCCGGTTTTTGCTGTCATTGTGATTTGTTTTTGTTTGAGACTCGTTTGATTTGTTATTTGCTTATGCTAGTTTGTGTTTGTTAATTCTTGGTTATTACTTTGTTCGATTAACTTCTTGTTTTGGATGGCGTTCTGATCTGTGTAGAGCTCGCGCTCTTGATGTTTACCTTTGCTCCGAGGAATGGGGATAGGGAAGATGTCGTACGACTTCCATTGTGCAGCATCTAGATAACTCTGTGTATAGAAACCCCAGGTAAGATGTGAACGCCACCCATTGTATGTTTTTGTTTTTGGTTAGTTTAGAATGGGAAGAATACGGCGCTTGGCGCTGAAGAAACAATTCTTTCTTTCCTTTTCATTAGGTAGGTAAGAGGTTTGAAATGAGTTAGAATTGTTTTCTTTTGTTTCTTTCTTTCTTTTGGCGTCATTAGAGTCCCCTTTTCTTTTGGGTAGTTTTTGCTGAGTTTTGTTTTCTCATTTTCTTCTTCATTATTCTTTTGTTTTCCTTATTGTAAAATTGTACTTTTTGTTGGTGGCTTTTAGCCTCAATATTGTTGTGCATTCATTTTATTGTTAATAGTTTCTTTTCCCTTTTTGTTTAATAAATCACATTTTTCATTGACAGTTTGGGTTCGTTCATAGTTTCTTGCCGCTTGCTATTGTTTCCACAGTTTTGCCATGTTTATTTAATGTTGCTCCTCTAGCTCCTAGACAAATCTTAGAGGGGTCGTAACACTGGGGCTTTGGGCACAGCTAAACGGGTGAGGTGTGTGCATGGGGATATTCACAAGTATCCGATGGTGACCCTACTAGTCAAATTCCAAGGGAAAAAAAATGGAGGCAGCGGTTAGTTCCCGCCTCACCCATCCGCTGATTCTGGGAACCGATTGGCCGGGTTTTAGGAATGTGTTAGAGGGAATTTGCATGGATGGGTCCTGCATGGAAATGAGGAGATGTGCGATAATTTTGCAGGGGAGGCGGATCCAGGGCCGTCCTCCACTGCTTCAAATCGGAATGACGAGGGAAGGGGCGCGGTTATCGCCCTCTTCTCAGGGAATTCCCTGGGAGGGACTTCCCTTTGGAACAGTCGCGACCCTTAAGCTTAAGGGACCCTTAAGCACGCCTTTGATCAAGTGAGAGTAATCGATGGTCAACAACTACGGCCGGGCATCTCCATTTCATACCCTTATTTTGCCGTTATAAATGATCGGTTATATAGAGTGACGCAGGACGCTCAAACAAAGGAGGATGTTTCACAGTTATTGATTCCACGGAGCCGCCGGGAAATGGTTTTCCAGGCGGCTCACTATAATCCCATGGCGGATCACCTAGGAGAAAGGAAGACACTACTCCGTCTAATAGAGCTGCTGTATGGGCGGTGCCCGCGCGGAGTGCTTGACGTCATCCACGAAGCCTGGGAGGAGGGACCTTCGAATAGTAAAAATGAAATTCAATACGTTCTTGATCTTCGAGCAAAACTCCACACACTGGGGCAATTAACACAGGAGAATTTGCTCCAGGCTCAAGAACGCCAACGTCGGCTGTATGACAGGGGTACTCAGCTAAGGGAATTCGCACCGGGAGATAAGGTACTTGTATTTCTCCCAACACTGAGCTCTAAATTACTCGTCAAGTGGCAAGGACCCTTTGAGGTCACACGACGAGTGGGGGATCTCAATTATGAGGTTAAACGAACCGATGGGGGGGGGCGCACGTCAAATATACCACCTCACCCTCCTCAAATTATGGAGGGAGGCGGTCCCTGTGTCATGGGCTACGGTGGTTCCAGAGAGGGCGGAGCTCGGACCGGAGGTAAATACAAAGCCTGATCACAACACCTCGGTCACTGTGGAGACCATCTCTCCCCGTGCCAACTATCAGAGGTTGCAGAGTTCTAAAAAGAGTTTGCACATCATCAAACACCACATCGAGACCGAGCCGGGGGTAGTGGTGCGTACCTGCCCTTATCGCATGCCCGAGCACAAAAAGAAAATAGTTCGGGAAGAATTGGATGTAATGCTCGAAATGGGAGTAATAGAGGAGTCCCACAGTGATTGGTCCAGCCCGGTTGTTCTTGTTCCCAAGAGTGACAGGTCTGTGCGGTTCTGTGTGGACTAGAGAAAAGTCAACACGGTGTCTAAGTTTGACGCGTACCCAGTGCCTCGAGTTGATGAGCTGCTCGATCGGTTAGGTACCTCTCGTTTTTATTCAACCCTGGATTTAACAAAGGGTTATTGGCAGATCCCCTTGATACCAAATGTCCCGTGAGGAAACAGCCATTCGGATTACACCAATTTGTGACACTTCAATTCGGTTTGTTTGGGGCCCCGGCTACGTTTCAGCATCTTATGGACCGTGTCCTCCGGCCACATTCGGCTTACGCCACTGCCTACTTGGATGACATTATTATCTATAGTAATGACTGCAGCGGCATATACAACACCTGAGGGCGGTCCTGAGGTTGCTGTGGCGGGCAGGGCTCACAGCAAACCCCAAGAAGTGCACGATTGGGCATGTGGAGGTACGGTATCTGGGGTTCCACTTGGGTCATGGCCAGGTGCGTCCCCAAATTGACAAGACTGCAGCGATTGCGGCTTGCCCTAGACCTAAGACCAAAAAGGGGGTGAGGCAGTTCCTGGGGCTGGCTGGCTATTATAGAAGGTTTGTGCCTAATTATTCGGACATCACCAGCCCGCTGACTGACCTCACTAAAAAGGGGGCTCCAGACCCGGTCCAATGGTCGGAACAGTGCCAACAGGCGTTTATACAGGTTAAAGCCGCACTCTGGGGGGCCGCTCTTACATACACCTAACTTCTCTCTTCCTTTCTTATTGCAGACGGACGCTTCAGACAGAGGGCTGGGGCCATACTCTTGCAGGTGGTGGAGGGGGAGGAGCGCCCGGTGCTGTACATCAGCTGGAAGCTCTCCTTGAGGGAGACCAAGTACAGCACCGTGGAGAAGGAATGTCTGGCCATCAAGTGGGCGGTCCTCATGCTCTGATACTACCTGCTGGGACGGGCATTCACTCTCTGCTCAGATCACGCCCCACTGCAGTGGCTTCACCGCATGAAGGATACTAACGCCCGGATCACCCGTTGGTATCTGGCCCTCCAGCCCTTTAAGTTCAAGGTGGTCCACAGACCGTGGGTGCGGATGGCTGTCGCTGACTTCTTCTCCAGAAATGGTGGGGGAGTGGTAGGTAGGCCGGATGATGCCCCGGCCTGAGTTGGGCGGTGGGGGTATGTGGCAGCGGGGGCGTGGTCAAGCGCCCATCCCGGGAGAGAAAAAGGGCGGTAAGGGTGCTTGCACCTGAGCTAAATTATGTCTAACACCTGTCTCTAATTTCAGTGAGTATGGGGAGAGCGGCATAAAAGAACCTCATAACTTGCAGTCAAGACAGAGAGACCGACACAACTAGCTCGAGGAGCTGAGACGTTGATTAAAAGTGATTGTTAAGGTTAAAACGGTAAAAGCTCTGTACTGAGGATAACACTGATTAAAAACATACCTTGAGTGGAGAAACCTGTTCCCGTGCCCTCCTTCCCGCCCTGTCTTTGAATCGTGTTACAATTACATAGTACATTTTTCATTACTAATTACTTTTCTAAAACCCATATCAACTTTGACCAAATGGACAATAAAAGGATAGACATCAAATTATTATTCACATTCTTTCAAATAAATCCTATAACATCAAATAAATTATTCTTGAACTGTTCTTAAAATGTTCCTAAATGGTTAATACAATAAAAAAACTCTCTTTCTGTAAATAATTACTCTATAATTTCTTCTCCAAGAAAGTACATTTGTTTCAAAAGGCTGTATTTCATGTAAGCATGGTATGCAACATTCGTTGTGTTAGACATTTAGTGTGTATGAACGGGGATTGATAATCACACAATAATCTGTTATTGTAATAATCTGCGCCGCCTCAGTGTGGAGCTCTCCAATTCTTTTGTTGTTTTTTTTGTTTGTCCTGTGGTTAGTTATCTTTTTCCAGTCAGTTTTACCAAGGACGAACTGCTGAACATTCAGTAGCACATACCTGATAAACTTTTCCCGGTGTTTGAATATTCAGATGTTTTACTGGACATTTTAGTCAGAGGCGTGGCTGTGTTGTTTAAACGCGCTACGAGACGCAGGCAAGGGACACTAGCTGGCGTGCTGGTTAAACCCCGTCAGCTCGGATTTCGAAAAGCACTGCCGAGCATTCATCTTGAGAATTACCGCTCTCTTCCTAACAAAATGGACGAACTACATCTGCTCACACGTACTAATGTAGGGCCTTGCCCCACTCAAAATGGCAGCAGATACAGCATGGCCCTTTGTTCTATGATCAAAGGTGAGCCATTGAACTCGGTTTCCCAGAATTCTTCACAGCTGGACGGGAAGTCCCGCCCATGGACCCAATCGCAAACGTCATTGGTCAAAAGCGGCCTATGACCAATGACATAATCTTCTTAACAAAACCAGCGGTCAGATTTGATTTCGCTCTCTCTGCCTACAGCTGCACAAGCCTGCGGTCTAAAGAGACACGTATCTACACATGCAAAGGAATTTACCACATTCTGGACAAAGAGAGACCACGTTTTTCTAACCTCACTATTTGGACACGGTAGAGTAAGATTAACTTAGTTTTGTTCCAGTCATGTATTATACTTAATACAACCGGTTCATTTAATTTTCACTTCGAGACAACAGTGAATTTGTATAGAAAACGGAAAAGGCGACCAGCTTCCCTTCTCAATCGTTTTCTATCAACTTTGACTACCTCCTGCATTTCTCCCCATCACCGGACCCGAGAAATAATGCAGAGACGTGTCTTTTCGCTGACGAGTGTAAGACAAAGGACCGAATCCAGATCGTTTTCTCCTGACCGTTCAACGCAACAGGAATTCAAACGGACAACCCTGCTGAAATCGCACAGGATTTTATTGAGTGATCTGAACTAACAATTCAATCTCGCTGTTACCAGCATTTATCCTCTGTTAAATTGCATGAACCCCTGTTTGTTCGCTATCTCTCAAACACACTGAAATTTGCGGAGCGAGCAGCACGGCATTTTATGTCCGAATCAGGCTGTTGTTTTCAAATTCTACCACCTGTTTCATTCAGTTCCTTTGTGTGTCTGCTCATTAGCACCCACATGTGGTATTAGCTCCGCTGCTCTGGATCTGATCCAGCCATCTTTCTTTCCCTACACATTCAAATAATCGTTGGCTCCGCCCTTTATGATCTATCTTCCATTTTGAAACTAGTTTCCATTTTGAATTCAGTTCGCCATTTTGAACCTAGTTCTCAATGTTGAAACTGATCCTCCATTTTGAAACTGGTTCCACACGTGGGGTTTAATCCGCTATTTTGTGTCTTTGTTACCGAATCTAGACACACACCCACACACACACATACATACACTAGCATATAGCTCCACAATTTAGCTAGGATTTCCATTTTATATTTTTGTTTTATATTCATATATTATTGGCGGTGTTCAGTGCTGTTTGATTATAATAAATCTTGTTTAATTATAATAAGTACTCCTAGTTGTTTGTTTGAATATTTGTGATGATTGTGATCTGCCACGTCAAGAACTCCAGTATTACTTCAGTATTGTTAAATTGTTGTTGTTAGAAGCCAACTGTAACCAGGATACTGTTGGATTCATATGGCAACAATTTGACTAGCTTCTTCCCTTTTTGATTGTTTTGATTATTAATCAAAATACTCAATCTTCAGGATAGAATTTTATGAGACTTGATCAGTCACTTACTATCATTTTTCTTTTGTCAAAGAGTGGTGCCCCGAGGATAGAATTTAACGAGTTAAATTCTATTATTTAATTTAATTATTAATGAATAATTAATAAAAAATAATTATTAGTTATATCTGATAGTAAAACTGATCTAAACAACCAGTGCACCCTATACTAATAAGGACTTCTCAAACTCTGCTGCACTGTGCTTCACAGAAACCTGACTGAGTGAAGCCATTCCGTACAGCGCATTACATCTGCTGGGCTTCCAGCTGTTCAGAGCGGATCAAAGTTTTCTTGGTTTATTTTGGTGTGTGTTTACATTACTCCAAATGCATCTGGGAACATAGCGCTGCAACAGCTGGCTGATCAAATTACAGACACTGAACAACAATACCCAGACTCAGTTATTATTATTCTTGGGGACTTTAAAAAAGCAAATCTCATACATGAACTGCCCAAATACAAACAGCACATTACATGCCCCACCAGAGACAGGAATATACTGGATCACTGCTACACACATAAAAGGATGCATATCGCTCTGTCCCATATGCAGCTTTGGGACTCTCTAATCACTGTCTGGTTCATCTTCTTCCGACCTACAAGCAAAAATTAAAATCAACAAAGCCAGTAGTAAGGACTGTTAAGAGATGACCAATGAAGCAGAGCTGGAACTACAAGCCTGCTTCGATTGCACTGATTGGAGAGTTTTTGAAGCTGCAGCTACAGACCTGGTCGAGCTCACAGATACTGTTACATCATACATCAGTTTCTGTGATGACATGTGCATCCCTACTAGGACATTTTTATCATTCAACAATAATAAACCATGGTTTACAGGAAAACTCAGACAGCTTCATCATGCCAAAGAGGATGCTTACAGGGGTAGGGATAAAGTCTTGTACAATCAGGCCAGGAACACACTGAATAAGGAAATCAGAGTGGCTAAAAGAAGTTACTCTGAGAAGCTGAAAAACAAGTTTTCAGCTAATGAACCTGCATCAGTGTGGAGTGGCCTAAAACAACTTACCAATTACAGGACTCCTACCCTCAACCCTGTGGTGGACCAACGACTGGCTGACAACCTGAATGTGTTCTACTGTAGATTCAAAAGGCCTAATCTCACACCCCACACGCACTCGGACCTTCACTTCACACAAACATTAACACCTCCTGCAACCCCCCTCCTGCTACTCAACCTGCACTCAAGATCTGTGAAGACGATGTGTGCCGTGTCTTTTGGAAGCAAAGGTCAAGGAAGGCTTCAGGCCCAGATGGCGTCTCACCAGCATGCCTTCGTTTCTGTGCAAACCAACTGGCACCCATCGGAGCAGTGTGAAGTCCTATGCTGCTTCAAATGCTCAATTAATATCCCTGTCTCTAAGAAACCAAAAATCACAGGAATTAATGACTACAGATCTGTCACTCTGACATCTGTGGTCATGAAGTCATTTGAGAGACTGGTGTTGGCCCACCTGAAGGACATCACTGGACCCTTTCTAGATCCCCTTCAATTTGCATATCGAGCAAACAGGTCTGTGTATGATGCAGTCAACAACATGGGATTGCATCATGTCCTGCAACATCTGGGCAGACAGGGGACATACGCAAGGATCCTTTTTGTGGACTTCAGAACGGCTTTCAACACCATCGTCCCAGCTATTCTCTGGACTAAGTTAAACCAAATCCTTGTTCCCATGTCTATCTGTCAGTGGATTACCAGCATTCTGATTGACAGGCAGCAGCTTGTGAGACAGGGAAAATTCACTACCAGCACCTATACCAACAGCACTGGTGCCCCCCAGGGATGTGTGCTCTCCCCATTACTCTTCTCCCTCTACATCAATGACTGCACCACCAATGATACTTCTGTCAAGCTACTGAAGTTTGCAGACGACACCACTGTCATCGGCCTCATCCAAGATGATGATGAGTCTGCATACAGAAAGGAGGTTGAACGGCTGGCTGTCTGGTGGAATCATAACAATCTGGAGCTGAACACGCTCAAAACGGTGGAGATGATTGTGGACTTTAGGAGGAACACCCCAACATTGCCCCCCCTCGCCATTCTGAACAGCACTGTGGCAGCAGTGGAGTCATTCAGGTTCCTGGGCACTACCATCTCAGAGGACCTGAAGTGGGAGATACACATTGACTGTGAAAAAGGCCCAGCAGAGGTTTTACTTCCTTCGCCAGCTGAGGAAGTTCAACCTGCCACAGGTGCTGCTGAAACAGTTCTAATCAGCTATTTGAGTCTGTCCTCTGCACTTCAATAACTGTCTGGTTTGGTGCAGCTACGAAATCGAACATCAGAAGACTACAAAAGACAGTTCGGACTGCTGAGAGGATTATTGGTTGCCCCCTGCCCCCCATTCAAGAACTATACACTTCCAGAGTGAGGAAAAAGGCTGTAAAAATCACTCTGGACCTCACTCACCCAGCCCATTACCTTTTTTGAACTGTTGCCTTCTGGCCGACGCTACAGAGCTCTGAGCACCGGAACCGTCAGGCACAGGATCAGTTTTTTCCCTCAGGTGATCCATCTCATAAACAGTTAAAGCTGCCCCATTGAGCAATAATTATATGCAAAACACAGTTTAGGTCTATTTATATGATCTAACATATCCACTTCTGCCATTACATACATTGCACTGTACATAATATACTGTATTGTTGTTCTTTATATAGATTTTTATTAGATTTGCACTACGTGTGTGTATGTGGGTATGTATATAGGTGTGTGTCTGAGTGTATGTACATATATGTATAATTATTTATTTTTCTTCTTTTTTTTGTCTTGCTGCTATTTTTGTATTGTTTTTTGTATTGTTGTACACTGGAAGCTCCTGTCACCAAGACAAATTCCTTGCATGCGCAAGCATTCTTGGCAATAAAGCTGATACTGATTCAGAGTATAGTAACAGTAAACATTTTCTAAAGGCACAGCAGCCCCCCTCAACAAATCAGAGCTGAAGGGAAATATTAATATAATGTAATATAATATTCTTACTGTTTATCATGCGCTGAAACTTGGACTGAAACTTTACCATTTGGAATCATGTGTAATGGTGCAACAGTAACATGACGTCCTCTTTGACACCTGAACTTCTTCAGAACATTAAATATTAATGACACTTGCGCTAAGAATAAGCTAGACACAGCGTGTCTCAAGATGCATTTTTAAATACTGAAGCTCATTTAAACTTGACAGTGTCTAAAATCCATCAGTTCTGCGTGATACTCGAAGGAAAGAGCAAGACGTGCTGCAGCAGTCAAAGATATCCATCAAGCTCTTGATTACATCAGAAAACATTTCAAACACAGCGCAGATGTGCGCAAAAACATGTTCAGTGGTGAACAGCCCCTGCAATCTCTCAAAAGTGTATAACTATATCTATGTTGCCATGTCAAGTGCTTCAGATCTGCATTTGTCTTCTTATCTACATTTGTAATAAACTCGTAGTAATGGGGATATTTTAATTTAAAACAACCACTCATATCTTCCGACCTCTTTTCACTTGAGTGATTTGTCAACATGCTAGCGCGAGCTTTAGCACGCAGGCATATTGCCAATACATTTAAAGGGGTGCCGTTGAATTAGAAAATAAATGTTATCATGAGATAAAATTTCGATTTTCAATTCAATATTGTTTTATATAAAATTGTTGAAAGTCTATACAGTATGTAGCACAAGTACATCATAAGTAACTGTAATTTAATTACTAAAAAAAAATTAATAATTCCTTACTTCACATTTTCAATAGAAAAGTAATTTAATTTACTTTCTAACGTGTTACACACAACAATGTATCTTTTAGAGTAAATAATTTATATTTTAGTATAAGTAGATCCACTGCAGTACTTGGTGCAATGCATATTTTGACATTTGGAAGATATACTGTATTATCACCATAAAATCACAGCCTATTTGACAAAAACTAGATGAGGCAGAAAAAAAGGGCAGAAACATTAATCTTACATCAATATAAACATGTTTTCACATTACCAATTTGATGGGATATTCATCAAATATCATCTATGATTTTGGAGATTCGCTCTGCTTGCTTTAAAGAGAATAAACAAGATGCTATCAATATTGATGATACCATGTTTCTCAAATGAGCACTTTTAACTATTTCTTAGATCTTTAAACAGAAGTCAAGAAAAATACCTGCAAAGATGGTAAATATTTAAGGAGAGAGATGAGAGAGAGTCGAACAGACTTCGTAATTGCAATGTGAGGCAGAGCACAGAAAAAATACATAAAAGCAAATGACTGGGTTGATTGGGCGATTTCGGGAACTGCTCTAATAATCAGCTGTCATTAATTACACAGTCGACTGTACGTCTTGTTAAGGAGCTGATTGTTCTCAGTCTTTCTGTTGCATTTAATACCCAACGAGGTGTCATCGTGTTGTGCCTGTCAAAAAGAGGTACTGTAGAAGAAATGGTACTGCTGAAATTTTATGAGTGGAGGACTTTTCTTTTATTGCCCTGTGAGATGTTTTATTCATAAAGGCATGACTGCTGCGTCATGATGATCTTTGGTGTCATTGGCGGGGTTATTAATCTAAAGCTTTGTATCGCACTGGAGAAGAGTTACGAAATGCATTTGTGTCATTTTGGGACTGATGGCTTCATACATGTTAAAACAAGGCTCCTTTTGTTTGTCCGCCTAAAAGGTTTTGTGTTGTATTCTGAGGACAATGTTGTAATAGAGAAATCATATCTCTTCCAAAACCTATTGAGCTACCTCACTGCCTGCTGCCTACATAAGAAGCTGCCTTCTTAGAAAGCATCAGTATTGGAACTTAATAAGTGGCTGATTTGGAACACTCAACACAGACATTAATTCACAAACAGTTCTCCTTAAGCAAAGCGCATGGGAGACTTGAGGTGCAATTGATTTCAGTTGAGATATATAGCATTTTTAGTTTCTCTGAAACAAGGCTGGGCAATATGGCTACAAAAATCAACAATATTTTTCAGTCTATTGAAGATATATATATATATATATATATATATATATATATATATATATATATATACACACATACACACACACACACATATATATATATATATATACATACACACACACTTTGTGCCAATTATTAGGCAAGTGAGTATTCTGATCTTATAATTATTTCCATGCACATTTTCCAACTATATAAACTTGAATGCTTATTGGATTCAATCATTTTCAAGTGGTATGTATTTGTGTAATGAGGGAGGGTGTGGCAACATGTGCATAATTATTAGGCAGCTTCATTACCTCAGTTAAAATGGGCCAAACAATAGATTTAACTGACACTGAAAATTCAAATATTGTAAAATGCCTTTCAGACAGATGCAACACTCTTGAAATAGCTACATTATTGAGGCGTGACCAATGGACAATCAAATGTTTTTTGCAAAAAACGCATAGAGAAGAAAAGGTGCAAATTAACTGCAAAAGACTTTCGTGAAGCTACCAGGAACCCATTATCCTCCAATGCTACAATATTCAATAACCTGCAACTTACCTGGAGTGTCTAGAAGTACAAGGTGCCAAGTGCTCAGAGACATGGCCAAGGTCAAGAAGCCTGAAACACAACCACCACTGAATATATTCACAAGTTGAAGCAAGATTCAAAGATTTCAAAGGTTTTATGGACAGATTAAATGACAGTGACTCTTGATGGACCAGTTGGATGGGCCTGTGGCTGGATCACAAATGGAGACAAGGACCCACTTCGAGTCAGGCACCAGCAAGCTGGAGGAGGGGTACTGGTATGGTCTGCTATCATTAAGGATGAGGTAGTTGGACCTTTTCGAGTTGAAGATGGACTGAAACTCAACTCTCAAACCTTCTGCCAGTTTCTGGAAAGTACTTTCTTCAAGCAGTGGTACAGGAAGAAGCCATCAGCATTCAAGAAGGCCATGATCTTTATGCAGGACAATGCTCCATCATATGCATCCAAGTACTCCACTGCCTGGCTAGCCAGCAAGGGCCTCAAAGTTGCCCAAACAATGACTTGGCCCCCTTCCTCACCTGACTTGAATCCTACTGAGGACTTGTGGGCCCTTCTCAAATGTGAGATTTACAGGGGGGATGACAATACACCTCTTTGAACAGCATATGGGAGGCTGTGGTTGCTGCTTCAGCGAAAGTTAATCGTGAACAGATCAAGAAACTGACAGATGGGTGGAAGGCTCATGGCAGATACTGAAAAGATGGGTGGCTATATTGCTCACAGAATATTTTTTAAAGGCCAAAAATGTTATTTAAATGTCATTTTGTGTTACTTATTTGTTGCACTTACTCTAAAAACTGAGAATAAACAATTGAGCTTGGAGAAATTATTTTTGAAATTTATAGTTGCCTATTAATTGTGCAAACCCTGAGAAATACTAAACTCACTTTTTCTTTTTTAAACATTCAGGTTTGAGGTTCAATAACATTTTGGATTGACTGTGAGCATTGTGTTTGTTTAACAATAAAATGAATCCTGAGGAATACAATTTGCCTTATAATTGGCCACGCAGTGTGTGTGTGTGTGTGTGTGTGTGTGTGTGTGTGTGTGTGTGTCTATATATACAGTACTGTGCAAAAGTTTTAGGCACTTGTGAACAATGTTGCATAGTGAGGATGTCTTCAAATATAACGACATAGTTTTAATTTATCACTTAATGTCATACAAAGTCCAGTGAACATAAAGCTAAATTAATATTTGGTGTGACCACCTTTGCCTTTAAAACCACACCAATTCTCCTAGATACATCTGGACACAGTTTTTCTTGGTTGTTGGCTGATAGGATGTTCCAAGCTTCTTGAAGAATTCACCACAGTTCTTCTATCTGTTTATGCTGTCTCAATTGCTTCTGTCTGTTTATGTGATCTCAGACAGACAGGGGATTGTGGGCCATGAAATCTGTTGCAGGTCTACATGTTCTTCTATTCTAATCTTTTCTATTTGCTAAATAAATGTTTGAGAGTCTAACATTTATATTTCCTATTGACACACTAAAGCTGAAGATATAAATAACAATCAAAAGACAAATGCTTTTGTGAAACATCTTATGTGCCTAAGACCTTTGCACAGTACTGTATATATAAGTACAGGGGTGTAGATTACACCGGAATCTGCGCCCCTGCTCATGTTTAATTTTGTCATAAACTGACAAAATAAAGTTATGTAATTTAATTGCAAATGCTGGAGTGGGCTTATGAGGAACATGTGTACAATTTAAGCCCACATTATATGAGGTTCAATGGGTTATTTGTTCAGTGGGAAGTGGAAAATGAAGTGTTCAGAGGTGGAAGATAAACCTAAATAATTTGAAATAGTCAAAGTAAGCACATACTATTATTTTCATTAATGAAAAATAAACATTCTGCTTTTAAACTATGAGCAAACAGGCTTTTCAGAGGCACTGCTCCTTATAAGCCCACATGAAAAGAAAGTTATATTTCTGGATTATAATTACAGACAGAGCACTAAATCTTGTTTGAGCTCAAGAAGCTTCTTAAATATTTTCCTTTAAAGTGTTCATCAGCAGTTTTTAATCATTTATTTTCTTTTACTGCATCTATCTTTTTTTATGAGCATCACTCAGGCAGTGTCCTGCACTCGCTGCAGAAACTCATGAAATCCATCTTTTCAAATACAAAGTATTGCTGTTAAATACAAAGAAAATGTATAATATCAAGCATCACTTGGTTCATTAATCTCTTACTTTTACATTTGTTTTCGTTCCTCACTAGTTTTGTTCATCTGTATACAAAAAAAAAAAAAAAAAGCTTTCTCCTTCTGTCACTCACTTCAACATTGTGTCGAATAGTGACACTAGGGGGTTGCTCTTTCATACAGAAACTTTGCCACAGCACAGGAAGTTCCTGAGGTTCGATTTCGGGGGCGAAGCCTTCCAATATCTGGTTCTTCTGTTCAGCCTAGCACTATCACCCTGCACATTCACGAAATGCATGGATGCAGCACTGGCTCCTTTGCGACTCCGGGGCATCCGCATTCTGAATTACATAGACGACTGGCTGATACTAGCACAGTCGCAAGAACTGGCAGTTCAGCACAGGGATATTGTCTTAGCTCATCTGGTTTCTCTGGGTCTGAGACTCAACAACAAAAAGAGTGTTCACTCTGCCACTCAGGGAATTACCTATCTGGGAGTTATATGTAATTCGATCTCGATGCTGGCACAATTGTCTCCCGCTTGAATCATGTCCATTCAGAACACCCTGAGAAAAGTCAGGCTAGGCCAAGGTTGCACTGTTAGTCAGTATCAATGAATACTAAGTCTCATGGTGTCTGCGTCCTCGGTGATCCCTTTGGGCCTTCTGCACATGAGACCATTTCAGTTGTGGCTAAAAGCCAGGGGATTTCATCCAAGGGCCAGTCCCCAAAGGCTAATAAGGGTTACGCCCTGTGTGCTTCGTTCCCTTTCTATGTGGTTCACACCCCAGTTTCTTACTCTGTCCCACTCTAGGTGCGTCTTGTCATTGCAGGTTGCTAACGACAGACACCTCCCTGATGGGCTGGGGAGCAGTCTTAAGTCGTCCAGCTCAAGAGAATGGGAGGGTCATCAGCTCGATTGGAACATCAACTGCCTCAAGTTGATGGTGGTATCTCTGGCCCTGAAATACTTCCTCCAGCATTTGAGAGGCTGCCATGTCCTGGTGCGGGTGGACAATACAGCAGCAATCTCTTACATAAATCATCATAGGTCTACATTCACGTCAGCAGAATAATCTGTCACGTCGGATTATCCTTTGGGCCCAGGGCAAGCTCCTGTCACTCAGGGCAGTTTATATCCCTGGATGTCTGAAGATTTATTGTCCAGACAGAAAATACCGACAGGGGAGTGGAAATTCCACCCCGAGGTAGTGGAACAAATCTGGGTGAGATTTTTACAGGGCAGAAGTGGACCTCTTTGCCTCTCAACAGCGCAATGTCCCCTCTACTTCTCTCAGAGTCACCCAGCCCCCCATGGGTCTGGACGCGATGGCGCATACATGGCCCAGAATGCGTCTATATGCGTTTCCCCCGGTTTCTCTCCTCCCGGGAGACTTGACCAGAGTTCGCCAGCAAGGGTCCTGCCTCTTACTGATAGCGCCGTGCTGGCCGAACAGGGTATGGTTCTCAGAGTTAATGTCTCTCCTTGACGGCTCGCCTTGGCCGATTCCGGACAGGAGGGACCTTCTGTCTCAGGCACGGGGACAATATTTCATCTCCGGCCCGAGCTGTGGAACCTTCATGTTTGGCCCCTGAAGGGTACCAACTGAGGGAAACTGGATTTTCACCTGAAGTTATTGAGACCATTCTAAGTGCTAGGGCTCCCTCTACTAGAAGAAGTTTGGTGGTGGTGGCGTAGTGGCTAGAGCACATGGCTGCTTATCAGAAGGTCACTGATTCGAACCCCACGGCCACCACCATTGTGCCCTTGAGCAAGGCACTTAACTCCAGGTTGCTCCGGGGGGATTGTTCCTGTAATAAGTGCACTGTAAGTCGCTTTGGATAAAAGTGTCTGCCAAATGCATAAATGTAAATGTAAATGTAAGTTACGCCAATAAATGGGGTGTCTTTGAAAGATGGTGCGGTGCATATAATGCAGATCCAGTAAACTGCCAGATTGCTTCAGTTCTGGACCTTCTGCAGGAAAAATTGTCAGCAGGCTCATGCCCCGCCACTCTCAGGGTCTATGTGGCCACCATTTCAGCTTGCCACACCTTGATTGACGGGGTGCCATTGGGAAGACATCCTCTACTCGCTCGCTTCATTCGCAGAGCTATGCGACTGAGGCCTCCTGCTAGGACCAGGACCACTTCATGGGACTTAGCAATAGTCCTTGAGGGTCTGGTTGAGACCCCATCGAACCTCTAGAGTCAGCGTCTGATAAACTTCTGGCTCTCAAGATGGTTTTTCTTATGGCAATCACCTCTCGCTTACAACGGCGGAGCAGGAAATACTTCACAGACTTTGTGCACTCCGTGCCCTTCAGACTTATGTCCACCGTACGCCAGTGGTATAAGTCAGGGCAACTATTAGTTTGCCATGGGGGCCGCAATGTTCTCTCTCTGTCGCACCACTGTCCGCAGTTGGCCTTTATCCCTCTCTACACATTATAGTGACCACGAGGAGGTTACCCCATGTGACTCTACCCTCCCTAGCAACCAGGCATATTTGGTAGCTCAGGAGACCTGGCTGGAGTCACTCAGCACACCCTTGATTCGAACTCGCGACTCCAGGGGTGGTAGTCAACATCAATAGAGAGCATTTATTTTTAACAATTTTGTTTCTTTCTATCTCTTTCTACCATCAATGATGATTCTGAGAGAAAAGCCCACAGCATATTGTTGCTATAGTAACGAACGCAACTTCCAGGTGAGCCTGATTGATAGGTAAAATGCACTCTCTCATTTTAGTTAATTTTTTTCATTATTTCAGCAGACAGCAAGCTTCATACATTCAGATCAACAGCATTAAGTTAAAGAGGTTAAACTTTGTCATTTAACTGAACTGTACACAAGCATTTAGACACTTAGATTAGCTGCGCTCTGTCCATTTACTGAATGAATGAATGCATGTCCTAGAATGAGCAGGGTTTTTGCTCATTTACTTGAACCGCTCACGGAATGCCAATGGTATAAGATTAGTCAACACTAGCGGATTCGTGATTTATTATCGAATGCCAAATTCATAAACCACTGGAGTGGAAATATTATTGAATACGTAAATAATTAAAGAAATAAAAACAAGAAGGGCAGCGGGTCAAATAAGTCACAGGCCACCAGTATTTCCCCTGCCGCTCCTGATGAAAACCAGTTCCCCTAAATTTTTTGTAAAGTTGTTCACTTGACATTTTAAATGTAGCCCACATCATACACTAGTCTGAACAACCAACGTTAACAGACCCACATGCGTATAACACTCCCAGGGATGTGTATAACAAACCCATACGTGTTCATTATTTTAATATGTATATAATAAATTAACTCTTTAAAATCATTGTTAGTATTTGTAATTTTTTTTTTTACCAGAATAAAACACTCAATTACTAATAAAACATCTGCAAGTGATGGAAGAATAGATGGATAAAGTACATTTTTAATAAATGCATTTGCAGCCAAATTGTGGAAGTTAAATACCATTGAAGCTCAAAAATGTCATTTTATTACATTACGAGACATCATAAATTTGAAGAACATCTGGAAAAACGACATTATACAGCATGTAAGATAAGAGTTGTTGATTTCCTTTGACTTGCTTGCATTTGCATTGTGACACAGTTTAAAAACATAGAAACTGTTTTCTGCATGAGTGACAAAAGCAAAGAGCTGATACGTAGGCTAAATCGACCTCTTCATGTTTTCATGTGCATTTTTCCTATGTGAAATTCAAACAAACCACTGAGCCCAACTGTAGAAGCCTATAATTTTCTTTTCTTTTCTTAAAAAGGAACTGAATGCATTAACTTTTACCTAAATATATGACTCGAAATGAAAGGTTTTAGACCATTAAAGGCACATTACGCTGTAAATCTAGCATGGAATTGACAATTGTTGCGTTAGATTGATGAAAAAAATTAATATCCAATCTGACCTGACTGTTCACACTGAAGGCACATCGGAAAAAATCTGATAAACGTCGGATTTATTTCCTCATATGAAAGTGGCCCAGATCAGATTTGAAAACGTCAAATTCAAAGCGCTTTTGGCTGTTCACACTATCATCCAATTAACAGATCTGTGTCACAAAAAATGCATTTGGGGCACATTCAGCTGAAGTGTGAACGAAGCACATGTGAACAGCCACATGCACATTGAATCTGAAATTTTCAAATCCGATCTGGGCCACGTATGTGGAAATAAATCAGAAACGTAGCTGAAGCTACCGGAGCGGTAGGGCTGCTGCCAGGGGCGTAGGAATGTCTCCACTCGTCGCCAGGAAAGCGGAGGGGCGTTCTGTCCACTGGGGGTCGGAGGTTGACTCCGGTTCGCCCGGAGAGTGTTCGAGGACCACGCGATGGTACATCAGAGAACCGGTGAGTGAGCCTTTTCTCTCTCTCTCTCTCTTTTGTGCCGTGTTGGGCATTTTCCTGCGCCTATTTTTATTAATTTTTTTGTTTTCCCCTCCTGTCTCCTCCCAGGTCGAGGAAGGCGGAGATAACCAGCCGGATCGTAAAGCACGCCCCTCCCCAGGGAAAGGGGGGGGGGGGGGGGGGGGTGTACGTCATGCCGGTGGCCCCCGGGCCTGAGGTAACGCTGGGAGGAGTGTGGAGTGGAGGGGGGCGGGGCCGGGCTGGAGTGTTGCACGCCCATATGCGGTTTTAAATCCTATTCAAATCACATTTCTGGAATTCCGTTTCAGTCTGATCACTCTGATCAGATCTCAAGAGGCTTTTTTGCCATATTTCACTTTTTCATGTTATGCAAAGACAGGTTATACGTCACACATTGTTGCAGGAAACCGCTGGAATAAGCTTTTGTGAGTGTAGGTCTAGCTGAGAATATTAGCAATTAAATATTGCGACGGGCATTCTGAAGTACGACAGCCACAAGTTTCATCAAAGGTTTCATCTGTCTGGACCACACGCCGCTTTGAACTATGAAACAGGCGGAGACGGCAGTACGAAATATAGCAGCGCATGCCAGCCTCCTCTGTGTCTGCTGCTGCCTCATAAGGCATAGTCAAGCGCTACAGCTACACTTGAATTTTTGCATACTGGTGCAACATCATTGCAATAGCAGCCAATATAGATATGCCAGAAAATGAAGATAGCCACGGGACAAATCGGATCTGATCAGTTGTGATACACAGTATCCAATCGGATACATAAAGAATCGGATTTGAACTGACAGTCTGAACATGATTGTTTCCACTTTGGTGTGAACAACCAGGTCAGATTTAATGTAATTTATAGACTGTTATTGTTTTTAAATGTTTAATCGCGAGTTACATCTTTTCCAGTTATTGCATTCAGCTCTTTTTGACCAAAAAAATTAATAATAGGCTCAAGAGTTGGGTTCAGCTATTTGTTTGGAGTACATAGTAAAAAATATGCATGAAAAGATACAGAGATAACTATATGTAACACAGCAACGTACATTCACTTGTACAGAAAACGTCTCGGTTACGTATGTAACCTCCGTTCCCTGATGGAGGGAACGAGACGTCGTGTCGAAGAAGCGACACTAGGGGTCTCTCTTGAGCGCCGAAAGATACCTCTGATCTATGAAAAAAGGCCAATGAGAGTTGGCGAACAGTATTTGCATACTCCGCCTCCGGATATAAAGGCGAGAGAAATACGCTCGTTCATTCAGGATTTTTCTGAGGAGCCGGGAGTGTTCCAGGCATCTCAGCGGCTCGGCTCAGCGACGTGGCCGGGAAGACACGACGTCTCGTTCCCTCCATCAGGGAACGGAGGTTACATACGTAACCGAGACGTTCCCCGTCTGTCGCTCACTTCGACGTCGTGTCGAAGAAGCGACACTAGGGGTCCACTTCAAAACTCGCCATGCGCTGAGCCGTGTACGTGTACTGCTGACACAGAAGAGGGCAGGTATTTTGCACGTGCGCAAGCGACCAACTGTGTTCAGGCTGCACGTACTCTTCCCCAATGCCCCGAAAAAGCGTCAGCATCCTTTTGGTTACCCTAGGGGGGAACAAGGTGACGCTCCCAACTAGGGAACGGGCCAAGCCTGGCTGGGCCTCTTTTCTCTCTATGTTTTCTCGGCATAGAGCAAGAGCAGCCGGGGCCCTTACCGCATCGAGGGAAGGGGGTCTTTTTCCAAATTCCTATTCTTAGGGGGAAAAGACCCTGCGGAGGCCACACCCGCCCAACAGGGGAGGTAAAGGTGGCAAAATACATCACATGGCCAATTAGGCATGTGGAAGGAAATGGCACGGTGGTAGATCCAACCTCAAGGAGGGGGGAGTTGCTACAACACGGCGACCGGAGGGCAGCGAAGGACTGCCTAAGGGAGACGCGGGTCAGCTCGTAAGGTGACCGTGCCGCGGAAATACACACAGGAGGAGTCCCGTAGGAGGCCTGATCTGTGGAGCACTTATTCCAGTAGGGGTAGCCGGAGGTACCCGTAGTGGACTGGACCAGCACGTTCCTCCGATGAACTGCTGCGGGTCCGAAGTGCTAGGGAGGAATCAACCAGGGACCTGGGTCCTCTGGGGCAAAAGCGCACTGTTTTGCCTCGGCAGAGGGAAACGGCGCTGGAACAAGCGGTTCACCCGGTCAGATCGTCGACGTGTACCGAGTTCTACGGGCTCGGACCTGAGAGAACACGGGACGAGACTGACTCAACCCTGAGATCATAAGGGTGTTAGGTGCTGCCCAGCCCGCAGCTCTGCGAATGTCTGCTAGGGAGGTGCCCCTCGCCAGTGCCCATGAGGATGTCACGCTCCTAGTGGAGTGGGTTCGAACCCGTAAGTGGGGGGCATGGCCTGGGTGTGATAGGCCAACTGAATGGCATCCATCACCCAGTGAGACACCTCTGTTTGGAGACAGCGTTCCCTTTCTGCTGGTCCTCCAAAGCAGACAAAGAGCTGCTGAGAGCGCCTGAAGCTCTGGGGGCGGTCCAGGTAGGCACACAAGGCACGTACCGGACACGACAGTGAGAGGGGCTGGGTCTGCCTCCTCCCGGGGCAGCGCTTGTAGGTTCACTACCTGATCTCCAGAGGGCATGGTAGGAACCATGGGCACATAGCCCAGTCGAGGTCTTAGGATCACATGAGTATCTGCCGGACCGAGCTCCAGGCAAGTGTCGTTATTAGGGGACGCTTGCAGGTCCCCGACCCTCTTGATGGAAGTGAGCGCAATCAGCAGGGCCGTCTTTTCAGGAGAGGGCCCTGAGCCAACTGATTCTAGCGACTCGGGGGGGATCTCTGAAGACCGGCAAGGACCACCGAGAGATCCCCAGGAGGGGAACAGGTTTGGCCAGGAGGGGTTTTTAACCTCCGGGCACCTCTTGGGAACCTGACGATTAAGTCGTGCTTACCCAGAGAGTTGCTGTCTACTGGGTTGTGGTAAGCTGCAATAGTGGCAACATACACCTACGAGGTGGATGGGGACAGCCTCCCCCCCAACCTCTCCTGTAGGGACAGGAGCACAGACCTAACTGCGCACCTCTGTGGGTCTTCTGCCCGGGAAGAACACCAATTCACGAACAGACGCCATTTCAGGGCGTAGAGTTGCCTGGTAGAAGGGGCTCTGGCTTGGTTGAACGTGGCTACGACCGTGGGTGGTAGACCAGCTAGATCTTCCGCATCAGGGACCAGACGTGGAGGTTCCAGAGGTCTGGGTGCGGATGCCAGAGCGTGCCCCGTCCCTGAGAAAGAAGGTCCTTCCTCAGGGGAATTCGCCAGGGAGGGGCTGTCGCAAGGAGTATGAGGTCCGAGAACCAGGCCCGGGTGGGCCAGTAAGGAGCCATGAGAGTGACTTGCTCCTCGTCCTCCCTGACCTTGCACAGCACCTGTGCAAGAAGGCTCACTGGGGGGAATGCGTACTTGCGCAGCCCCACCGGCCAGCTGTGTGCCAGTGCATCTGCCCCGAGGGGAGCCTCTTAACGGGCGTACCAGAGCGGGCAGTGGGAGGTCTCTCGGGAGGCAGAGGGGTCTACCTGGGCCTTGCCGAACCGTTCCCAAATCAGCTGCACCGAGTGGGGGTGAAGCCTCCACTCTCCGCCAGACAAGCATTGTCATGACAGCGCGTCCGCTATCACATTGGGGTTGCCGGGGATGTGAGTGGCACGCAGCGACTTGAGTCGGTGCTGGCTCCAAAGGAGGAGACGACGGGCGAGTTGTGACATGTGACGGGAGCATACGCCGCCTTGGAGATTTATGTACGCGACCGCAGTGGTGCTGTCCGACCTGACTAGGATATGTTCGTCCCGAATTAACGGGAGAAACTTCCGCAGGGCAAAAAGGACGGTCAACAACTCGAGGCAGTTGATGTGCCAACGCAGCTGGGCCCCTTTCCAACGGCCTGAGGCTGCGTGCCCGTTGCATACGGCGCCGTGGCGCCATGCTCGTCTCGGGACTCGGGTCTGGAGCCAGTGTTGGAGCGGTCTCATATGCATCAACCCCAGCGGCGCGACCGCCGCGGAGGACGCCATATGCCCCAGGAGCGTCTGGAAAAGTTTTAAGGGGACCGCTGTGCCTGGCCTGAAGGCGGCGAGGCAGTTCAACACTGACTGGGCACGCTCGTTGGTGAGACGTGCCGACATTGAGACCGAGTCTAACTCCATCCTGAGAAAAGAGATGCTCTGAACTGGAGTGAGCTGGCTCTTTTCCCAGTTGACCTGAAGCCCCAGACGGCTGAGGTGCCTGAGCACCTGATCTCTGTGGGTTTTGCATAGTAACTCTCGTGAGAGGACAGAGACAGGCCAAAGGGGAGGACTTGTACTGATACACCTGGCCCCCGAACGCAAACCGCAGGTAGGGGCGGTGTCGGGGCAGGGTGGAGACATGAAGTACGTGTCCTTCAGGTCTACCGCTGCGAACCAATCTAGATGCCGGACGCAGGTTAAGCGTGAGCATTTTGAACGGGAGTTTGTGCAACGCTCGGTTGAGAACTCGCAGGTCCAAGATTGGTCATAAGCCGCCGCTTTTCTTGGGTACGATGAAGTAAGGGCTGTAGAAACCCATCTTCATCTCGGTTGGAGGGACAGGCTCTATCGCGTCTTTGGCCAGAAGAGTCGCGATTTCCGCGCGCAGGGAGTGGGCGTGTTCGCCGTGTACTGCGGAAAAGCGGACGCCCATGAAGGGGGACGGGGGCCTGGCAAACTGAATTGCGTAACCGAGTCGGATGGTCCGGGCCAACCAGCGAGACGGGTTGGGAAGTGAAAGCCACGCGTCCAACCTCTGCGCTAGGGGCACCAAAGGGACGATTAATTTGACGTACCCGGCGGGGCTTCGCAGCGGGGCGGAGCAGGTAGGGCAGCGTTGGGCGGCGACGGGGCGACCCGCAGCTGAGGTGCTGAGAAAAGACTCAAAGCACTTACCTTGCTCCGCACACCCGGCAGGGGGCGGGTTAGCGACTGAGGAGGAGGTCCTGGGTAGGCGTCCTCTAGACTCGTCGGAACCGGCCGGCCGGGGGACAGTCGCGGGGCTGAAGACGGGTGGTCCGTGTCCAGGAAGCCAGGACTGTTGATATCTGGGGGCAAAGTGCCGTGAGAACGGCATTTGCGGGCCAGGTGACCCAGAGACAAAAGGAAATAGCTCATTACAGAGAATATGAGAATGTGAAAATTAATTCAACAAGAAAAGATTCTCCTCCCGGCCCTCCACCGGGGACGGAGCGGTCTTACCAGCCTCCGGAGCTAACATCTTGGTCCCTGGGTTGAACGTCTACGGACAGCCTGGGAGCCTTCCGGGTCCTCGAGGGGGTCCGTGAGACGGGGGCGTCCGTTCCCTGCAGCGTGCTCGACGCTGGGGCTGAGAGCTGGGCCCGGGTTGAGGCGGAGCAGGGTGTTTCATAGCCGCAGGAGGACGCCCTCGGCGAGCAGACGGGGCATGGCCCATGGCGGCAAGCTTGCGGCGGGGCAGGATGTGCAGTGGCCTCCGTCTGCCTCACCGCTGAGGACTGCTGGGCAGAGTCGTCAACGGTGGCGCCGAATGGACGGAGCTGGGAGACGGGGGTGTGAGAGAAGGTGTGCCTTGTCTGCCTCCCGCATTTCGACCAGGTCCAGTCCACAGGTGTGTTTCTGGACCACAAGGGGTGGCCATCGCCTGTTCGAGTGCCAGCGCTTCTGACCTCCGTGGCCCGGGGGCGCGGTTGGTCATCCAGCGCAGTTCCTGCAGCACATCAAGAACAGGACTACCCAAGGTGCAGGTTTTGAAGTGCCTTGGCCTGGCATTGGTTGCAGGAAGGGCCGTGGCGTGCAGAGTGGAAGCGGTCTGGGACCGTTCCACCGCGAGGGTAGTGAGAGCGGAGGAGCGAAAAAGCCTTGGCTTAGCTCAACTCGTCGTGCACGTCCGGGAAGAAGGGAACGGGGGGGGGCGTGGCTGTGAGCGGCGCACCTGCCCGCGGAACCGATCAAGTAGCCCGGGAAAGCATAGCGGATCTCCGTGCGTCAGGCTCAGGCTGGGCGGCAGACCCGAAGGTGGCGGCCCAGGCGAACGATCAGCATCCGATGCCGCTGTAATGCTCTCCGATGCAGCGGTGATGTCATCCAATTCTGAGGCAAGCAAGCGTGCCGGGGAGGCGGGCGGTTCGAGGGGGTTTACCCGGTGAACAGAGCCCGTCATATTCCCCAAATCGCCTTCATCGCCCGCAGCGCCTGCGCCGATCCCGTAGGAAGAAGGCGGAGCGCGGGGGGCGGTTGAAGTGGCTTTCTCTCATTACAAAAGAAAGCTGTGCGACCGCAATGCTATAACGGCCATGTTCTCACACTGAGAAGATGAACCATTGGAGAGAATACTCATCCCGAGCTCAGACGGAAGCAAGCAAGCAAGCGTGCCGGGGAGGCGGGCGGTTCGAGGGGATTTACCCGGCGAACAGAGCCCGTCATTGTCCCCAAATCGTGTTCATCGCCCGCGGCGCCTGCGTCAATCCCGTAGGAAGGAGGCGAGGCGCGGGGGGCGGCTGAAACGGCGTTCTCTCATTACAAAAGAAAGCCACACGACCGCAATGCTAGCAAACAAGCGTGCCGGGGAGGCGGGAAGTTCGAGGGGATTTACCCGGCGAACAGAGCCCGTCATTGTCCCCAAATCGTGTTCATCGCCCGCGGCGCCTGCGTCAATCCCGTAGGAAGGAGGCGAGGCGCGGGGGGCGGCTGAAACGGCTTTCTCTCACTACAAAAGAAAGCCACACGACCGCAATGTTGCCATGGCTATGTTCTCGCACTGAGAACATAAACCATTCATAAAACACTGCTTGCATGTGATCGCAGCCCAGGCATGCAAGATAGTGTTTTATGACCGAGAGAGGTGGGGAGAAAACACTGCATCCAGAAACTACACAGGGGCGGAAATTACATCTTTAAAAAGACGCGTCCTGAAAAGGACGTTCAACGCCGCTGTGTAATGCTCTTTCAGAGATATAAACTCTTTTATGGAGAGAATCACTCTTTCAACTCTTTTAACTCTGTGCTGTCGAAGCGCCCAGGGGCAAACTGCACGCCGGCAGTGAAGAGAAAAGCCGCTGTAGTGCGCCGTAAATCCAACAGCAAAGCAGAGCGTCAGAGGATCAGAAGCAGGATCAGTTGTGTTACTCGCAGCTGACTGCATACACACGACCATCGGCTCCGAAGAAAATTACTGAATGAACGAGCGTATTTCTCTCGCCTTTATATCCGTATCCGGAGGCGGAGTATGCAAATACTGTTCGCCAACTCTCATTGGCCTTTTTTCATAGATCAGAGGTATCTTTCGGCGCTCAAGAGAGACCCCTAGTGTCGCTTCTTCGACACGACGTCGAAGTGAGCGACAGACGGGGAACACTGTTTCTATATTTCTCAAACTGTATAAAAATGCAAATGCAATCAAGTCAATAGAAATCTGAAATAATTATAGATTAAACTCTTCTTACCTCACATAAACACTCACCGAACACTTCATTAGGAACACCCTGGTTCTAATAAAATGCCCGATGTTGTCTTCTGCTCTCAGCATATCCGCCTCAAGGTTCGTCGTGTTGTGCATTCTGAGATGATATTCTGCTCACTACAATTGTACAGAGCGGTTATCTGAGTTACTGGAGCATTTCTGTCAACTAGAACCATTCTGGTCATTCTCAGTTGACCTCTCTCATCAATAAGGTGTTTCCATCTTTAGAACTGCCACTCACTGGATGTTTTTGTTTTTGAGACTGTTGTGCGTGAAAATCCCAGGAGATCTGCAGTTACAGAAATACTCAAACCAGCCCATCTGGCACCAACAATCATGCCACAGTCCAAATCACTGAGATCACAATGTTTCCCCATTATGATGGTCGATGTGAACATTAACTGAAGCTCCTGACCCATATCTGCATGATTTTATGCACTGCACTGCTGCCACACGAATGGCTGATTAGATAATCACATGAATTATTAGGTGTGCAGGTGTTTCTAATAGAGTGCTCAGTGAGTGTATGTAATGCAGCTTTTCCTGCTCTCCTTCCATATTATAGTGTGTTTTGCTCATAATTAACTTTACACACTTGAGCTTCTATGATAATTAAATTGCACTATACAAAGGCAAATTACTTTATTTAAATTACTTTATTTTTATCCAACAAGACAGTCTTTCTCCATCACTTGCTTCACTATGCATTAAGTGTCCTCTCTGCTTAAAAACCCAGCTAATTAAATTTTTAAATGCAACTAAATTCATTGTTCATATTATAATGATGAACCTGCCAGAGTTTTTTAAATGCATGCTCAGGGAGTGTTGTTTGCAAGCGGGTCAGTTTAAGAGAGTGGGTTGTTGGGACCAGTATCTGATATGGGCTAGGTTTAGAATATCAGCCTTACAAACCTTTCAAAAAAATCTGATTTGAGCAGAAAATCAGATTTGGGTCAGATTCCGCTGCGGTGTGAACATAGCCTCTGACTTCTCTTCATTACTGATTACTTTAGTTTCATAGGGGTTTTGTTCATCTTTTGAAATATATTATAAAAAAATGCTGTACATTTCAGAATGCAAAACTTCCTCCTTACTGCAAAAAGAGCATTTGTTAAATCATGCTGTCAAAACAACTCGTTCTCTACTTCCTCCTCATTGTGATTTCACACTGTGGTAGACATTTTGCATCTGACCGCCTCCACCACAACACATCAACTCCTACTTTACCTAATCACTTCTGTTGCCTGGCCAGAAGCGGTGAGCAGTAAGCTTGCAAGAAGAGAGGGCAGGTCAGTCAAGAGCAGAGAGCAAATCATAACAAGTCTTAAAGGAGAGGAAGTGCCAAAACCGAGTGTTTCTATAGGGTTAGAATGAGGGTGGAAAATTATCATGTTTTACATTTATATGACTGTGGTAAGAAGCAAGTGCAGGTGGGATATAAGCACCAGACATGACATTTCATACTGTTCTGAAGTTCTCAAGAAAGTCAAGATGTCATTGATCCCCCTGAGCTGTATTCAGAAGATAAGCTACAATATCAACTTGTCTTTTCTGGACTACCTTTGAGAACACTTTTGAGGATTCTGTTTGTAGTTAGAAGTGGTTAGATACTCTGACTGCACCCACCTAATCCTGTTCACTACTGCTGCAGAGATTGCCATGTCAAGCTCATCACTGAGCTAATCATGCAGGGCACTCATGTGTTAAAAGCAAACATGTTAACATACTCCAGAGACTCTGGCCAGCTGTGATTTAGCCACGGGTGGGCTGGGGCCATCCATTGGGTAGTCTGGCCCACCCAAATATTGTTTTCAAATCTGAGGAAACTAATGTGGTATCAGAACTCGAACCAATGAACATCTGAACTGACCACTAAATGTTGCATGAAGATGAGTGTATTATTGGCTAGATTGAGGTTGTGGAAATATGCAACCTAAGACAGACCCCCTTCTTTCAACTGCTGCTAGTGTTACTGATCCAGTCTAGATTAGAGCTAATATTAGATATCATGCAAATTATAAATATATATATATATATATAAGTAAATACGAAATTGTCAGCCTGATTTATTATAATTTATGACTATTTGTACATCAAATTTTAAAGTAAATTTTTGTATGTTTGTATAGATGCTGTTTGTATATGGACACCCGTATTAGACAGATGCTTTTGGAGTGTCTCAATTTGTTTGCGTTGCATCATAAACGTATAGTTTTTAGGTCACTGTGTCAAGTTAAATGTAGTTTGAAACTTAGAAATATATGTCTTGAGATCCATGCTTTTAGATTTGCGCTACATCAAGTGTTTGAACACAAGAATGCATCCTCATGTTGCGCTGTCTGCTGAAGGGTGGGCTTGTTCTCTGTATAAATTGTGCATTGTCTGTACTGCTGGAGTTTCGCTTACTGCCCCCTGGAGAAAGTAGGTGGTACTTCAAGCTTGAATTGCTCCGATGTGGGGAATATTCCTTATTACGGTCGAGGAACATGATAAATTGCATATATTTTTTTAACGCCTTATTTTTTATATAATTAATTGCATTAAATTAACATGATCAATCCACAGCCCTAGTAAAAAATATTTACAAATCCTTTATGTTCTAAATATATATTTAGAAGTGTAAATTTAGAGTTACACTTTTAATATTTTATTGATATTTAAAATCCCCCAACTCTACTCCTAAACCTAAACCCTTTTCAACAATAATATAAAAGTGGGCAGAATATATATATATATATATATATATATATATATATTAGGGCTGACAATCGATTAAAATTTTTAATCAAAGTATTTACATACATATACTTGTATATTTTTGTATTACATATAAAAATATTTGCTGAGAAAGCCCCTCATATAAAAATAATTCAATATATAATGATGAAATAATTATACATAGTTATCTTTAATATGAAAAAATTATATATATATATATATATATATATATATATATATATATATATATATATATATATATATATACATACACACTGTATATATATAAATAAAAAATATTCAGATAATTAAAATGCATTACATTCCTGTGGCAGAGAGTTAACCATTGATAAGACAATACAAAACGCGGCTTTAGAATACAATGTATTGTTTACTACCATATTATTGATCATAAGTCATTCATTGGCACACAGTTCACAGCAATCCATTACACAAGTGAATTTGTCAATCAGTTGGAGATTTATTATGAGGGCTTGTTTAAGGATCCATCTATGAACACCTGCGTCAGACATGCTTGTGTAGCGTCTCGGGTGTGTTGCGTCATAAACATAATATTTTTAGGTCTCTGTGTCAAGTTAAATATAGTTTAATACTTAGAACACATCTTGAGTTCCCTTAGTTCAAATTTGAGCTCCATCAAATGTTTTGAATGCAAGAACGTAACAAATGTCTGTTTTGTGCTATCTGGATGTATTCTTCACTGTATAAACTGTGTGGCTATGTGCTAGCCACACAGCTGAATTTAATTACTGCCCTCTGTAGTAAACAAGTGGTACTACAAGCTTGCATTTCTCAGGAATCATCCTTATTACAATCTGGGGGCATTGTGATTAATTGCGTGAATTTTTTAACACGTTATTTTTAATAAAACTAATCACACGGAATTAACGCGTTAATATATATATATATATATATATATATATATATATATATGTATATACATGTACTGCCCACTTTTTTATTTAAACTCTTTTATTTATAAGTCACCATGGTTGTGTCTAAAATTAAGTACGTTACAGCTAGTGTATACATTTTCAAAGTGTAGTATCGTCTGAAATGGAACACAAAGGTTTGTTTTACTACACAGACACATTCACTGTTTTTCAGCTGAAAGAATGTGATATTTCAAACGCACTTGATGTGTTGCCGCTAGCTTTAGTACATTAGCTTACCTATTTTTGTGACCGTGCTAGACTCAGCTACGCACAAGACCGTGCACTTAGTCTTATCCAATTTTCGTGAGAGTTCTATTTCTAAGGCCAACTCTATTTCTTTTGCCAACACAAAGCGTAAGTAGGCGTGGTTGGGATTGTTTGCGTAACTGTGGGTGCATGCGTGCAAACTGTGAGTATGTTGTATTTTAACGAAGTGGCACAAATAGCAATTTGCTAATTTTCCTGAGAAAGAAGTTTTGCGCCAGTTTGGGGATTCCACCAAGAGCTATTCATAACTTATAAAACTAGCCATGATTTGTGTGTTAGTAGATCTATATGATTCATAATAATAATAATTATATTTTGTATAGCACGTACAGAAATTAAACAAACAAAATTTAAACAGAGAATCATGTAACAGATATGTACATTACAAAACAATGAGCAATGGGAGAACAGCCAAAACAAAATTCAAGCAGGTGAGACAGGGGTAAGCAGGACGAGAGTCAGCAGTACTGAAGAGGCAGACAGAGAACATATCCAATGTATTCATCACAGTCCAGAGGAAATGCAGTAGATTAATTGCATACAGCCCATTCACACCACCAAATTCATATGTATGGGCTGTCTTCATTTATATCAATGTTGCTTGACAGGAAATAGAATTTTTAATAGGACGCAGACAGTGTAATAACCAGAGAAGAACCTACGTATTAAATTGCACTTGACCCAACCCATTGGCGCATCGAGCGTGTGATTTCCTCATCTAACGCCTATGACTTAGAGCATGCTTGCACAAAAATAACAAAACTTCATGGCCATGCCCACTGACTTTGCATGTCTGATGTAGTTGTAATACTCTTCTTTTAATTTCATTTGAAATGTGAGCACACTACTTGCACTACTTACTCTACAAAATGGTGTAGAATAGTGCAGAAGTATGTGATTTGGAACACAGCTCATTTGTTGTTATTATTATTCTTCCACTCCTGCAGTATGGTTGTATGTACACTGGAAACAATGGTAACCATTATGTGACAGAAAAAAGCAGTAAATTCGCTCAGTCAGTCAAAACAAGTGATCCTGGCCAACCCAATCAAATGCTTCTGACTATTCTAATGGACTCTATAAGGAAAGAAATGAATAAGAAAGACAGTGAACACTTACAGCTTCCAAACTTCAGAGGGCAGGCATGGGCATCCATGGGAAAATCTTCCAGATGCATGGGGCACTCAGCATGGATGGTTAATCTATATAGGAACAAAGACAGGGAAAGAGAGAAATACATTTAAAATCAACCTGAAATGGTGCAGTGTCAGACCTAAATGTGAGTTTGCACTGGATTGTGGAGGATTGCAACCCTACTGAAACCCCAAAGGCACCCACTTTTGAGGAGGCATTTTATTGAATAGACCGATATATTGATTTAGAATTTTTCCTTTTTAGATCCGCATGTGAAAGAAAGTGATGCAGGTTTTGAATGATATAAGAGTGAGTAAATCACAGAATTTTAATTTTTGGGTGAACTCTTCCTTAAGATAGTCAAAGGGAGTCGCACGGCGGTTGCATCTGGCGGATTACATGGCGCATTCTAAAATTTGGAACAATTGTTTACTATGAATATAGGCACACCAATGTCACTCGGCATCTGTCGCCAGTGCCCACCTGACTCCGGAGGCTGCTCAAATTTCTGATATGCCACGGAGCGCAACTCACATATTTTCCATTAAATTCAACCCAAATCATTATCATTGTAATTATTATTTACTCTAGCCTTGTTATTTCTTGAAGAAGGGAAAACCTTGCTAACTTTTGTGTGTACTGTCTGCCACCTGAACCACACTGACGTGCCCTGTGCTTGATACCTGTGCCGTGTCCTAGCCGTGATGTGGCGGGCCGCCTCTCATCTGGTGTGCGGCCACCTTAACTGTTACTGTCTGTACTGTATCCATTTACAGTATCTAACACTCAGCTGAATGTAACGTAGATTAACATGAATAAGGGACAATTGCTTCAAATATACTATTTTAATAGAAATGTCTAAAAATACACAGGTGAACATGCTATAGTGGACAAGAACTTGTGTGTATATTTTATGAGCCCTTGCTGGAAATTAGCCGAGTCACCAGCCGACAAGTTGCACAGCGTCAGGTAAATTGACCTATAAATAGAACCCTGAAGCTATTAATTAGCAAGTGTCAAGGCTTTGTTCACTGAGGTGAATCAAAGTCGTCTCGCAGACAGTTTATTGGCTGCGAGGTACCATTGGCTTGTTTCTCATTTGCTCAACGGACATCTGCACAGAACCACAGGTGGTAATTTATTTATAAACCTCTCTTCAGATTGATGTAGTACTGTCTGAATTTGTGGCATTCCTCCTTGACCCTCTCCAAGGCTGTGAAAAAGACAGAATCCTGTGCCTGTCATGTCTGAGAATCTACAGCTCTGGAAAGGATGTGACATGATTTTCTAGAAGCAGACAGCAAGTGCAGTCTGTGCTACTTTGAATATAAGTGAGTGTGAACAGTAAAGGTCATTACATTACAAGATGTGTCGTAAGCATGAAATAGGACTTACAGGGCTGGGCAATACTTTGAATATTTACAATGGTTTTGAAGGTGATATCCATAAATGAAAAAAAAAAAAAAAAAAAAAATCTGTAACACCTGATAGATTATCAGCAAGTGCATGTGAAAAACTGTTTCGTGAGAAGCCTCCGAGACACTGGTTCTTGCCCCATGGAAACCCGGAAGTAATTGCGTTCACATAAACAATGGTAAGTGAAATTCAGAAGCTGCATTTTCGCTTTAAAATGACAATTTACTTCACTGACTGTTAGGTTTAGGGTTGGGGTTTGGAAGTAGGGTTAGTAAAATATGCATTTCTCTTCCCTGTATAGACCACTCCCATTTTTACAAAATTGTGGTGGAAGTGGTGGCAGAAAGCCGTCAAACAGTTGTGTTTGATTTGACAGATTAGACTCAAAACCATCATGAATACAGAAATATTCTTCGCTATATAATTATTATTAAGATATACTTTAAGTTAATATCATACCTGTAATAATATTTGCTATAAATGTTTAACGTAATGCCATGAGTTGACATGATCTTCTCAGTCCAGTCAGCTCTATTAATGGCTTGAAGCCCAGACATCAATAGGTTCTCAAAATTCTCATCTGTATGTTCTCATCTATAGGTTCTCAAAATAATTTTTCAACCACAGAATCCGATAAAAGTTCATTGTTTGTGCATGTTTTGTGCCATCACTTCTGTGTGTGACATAAGTGGTGATATTGCCAAAGGATTGGTCTATTACATCATTTACAACTAAAAATAGAACTCATGTTTGGCGCCACCCTGTGGATATTTCACCCAGAAACTGGAGCTCACACATGCCCATATGGTCAACAACACTTCCAGCTTCTGCCAATGGGGATAGTTATTTGAATTTCGGTAACCACAGACTGATTTCAGCAGCAAAACATTCAACCTACTATCGGCGAATTCCCAGTGTGATCAGTCTGGATTGTTTTATTTGGCCATTGAATTTCTTAAAGACTGCGTTGAATGAACGCAGTTTCGAATCCTTCTTAGTCTCTACCTTGGCCCAACAGTGTTTGAGTTGTTAGTAGAGTTGTTTCAATTAATTCTGTCACTACACATAAATGTTCATGGAAGTCCCAGTGTGGGATTTTGCGTATTTTAAAATGTTTTGTTAACTTGCCTACTATTGGGGCATATTGTCTCAAAAGTTCAACATGTGTTCAATAAACTGTATCTTCTTTACTGGGCAATAACAGTGAAAATGTTCAACAGTTTTTTTTATAGCCAATACTTTAAGGAGGTACTGTATGTGCATATGCAGAAATTGACTTACCCTGAGAAATATTCACTCAAATAAAATGTGACAACTTGCAATCTGTCCTTTATTGAATATTGTAAAAAGACTGAAAAAGACTGAGATATAACAGCTTGTGAGTGTGACTGTGTTTAAAGTTGTATCAAGGATGTGACAAAATGTTTACTGCAATTTTTTTTCAATACATACTCTGCTGAAGGGTTTGTGTATGGTATCGTCAGAGTGTGTGACAGACAGCTGGCATAACACCATTAATTCTGTGTGCACATGTGTGCCCATGGTCACGTAGCTCAGCTGGCCAGTCAGTGCGCATGCACGCCACTGCGGCTGCTTTACTGGCCATTTGTCAGTTTCATGGTCAGTGAGCGTTGCTGGCCTCTTGGGCATGCAGGTCCCCGTGGGCTTTTCCCCCAATGCTGCACTTTGTCTCAGGCACTCTCAGCTTCTGAGCCTCTTTCTCAGCTCCTCAATAACATTCTGACCCAGCGATCCTCAGCAAATTACCTGCTCCCAGAGAAGTTTGCACAAGGCCAACAACAGAGATTTGCTTTAAAAGTCTTTACCCTGGATGTACATACATGCAGGATCAAAATGAACTAATTGCCTCACCTGCCTGAATTGAGAAAATGATTTACTTGATGTAAATATTTCTTACTGGCCAAGAAACTCTATTTTGCATTATTTCATTATGCATTATGTTAGTAAATTGTTATGTTTAGTTTTTTTGCATAAAAAAAATTAATAATCCCAGTTGAATAATCCCATTTTAATATGCTGAGACAGCTATAAGTAAGCCATTCATGGGCTAATTGTCTTGAAAACTGTAAGCAGTGTGTATTTGTGGCATTCAATTGCATATCAAAAAAAAAAAAAAAAAAAAAAAAATTAAATAGCTTTAATGTACAGTAGTTAGCTACTTTTTAAAAGAGTAGCTTGACTGTAGTTTAAGTTATGATTAGCTTGTAGCTTGGAAAGCTAGAGTTGCAAAGTAGATTCCCCAACACTGCAACGGTGGGACCATTACTTTTGCTTTTCAATTCTGACAATTTCAATGGTTGTATGTTGCTATTTCTAAATAAAAGTTACTAGTCAACTGACCAATAGATTGCCAAAACCAATTTTAACTTGCATTTCGTGCTTGGCACATGATCTCACACACATGTCCAACCCCCAAGACCAACAAAGCTGCCTTTTATCCCCTAATAAAGTTTAGTCTCTCAATTTCATCATAAAACCAAGCAAGTGCTCACTGCATCTTGTCTGTTAAGGCCTGATTCAAAGATAATATTATGTGTAAAAGCTGCACAGCAGCCAGAGCACAGCTGTCTCTCCTCCAGCTACATTCCTGTGTGCTGATTTGGGCAAGGTGAGAGGTCCCTGAAGCCTGTTAGGACGAGTGTAACCATCTGTCCATCCTACACCTCCAGCTAACTGCACCCCAGGGCTGGATTGAGCTGTCTGGAACAGGCAGAGAGCCGGCGAGCTGTAGCAAAGTGCAGGCAGGCTCTGTCAGAATTTATGAGGCATGTTCCTTTGATAAATATGTTGTAGTCATAGCGGTACAACATTTTAAACAATTATACTTTTAAATAAACCAGATTTGCATTACTGAATGGACCTAATAAACCTTAGTCAATGTAGATACACCATGTTCAATGACATGAGAATGAAAACGTTGCTGTGAGGGATAGAAGTACAGTGCATTCAAGAGGTTTACGGTTATGTACCTTGGTGTGGATTCTTCAGATGACTAAATTATTTGAAAATATGTCTTTACAAAAAAAATTTCCAGTGGAAAAAAATCTACAGAAAACATGGTTTGTGAAAATTAGACTAGACCCAAGATCTATGACCTCAGAAGAAAACTGTATTGCTCAGAAGTTGCTTTTTCATATCTCAGGAGACTTGATAGAGCTCTCAGTTATGTTGATGGATAGAGCTCTCAATTATGTATCAATTTGGTCTCAGATGTAAAAATATACATATATATGACTTTTGAGTGCATATGTTGGCGAATCTGAGAAGAGTTTGTGTTCTCAGTGTGAATAGTGGAACCAAATTGGAGAGTGATGGAGCTTTTTTCTTATCTAAAGAGCAGTGTTTGGTGTAATCTAATTACAAATTAGATTGTAATCTAAATACTTTTACTACTAAATTTAATACTAAAGCCAAAAATTATGATGTGTTACATTTAAATGATTGTAATCAGATTACAGTTACTGGCTTTCAAATAAGGGAATTACTTTTAAATACATGCCTTGCACTGTAAACCCGAACAGTGTTATTTATTTAAAGAACCAAGTACTCTTTATTCAAAATATGTTCAACAAACTTAAGTTTTAAAGTCTTCTTAACCTCTAACAAAGATTTTAGCCGAAATTTTATTTTTAATTAGTAAAAACTAAAATCAAGGTTTTGAGTTAAGTTAACTTTAGGTAACAGATTCAGTAATAATACAATTTTTCAATTTGTTACAAATGCTCTCTAGTGGTGGTTTTCCTCATTAGTGATGTTCAGAGTCGCTTCTCACCGACTGATTCAAAAGTTATTTCATGGTAATTCAGAACTTGTGTTGTTATTTTTTTTTAAATATGTGAAATTACTATTATATTATCCATATGTGTTAATGTTTCATAAATAACCCTAAGTACATGTTGTTGGGATACAATGTGAGTGGCTGGTTTAGGTGATCAAACTAATCACTGCATATACATTTTACAGTGTTTAACTTCAGTTTAATGGCGATATTTTAGAATATTGATAGTAAACATTACTGCAACAATTATCTAAAGAGTACTTTTGTTGGTCCACAGGATGGTATTTCAATTAATTGATGCGGCGTGGGATTAAGCAGCTCTTTTGGGATCGACGGTTTTGATTTAGATTTTTTTTTTTTTTTTTTTTTTTCACATTTAGAAACATTTTATCATTACGAATTTTTGTTTAGTACAGTACATTTTTATATACACTGGTGGCCAAAACTTTGGAATAATGTTCGCTGTTTCGGTAGGAAATTGGTACTTTAATTCACCAAAGTGTCATTCAACTGATCACAAAGTATAGTCAGGACATTACTGATGTAAAAAACAGCACCATCACTATTTAAAAAAAGTTATTTTTGATCAAATCTAGACAGGCCCCATTTCCAGGAGCCATCACTCCAACACTTTATCCTTGAGTAATCATACTAAATTTATAATTGTGTACTATAAAATCACTTGCTATTATATCAAACACAGTTGAAACCTATTTGGTTTATTAAATGAAGCATAACGTGGTCTTTGTGTTTGTTTTTGCATTGTCAAAGTATGCAATAGACTGGCATGTCTTAAGGTCAATATTAAGTAAAACATTGCAAAAAAATAAATGGCTTTCTCTAGAAATTCATCAGTCAATCATTGTTTTGAGGAATGAAGGCTATTTAGTGCTTGAAATTGCCAGAAAACTGAAGATTTCATACAAAGGTGTATACTACAGTCTTCAAAGACAAAGGACATCTGGCTCTAACAAGGACAGAAAAAGATGTGGAAGACCAGATGTACAACTAAACAAGAGGATAAGTACATCAGAGTCTCTAGTTTGAGAAATAGATGCCTCACATGTCCTCCGCTGACAGCTTCATTGAATTCTACCCGCTCAACACCAGTTTCATGTACAACAGTAAAGAGAAGACTCAGGGGTGCAGGACTTATGGGAAGAATTGCAAAGAAAAAACACTTTTGAAACAGAAAAACAAAAATAAAAGGTTCGAGTGGGCAAAGAAACACATAGACATTGAACAACAGATAATTGGAAAAGTGTTATGGATCTTAAAACCATTGAGCTTTTGTGGGATTAGTTAGACTGTAAGGTGCATGAGAAGTGCCCGACAAGACAGTCACATCTATGGCAAGTGCTACAGGAAGTGTGGGGTGAAATGTCACCTGAGTATCTGGACAAACTGACAGCTAGCATGGCAAAACTGTCATTGCTGCATGTGGAGGATTTTTTGATGAGAACTCTGAAGAAGTTTAAGAAGTTCTGAATTTTTTTTTTCAAATTGTAATAGTAATTTTTCATGTTATTAATGTCCTGACTATACATTGTGATCAGTTGAATGCCACTTTGGTGAATAAAAGTAACAATTTCTTTCCATAAGAGCAAAATCTGTACATTATTCCAAACTTTTGGCTGCCAGTATAGATTTTCTTAATAAAAAACACTACGACTTCCATGACAAAACAGACAGTTGTGTAATACGAACGGTACCACAACTCGACTTCTTTGAAAGTCGTGTAGTGTGTAGGAGTTATAAATGGTGAGAGAATTATCAGTTTTGGGTAATTATTACTTTAATTAACACTGACAATAACAACTCTATTTATAAGAGTTATAAACAATTATACATCTTCAGACCATTATAAGGGTAACAAATTTTATATTTTATTTAATATGAGCTGGAACTGCATTTGTTTTTCTTGCCATTTACTCATCCATAAATCGTTCAATGCCCATAAGACATTTTTCAAATGGAGATATTTTAAAGAATGTTGCAATCATTTATTTCCATACAGTAATAGTTGATAGTGGCTCACTTTAAAATTCAAAGCACCCCAAAGTGTCAAAAGTACTTGATTTGACTTGTGCATCACAAACTAAGTGTTCTGAAGAATCTGCATGCACTTTGTATCTTGAACAGACCAAAATTCATTATTCACTTTAAATTCATATCACTGATAAATTCTGTATACAGAGCACATTTCAATTGCAGTAACAGCTTCAATAACATCCAACCTTATTTGTTATTGCTTGTCTTGTGGCCCAATACCATGACACCAGAACCAATGATGTTTGAAGTTGTTGACATGTCACCATATTGAATTGTGTTGTGTATACTGGAGTTGATCTTTGATTTGAGAAAATTCTGTTAATTTACCTCACAAAGTAAAATTATGGCTCCTGGCTTCAGGGTAATATTGACTACTTTTACTCTAGTTTTATGGTGTTTTTTTATTATTCCATTGTGAATCTTGACAGCTCACTTTTCACTCATTTTATGGTGAAAATAAATCAAAAGAATAAAAAACATTTAAAACTAATTTAGGTCTGAAACAATGTGAGGGTGAGTAAATATAAAAATATACTATTTTTGTGTGAACTATTCCTTTAAATGGGCATTATTTAATTTAAAACAGATTTTACTCAATTATATTTAGCCACTTTTCTCATTTCTGCATTTAAGTCTAAGATTCAGAAGAGCCAGATGTTGGTGTTTCAGCCGTTGCCCTGTTAGCACACATCAGAGCACTCACAGATCCTGCAATTCACTATAATCTGCCCAGAATTTCTATTGTTCTCAAAAAATGAAGTCATTACCTACCTGCCTAGGCTTTCAGATGGATTTTGGAACTTTTGGACTGATCTATGCATTGGATCCGAGTTACCCAAAAGAGATGGCACCTTTTTCAATCTCACTTGATATGTGGAATTACACAATGCGACTGGAGTGTGAGACAGTTATTCCCCAGATTCTTATGTAGCAGTTGCTGTTTCCAATTAAGTGTAGTACAACGCTAGCTGCTAGAGTTTCCAGACCAGTCATTTTCAGAGTTTAAAGAAACATTCTGTATTTAATACAAATTAAGCTCAATTGACAGCATTTGTTGCATTATGATAATTACCAAACAAACAACAACAAAAAAAATCATCTTAAGTAATAAGAATAATTACCTTTTATAAATTAATTGCTTTTTATAAAATTCACATTTGAATATTTTTAAAGCCTTCAAAAATTGGACACATTGGCTTCCATTACAAATGTTTCATTGTAGCCTCAATTTCTTTTATTATTATAAAAAATGAGGGTTGAGTAGAAATAATCAATATATATATATATATATATATATATATATATATATATATATATATATATATATATATAATGTTGTGGTAATCAACATTATGCTATTAATGCTGTTGAGCATAACTTTTGAACCCTGAATATTCTATTAAAGTAAAATGTAAAAGACAGGTGGTTTTAAAAGGGTTAAAGTTATAGGAGGTGCAAAATCAGTGTAGCTGTATACAATTTATCCTAGTTAACTATACTGCTGCTAAGTTTGTTTTTCTGTGTAAGACTTGGCTCTTGTCAGCATGCCTTCATGTTACTCATTAGATATATGACTGAGCTGTTGCTTGCCTGTCAAATGTCTCATGGGCTTCCGCTTCACCTCGGTGCAGGGCGAGAATGCCGCCACCCTGCAGGCTGAGACCGCGACCCTTCTGCGCAAGGGCACGATAGAGCCTGTCCCTCCAGCCGAGATGAGGAAAGGGTTCTACAGCCCTTACTTCATCGTGCCAAAGAAAGGAACCTGCAAGTTCTAAAACCGGGCCTTTTTCGCAGACTCCTGTTGAAGATGTTGAAGCAGAAACCTTCCTAAGGTTTGCTTTCGACGGCCGGGCGTATCAGTACAAGGTCCTCCCCTTCGGCCTGTCCCCGTCTCCTCGTGTCTTCACGAAGGTCGCAGAGGCAGCTCTTGTCCCGCTAAGGGTAGTGGGCATCTGCACACTCAACTATCTCGATGGCTGCCTGAACCTATCACAATCTCAAGAGATGTGCGCACAAAGGGACCTGGTGGTCACGCACCTCAGCCGTCTAGGGCTTCAGGTCAACTGGGAAAAGAGCAAGCTCTCCCGGATCAGAGCATCTCTTTTCTCGGCATGGAGTTAGACTCAGTCTGAATGATAGCGCGCCTCACAAGCAAGCGTACGCAGTCATTGCAAAACTGCCTAAAGTCATACAGGTGGAGGACAGCGGTTCCACTGAAATACTTTTAAAGGCTCCTGGGGCATATGGCATCCTCGGGTTGATGCATATGAGACCGCTTCAGCACTGGCTTCAGACTCGAGTTCTAAGATGGGCATGGCACTGCAGCACACATAGCTTGGCTATCATGCCGCTCTGCCTCCACATATTCAGCCCTTAGACAGACCTCATGGTTTTGCAGGCAGGAATCCCCCTACAGCAGGTGTCCAGATGTGTCGTGGTCACCACAGATGCCTCCAAGTCGGGCTGGGGCACCGTGTGCAATGGGCATGCAGCCGCTGCCTCCTGGACAGGACCACGGCTGTGTTGGCACATCAACTGCCTAGAGATGCTGGCTGTACTGCTCACCCTGCGGAGGCTATTGCCGTTGATCCGGGGCAAGCATTTGTTGGACAAACAACACAGTGACAGTAGCGTATATAAATAAAAAGTAATACATTTAAAATTTAAACTCATATGTACAGTATATCTGTTCTCATTTCTGTGGCAGTTGAAGGGTGTGCACAAAATTATGATATATATATATATATATATATATATATATATATATATATATATATATCGTAATTTTGGTAAGAGCTTGCTGATTCCTTGTACTTTTGTGCTGCTCAGGTCTGTTATGTGGTTTGATTGTCTATTATCTGATCAGACAAGACTATTTTACATTTACAAGAGCAGTAAAATAAAAATTTAAAAATGAGAAGCTGATGGTGATATTTCAACTAAGTCTTCAACGGACGCAGCAGACCATGAGCTGAGCACTACACTTTACAGCACTCACAGATTGCTTAGTCATGGCGTCTGCACTTTTTCTTCTGTCAGTTTCTTCCTAAACTCTTTTTCAGCAAGATCCTAGCACCTTTAATAGTTTAATGAGATAAAGCTGAGTCCCTCCTGGGTAATATGGCCATTTAATGGTTATGATGTTCAGGCCCCTGCAAATTGACTTGCACTTGCAAGAAGAGGAACTCTTTGTGGCACTGACATTAATTAATGAGCATCCAGTAGGGTTCTGAAGCCTTCTCTGCCCGAAGCCAAGAACACAACAATGCTGAAGAGCCTTCCGAGGAATATTCCCATCCAGAACCCAAGAACCACAATTGATCTTCCTTATAGCACCAACGATAGCTTCTTGCAATGATTGTGACAGCTAAACACATGCACCCAGTTAAAATATGTAAACATCCACCCATACTTCTCAAAAGTATGTTTGGCCACTAACCTCAGTGCATTAATAAAGGAATAGTTCACCCAAAAATTTAATTATCTCCTCATTTACTCATCTGTCTTCTGAAGAAATTCAATCACTTTTGGGTGAGAACAGACCAAAATGTAACTCCTTTTTCACTATAAATCGTGCCATCTGCAGTCTCCTTGGCGATAGTGATTTCAAGCTCGATTACACTTCCTACCGCCATCTAGCGCTCTTCGTTTGCATCAAGCACTAGAAAGTGTAATCAAGCTTGAAATCATGTTGTGCCAAGAGACTGCAATGGCATGATATACAGTGAAAACTGAATTATACTGTGGTCTGTTCTCATCCCAAATCGATTGGATTGCTTCAGAAGACATGGATTTAAACACTGGAGTTGTGTGGATTACTTTGTTGTGTGAAGTGCTTTTTGGATCTTGAAAGTTCTGGTCACCATTAACTTGCATTGTATGGACCTACAGAGCTGAGATATTCTTCTAAAAATTATAATTTGTGTTCAGCAGAAGAAAGAAATTCATACATATCTGGGATGGACAGTCTCGTTCTTAAAGGTTCCTGATGCTAAAATATATTTTCCTATCCCAGCTTATACTGTAAAATGACTTTTTGAATTTAGAATTTTTTAAAGGTAAATTGGTTTATTTACATATGAAATGTACACATTATGAGTTGAAAATACTCATTGTTTAGTTTAACAGCTCAATTATAAATTTAATCTAACCAGATTCAATCATGTTCAATTATGGAGCAAATTAAAACGATCGGCATCTCGGTTATAAGCATGAAAACACTGATATGAAAAACGATGGTTGATTTCTAATTATTAATTAGTAACCCTCATTTGTAAAAACCCTGTGAATTTAAATGCACAATCCAGAAAATAATAATATCCACAGTATGAAGTAGGGTTGGCACTCCAAAGATCATGTAATATTTAATTTGGATTATTTCTCGTTCTTATGTTAATGTGGAAAAAAACGGCCTAAACGGCTGTGACAGTTGTGAAAACGGCACTTACCTATAGGCTACATGATGAGGGAAACCATTAAAAATGCTCTGAAATCAGCAGACTTTGACTTCTGAGACATCAGTATGATATCCATTTATGAAAATCGCAATATGGCTATGCATGATTTCTTAACCTTAAAAAGGCTGTGTTTCTGCATTCAGCACTTCAGTCAGTGCTGTGTAAGCAAGCGGCACCCTCTAGCGGTCTCAATAGCATTATCCATGGTCCATTATAACACTATAATTCAGAATTTAAAAGGGGGTTTTGTTCCTTTGGTTTAAACTTTTTAATTTTCCATGATGTGGTTGACATTGCCATGGAATTGCCCAGCATATGGATAGTTTGAATTTTTTAATGTCCTATCAATTACAGTACATACAGTTAAAATGTGTAAAATGAGTTCTGTTGTTTAGAACTGCAAAAAAATTAAAATAAAAAAAATCATATCAATCATCTTATCATATTTTTATAATTTATCTTCTATTTAACTTTCATTGTGGCTCTATTAAAACATTTTGGCTCTATTAAAACATTTTGGCCTGTCATGTGTTCAACAGATCCAAACCATGTAAAATGGAAATTATTTATTGTTACAGTGAAAAAGTTTTTCATTTATTTATTTTACTTTGTAAATTTTTAAAGCATAATTCCAACATAAACAAAATATCGGTATAGGTATTGGCCAAAAAAATTACATATGGGTTCATTCCTAAGTAAAACCATAGAAATAACGCACGAAAAACTAAATTATGGTAATAAAAATAACTAATCTCCCAAAAATAAATAAATAAATAATGGATACTACAGTTTTGCAATAGTCACAACACCATAGTTAATTTTTGTTTTTTAAAACCATGGTTTCCACCCAAATCAAAATAAATAAATAAATAAAAAATATGCCTCAAAATAATAAAAACTCCCCCAAACACAGCTTAGCTGAACCAACAATTGTTTTTCTCTTGAACTTTAAACAAATGTAAATACATTAATGCAAACCACAGATTATACCACATATTGGTATTGAGTAAAATGAAAAACATAATTAAAATAAATAAAAAGAGTAAAATTTGATAACATACAATTTATCAAGGGACAAATTATTTTTATGCAGAGACAACAACAAATAAGCCATTTGTTGCTCTTTTCATTTGGGCATCCCGACCAGCCCAATAAATCAACCAATGGTGTGAGTTTGGGGCAGGGCTATCTTTTTATGTGACCAAATGGCAGACATTGGTCGTGCTTGGGAAATCAGATTGAAAACTGTAATTATTTGTGCAATTCCCTTTGTTTCCTCTAGTGGTGCAGAAATTTCACACTTCACCTGCAAAGCTACACCTTCACTCCCATGGAATAAATCACTCCGTGGGCCTCCCTTGCCTCAATGTAATCTCACTCCCTTTTATCGCCTGTGTTGATCTGAAGGTCCCATCCCTCACTGTCTGTCTCTGAGGCTTCCTTTGTGTCACTTAATCCATCAACACTATCATATTCGCTAGAGGTTCGCTCTTCGCCAAGTATGCTCTTCATAGAGAGAACATCAACATTGACCTCTGGCCTGGCTTCTGGGAGCTGATGAGAAGTTGAAAGTGTTCTTGATGTGTGACAAATCTTCTGTAAGAATAGTGTAGCATCGTCCGTTACCCTAATCGTCATATCCCAGGATGTGCTGGTTGATCAATGAGGGTTTGCAGTAACTGAGACAAGATTCCCATCGCTCTGCTTCTACTTTACTTAATGATGACAGTTTGTGGATATAGGGCATTGATACTCGGACTCGCCAACCAATCTACAGTCACAGGAGAGCCATACGTGCCGTGCGAAGGCCAGACAGAGAACAATGAACATTAAACTTGTTTGAGAAGAGGAAAACTATTAAATAAAGTTGAAGTGTTCAGACAAAATAAACAAACAAGAATAAAAAAACCTCTGGGTCAAGAGGGAGATATGTATTGACCACAGTGCTTTTTGTTGGACTTCTTTGTGGAAATGTTATAAAACACATACTTTTTTTAGTGTGGACATGGCCTAAGCAGGCGGTTCTTGGCCAGTTTTAGCTGTAAGCTCTGGCACATGTATAACGCAAAGTAAAGTTCTTCTTTTACTGGTCAGTTTTAAATGATCGTTAGAGAATAGTCAGATAAAACGAGCTTTACCAACCCCTTGGGTCCTTGGATCAAGGGCAACCAATACAAAATTAAATCAACAAATATGGCTGTATTGTTTTTTAGGTCTAGGTGGCAGATTATCTGAGCTGACAGATGACATTAAATTGTTTCTTTCTACCTCATCATGCTCTCAAGGTTGAATGTGTTCAGCTGCCGCTGCCTTGGCGAGTGTTATTTCCAGGCTGTCGGTTTTTCATGGTGTGATTATACACGGACATCACACTGAAATCTTACATTCTCACTGAGAAAGCTCTCTGTTTCCACACCTCAACAAACAGGACATACAGCATCCACTGATTTAGAACATACTGAGAGTTCATAGACCTGAAGGCCACAGTTTGTCAAAATACTAAAGTTGTCACATTTAAGCCGACATGCCTTTTTTTAATAAAAAAAACTAATATATGGGTGCTACATTTAGCTAATTTCTATGTTACATCTCTTGGCAACCTGGTATACTGGCCCACACAGGACTCAACATCAAATACATTTTCCCCTCACATTGTTACAAGTAACACAAAAAATCTGATTAATGGAAACATGTGGAGTGATGCTTTACTTCTTACATTTACACTACTACTTGAGTTACAAAAAATGCTAAACGTATGTATAATTCAATCAAAAGTAATGATGTAATGAAACAGTTTACTTTTGTTAGGATGAATGCAGTAATATAATCATAGATAGGGTGACAAATAATCATTTTTCATCACATTCATAATTTCCATTATATTAGTGTATATAGATATGTAGAAAATCTCAGTTCAATATAATTTTAGTGTGTAAAAAATTGCTTACAAGGTTAACTGGCATTGCGTTGTCATGGCAACACATTGTATATTAGATATTACTTATCACAGATAAGGTTAGTAAGTGACTGTATCACAATAAAGTTAAGTTAACATGTTCTGTATAATGTTTTTGTCTTGTGGCTATAGTTTTGAAACAGTGTGTATTTTAACATTTATGGATTGGCCCTAATCACTTCCATTGTAAGTGCCTCACAATAATTACAAATGTAGGTTTTTTTTATAAATAAATGAGGGAGGAGTAGAAATTATTTTCTGTGGTAAAAGACATTATGCCACAAATGCTGTCAATTGAGCTGAACTTGTAATGAAGTGACAAACATTCCTTTTAAAGTTACATTATTGTGTTACAGAGTAACTAATGTCATCATTACATTGTATGGAACGTAGCTCATTAGTTAACTTTTTTAACTTATTCTGTTATCATCTACTCACCCTAATACTGTGCATTTTATATATACACTCACTGAACACTTTATTAGAAACGCTATGGTCCAAATAAAGTTCTCTATAAAGTGGTTTCTGCTGTTGTAGCATATCCGCCACAAGGTTTATAATATTCTGCTCACTACAATTATACAGAGAGGTTATCTGAGTTTCTGGGGCCTTTCTGTCAACTAGAACCAGTCTGGCCATTCTCTGTTGACCTCTCTCATTAACAAGGCTGTGGCATGGGGGTCATGGTCATGTGTCGGTCTGCGGGAGAAAGAGAGCGGTAAGGCTCGTCACCTGGTCCATGTCTAACACCTGTCTCTCATTATAGTGATGGCGGAGGGAGACTTAAAAATCATGCCAGCGCATCAGAGAGGGGGAGAGAGAGTGGCCAGAAATCTACATCAGACAGAGCTTCTGAGTTTATTTTTGATGTATATAATGACGGTTACCATTGTGTAGAACAATACTGTTAATTAAAGAACTGACCTTGAACCTGCTTCATTGTCTTCTGACTCCTCCATTGCCAGAACAAAGAGCTTTTCTACAAAGGTATTTTCATCCACAGAACTGCCGCTCACTGGATGTTTTTTGTTAATTCTGAGTAAACTCTAAAGACTGTTGTGTGTGAAAATCCCAGGAGATCAGCAGTTACAGAAACACTCAAACCAGCCCATCTGGCACCAACAAACATGCCACGCTCCATATTCTGATAGTTGATGTGAACATTAACTGAAGCTCTTGACCTGTATCTGCATGGTTTTATGCACTCCATTGCTTCAACATGATTGGCTGATTAGATTTGCGTCAATTCCAAACACATGATTATGATAAAGGACCTGCCAAAGGCTAGTGGCATTGCATCAACTTTAAGATAGATAGTTGCAAGTTAGTCCCTTCATATCTGTATGAATGGTTCTTGGCCAGAATAAGATGATCAGAAATGCTGTCTTGTGGACAAGAGATAGAAGAGAGTATCGGCAGTTTATGCTTATTGTGAAGGATTGTGCTTCATTGATGGTTCAGCGTAATGGTGAGTACCATCTCTCTTTCTTATTTTATTTCCCTTCATGGAACACAAAAAGAAAACAATATCTTGAAAAGGTTTGAATAGTTTTCTTGTGAATGGTTTTGAGTGCATTTGGAATTATATGCATTTAAAAAAAAAAAAAAAACATTTATTTGACGCAACCTCAGAATAGAATGCGGTACTTTTAAAAAGCAACATTCCCCAACACTGGTACTGGAAGTACAGGCTGAGAGGTGGGCCTCACAAACAAGCCCTCTGTAGTTACAATACGGTGTGCTAATTAGTACAAAGCAATCTTAGTAATTACCATTATCAGAAATGACTGGTGGGAATGCTTATATATCACACAGCCACACACCAAACAATTAATTTCCGTTCACGTTCAGAGAATTCTCATTATCTAACGTAAACATTTAACTGGAGAGGTGGCACTGGTAAGAGCAGTGGTAATCACTCAGGGTCCGGAGGAGGAGTGGCAGACATGTGGGGGAAAAGATCAAGGCCATCAGAGTTCAGGACTGTTGTGAGTTGCTGTGACTGTCAATATGTGTCAGGAGCCTGTTGCTTGGAAACCTGGGCTAGAGATTTATTTTTAGTTCATTCAAACAATGGTGGTCTATTAAAAAAATTAATATATAAGTCAAACAAAATAAGATTATATGTCAGGAGCAAGTCATGCTTTTAGATTCCCCCCTGCAAGGTTAAATGCTCATAGGGTGGATTCGAGAAGGAATTAGATTGATACCAAAGGAAATGCGCATTGAATTAATCCATTAGTTACTAAAAGAAAAGAACACAGTGGAAAGTCAATAACTGCAACTTATGTTACCACATTGTAGGTTATGTGAATGCAGCATTTTCCTTGAAATGTTGCATGTAAATTTGAAATTTACAAACAAGAAAAAGCAAAAATGTTAAAGCAATCTAAAAATGTTACGTGTACTACTGCATTGAGAAAACTGCCAAACAAATCTGTGTTGTTGGCATTAAGCTTAAGTGCAGGATTGACTAAAAAGACAATGATGGAACCTCTGTCAAGGCCATTTATTAGTATTCAATCAATGCTCTTTAACAAAGCCTTTAAATGGTTTATTTCACAGAGGAACATACCATCCGTTGTCCTATGTGTTTGTCTTTTGAGTTCTCCATTAAATCTATAATTTTATATGTCAAGCCGGTTTCTCGCCTCTTCCTTGCCCGTGAACTTGATCTGTTCTACATTGGTGCCGAAACCCGGGACGGAAGAGGGATACGCCGTAGCAGAGTTCTCGCCACTGCCCAGCGGAGCAGCCGCGGCCATCTGCCGGGGGACGGAGGAGCCTAGCCGCCTGGATGCGGAGGAGCGGCCGCCGACCGCGAGGGGAGGAGGGGCTCCTGGCCGACTGCCTGGAGCGGTTAGGGCCGCTGCCAGGGGCGGGGGAGTCCCCTACTAGCCGCTAGAACGCGGCAGGGTGTTCCGTCCGCCAGGGGCTGAGGACTGCCTCCGATCCGCCCGGAGAGGCGCGGCTGTCATCCTGTAGAGGGTGGAGAAGTGGCTGAGGAACGAGCTACGGCGTATCAGAGAAACCGGCTTGACATATAAAATAATAGGTTTAATGAGGAACTCAAAATACAAACACATAAGACAACGGACATCTCCGTGAACGATCTCTCTCTCCCGCACGTCATCCGCAATCGGCCTTTAACCCTCTTGGAGGCTTAATTAGCCTAATACGGGACAGGGCGTGTTGAGTCACGACCCGGCCCCGCCCTCCACCGTGCCACAACAATGTTATTCAGTCAGCAGGAATACATACCAACTCCACCCCTAAACCTATCCGTTAGCAGACATTTCAACTGGAAACTGGAACTCACATATGCCCATACATTCAACAACACTTACAGCATCAGCCACTGGTGACATTTTCAGTGATTTTGGTAAGCACAGACCAATTTCACCAGTAGAACTTTTGACCTCCTGTCACTGAGTTCATTGTGAAAGTCTGCAATTAATAACATTTCACGATTGATCATTGCTGTCACTAATACTCATCCTTCTTCTTGATTTCTGGATTTGTTTCTCCCTGCTGAGAATAAAGATACTTTGCTCTCTGCTGAACTTATTCATAATCTTTTGAACATCTAATAGTCTGACACCTTCATTAAGGGTTGATTAGGCATGTAAGATTCTCTTTTTGAGTGTATGACAGTCATTCATTCAACCCTATAATGTGAAACAGTTCAATCCCACACACTGCCTCTTATCTTCCACGTCATAATGACATCCTGTTCTACTGGAGTCCTCATTAGCTCAGCACACCTTACAAAAACACCCATGAGAACTTCAGTGAAAGGACAGGACAGACTCAATACAGACTGAATAGCTTTTGTTGGTGTTATAGATAGAAATGATTAGTGACCTCTTCTGCTGGAAGCATGAGAAGACTTCGGCTGTGTTTGCAATAGAATACTTTTACACAATGTGCTGTATACTACCTAATAGTGTCAGACATTTACTCTTTTTCATTATTAAGGGGAGATATTTACCCCTTGTAATTGATTTTCACTGTATTTTTTATAGATGTATCAGGGCATAACACTGTGAGTTCTGCAACAGTAGGTCAACAGTTCTTGAGCTAAACTCGGTCTGTGCTTAGCAAAATTCTGCAAGTACTGCCCCCAGTGGCTGAAGAGGGAAGTATTTTTTTAACATAAGGGCACATGTGAGCTCCCCTTTCAGGGTGTAATGCCCACAGAGGGACGTCAAAAGCAATTTGTAAAGTGAGTTGCTTTTAGCTGTAAATTATGTAACACAGTGAAGAGGAATGCATATTTTATTTACTGTACCCCCAAACTGCCACCCTAATGAAACCTCAAAATCAGACATGTCATTGATTATGCTAACACAAATAATTCCTGGTTTCAATGCAGGACAAGTGATCCAACGCGGGTCTCTCACACTGCCGATGCCAATGGCTATCAGTCGAGCCACAGGAGAAGGTAGACACATATGAACAGATGGTGCTTGTCATTAACTCTCGATGGGCTGAAGTCAGGGTACTGGAACAATTGGTAGCAGGGCTGGACTGGGAAGAGAAATCGGCCTGGGATTTTACATAGCAACTCGCCCAAAAGGTGTTGAGCACGGGGGGAGTCCATTTCCGCATATACCAGCGCAGTTTTGTAGTCCGTTCTACATAACGCGACAGCTCATTTTAGCTTATCACGGTCCGTTCAGCCCGTTTTGCGGCCGCTCAGTTCTCCCGATGTCTGGTCCGCCCCTAAACATGTAAAGTGCATCAGCCCACCAGGAAAATGCCCGATATGTCAGATTACCAGTCCAGAACTGATTGGTAGCAACCTGCTAACTTCCAGTGTGATTATGTTGTTCTATATCAAAATATAAATATCTATATCAATACTTAAATGTAAAGGAATTATAAAAAAAAAATATCCTCCATCTGAATAATTAGAATAATATACTTAAGAAAAAAAGTTCTGTGACATTTTTGCCATGAGCCCCCATTCATTTCTTACCATGCTTCCTAATGGGTAATTCTCACTACACCTCTAAAATAAATACATAAATAATAATGCACTGGACCTTTTTTACACCAAAATCTAAATAATTTCTCGTCGTCTGAGAAAATGTATTTTTCATATAGAAAATGAATAAAAACTATTAAGCATATTTGAATAGTCATAAGTTTTTTTGCATTGTGATGAGCATGATACAATATCTTAGTCAATGTTACACCTGACTCGTGTTGGGTAAGTAAACTGAAAATAGCAATCAACCAAATTCTAATTACTTCATTAAAAAAGTAATCACACTACTAATTACTTTATTTATAAGTTACTTTCTAAAACACTTTTACGCACAACAAATTCAAATTATATCTATATTTATTCCTTGTTCATTGTTACACACAAATCATACACTGAGGACCTCACATTTCTCCTTCACAATGCTTGTTATGGGGCCATAATTAATGTATTCTCCATAAATAATTTATTAGAAATAAGCATAACCCTTTAATGTACTTAAAATTAATTGAACTAATCGAAAGTCAGAAACTGTAATCTGATCACAAGAATTTAAATTGTAATGCATTACACTACATTTTTGACTAAAAAGTAATTTGATTAAAGTAAAAAATTACTTTGTACTTGGATTATACCCAAACTGCACCTGAGATCTGGCAAGCTGAGATTTCTGAGATGCGTAAAATAAACAATGACTGCAAGGCCATCCGATTTGAACCCGAAATCACTTTGTACGCATTTTCTTTCAGAAAGTTTACACTTTAGTCATCTTGGATTTACAGATTTACCATTGTGATGTAATTACAAATATGGTTTATTTAAAATATGCTCATTGAATATTCAGTCTAATGAAAAGCTTTCTATTATTTGGTAGAACTCCTTATTCCTTTTGAAGTCATTATTTGTGCCTTTCCCAAATATGGTATTAGGCTTCAGGCACATCCCTAGTTATCATCTTTATTTGAATCCAATTTGTGCAAAAATGTCTTGACTTTTGATGGTCATATGAAATACTGAGATAAAAATCACAGTTGGTATTTCTTCTGGGTCATTCATCACATTGGAAATGTATTGTCAATCATACGCATTGCATTATGAAATGCAATATTCCTCACAGTATGCTCTGTTTTACACTGCACAATGTGGCAAATGTAGTAGGTCATCTAGGTATTCCATGCATAATGATTATTTGAATCCTCTGCACCATATTCTTACTGTAAAGCATAGTGAAAAAAAAAAACAATTAAAGTAGTATGGCAGTGCGCTATTCCAAACACAGCCTTTGACTCCAGAACACGTGTGCTAAAACAATCTGAATTAGACGGTTATGGTTTAGTCATGAGATTTATAATACACGTTTAGACCATCAATCTAAACAGCTGTGGGATTGTTAATTGCAATCACAGAATGTGATTTAGATGCCCCGCTGTTTGGTTTAGAGTGTACAAACATCATTAAAATGATGCCCTGAGCCCTTTTTGAATACAGCAGAATAAAGCATCTTATGGCCTTTGAAAGCAGCATTCGGGTTTCTCTTTCTTCTTTATTCAGTACATTAAGAACCTCTGAATGACTAATACCTAGAATGCTCATTTACATTTTGTTCTCTGGTAAAGTGGTCAGGTACATACATAGATTGGGTAGACATTTTATTAAATAACATTAAAATAATGATTTTAGATAACGATTAACAGATTCAAACAGTTAAAAATGTCACAACATTTTGATTTATTTATTATAATATTCATACAAGGTTTGGCTGGTTAGCTAGTGTGAAAAAGCATCTTTTAAAAAAGTCGCTGTGTATTCTGATGAAAAACACATTTGCAAGCAACATATGTCATTTTATTATAGCAGATGTTTTATTAGTGACTTATTATTTTTAAGGAGTCTGTAAAGTAAAGAAACCGTATTAGGATTTTGTTCTTATGTTTCCCCTGTCTAATGAAGAGTGAACAGCCACATGGTACAGCTCAGATGACTGCCCCAAAAAATGTACCCAGAACTGAGTGTCCATGAAGAAAATATGGAACAGACCAGGTTACAAGCAACTGCCTTTAAGTACAAACTGAACTGTTAAGTATTATATAATGTTTATTAATGACTTATTAATGAAAGTTGTATATCTAGTCGTTAATTCCGCCTTGCACTGATACTGCCAGAATGCTGTATTATTGGCTTGTCATAAAGTCTCAGTTTACAAAATAGCACTTAAAAGATCAATTCAGTGTCTGCACCTCTATTGATTCTCAGAGGAGGCAGTGTAAACACATTTGTTAAAAAGTGCTGACTTGAGCATATCTGACTGTGAGGTATTAAGTCTGCTGCAGAGCCAACTGCAAGCACAATATTGCCAAAACTGACAGTCTTGATGGTTTGTAAATCTCTTGCATAAAATAATAAGAAAAAGTCTTCGCAGCAGTAAGTGTTTTGATGCTCCTCAAGAAGACTGAAGTAAATAGGGGTAAATGGGAATTATAATCTTATCTGAATACTCAGAAGGGAATAAAGATGAACTTTACGGCTACCAATTAAAAATGTTGGAGGCAGAATTATTATTGAAATGTATATTTAAAGCAAAACATAAACTATTGATTTAACAACATTGTCATGAACTGAAATTTTTTTTTTTTTTTATTTACATCAAATTATATTTTTTTTATTTAATTGTTCATTTATTTGAACTATTTAATTAAAAATGTGTTATTATATAAACTGATTAATTATAAAATGATTAATATATTATCATATTAACAGGTATATTATTATTTACACTTAGCATGTTTTTCTATTTTATATTATATTCATATATAAATATAATATTAATAAATACATATTTTATATTTTAAATATTTTTGAGATTGTAAATATTTTTATATAGAATTTTTTTTTTATTTCATTAAAATAATACACAATAAATGAAAAAACAAAGTAAACAAAATGTAAAAACAAACATAAATAAAGTAAAAATAGATGTTTCTGTGGTTTTGACATGGTGGCAAATTGAAAGTAAATTTGAAAATAATAAAATCGAAATTTTAAATGTAAAAATGTTCAATTAAATATTATTTTTTTTTTAACTAGACTAATCTTGATTAGAGGTTTCTTAAAAACAATACATAGGTTATTGATGGGCTCTGTCGTGGATTATTTATGTGCTGTTGGCTGTACAATATCAGCACACAAAAAGGCTGTAGTCCAACCAAAGGAATATTTTGAAGCCAGTCATTTCAAATCCCATGGCCACTATGGAGACCCTTCAGTATCAAATGCAGGTGACAAAATATGGTGTGCTGTTAACAACCCTGACAACCACACAGTGCAAGTGCAAGCAAAATTCACAGCCTCTGTTCATCCAAAAACCCACAGAACCACAAAAGACCACAATTCAAGACCCCAAGACTGCAATTAATATCTTCGATCCTTTGTGTCATTCACCTGAGCATGATGGGGCATCCATTCTTGCTCTTCTTGCTTCCAATCGAAACTCACAGTATCTCTTCTCTTACCCCTGTCATGGTGACTTTCCACTCAGTGCAGCAGGTTAGACGTCAGTATTGGCTCCCAAATGGCTGTCTGCCAACAGTCTCAAAAGAAAGCACCTGTTATACTCTGAACATGCAATTAAATCCTAACCTGAGTAGCTTGGTGTTGAGTTCTGGTATTGTGCCAGCATTGTGACTGAAGCTGTGAAGGAGAGGGAGACTCTTTCTGTGAACTCATCCGCTGGCAAATCCCAGGCTAACAAACTACAGTGACTGGATTCCCAGGCAAGATTTGAATGTCAGAACGCGGTCTGGGAGCATTAAACACAGAGAGAAGAGAAGCATCTTCTATTTAATTCGGGGCAGAGTCATATGACAGAGTGTACCTTGACCATCTCACTGCTGTCAAAATTATCTGATGATGAGTTCACCAAATCAATCTAAATACATAAAAAACACACCAACATTTTGCCACTTATGTACAATTGCAGATATGTTCCAAGAACAGATGAAATCAATCCGCTATTTTTTCTGTAATTGTGAAGGAAATTTCTTTCAGGAAGAAACTTGCGGGTTTGGGATTTTTTTGGCCATTTTATTGTCCGTCAGGAGAAAATCATAAGTCTGACTGCCAGGGGTGTGAAGTAGCAAATTACAAATACTCTTGTTACTGAAATAATTTTAAGTAGTTTAAAAATTGCATACTTTTACTTTTACTTGAGTATATTTTAAGTGCTTAAACTGTACTTTTACTGCACAATTTTTCCACCGTCTATGTTCTCTACTTCCTTGTCCTGATTTTATTTTTATCTATCAACATGATTGGCTAGGGAGAGTCTCATGAATCCCGTCAAATCAAATCACACATAAAAAACTTGAATGGCAGCTGCAGATCTGTCGCAAACTGTGGAGAATGCCTCAAGCACAGTTCAACACCTGAACATCACAGCAGCACCTAGAAGGGCTTTTTGCAATTGCTTGAATGTGAGTTTAACTTGCTCAAGCCAGATATCAGCATTAATCCTACCTCTAATTTGAAGAAACATATTGAGGTAAATTTCATGTTTCTGTTTACTAGATTCTGTGTGTCTATAATGTAGCCTGTACATTAGCTATCTGTCACTCAGATTATTGGGTTGATGTCAGAGATTAATGCAATGTTATCAATAGGGCTGGTCAATAAAATGATCTAGATGTTTAACTGAAAAAAGAGAGATGTCCTTGATCAAGTTTCGAGTAGTTTTCTATTTTTAGCCTATTTTCAACATCTAGAACAGGGTGTTCATTATATCAATAGTGATAGCAAGAGCCACTGGTTGGTTGATCTAGATGAAATATAAAAGATCGAAAAGGGGGGGGGGGGTGTTATTGCGGGTTCGCAACTAAATGAACAAAAACACTTTATAATTCCTCCAATGCCCGTCTTGGTGAGGATTTAATGAAAATGCAGTAGTTTATGTATAAAGTGAATTTAAACAGTGGGACAAAAAGCGTATTTGCATCAAAATGTTGGTCTTGAAGTGTACATGGAACCGAATTGAGCACTGTATGGTAGGTATATGGTAGGTATATATAGTTTTTATATGATGATATCATATAAAGGATATTAATCAAACAACAATAACAAGGAAACAAGAAAACAACTCACTACTTTTGGCTGAAGAACTTGAGTAGCTTTAAACGTATTAATGTGATAGAATAAAACAGTGACATTTTTAATAATAATATTTTATGAAAATATTGTTCGTTTTTTTTAAATAATACTGATGCAGAGAGTGTGTTAATTGATATAATAAATTACCAGGAAATTATGATACAATTATTTATAATCATGCTTAGCCTTTATAAAGATAAAGAAAAGTATCAACATTTGCAGAGCAATACTTCAGCAGAACATTCATGCATGAGAATGAGAACATAACTATTTCTGGGCTTAAAAGATCCAAGAACTAAATCAATGTGGAAAATTGTATCTCAAAAGGAGGATAATGGGTCCCCCATGTGCTACTTAAAGAAATAATTTGCACAAAAATTATCTTATCATTCACTCACCTTCATGCCATCTGTCTATGACTTTCTTTCTTCAGAACACAAATTAACATTTTCAGAAGAATATTTCAGCTATTTAGGCCATTCAATTTAAGTGAAGGGGTGCCAAAATTTTGACACTCCAAAAAGCACATAAAATCAGTATAAAAGTAATACATAAAACTCCAGTGGATTAATCCATGTATTCAGAAGTGATTTGACAGGTGTGGTGAGAAAAAGATCAATATTTAAGTCCTTTTTTGCTAGAAATTTCTCTCTGCCCTGTAAGTGGCGATATGCATGAAGATTGTGAATCACCAAAAACAAAAGAAGAAGAAAGTGAAAGTTAAAGTGGAGATTAATAGAAAAGTGGAAAATTAATAGTAAAAATTGAATTAAATATTGATCTGTTTCTCACCACATCTATAATATCACTTCTTAAGACATGGATTAAACCACTGGAGGCACATGGATTAGACAAATTTTATGCTGATTTATGTGATTTGTGGAGCTTCAATATTTTAGCACCTTTCATTGTATGGACCAAAAGTGCTGAAACATTCTCCTAAAAATCTTAATTTATGTTCTGCAGAAGAGAGAAAGTCATACACATCCGGGATTGCATGAGGGTGAGTAAATGATGAGAGAATTTTCATTTTTGGGTGAATTATTCCTATTTAAGCATGATGTAGCCCCTGTACCAAACAACTTTTCCCATGCCAGCTCTACCTCTATTGTGCAGGACATGACGTGCCAAGTGATCCTGCTTTTTTTGCATTCCTTGCATTGTTTGAACATGTTTTATGCAGAACAATAACGCTCTGTCGACATTAAGTGAAATTTAGACCCTACACATAAACAGATTTTAATATAATTGTTTCATACATTATGATGTCATGACAACTCATTAAAATTTGTAAAAGATTGTGAAATCATAAGCCATTTTACAGCTTAGCTCGTATGAAAAAGCACAACTAAAATAAAACAATTAAAAACGCTCCATTAAAAGTATGATGTCTCTCTTTTTTCGGTGGTACACAGCAATTCTTTTACTGTTAAAATCATGGTTAGGTTTAGGGTTTGGGGAAAGGTTTAAACTTTATGGTTAGGTTTAGGGTTACACTTGGGATTACACTTAATATTGTAAGAAAGCTTGTTCAAAACAGGTACACAACAGTTATTTTCACTATCTCATACTAATTATAACAAGTTATTAGGAGAACAAGTTGGCACGCCTCTCCTCAAAAAGACATATAATTAGAGTTATCATTCATGTCTGTGGTACAGTTATGCAAATGAGTTCGATATTTTGTATTTCGTATTTTGCGATAACAATCGGCTGACTGTATATTATCCAGCTTATTACAAGACTACTTGCCAAAACAAAAAGTAAATTGACTTGAAATATTGATCTGCACTGAAATTGTGTTATTAGCTTAATTGAGATCACAGAGTGATACAAGAAGCACAAAAGATGACTTGAAATACTCGGATCACTATTCTTAATCGTCGGGTGTGCGATTGTTGAAAAATGTACTAAACCCTTTCTTTCGATGAACTCTTGATTTGAATAGTTTGATTAATTCAATACCAAAAGGACTTTGTAAGAGAGTTCCGCTGTCAAAAATGATCACAGAACTGTATACACTTTAGATATGACCAGCTACTTGTTGCCAGCAGTGATTTCATTAAGAATGCTATTTGTTACTGGCTAATTGACTCTTAAGAAAACATGGGTTGATGCAGAAGCGATCTGGCACCAACTTCCCTCCAACTCGGCACTGAATACCTCTCGTCATTAATTTTCAGCATGGGCTTGCGGACATGAGTGCCACGCTTCATCAAACACACGTGTCTCTGTCTCTCTTCACCCCTCAAACTGTTCATATGGGAGCCTAAATTAATCGTCACTCATCTGATGAGGGGGACCATGTTGCTCGGGTATATAACAAATGTGTTGCCAACCAGGAGAAAGGGGGTTGGAGTGACTCCACCTGCGTTTCTCCACCTTGTCAGTTTAACCTGCACCTGTCATGGATGGAGCTCTCTCATGCAGATCTTACAGGTTAACACATCTGCTAAATGCTGATGGTGCAGATACATTGGACAGGTTTGCTGTCTGGATTCTCTTCAGAGATGCTATTATTTCTTTATGTTTGCATGTTGATTATACAACAGAAATAAACTGCAATTGAGTAGAGAATAAGTATGTGAATCTCATGCAGATATGTTTGGATAATATTTTATCTATAAAAGAAAAAATATATAAAATATATTTTGCATAAAGAAAATTAAGCTTATTTTAGCATCATAAGGATGTTTTTAATAATTAAAAACCCATCACTCCCCCTTCCAGTTGTCATTACTGTAATACAGTTGATTATCTGCTTTTCACATCAAAACATAAACATTCATTCACACAACATTTGCACACATTGGATAAGCCAGTAAGAATGACGGTTAATGTGAGCGCAGCGTAGTTCTAGCGGGAAGACTAGCAGCTGTACATCATCACGGCATTAGCCAATCGCAGGTAAGCCATTGCTTTATAAGTCTGCTCACAATCTATCACATTGCTGTTTCAGTGTGCTAACACGGCAACCTCCACCACCCCACCAGCACAAGTTCAGCCCCGTACCGCACGGGGGTAGGCTCCTCGCCCCTGCCTCCTATCTCCGGCAGGATATGATGGTTCCGAGTACAACGCGTTATTGGAATAATGGTCAAGAATTTATATGTGCTGATCAGTTTTTGCCTAATCCCCTAAATGTTTATGACCTAACTCTGATAAAAGAACCTGTTTAAGGCAGCATCTTTGACCTAGTGGTGTGGATGCTGCATCATGTAAAAGAAGAAATACATTTACCAATATACTGTATATCACGAAATACTCTGCCTGGCCAAAAAAAAGTCGCCATTTGGATTTAAATAAGCAGATACTTAAGAGCCTATGATTGGATCACTATTGCAGTGATTAATAAATAATCAAATCAAAGCTAAATTTGGTCCAATTAAATATTAGTGTATGCTACTTTTTTCTGTCCAGGCAGTGTAGTTTTCATTTACAGATGCCATTATATAAATGAAGCTCCTCACAGTCAGCCATGATTTATTTATCCTGTGAGCAAAAGTGACCAAGAGTTATCAAGTGAGTAATATTCGGCTGGTCATGTGATCTCAAAATGGTGGCCCCCACAGCTACATGTAAAACAAACCAGCTTTTATTAGGTCACCGATATGACCACATGATTTAATTATTATTATTTATTTTTATAATTATCAATTTCGATATGTTTATGACACAACGCAACACAGACCCTCCAAAAGCATGTCTGACGCAGGTGTACATTAACGGCTCCTTAGACAAACACGAATTTGGTTGCAAAATGGATTGTTGTGAACTTTAGGCCAATGATTAGCTTATGTTCAGTAATATGGAAATAAACAATATATTGTATTTTAAAGTCACTTTTGTATTGTCTTTTTAAAGCTTAACTTGTGTGTCTAAATAATGTAATGCATTTTACATTTATTATGTATTATTATTTTCTGTATAAAGAATTATTATTCATATTTTATTTTAGAATAATAATTTAAGTATAACTATTTATAATTATTGAATTATTATATATTGAGTTATTGTTATTTGAGGGGCTTTCTCAGCAAATATGCGATTAATTGCGATTAATTTATTGGCATACCATGTAATTAATTTGATTAAAAATGTTAATCGATTGAAAGCCCTAGTTAAAATGTATCGTCTTACATGTCATGCAAGGTAGTAAAAGTGTTTGGATGCCATAAGATAGTATTATGTGAGGAAAAGTGAAAGTAAAAAGTCAAATTTGTCGTTTTACTCGTTATTTGTGTGAAAGTTAATAAAATGAAATGTTGTAGTGCCTCAAGGGTTCATTTCATCAGGAAACTGTCATGTTGTTTCAACATATCATATGAGACGAGTAAAATGTAGGTATAGTAACGTGATTGTATAAAGTTGGCATCTACATAGTACAATTTTTTTATTTTTATTTATTTTATTTTTTTTATGTAATGAGAATTGTTTATGTTTGTGTGTTGTAACTTCGATGTAAATTGTCTATGTAAACTCACTCCCGAAAAAGAGATTTTAATCTCAGTGAGTCTTTTTTTTCCCTGGTTAAATAAAGGTTAAATGATAAAAAAAAACAAAAAAAAAAACAATATTCTGTATAGATATATACTGTATATATAGATATCTAGATATAGACATATGTAGTTATAAACAGATTTTGAAAGTGCAGAGAAAATTGTGTTTTATTATTACAGTTATGCAAATGATAGAAATTATAGTTTGTGTGTGTATATGTGCGTGCATGCGAGTGTGTCTGTGTGTGTGTTTTCAGGTTGTACAAAGCCCCATCCATTCCTTGACAGCTTTCATTAGATTTGAATTTGAAAGTTGCCTTCAATTTCAAATTTCACCCAATAATTAATACAGAGCAATTTTAGCATTTTTTCACGCTTCCTACATTTCCACTGCGAATGTACTCTCCATGTTGTTATAAGCGGTGCTCTTTGAAAGATGTGAGGAGGATGGTTCATTTGCCTTGTGTTGTTATTCAATAATGCTGCCCCAGGTTTCAAACAGACAGGATAAACAATGAATGCGCAAGCTCACTTTGTCTCCAAGCCAATGTTTAGCCTTGCAGAGGCATTCCTGACAAAAATAACCTTCCTTTAGTGTCAATAAAAAACAGCATTTTTCTTGCTCGTTTGACTCCACACAGACCATTTATGAAAACTGCAAAAATCTCGCCCATGCAAAAATGCTAATTTTGCGTGCAAAGCTGTCACGCCAGGTTTGACTTCGGTGATGACAAAAACAATTGGTTCTTGCATGTGTTGTAACTGAGCGCAACATGGAAAGTTTAATATACCCGAGCATGAATGAGATTTGAATAGTGGAGGGCAAGATTTTTAGTGAATAAGAAAATATAAGACTTGGAAATAAAATGCAAAAGTTGCATGGATTACTTTCACTGTTCTTTTATGATGTGTATTTGTCTTTTTTGGAGCTCGACAGTCACTCTTTGCTTTAATGGTGTGCAGCTCAGAGATTATTCATATTAATTTTGTTTGTATTCCATGGAAGAAAAAAAAGTAATAATGGTCTGAAACAATATGACGGTGAATAAATGATGACAGAATGGAAATGTTGGGGTGAAATAGTCCTTTAAAATGGCACCATGTGGTATATGTATTAATGCAACTCTGGATGATTTGAGGCCAAACATCACTACTAAGAAGAAAATGACGACACATTTAACAGCTTAAAGTCTATTTCATTCTCATTCACCATGCAGTGCACTAGTTCATAATCAATGAAACAGAATGCTGTGGGCCAAAACAGCTGCAAAACACCCATGTTTCAATTAACAACTCATTTATGAAATTAAATGATTAAAGGGCACTGCTGGCGTTCCGTGTTACTAACTAAAAAGCAAACAGACAAGCAACATTCCATTATCCTCCAGGACACTGGAATAGTCTCAGTAGTAATATGTGTTTTCCTAATGCAGAGGAACAATTATTTGGTTTAGCGTGGTGGAAAGTAGGAGGTAAAGTTGATTTTTAAGCACTGAATATGAAAGACAGTATGAATTGAAGTTTAAAGGCCATATTCTACATGTGTGAAGTGTTTCATTTATAATGTTAGTCAAGGTTTCTTGGCCCAAAACAGTCCTTATTTAAAAATCCTGAAGAGTGATCCACCAATCAGAGAATCACAGCAAACAATGCACACCAAAAGAGCTGTGCAGCGACCGCCCACTTCCATGATGCACTGTGAATGATGCAATCGAGTCGTTTACACTCTCAAAATACTTTACATTAGCATATATCTGAATATTTTTCAATATACTTTAATTATTTTGAATCTATACCTATAATAAACAACTTTAAACCAATATTTTATATTTTCCATTGTTTTTTAAAATTGATTATGTCATCCGCAATGCTTCATGGGATTGTAGTTCATTCCCTTATTAAAGACATTAAGTACACAGTCTTGTACCTTTGTCTTTTATCTTATCTACTTTTTTTGCTTCAAATCAAAAGTTTGTAATGTTGTGGTTCATCTCAGAGCTGGTTGGTTTAGTTCATGGCTCAGAACTCTTTAATGAAGGATTTTATTAAATCTTTAGCGGAAAACTAAATTCTAGAAATATTTCTGGAACCAGGATCGCAAAGAAAGTTGCATTCTATACTGAATAGGTGCTGATATGTAAACAAATGCTGTAATTTGTTAATGTGAACGAGATGATCTGTTTAAAGTGGGGAGGGTGTTTTGTGGTGTGAACATTTGAGCTTTTATTTCTTTAAAGTAAGGAAAACTCTATGACAATCCATGTCCTTTTTAATTACAACTTAATGTACTTAAAGGAATATTCTGAGTTCAATACAAGTTAAGCTTAATAAACTGTATTTGTGGCATAATGTATGCATATAATCATATTATAAGAACTAATAATAATAATAATAAAAAAAGCAAACATTGAGGTTACAGTGAGACTCTTCGGGTGCTTTCCCACTAGCAGTTTAGTTTGAAACAGAGCACGGTTCGCATGAAAAATTACCGAACAGAACCCGAGACTACCTGTATGAGCTGGTCTGAGTTCGGTTGCAATGGAACTATAACATGATTTACATGAAATGTGACAGCAACTCGGACTCGGGCACACTCATTCAGGAAGTAAAGTAACCTGCGCATGCGTTTTAGCCAATGACGACATCATTAGTTTCGACAACACACGAGGATCCACACATTCCTGAAAGTCCCAATAAAGTAATGGCACCACAAAGACATACAAGTACAATCAACTCAATAAATACTGTCTGTCTGCCTGTCTATACACCTTATAAATACTATATATAAATACTATTATAGGTTATAAATATGGGGTATAATAGGAGATGTTAACAGATAATCAGAAAAACGGTGTTTGCGAGCAGCAGCAAGCCGCCTTCCCCAAGACATCTGATAAGTTCCGCCATGAAGCACACATATACACAGTTGTCGTTCACTCTGCTGTGCATAATGGCACCAAAATAACAAAAAAAACAAAAAGTATGATGAGTCACGTTGTGTTCACCATGCGTGTTTGTGATGACGTAAGATGAACGCAAATGGACCAGGGTTCGATATATTCAAGTGAGTGTGAAACCAGACCAACGCTGCAGGGGGCACCGGGAACAATCGCACTTGGAATCGGACCGCAGCAAACGTGCCCAGTGTGAAAGCCCCCTTAAATAAAAGTGAATGGGGCCAATTTTTGGAAGGTTTAAAAGAAAGGAATGTGAAGTTTATAATTTTATAAAAGCACTTACATGAATTATTCTGTTAAAAATATATTTATTTGAGTTATTAATTTGAGCTTATTTGAGCTGTAAAGCTGTTTAAATGCTTTTTTACGGTTGTTTTAGGGATTATGGCATTATGTCGTCATGGCGACGAAGTTATACAATTTGATAACTTTACAATGAAAAGGTTAAGAAGTGATTTAATCACTCTGAAATAATGTTTACATGCATATTATTTACATCCTCTTGCTACACTTTTGAAACTGAGTATTTTAACGTTTATGGACTGGCCCCCATTCACTTCCATTGTAAGTGCCTCACTGTAAACAATTGTAATTTTTTTGGGGTGGGGTGGGGTGGGTGGGTACGGGGTGATACTGTTTTCAGTAAATTAAATGATATCAATTAGGTTATCATCATTTTTATCAGCACAGGGAGTAAAACACTCACTGCCTATTTGACTTATACACAATGTTGATGAAAATCATTCATCCAGTTTTTCCCAATTATGTATGTCATAACAGATTATAATAACAGCCAGGGCACCTTTACTGTACTTCAGCTTAATTTAGAAAAGCTGTTGTGTTAGCATTTATTGTGACTGTGCAAGCAAATAAAATTGATGAAATCTATTTCAGACAAAACGCAATGGTGCCACCTGAAATGGATACCTTTATTTTTATTTTCTACAGGATATATACAAATCTAGGTTTTATTAACGCTTCTGTCAACTTATTTTTAACATGCCAAAAATCTCACTTGAATGGGAGTCCTTGAGCCACTGAGAGTCTCAGAGCAGCAGTTTTTGCTATTAGTCACATTTACAACTGCCTGACCCAACACACACTCTTCTTTAATGCATGAAAACACATTGTAGACTCAGTAAAAAAAGGGGTTGGAACTGATTTGACTCGCAATGCAATGACACTCACCCACTATCTCGGCAAAGAGCCTGAAAAAGACTTGACACTGTAAGGAGGCAAGAATCCGTGCAATAATTGAGTTTCTCTCTTTTTCTCATAACTCAACACAAAGACACAAATGAGGCTTTACAATCCGCTACACTAGCCAGAACCAGACAGAACATCACACTTTAAAAAAAAAAAAAAACAGTCAGGGAGAATAATTTTTCCATAGTGTGACATTGGCAAGTTCTTTACAGTTTTTGATCACTTTGGTCACATTAACAAAGCATATCCAATGAGATGTTGTGACAACATGTACTTTAGAGGCTGCAGGGGCACCATGTTTCCTGTCACAATGCAATTATACTGTGGGAAGGCTGGAAGCCTCATTAGTTTCAGTTTTATTATTGTTAACTAGGGATGCACCGATAAGTTGTGTGCTGATACCATTATCTGATCATTTACAACATCCACTGATACAGATACAGATAGTTTGGTCATTCTAAGATTTTATATGCAATTTTAATTACGCAACTTTTTGTTTATATACCTGTATTTTTATTGAGAAACTGCACAATATGAAACAATGTCTTGTAAGGGCAGTTTTCTTTTCCATTACAGAACCCAAAGAAACACAGTTTACAACAATGAAAAGTAAATATACAAATAAAAAAAACAAACAAAGACAAAACAGTGTATGTAAATATGATACTGCAAAATAAATGCCTATGAGTAATACCAAACATTTACACAACTTTGGAAGAAGTTTAAACAGTAACTTTATTCTCTAGGTGTCTCCATGTTTTTCATGTTTATGAGTAAATAGTCTCAGTTATAAACAAACCACTGAAACAAAAATCACATTCTTAACTCACATCAGGCCTGGCTTCTGACAGCTTTGCTAGGGTGGGCTGGGGGATATCAAAGGTTGGCAATTTGGATGGGGGAGGGGTCACACAAACTACTAATTTAATGTCGTTAACTGGCGTAACATGGCGTAATTGTCAAGATCATAAGACCAATAGTAACATCAGTTACTTACTGGGGTACCTCAGGGATCAGTGCTTGGGCCACTTCTCTTCTCCATATACACAACGTCATTAGGACCCATCATCCAGTCACATGGTTTCTCTTACCACTGCTATGCTGATGACATGCATCTCTTCTTGTCTTTCCAGCCCAATGACACCACAGTGACTGCTTGAATCGCTGCCTGTCTGGCAGACATCTCAGCCTGGATGAAGGAACACCACTTGCAACTCAACCCAGCCAAGACTGAACTCCTTGTCTTTCCAGCCAACCCTGCTGTTGAACACAACATCACCGTGCAGCTGGGTCCATCATGTAGATTTACACTCTACAATATCAGAAAAATAAGACCCTTCCTCTCTGAACGTGCCACACAACTGCTTGTTCAGTCACTTGTCATAACTAGACTGGACTACTGTAACTCTCTCTTTGTAGGCCTTCCTGCATATGCTATAAGACCTCTGCAAATGATCCAGAATGCAGCAGCATGTCTGGTCTTTAATGAACCAAAGAGAGCACATGTTACACCACTCTTTGTCTCTCTCCACTGGCTGCTGCTTGATGCAAATATTAAATTCAAGACTCTGATGCTGGCATACAAAACAGTCACTGGGTCTGCTCCAGCATACCTAAAAACATTTATGCAGAGCTACGTTCCCACCAGAAGCCTGCGGTCGGCTAAGGAACGTCGCCTTGTCATACCAAAACTTTCAGTTTCATCATACCACGTTGGTGGAATGACCTTCCCAACTCAAAAAAAGACATCTTTTCCAAGAGCACTTAACCAGTCACTAAAAAAATACAAAATTAACAATTCTTGTTGCACTTAAATCTGTTTTGTATACTATTCTGATGATAGTGAAACTTTGTAGTATGGCACTCTTCATACCACTGTCTCCTTAAGATGATTCACTTATGTTTTCCTCTTTTGTAAGTCGCTTTGGATAAAAGCATCTGCCAAATGAATAAATGTAAATGTAAATGTATATTTTACACTTTTTTTTTTTACACTGATAAACATTGTATATACAGTACGCACTTAATTAGTGTACTAATTTTAACCACTAATAGTTCTAAACAACTAATATTAGCAAAATAACACAAATACACTTTTAGATCAAATAGAATTACAGCCTTAAAGCAAATAACAAAGAAAAATTAGAGTCCCCACGAATGCAAGGATGGAGTGGAGAAAAATAATATCAAGGAGGAAAATAAGGATGGAGTAAAAGGAAATATATTAGATGGAGAGATCCGTAACATATAAGTTTAAGATCCTAAAATTTGACACAGATGGGAACTACTTAAAGAAGTCATTATATAATATGAAATCATGACAATTCTTTCTGTTTACCTACAAAGGCAAAATGCAAAATTGAGTTCTGATTGAAACAGGTCTCTTATGACCACCTACTTATCTGATGCAATTATGTCCTAGCCCATAATGGTCCTGAAACATCAACTTTCTTGACAGACGAGTTTGTCTCATATGCTGAAATTCAGAGAAACCATTGTGTGAAAATGCAGTTACAACAAAATCCACATCAACATGATTCAAGCCATTTTTCTCAGTTTCAATGTTAGTTAATGAGTATGGCCTTTGTAGGGTAGCAAAGGTTATTGATATTTTTATTTTTATTTTACCAATGAAACACATCTTTCATCTCTGTTTTGACCTTCCGTCCACACTGAGATGGCATTTTTCTCCGTGAAAACTGAGCTTTTTGAAAACGCATTCCAAAGTGGATACATTTGAAAACGCAGTTTTCACGTTGTAGTGTGGACTGTGAAAACCGATATATATCTGAAAATGTGATAGAGTCATGTGATCTATCTGACCAAAACAATCAAGATGGCGGCCCATGTTATAGTGGCACTGTTGTACTTGATACTAACTTCGATAACGTTGTTAAAAAATAAATGTTACTTTGTACGACCATCACATTGCGTTCCTTCAAAGGCGAAGGGAATTTTACTCGGAATTGGTGTCCGATGATGGAACACAAGGACAATTGCATTTCAGACCGAACATGCAATGGGGAATTTCTGCATGCGCAGTAACATGATTTAAGCATTTTCATACGTTTCTGTGCATACAACCAACTTCTGGAAAACACTAGTGTGGATGGAGAGCGTTTTCAAACCAAAACACAGTTTTCAAATGTATCCGGATTAATGCCTTAGAGCTATGGATGTTAACGCTTATTTAAAGAAAGGTACAAACAAAACTTTGAAACCAACCAAAGGTCAGCCAGATGTTTGGAAATGTTAGAGTGATAACAAAACCAGTTTTTTTTTTCTCACTCTACCTGTTAATGTTTTTTTCCTTAGATTGGGAATTGGAATAAAAATAGTCTATGTCTACCTTACGGGAGTGGGACTAAAAAATGAAACACTACCTGCAGGCTTTTGCGAGTGGGAGCAGGACAACATGTGAAAGTTGCAGGTGGGAGCGGGACAACATATTTTGTTTTAAAAATTTGCAGGAGAGGGACAGAATCTCTCTGGAGCGGGTCTGAAAAATCCATCCCGCATAGACCTCTACTTTATAATTCATGTCCTGTATTTCACAAACACCTGCAGCACGATTTTGGGTAGCTGATGTGGAGGGAGATATTTGATAAGAGGGAGCCTGTGATACATTACCAGTAGGCACATGGTAACTGCACACTGAGATAGCACCAGGTTACTTTATGGCATTAAAAACGTATACATTACACAAAAATATCTCTTATTACCATTCTCGCTCACATAATGTCTCGGACTCTCTGGTTTGCAGCAGCCACTTCTTGAGAGTGTCGTTGTTTACGGAAAATGACAAAAATAGAAAAACACTACACATTTCTGGTGCTGTTTTGTGATTGGTTGGGCAGTCTACAGCCCACCCTCAATGTTTGCAACACACAGGCTGCCCCCATATTGCTTTTAAGCAATGCCTAAATTTGAAAAATATATACTGTATATTTTATTTAAAACCATGTTTCACAAATGTTTGATTGGGTGGGCAAGACTCACGTTTGGGTGGGCTCAGCCCACCCCTGCCCATGCCTACATCAGGCCCCGACTCACATTAACTGAATTCTCGATGAAGCTTATCACATTTTAGCTGAAGCTGACTCCACTTTAGCTTTAACAAACTCATCATATTCTTAGTTATGCCCAGTTTAAAGGGGTCATGAAATGCTCTTTTTAATTTATAGTTTTATTATCTTCCCTGAGGTTCACTGACAATGTTAGTTATGTTTATTTATTTATTTTTTGTAGTAAAACATTCAGAATTTAGTTATGCACACGCTCGCACTACTACTGCCAACAACACAAATAAATGGTGTAGAAAGTTTTTATCGGCACGCCTGGTGTAGACAGCCTCAAGCCGTTGTGTTGGATCAATGGACGTGCCCGGTGTAAACAGGATGTCAGCACTATAAACAATCAAACAGTCATGACATTTGAAATATTCATGGACCATTTACTCACGGTTCCAAGTGTTTTTAACTGCCCCATCCTTCAATAACAGTTCCTTTGCAAAGATTAAATCATATTATGACTGGTTCACAAGCAATCCACATTCATATGAGGCGGGAAAAAAAACACGCAATTCACGCTGAAATACGCTGAAGGTAGTTCATTCTGAATTGAATTGCACATCGCCGGAAACGCATCTAAATGGTCAAAGATGTCAATCCAGCGCATGTTTTCATACACCAACAATTAAAATAGCGCAGATGGGCAAAGGAACACGTGCATGATGCGTTTGTGCTTAAAACAGCATCTGAATGAGAGAGAATAGATTCTCCTGTTCAGAGTTGTAACTTCACACTGTGTCTTTTAAAAGCGGCCCAAGATATGTATCAATTGGTCAAAGATGTCTGTGCATGTTTAAATACGGAAATAACTGAAAGTAGTCCAGATGGGACCTCTTTGATGTTCAGGAATATTGAGGCTGCAGTAGGCCTTGTTTGTCCTTCACTCTCAATTTAAAACTGAAGCACCAGTGGACGGGGCCAAGGCTGTGATGATTTTAAGTAGGTGTTTTTGAGCTGTAAAGGCACTCGTGAATGAACATACCCCAAGAAGTCACGGAAGTAGAGAACGAGGCGTTTTTGCAGCTTGGTTTCAATAAATGCTTCTATTACATTGGGGATAAAGTTTTGAGTTATGAAATTTACAGTATGATTTTATATTAGAATGACCTCTTTTATCTGTCAAAATATCAAGAAAAATTTGATTCCTCATGACATGACACCTTTAAGGTGAGTAATCAAATTAGTTGTGTTAAAAGTTAAAAACCTTGTGTGAAATTCTAGTAGTGCAAGGCTTACATATTGCAATTGTGCATCACTGATACTGTCAACTTTTGATCGACTGGAAACAAACAGACAATGTCCGACAGTGCAGATAATTGCTTTTATTGTCCGATTTCAGTGACTTTATATATCGGTGCATTGCTAAATTTAACGATGTAAACAAAAACTAAAACTAAATTTAAATAAAAACCTTTTTGTTGACTGAGTAAAAAGTATGATTTACCTTATAGTTAACTGCCAAATATACTGTATATATTATGTTTAACAAGACATAATTGGGCATTCCCAGAAGTCCCTGTGTAACCAATTACATTTGATTATATTTCACTAAAACAGTTATATTTCCTCATATTTTTGGTATCATGTACATTGGGGTTTTCTGTGATGTATATGAGTGATATTGTGCAATGTCTATACATATTTATTGGCCATTGCTCCTGAAAGGGCCAATCTTAAATTTAAGTCATCATGTGGCCTTTTATTTTACCACCCCTGTTCCTTTGGTGGTTGACAGTACATTTAAAAGATTTGTATAGTCCCAGTTAGTGAACTTTAAAATATACAGGCACCAAAATGACATCTTGTAATGCCTGAAACATGGTCACAGTATGTTTACTGTGAATTTCTGGCAACCACAGCTGCCAGATTTTTATTGTAAATTGAACATGATTTTTGACAGGGTATTAAACCCTTAATATCTTTAAGTATGGCTCATACGGTTTTTGAATGCCTAAAAAAAAGACTTCTTGAAGGCCAAGAGGAGCAACAATGAATTTCGTGATGACTCCAAAATGGCCCAATAATTTGAGGGTCGCACGCTATATTGAGTTGTAAAAGATAACCAAAGCCAATTATGGTTCCACCAAAAGCTTTATTGTTTGTTTGTGAATTAGCCTCTGTAAAATTTGGATACAGTGTGAGAAATATCCCCAAATGTACCACCTACTTATCTGATGCAATTATGTCCTAGCCCATAATGGCCCTGAAACATCAACTTTCTTGTCCCCACGAGCTCTGGCTAACAACTTCTCCACAACATGCTATCCCTGTTGGCGAAAACAATGAGAGTGACAAGACTTCATTAAATTTTATCCAAATTCAAATGTTATTCTTAGCCTGGGGAGTGCTGCAGCCATATCAAATGAATTCATAAGAGTCCCAGGCTGGAAGAGAACAGATCTGCATTGTCCATCTAGTACTATATCTAGTGTGCCCGTAAATGCCTTCACAAAGGGACTATTTCATGCACAACCTTCATTATCAGCACAATCCCTGTGGACAAGCGTTATTATAAATTGGAACGCTCTGCTTAGATTTGCAGGTTCTGATTAAGGCTTATGTGTCACGTAATTCAAATGCAGTGCTTGAGACGACAGGCTGGAGAAAGGGTGAATAAGTGATTCAATTATTTCTTGTGGAGGTTTAGCACCTAAAGTAAGTGATAGAAAAAGTGTATTAACTTGCAGCAAGAAAGTAATCACTCATTAAATCAATGGAAATTGACATTTTTTGACACTGTATCTTGCATGAAAAATCAAAGTTAAAATGCAATGAATCCCGACGGGAGCTACTGTGCATTATAAATTAGCAAATGTTACCGCTCTCTCTGGTGAGCAAAGTCTTTGCCTTAAGGTAAAGGGATCTCATGAATATTGGTGAGTTATGTACAGTATGTACTTCATACAGTATGTGAAATTCCTGTATGTTTAATGCAACAGGAAATACCACATTACCGTTAAACACGGAAGGCGGCAGAGTCAGCATAGACTTGACTTTACTACTTTAATCAATTGCATTGAGTTCCTTAGGGCTTGGATAACATTTTAGCATTGACCTGTGAATGTTCTTATATAAAGTGCCTTCTTACAATCGTTTTTGCAGCACTTCTAGAATTGCCATTCCTCACACAGCCAATACATTTGTAGTAATATAATGATATACTTCCCTTTTTCTGTAAGTTGATAGCCATATATACATTTTATGATGAGGTTAAAGGTTCGGACAGATAAATACCCATCCTGGCTCGGAGATAAATGTTAGCCATCTCTCACAGTGGCTGTGCATGGGCAGCCCAGGTTCTGTGTCAAAATGGCCAGCTGAATTACTTTACTTTGGTTCTGACAGTTGGCCACATTGCTCCAGACAGCTCCTGGCCAAGCCAGTCACAATTTAATTCCAGACTCATTCATCAGGCAATTGAGGAACTCTTATTATGAAATGTTGGTGGTCCCAGCTCACACAACACAAAATAAAACCTAAATATGCACTCTTACAATCATCTACAATGTAATAAAATATACAATTATAAAGCAAACATTAGACTATAGGCCAATAGTGTATGAGTAGTAATTCATCAACAGTAGATCATCAGTAATCGCAAAATCACTATTTATATTTGTGGCACGGCGGAGGGCGGGGCCGTTTCGTGACTCGACACACCCGGTCCCGCCCTCCGCCGTGCCACAATATTCAAATGAAAGGATTATTTATTTAAATTAATTAATTTTTTTCTCCCCTTTTCTTCCCAATTTGGAATGCCCAATTCCCAATGCGCTATAGGTCCTGGTGTTGGTGTAGTGACTCTCCTCAAACTTGGTGGCAGCCGACGAATCTCAGTTGCCTCAGCATCTGAGACCATCAATCTGCGAATCTTATCACGTGGCTTGTTGAGCGTGTTACCGCGGCGGCATAGCGCACGTGGAGGCTTCACGCTATTCTCCGCGGCCTCCACGCACAAATCGCCACATGCCTCACCGCGAGCGAGAACCACATTATAGCAATCACGAGGAGGTTACCCCATGTGACTCCACCACCCCTAGCAACTGCACCAATTGGGTTGCTTAGGAGACCTGGCTGGAGTCACTCAGCACACCCTGGATTACTTGCGACTCCACGTGTGTTAGTCAGCGTCTTTACTCACTGAGCTACCCAGTCCCCCCTAAGCATTATTAACAAAAGTAGTATCTACTTTTCAAAACCTCTTTGGAGCCCCCATCCTCCATAAATAATAACTTATTAGATATGGACAAATTATAAGTGACATTTTCAATCAGAACGACAACAAAAGAACTATAGTCCACTATCTTAGTTTTTCCGATAACTGATATTTCCAAAAAGCAACTATTGGCACAGATTAATCAGTAAAACTGATATATTAGTGGGCTTCTGGTCTATAGATTTGTTCATACATACAGCCTTTTCTGTACATTTAGTGCCATTTTTCCATTTAGAGGTCATGCCTGAACTGGGACAATTGTTGAAATGCTGGCCAACCTGCTCCAGCAATTTGCCGTAATAAGAAATTGTTATATAGCGTGAAAAGATTTGTTTTGATGTTTTGTGTCTTTTCTAGCAGGAAACTCTCTGGATGGGAAAAGTCTTCATACACTTTGTTTATTGTGCCCCTAAACCTGACCCTAACCCAAAAGTTTGCTACTGCAAATGTGACTCTCACGAGACTTTTCCAGTCAGACAGTTCCCTTTTAAATATGACTGTTGCTATGTGTGAACAAAGCCGTTCGATTAATGGTTTGAGCATGTACGATTTTAGCACACTTGGACGTAATAAGTCGACAAATGAGACAAATTACAAAGTTCTGATGGAATTACTCCACACTCTTTACTCCACAACATTTTACTCCTACTGTAACATGGGTGACAAAAATTTTGATTATCTACATTGCAGAAAGAAATGTCGCCAAATCAGATCAGATTCACTAAACAGTTGCACCACTTTTGCGTGGGGAAATTCAGAGCAAATACCTGCGTCTTATTCACTAACCAACCGCAATCATGTATAGGCAGTAAATAATCAAATAATCATCAAATGATGTTGAAGAGTGTTATAACCTGGCATATATCCAGATGTGCAATCTTGTTAAGTGGATGTTCTGCATGTTTATTGGATGATCCAGGTATCTGAATAAAAGTGATGCTTTTCAGTCCCAGCATGACAGGTCAAATACGATGGTCTTCATCATTCTCAGCGATGCTGTGCTTAATTGGACCACAAGATCAGAATTGCCAGTGCAAATTGCATTCAGCAGCGATTTTGTGGGAGTGTTTGCGCAGTTGCTTTATCTGCATAATGCCTTTAGTGAATCAGGGGCAGAATGAAGAACGCAAACATTTTTAGGTTTTAATGGCCGCAATTAATTCTTGGTGAATATGCTCTGCAATAACGATTGGTCATTGTCATTCCTTTCCACACAAATACGCCTTAATTTTAATTAGGTTTATTGAAGATTGCACTTCATTCACTAAACTCCGTTGACTGATCTGCATAATTCCATTAGTGTATCTGCCACCTGAAAGAGGTTCTCTTCATCTCAGAGGATGAAAAAAATGTGTTGGCAATTTACTGGAACAGTTAGAGATTGTCTTACTTATGGAGACAAAACAGAGAGCTGTTGCATGTGTGAATGTGAACAGATGAGGTACGTTTACAGATAAATGTAATCCCGCAATTTTTCTGCACTTTAACAGGTTTGTTGTGGCTTATGACTCCATGTACCTTTTCCAGCTCTTCTGGAGACAAGGTGGTGGAGACATGTGGAAGTATTTGTTTGCAGTTTGACAATCTGCTGTCCACCTCAATACCTACGTAAAGCACTTTATAAAAGTTGGGGGGAGAAGAAGAGAGAATTGAGAGAATACATGCTTCATGTGCATCTCAGTCTGTGCTGGAGGTTATTGCAGAAAAAAAATGCAACTTTAACCATCTTGCATAATAATTTTTTATAAAATGTTGGTTCAGTGTTTGGTTGCATGTAACACCCAAACTATACTGAAAGCATGGGACACATTGCAACATGACAAAACTAAATTGTACGTTTGTAAACACGTGGTGTAGGAACATGTTTTAACAGGTCGCTTGCATCCGTTGTCGATTGGATACGGACATTATAGACCATTTCAAGGACATAATCATCAATAACAAACGAATTACAATGCCACTGCACATGTCTGGTCCTGAAGCATTTCCAGTAGCAACTGAGAACTGTCAAAACAAAATGACTACCACATACCTTTTGAATCTAGCTAAACAGAAGGAATAAGATATATGCAAACATTAAAAATAATCAATGAGACTATACCTATCAAACTTAGAATTAGTTGGCAAAAATTTTTTTTCACCTATCAGAGATAAAATGTGTGCTATGCATACTCACTGAGCACTTTATTAGGAACACCTGCACACCTATTATTCATGCAATTATCTCATCTGCCAATCATGTGATGGCAGTGCAAGACAATAAACCATGCATATACGGTCAGGAGCTTGAGTTAATGTTCACATCAACCATCAGAATGGGAAAAAAATTTGATCTCAGTGATTTCAGTCATGGCATGATTGTTGGTGCCAGATGGGCTGGTTTGAGTATTTCTGTAACTGCTGATCTCCTGGGATTTTTCACACACAACAGGCTCTAGAATGATACCAAAACCAAAAAAACATCCAGTGAGTGGCAGTTCTGCGGACTGAAACACCTTGTTGATGAGAAATGTCAATGGAGAATGGCCAGAATGGTTTAAGCTGACAGAAAGGCTATGGTGATTGTAGTGAGCAGAATAGCATCTCAGAATGCACAACATGTAAAACCTTGAAGCGGATGGGCTAGAAAAGCAGAAGACCACATTGGGCACTTTATTAGGTCCATATTGTGCTGAATTAGTGTACAGTATATCCTACATTTGTCAAAACATATTAAGCAGTCTCGCTTCAGTGCTGCAGTCCGTGTGTCCATTTGTGTTTTGTTGTTGGAAATGTAAACTCTTTAATTTTCGTTAGTTTCATGCATCTATGGATTTAGGGAGTATCCAGCCACCAAACAACATGTCAAAATTTTTGACAATCATGTAAATTTTACCACTATGAATCACTATGAATGAAGGGCCTCCTGCTGCTGTTTTGAATGAGTTTGACAACTAACCGGAAATGTTCATGGAACAAAGATGTCACTTCCCATACCATTATTAAATAGTCTATATTACACATTAAGCTGTTCGACATACATCAAGCTCTTTACAGAAGTTACCAATAGTTTACAGTTAATTTTGCCCTATAAAGCTAAAACACAGTAACCACGCCACCAATGATGATGAGTCGTCTAGCCAAATGTGGATTATAAAAAATGCTTGCTCTGGCCACGTCCACACTAATCCGTTTTCAGTTTCCTAGCGTCATTGATTTCCAAAGTATGTGGTACTAGAGAGTGTTTTCGATGGTCAGTATTTTAGGTAGAGGAAAATGGCGTTCCACTGTGGATGAAAGGCATAAATAGGTTTAAAATGAAAACGTATTAAGGCCAAAGGGTTTGTGGGTTTCCACGTGTTGCTATGTCTGGCCCACAGTAATAGTGTCTAATTCCCACTTGTGTGTGTTGTCTGCACAATTGCCTGGAGCTGACTGTACTAAAAGAGTTTCACAAAGCAGTTGTTGTGCAACTGCATCGAACGCATTCGTATGGACAAGCGGTGAAAAAAGTATAGTTTGAAAGTGCATTCGATTGTGCATTAAACTAAGTATACCATAGCCTACAGTGCAGATGGGGCCTCTGTTTTCTGAGCAAAGTTGAGTCAAACCCATCTGTCAAAGGACAGAGCAGAGTCTTAAGAGTCCCAATTTTGGTCATAACTCAATTTTCACAAAATGTGTAGTTACTGTGTTTTGCCTTTGCAGAACATAATTGGCAGTAGACTGTACCTCATTGTATAAAGAAGTGTTCCATTGTCGACCAGTCGCAGAAGTTTATTGGGTGTCGTCATATTGTGTGCAACCGACTTCTTCCCATTGTGGAAGAAAGTATCTGGGGTCCAGATCTTACTGGCGAGCAGGTTGTTAAGAGGAAGAACCTGCATAGGTCCATCAAACTTCAGCCTCTCATCCCGCCAACTCTGCCGGAAGAACACATCAATCGTGTACTCCTAAAGGAGAAAAAAAACAATGAGTCAAGACTCGCTGGCAGCTCTTTAAAACTTCCCTCCCAAGTTTCCCTGCTCGTCTGATCTAATGCCCTCTTAGTGAGCAAGCCTGTGGTGGTGTGTGAAGCTCTCCTCCAATCTCTGGAAATTACTCAAGAGTGGGTAAAAGACTCAGAGTTTTGCTCAGTCCTAACAGTCAACAGATTTTCCTGTTTGGCTGTCCTTGATTGGTTGAGATGCTTTTCTCAGTCGTATACCCTTCAATAATTCATTGCACTTTAAGGAGAGAAGCAGCCTTGTTGGTTGATCCTTAAGGCTCCTTCAAAATTCAAATGACTGCGTTTTCACAGCTGTCGCTGGAGGGATAAAACAAGTCTTTTCCAAGAGTTATCTCTCTGGCCATATTGCAAACATGGAACAAGGGACACTGTCCTCAGTAAACCTCTGCTTAGTTGGTAGGAGGAACAATCTCAAAACCACATGCTTCCTCTCCAGTGATGAGTATCGCTCACGTTTAAAGACCTCAGAGGGTACCACCATTGACACAATTCTCCACAGGAACAAACATCAAAAGCATTCTTATTTACATAATATTGCTTTTTATTTCCAAGTCATTTAATGTCATGAATAAAAATAGTGGGTATCTAAGTTCTCTGTGAGCTGAAGCTGAATCCGTTTAAATCTTTAGAGCGTTATCGCATTAATCACTAAGGAAGTTCTGAAGCTTGTAGCCTTGGCAAACAATTACAGGATATGCCATTTTTATGTTGTTGTTGTGCAAAACCAAATGAGTGCTATGAGGTTTTTGTCATGCTTCAAAAGGTTCAATTTGCTGGAAAGATACTTGGGAAGCAACAGATGGAAATCTGTGTTGCCCAGTCAATCAGAAATGTCAAGGCGCTCTCAAATGAAGGCATGAAACATGTCAGATAAAACCATTCATTACAAATGCCTTCTAGCCTTTAACGCAATTTCAGGAAACCACAGGCAAAATATACTGACTGTTTCTCATTGAATGTCAGTTTGTGCTTTGGATTTAAAGCATGTATATTCTACCCATGCAGTTTCTGTATATAATTTATTTAGTACGTTTCAGACTTCAATCTGAAGTTGGTTTCAGATTAAAATTATGCAGGCACTTATGTTGCCAAGATGCACTCTGGACTCCATGTGAAGTAATAAACAAAGTGAAAGCTGAAATCAGATGAAATTTATATCAGAGCATAGAAATATGTTCAAGAGGTGTTTGTAGCATAAAAAATAGCTATATATTCTCTGCAATGCTCTAAAAGAAACCATTTTTAATGTGTACAAATGCATTACAGCTATTATATGAATGTAAAAGCAATGCAGGAAACGTATACGAGTAGCACAAGAACTTTTAGAAATAGAGAGGTGTTGTTTTTTTTGCATTCATAGGTTTGATGGAGAGGATAGAATGCATCTTGTTCTGAATGACAAGCTTTTAAGTCCCTTTGCACATTAAAAATAACACACAAAAGGTGAAAGTCCATGGTGATGGCCCTAAATGGATTTATTTTATTGTCAGAAAGTACCTAAGATTACCTACACTTTGCTCAGCCTGGAAACTGTGCTAGACTTTGTTTAGTTCAGCACAGCAACTCTAAAAAAAAAACTCAACAGCAGCCCACTTTTCGTACTTTAAAGAATCCCCTAAACAGGGTGTTACTTAAGCTCTGGGCACTTTCAGCCCTGTGAATTTCTAGAAAGTAAACAAAAAGTTATTTGATTTTGTCTAATAACCATGTCTAACATTGTATATGCATCGTAGGTCATTTGTCATTTTTATAATTTTTTAAAACAATCATAGTGTCATTTCCAGCACATCTCAAATTCTGTATTGTGTGTAAAACCATTGTTTAGATGCTAAAGTTATTTCCTTGCCAGAAAGTTTGGGAATATTTTGTCTGTCCCATTATAAAGCTGTAAACACTGCAAGTCTGTGACTTTAGCAGCTTCATTCATTATAATGGGAGAGACCTATAAGGTCACTTTTAGAGCTGTAATGAAATACTCTAACTTAAATAACCAGCTAGACCAGGGGTACTTAACTTTGGACAGTTTTTTACAAGCCACTTATATGCATATTATATATATATATATAGATTCAATGTTATTTTAGAATATAAAATATAACATAAAACACCATAGGCTATTATTGTTATCACAATGAGTTAAAAAAAAAATTAAAAACCATTTCTCAGGATGTACTGAATTATGATATGAACATATGACAATTCACTTGTAGTCCCAATGTTGTTGCATGGCGTTTGTATCCTGAGATGATCTGATATAAAATGTACAGTGTACATAGATGGCACTATTCTCGCAAATTGTTTCGAGATGACAGAGAAATAGTGAGAATTTGTCATATGCGTGTGTTCCGCGACGCACGCTCGTGCTATCACACAAACACATACACCAGAGATACCCTCAAAAACAAGACACATATAGAGGCTACTAGGTCAGTGAGATTTCCCACATCAAAGTCTTATTATTAGCAAGTCAGTCCACTGTCGGCCATCTTTGGAACGCTCTCGGAAAGTTATGTTCCGTCATGAAAGTGCAGTTCCTATCTACTTGAATGGGGGAACACAGATATCAAAAATGGTTGGTCAAGATTACTATCAAGAACATATTTCAAATCATCAGTAAAATCTGATAGCACTGGAGTAATAAATTGTGCTTATTTACCACAGATTACACAAAACAATAAATAATAATTTTGCAGTGTGTACAGCTAATGAACATAAGCATTCTCGAGTTGACTGACAGGAGATGCCAGTATCTGAAAGGTGATTGGATCTTTTACCTGCAAGGTGGGACTTCCTTTCTACATCTGTTTACCATTTGGGCGTTCCAATATCTACCATTCATTTTATAAAAAAAGTGTCCCGCCTCTGCTAAATAGTCTCTCATCTCATTTAGGGATTGGTTGCTCAGTAACGCAAATCACTAATAGGCCTAATGAAGCATTTAGGAGAAGACATCTGAATGTCCTAATTCAAACTTATTTTTCAGACATATTATTATAACTTATTATTAGATCTTAATCGTCACGATGATCATATACAGTATCTCCATTGAGTTCTTTAAACAGGTTTGTCACCTGACCCTCACTGACATCAAGCCGCTCACAATAAGTAAGCTAATAAGTCCTTTGCCATGTAATCGGGTAGCCAATCAACGTGTGCACTCTCTCTTTGTCTAACATTAAAATTAGGTCAGTTTGCAAGTAAGCCGGTTTCACTGCAATGTGCTGCAAGAGTTTTCTCTGAAACCATTCTCCTTAGAAATCTAAACACTAATTTTTGTTAGATCAAATTAATCCAGGATACTCGCCAATACAGAGTCCGATATCAGTTTTGTTTTTCCTGAACTGCATATCAACAGTTTATTTAAATTGTATCATCAAAATGGTGTTTAAATAAATAAATACATTTTTAAAAATAATTTATCAAATGAAAGCATAACAATTTATTTTCAACATGATATTGTATTATGTTTATCAAATGAAGTGCTTTTATTTAGAACCTCACAGCACAATCTAAAATACATTGGAATTATATATGATCAAATAAAGTGCTGCACTACAGAGTCAAGTCAAGTCAAGTCAATTTTATTTGTATAGCGCCTTTCACAACACACATCGTTTCAAAGCAGCTTTACAGAAGTTCAGCATTAACAGACGATAAAAATGTAATGTCTATAAAGTCGATAAATCATCATCCTTGTGCAGGGCTCCAAACTGCGACTAAAAATGGTCGCATTTATGACCAAATAAATTTATTTGCGAGTGTAATTTCTGTCAAGGTCGCCATTGGCGACAGTAAAAATTTACTCCCTTTGATTTTAAAATTTGCATTACATTTCCCGAGATACATTACAAAAGTTTATATCAAAAGAAATAGCGGGGAAAACGGAGTTCATTGCAGGAACTAACCATTTAAAAAAAAAGAGACTGTGAGAAAACACGGTGACAGTAACGAGCATAAAAAAATGCACGTGATCACATAATTGCGAAGAATGCTCCACAGACTACACTGTTAGCACGTGCAGTTTTTCTTGCATGTGAGCTGCGGGACGAAATGGAATTGAATGTGTTAAAAATGAAAATATTTGGCGCCTGTTTTTCCCCCTATAGGTGCCAATGACAGAGCACCACAGATGTAAGATATTGCCTAAATATAATACAATTATTACTGATTTAGTATTATTATTAGTTGTAGTAGTTGTATAACAGTTAATATTACATTCCTGTCATACTTTTATGTTTAAATTGAGCTTTTATTTTGAATGAACTTTTATTTTGAAGTGTTTTTGTGTTGTTAAGACCAAGTTGCTCTGACGTCATGACGAGTTTCCAACTCTGGGAAACCAGGTCGCTACATGACTCAGAGTGATGAATTATGTATGCAAACTATGTATTTCTATCAGTACATCAGCTTTTACTGTAATATAATCTCACTAGGACATGACATGACTTTCATTTGTGCGCTGAATGTTTACGTAATTACATTTGTACGTCAGATGGTATCGGTTTTTGGTATGAATACCAGTACATGAGTACGGTATTGGACCCGATACTGATACCAATATCGGTATTGGGACATCAATACAAAATTTTCATGTTGACAATGTATGACAGTTATATTAACGTTACCATTACGAATCACTATAAATGAAACATCTCGCACTGTTGTTTTGAATGTGTGTGACAACTAACCGGAAATGTTCGAGGAACAAATATGCCATGAAACAGTCTACAGGGTGGCCCAAAAAATGTACAAATTATGTTATCGTCAGCAACAACATGCTCAAAAAGATTCAGTGGCAGCGGGGGGGGGGGGGGGGTCAAACGATTTGTAGCAAGTTGTTGCTCCAGATGACATCACAGAAGTATGCCAAAAATCATACAAAAACCTTTATGCATTTTAAAGATATGAGCAATCAAACTTAGTGGCTCCATTTTTTGCGCCACCCTTTTAAGTGCAGAAATCTGACCAAAGAGATCCTTATCAGTGTTGCTAAAGAAAGCACCATGCTACAGTTAAGGATGTAGAAATAAAATTAATATTAAAGCACAAAATGGGCTGTACAAAGCACACCAAGTTAGTTACGTCAAAAGCTAAGTATAATTTCCGCAAAATGTTCTACTTAGGTTACCTAGTTAACTAAGTATTGCTATACATGGGAAATGAATTGTCATTTTCAATAAGCACAAGGCAAAAACTCTTGCAAAGAATTGCAAGGCCCATTAGGATGGTAGAATGTCACTACTGGGAATCAGTACCGATATCAAGACTAAAGCTAAAGTGCAAACATTGTCAGGCTAAATGTCTGGCACTGTGCAAAGATCTCTAATGAGAAATGAACTCCCTGCAAGTTCATGACAGCACTCAGCTTTCATTACCTGTTTGTAATGCACTACTATTCTAGATAGCTGGAGATGGCACATGTTGCTGATTCTGTTAGCAGAAATGTAATTGTGCTGCTGAAGTTCATGTCTTTACAGGCCGAGTATTTCAGAGCTGCCGAGTTTCATAGCTTTAGCGCTTCTCACGGGCATGTCAAATAGGATTACAATGACTTTGTTGATGCAAATAAATATAAAATTTTGCTTCCTTATTTGGAACCAGTCAGTTAGAGTTCAATAATTTGAAGTAAAAGTGCTGCGTGCACATTCATAAGCTCATAAATAATATGGATGTCTGTTTTTCTTCTAACATTTTGCTTACTGTGTAAACTGTCATGCAAATGCTTGCTTTACACAGAGCTTAGCTGTGCAAAGAAAGCCAGTTTAAATGTATTTGTACTATACAGTGCATCTTCACATGGTAGTGCAAGATTGTGGATACCTAGAGTCTAATTACACCATGATTAAAGGCATGTTCCAGATTCAATGCAAAGTATCTGTGACATGCTGTTAAATACCATAAAAAAATCATTAAACTTGTTTACAGTAATGCTTTTACAATGGAAGTCTATGGAGTAATTCTTTGCATCGGGATAGAAGTAAAAATACCTGATCTCATTATTATTCATAAGTATTTGCACATAAAATGTAAACATTAATTTTTGCATGTTTCCATGAATATTTGGATGGACACTGAAATGTACAATATGGACGTATTGACAGTTGAGCTGTTGATTTAACGCATAAATTCAGTGCGATTAATCACAGTGCATTCAGAAATTATTCAGACCCATTCTGATCACATAAATCTACATTCCATACCTCATAATGACAAAGCAAACAAACTGATTTTTGATAACTTAAGAAAAAACTGAAATATCACATTGACATAAGTATTCAGACCCTTTGCTATGACACATGAAATTTACCTCAGGTGCATCCCATTTCTCTGGATCATTTTTTAAATGTTTTTACACTTTGATTGGAGTCCACCTTTGGACAATTCAATTTTGATTTGATGTGATTTGATAGGACATGATTTGGAAAGGCACACACTTGTCTATGTAAGGTTTCACAGCTGAAAATGCATATCAGAGCAAAAACCAAGCCATGAGGTCAAAGGAACTGCCTGTATAGCCTAAGAGACAGTATTTTGTCAAGGCACAGATCTGGTGAAGGCTACAAAAATGTTTTGGCTGCACTGAAGGTTCTAAAGAGCACCGCGGCCTACATAATTCTTAAATGGAAGAAGTGGTCACTCTGATGGTCACTCTGGTTGAGCTCCAGAGATCATGTGTGGAGATGGGAGAAACTTTCAGAAGGACAACCATCATGTAACACTCCACCGATCTGGGCTTTATGGCAGAGTGGCCAGATGGAAGCCTCTCTTCAGTGCAAGACACATAAAAAAGAACCTAAATGGCTCTCAGACTTTGAGAAACAAGATTCTTTTGTCTGATGATATGTAAAATCAACTGGTGGTGATAGCATTATGCTGTGGGAGTGTTTTTCAGCGGTAGGGACTGGGGGACTGGTCAGGGTTGAAGAAAAGCTGAACGTAGCAAAATACAGAGATATCCTTAATGAAAACCTATTTTTATATTATAAATATATTTGTATAGTCATTTTTTGGGGTATTTTATAGGTATTGTATCTACCCCTAAAAATTGTCATTGACAATATCAAGTTGAATATTGCACCAGAAATCACACCAAAATCACATGCATCAACTGTGTTTAATGAATGTGTTGGCATTGAACATTTAATTAATCTCACTGATTATAAATACAATAAAATCAACCAATTTGTACACCTCTAAATTTGTTCATACAAAAACTGATTAATGTTTTTGATGCTGAGAACACTTGCACCATAGACTTCCACTGTTCCACTTGCATTACTTTAAATATGATTTTTGTCCAAAGTGCTTAAATTGTATTGGTACATTCCTTTTTTCCATTTTTACTCTCTCACACCGCCAAAACAAAAATATTGAGAACATAAACCAGGGCCAGTGGTAGCTCAGTGGTTAAGGCTCTGGGTTACTGACTAAATAAACCACGGCCAGTGGTAGCTCAGCGGTTAAGGCTCTGGGTTACTGACTAAAAGGTCGGGGGTTCATGCCCTAGCACTGTCAAGATACCACTGTTGGGCCCTTGACCATATGAATGACTTCCAAAGAATGTTTCAGTTACTCCACTAATTTTAAACCCTGTTTTAGTGGGCTTTATTCAGCCATTTAATTACAGTTCTCCTAGTTCTGTTCCTTCTTTTCCCACAGCCCTCTCCACACTCTTAAGAATTTTCTTCATCCCTTTTAAGTCATCTCTATTAATTAAAGCACATGGAACATGTTAATTATGGCAGAAGAAGCCCAATGGAGACAAAAAAGTATGCGAGAACACATTGCTGGTCGTCTAATAAAGAATTAATAACACTTCAGTGTCCTTGCGTGAGTTTTTGACAAGTAAAATGTGATATTATTATTGTCCACAAAGATATTTCCATTAGGTTATATTCCTCAGAACACCTTTTTTCCTGCATATACTTTTTCGTAAAATACAATATGGGCATATTGTCTGGGACATGGCTAAGCTACACTTTCTTATATTTGAAAATGAAATCATGTGAGCCATGCTTCAAAGGAAAGGCAGAATTGATTGTCAAAACTAAATTAATAAAATGATCAAAACTATCATGCTGAAGTTGGGTTTATCTCATTAGTATTCGCAGGTATCTGAATGCAAAATGTGGTTCAAAAAGGTTTTGTGCAATATATTGACAGCATCTAAAACATAAACCCTTTTATGTTTAAACAACTTTTGAGACGTATGTAGCCAACTAATGTTTATGAATACTTTAGGGTTCAAACGCACTGATTTTGCTACATTTACGCCTCTCACCCACACTAGAAAATGCTTTGAATCGAGAACGCTCTTCATTCCTGCATACTTTGAAAAACGATTATGTTAGGAAACTGAAAAAATTGTTTTATAACAAACACAGATTAGTGTGAACATGGCCTAAAACTACATACAGTATGTTGAAGCATTTATGTTTTAGAGACTGTCAGTATGTTCATATTGTAGATTTCAGTGTCTATGCAAACATACAAAATCTAAAAATGTCATATTAGTATTCATAGATATTTGTGAGATAACTCTGAATTGATCTATAGGAAACCACACAGGAACAGGACGGGGATTGTTCGGGGATTTCCACTCACTTGCTCTACTGGGGCACTGGGATTTGACCTACTTTTGAGACAGTTGTGGATTAAGGAAAAGAAGGGAAGAGCCCTGGAAAGTGGCTTCTATTTGAGTATATCACTCTTGAACACTCTCCAGAAACAAGCGTTTTATGGACTCAATGATGATGGGTGGTGGGTTGGGGCATAACATGTTGAGCTAATGAGTAGAGTTCTGCAACCTAACCCAGGCCCGATGGGACCCAAGAACCCGGCAGGTTTCGGGCCGGGTTCGGGTCAGTTTCTCAAGTAGGAGTTTGGGTTAGCGTCGGGTTTGGGTTTGTAATTAATGAAAAAATAAACAGGCCTACCGAACTTGTTTCGGTCACGTGCTCTCACTTACAGACAGGCGCGAACGAACGAGTTAGGGGCGTTCACACCAAATGTGTTTTTGGCGTGTCTGTTCTGTTTTCCAATTGTTTTCCTAAGTAAACATGCTGGGCGAATGTCTTTGACAGTTGCACCATGTCTCGCTGTTTCTTCAGTGTCGAGACACCTGCGCACTGTTTCATTCTTTGCACTGTGTCTAGATTTTTAAAGCGGAGTTGTCACAAAGATTCAAGGTTCTGAACAAGTTCAGGCTGCAAAGAAGGGACTGTTACATTGTTTCATATTATGCCAGATTCTTCTTCACCAAGCGTCAGTGCATAAAAGGTAAATCAATGCTCTAGTGTATTGAGGGGCAGCCGTGCCTTGTTAAAACTGTATGTTAACAGTTTCTATACCATTACAAATGTTGCATATATGCTTACGTAAATATAGCCTATTGCAACAGTATTTGCTAGGAGAAGAAATTATAAAGATAGTGAGCGTTTTAGGGTTCAGGTCGGGTTCGGGCTTATAATCTGACAGTATCGTTCGGGCCGGGTAGGGCCACGTGGTCTCGGGTAAAGGTAGGGCTTGGGTTTAATTTTAAGGGCCGTGCAGACCTCTACTAATAAGCTGTGAGATGGAGTGCAAGAATTTGTCAACCCCAAATGAAAGGTTTTGATAATGCAGAGCAACTTCAAAAGAAAAAGAAACGGGTGTTTTAGTTTTTATCCCTAATGTAGCATTCGGGGCCGAGAGGACAATACCACGTTTCCACTATCAGGCCAAATTCGGGCATGCTAGAGCATGCCAGGACCAGTTTCATTTTCACCATCATTTCCGGGGCTTCATCGTGGCTCCTCTGGGCCAAGGGCCGTGGCCTGCCAATTACCTTTGGGCCAAAGAATGCCAACTGAGGATTGAGGAAGGGTCAATGTCAAATGCGGATTCAGGTCAGAGGTTTTTAGCACAAAGAATCTCATTTCCCAATTTTTCATATACATCTTCCAGCTTAACTCAACAGAATGGAGAACTGTCAGTACTGGTCAGTAGACAAAATGAGGGCTCATCTGAATATTTGGGCTGATGAAAATGTGTAACTTCAGATCAAAGGCATCTGCCAAATGAAGATGTGATTAAATATATTCCCTTAAGTACATCCCTTAAAAGACATTTATACCTTTTTAAGTGTGGCTTAAGTGTCCAAATATGATTTCAGGCACCTGTATTTGAGACCAAGAGCGTGTGGGAAGGCAACCTAAGTTTTGTTCCTAATTGAAGGTACTTTGAATATCTTCGTCTGAGCAGCCAAAGAGGATAAACCCAGTTGCTGAGCTGCTAGCCAGTTTTTGCAAGCTGTGAAGTCATCCACGTCACAGTGCTTATCTGCAGGGCACAGGCTCTACAAGATTGTCTGACATGAGCAGCCGCTGTGCCAACTAACGTGATGCAAGCTACTGCACAAATTGTGCTGGAAAGAATTTGCTCTCCTAAAGTGTGAATAGATGCTATAAAGGTGAGCAGACATGCATGATGTTGCTCGGAGACCGCCCAGAGACAACAGGCAGACAGCTCAGAGTTTTGTTCCGTTTTCAGAGTGGAACGACATCCAACGAAGCGATCAGTCTAATGATCTGTTTAATTCACTTCAATTTGCCGAGCCTCTTTAATCCACTTAAGCAATCAAATAGAGATTATTTTTGTGGGCTACAAAGTGGGAGAACTCAAAATTTGTGAAATCTGGAATTTGTTTATGCTTACTTAGTTTTGAAGGGTTATGTTACAGTACCAACCTGGTCTCGTAGGATAACATTCCTGTACCTACATTTTTGCTTAATTATTTTTACATGGCTCGTTGTACATATTCCATCAGTTTTGTGGTGAAATGGACACTAGAGGTGCTAAAACAACAATGACTTTTATTCAATTTCACACCATTTATACCAGTGCATACTTACTTTTACAATATAATACTTATCTAATCATGATTATAACTAACATCTATATTCAAGTCTTCTAGTGTTTAGACCAAAAGTAATGCCCTAGCACTATTGTGTTTGCACTTGCAATCTTTACAAAACTTTCAAATCCAGTGAGTCTCAATCGGTCATGAGACACATGGGAAACAATCTCGTTATGGCACTGTTCATGTTAAACATCTTGCATAATGATTTGAATTTGTGCATGTGTGAATTACATTTACATTTATGCATTTGCCAGATGTTTTTATCTAAAGCTACTTACAGTACATACATTTTATCAGTTTGTGTGTTTGGGAACAAACTCATGATCTTGGCATTGCTAGCACCTTGCTCAACTTATGATCTTGGCATTGCTAGCACCGTGCTCAACTCATGATCTTGGCATTGCCAGCACCGTGCTCAACTCATGATCTTGGCATTGCTAGCACCATGCTCAACCACTTGAGCTACAGGAATGAGATTTGAGAGCAACAGTATTAATCAACATCTACTTTTATTGTATGAAAAACAGAAAGTTGACTTAATGGCTAACATCTACTTTTGTGTTCCACAGAAGACAGAAAGTGATACAGGTTTTGGAAAAACATGAGGGTGAGTAAATGATGACAGAATTTTCATATTTAGATGAACTAATCCTTTAAAGAGTATAATACGCTAAAATACTTGAAAAACTTTTTTTTTTTTAAAGCATTTTGCCCTTTAAAAATGTAACAGTAAATTAAAGGCTTTCATTTGACATTTATTTTATATTCATTGCTTTATCAATATGAATATATTTAAAATTTTTCTTTATTATTTAAAGGCTGGTTTAGTGGATTGGGACTCTTGGAATGTGGATTACTTATAGATGGCCATGTCACAAAGGAGTGGCCTGCAATACAATCTGTGCCTTCTAATTCTCTGCTGCAACATAAGATTGGATAGGCCCTTATGCCAGCAGCTCTGGTAGAAAGTACTTCATCAAAGTGCCTGCAACATGGCCACATGTGATTCCCAAGCTGACATAATGCTCCAATTCTAATATTATCAGATTATCTCCCATCACTGGCAGATAGTAAAAAGGGCTAATTCTGTGTCAATGATGAGATTGTTATGTCTTCCTTTATCTTAAGCTGCTGCACACTAAATGATCAAGGACAGCATTATGCATGCTTAACTTCCTACATGACTAGTGTCAGGGCTTAAACACAATCATGAACTGCACTGAAAAGCGTTGCAGACATAAACTTCCTGCCATGCATAACATATGAATGTCATGTTAAGCCTTTAACGTTGGGTTGTAAAACTCGACACATCTTTATACGTACAGAATCAATATCTTACCTATATTGTTTAGATTTTTTGCCAAACATGATCAAACAGGAAATTGTTGCATAGACATGATATCGGAAGTTCATGTAGCCTCAAATCAATCATATTCTTCTGAATAACTGACAAGCTTCATCTCTCATAAGTCCTAAAATTATTATGAAAAGATCTTATAGGGTATTTAATGAGGAGAGTTTTCTAAATGAATTGGAGAATATTAAATGGAATTTGATAAGTGACATTGATGATGTTGATGCATCCCTTAATTTATTTATGGATTGTTTTATGAGAGTTGTTAACAATCATGCCCCATTAAAGAAATTTACAGTTAAAGCTAAAAGTGCTCCTTGGGTGGATACTGATTTAAGAAGCTTAATGGCTCAAAGGGAAGAGGCTAAAAAGGTTGCGGTTATTTCTGACTCTCTTAAGGACAGAAAATTTTATTGTATTCTAAGGAATCTGGTGACCAAGGTGAATAGAGAGAAAAAGAAAGAATATTTTAAGAAGAGAATTGATGACAGCGGTACAGATAGTAAGAGAATCTGGAATGTACTCAATGAAATCATGGGTAAAAAAATCGACTTGTACTTCTTTTGTTGAATTGAATGGAGTTTATTTGACTAAGCCAATACAGATTGCAAATTATTTTAATGATTATTTTGTTAATAAGGTTTCTGACTTTAGAGAGTCAATGAAATACACTGTTGATTCCATCTCAGATGAGCTAATTGAAAGGTGTATTATGAAAGATAAACGGTGTAGTTTTGAATTTCATCAGGTTAATGTGGTGCAGGTGGAAATGTTGTTGAGATCTTTGACTGTTGGTGGGTCTGCTGGTACAGACAACTTGGATAGTCGGCTGTTGAAGTTATCAGCTGGACATATTTCTAAACCAATCTGTCACATTTTTAACAGATGTCTGATTAGTGGTGTGTGTCCAAAACTTTGGAAGGAGGGTAAGATAATTCCTTTACCCAAAGACACAAAATCAACTTTCTGTGGTCCAAATAGTAGGCCTATTAGCATCTTGCCTATTCTAAGTAAACTATTGGAAAAGATTGTATTTGAGCAAGTGCAAGATTACTTTTCTAACAATGATATGACTACGATGTTTCAGCATGCTTATAGGTATGGTCATTCCACCTGCACTGCAATGACACAAATGTCGGATAGCTGGCTAACATCAATTGATAACTCAATGCTAGTGGGTACACTACTACTAGACTTCAGTGCTGCCTTCGATGTGATTGACCATGAAATTTTGATTTCTAAGCTTATTAGTTATGGTTTTACTTTCTCAGCAATCAAGTGGTTTAAGAGCTATTTGTCGGAGAGGTCGCAAACAGTTTATTTTAATGGTGCATTATCTAGTAGCAAGTCCCTGGATTGTGGTGTTCCTCAAGGAAGTTGCCTAGGACCTTTGTTATTTTCAATTTTTACAAATGACATGCCGTATATACTCAGTAAGGCTACATTGACTATGTTTGCTGATGATTCTACTCTTTATTATGCAGCCCCTACATGTTCAGAGATTAATCAGGTTCTGTCTTGCGAGATTAGCAAATTGTATAATTGGATCAAAACAAATAAACTTGTTCTAAATATTTCAAAAACTGTGAGTATAATATTCGGTTCTAAGTATAGATTATTTGATAATCCTAAAATTAATATACAAGTAAATGGTCAAAATGTACAGCAAGTAAAAAAGGTGAAGCTTCTGGGACTTTGGCTCGACTCCACATTGTCATGGTCTGATCACATCAACAAAGTTGTCGTTAAAATGGGTAGAGCTGTTGCAGTAGTGCGTAAATGTGCACAGTTTTTAAAATTACAGTTGTTTAGTCGTGTTGTCTGTACATTGGTTTTGTGTCATTTGGATTACTGTTCTGTTGTATGGTCTTCTGCATCAAGCAGTCATTTAAAAAAATTACAAGTGGCGCAAAATAAGGCTGCAAGACTGGTTCTTGGTTGTTCTTCGAGGACTAGTGTTGCAGAGATGCATGAACGTCTTGTTTGGCTGGTGGTCAAGCATAGACTATTTGTTAATATGTTAGTATATTTTCATAGAATTATTAACATTCGGATTCCTAAATTTCTTTATGATAATATAATTTATTGTTCTGATATGCATTCACATTACACAAGAGGGGTGAATAGTCGACAGATTTCTTTACCCCTACCTAAATCAGACTCTATGAAGAGGACTGTGTTTTATAGGTCAATTGTACTTTGGAACAATCTTCCTGTTGGGGTTCGTGAAATCAAGGGAAAAACTGGTTTTAAAAAAAGATTAAGACTGTATTGGTTTTCAACATCATAATATCGTCTGGATTGGTTGTGTGAGGTTGCATTATGTGCTATGTTATTCTTTATTATTATTATTATTATTTTTATTTTTATTTTTTTTGTGTGTATTTATATATGATATATTTGGGAGTAATTGTGATTGTAATTATTGGCTTTTGGATGTATTGTTTGGACCCCAGGAAGACTAGCTGTCGTCTCGGCGTCAGCTAATGGGGATCCTTTTAAATAAACAAATAAACAAATCTCTCATAAGTCAATTTTGCATCAATCAAACATGTTCACCTTTTCCTCTAGAGCTACTTATATTCCAAAACGTAGGTTAGAAGTAATTGTTGTTCACTCTGAGACACAGGTTCTGGTCCATAGAAACCAGGAACTAATTAGAGTTTTCTTCAAGACACATGTTCTGGTCCCTTGGAAAGAAGGAAGTATTTGAGTTTACTCTGAGACGCGTGTTCTGGTCCCATGGAAAGCAGGAAGTAATTGTATTTACTCCGAGACATGGATTCTGGTCCCTTGGAAAGAAGGAAGTATTTGAGTTTACTCCGAGACACGTGTTCTGGTCCCTTGGAAAGCAGGAAGTAATTGTGTTTACTTCGAGACACGGATTCTGGTCCCATGGAAACCAGGAAGTAATTGTGTTTACTCCGAGACACGGATTCTGGTCCCATGGAAACCAGGAAGTAATTGTGTTTACTCAGAAATGGGTTCTGGTCTCATGGAAACCAGGAATTAATTGTGTTTACTCTGAGACACGGATTCTGGTCCCATGGAAACCAGGAAGTATTTGGGTTTACTCCGAGACACAGATTCTGGTCCCTTGGAAAGCAGGAAGTATTTGAGTTTACTCTGAGAAACAGGCTCTGGTCCCATGGAATCCAGGAAGTAATTGCATTTACATTGAGACAAGGGCTTTGTCTTGTTTTGAAGGCTGCGTGCTAGGTAGGATGCATCTTTTGAAGGTTTCAGTATACCGAGTGTCCTCCTTTAAACAAGCCTTGTTTAAATGAGTTGGCCTTTGTAGGACAAGCGGAAACGGAACGTATCATGGTTGCTATGACAGCACACCACTCTTTAACAAGTGCGAGCGCTTTGAGTGAGAAGGGAAAAAAGTCCCTTTAGAAGGGAATGTATGAAGTAAATTGTAGGAGAGTTATAAAGATGTAAAGAGAAAAGAAAATAGGTTTCACAGGTGTACTTTTAGTCTAATAATTTATTTTAATTATATATTATAATTATACTCTGCACTCATGTACTGAGGTACTTCAACTTGTGAATTAACATCTGAACATCATATTTAAGGCAAATTATTTTAGAAAATTCAGTTGAAGCAAAGAATTGTGGGTTGTGAGTACCCACAAAGGATACACCTCTTGCATCCTCCAAATTCCCATGAAAGAAGGCTGCATTTGATGGCTGCATTCAAAGTGTCCTACTCACTTTTCTGAAATGAGAGAGCCTCGATGACATATACGGCCATCAAATGCGACCTCCGGAGGATGCAGCCTTCCAAACGAGACACAGCCAAGAGTTCTGGTTGCCATGGAAACCAGGAAGTAATTGTGTTTACTGCGAGACACAGGTTCTTGTCCCACGGATACCAGGAAGCAGTTGTGTTTACTGTGAGACACGGGTTTGGTCCCTTGGAAAGCAGGAAGTAATTGCGTTTACTTTGAGACAAGGGTTCTAGTTCCACGGAAACCAGGAAGTAATTGTGTTTACTCCGAGAAATGGGTTCTGGTCTCATGGAAACCAGGAACTAATTGTCTTTACTCCGAGAAATGGGTTCTGGTCCCATGGAAACCAGGAAATAATTGTCTTTACTCCAAGAAATGGGTTCTGGTCTCATGGAAACCAGGAAGTAAATGTGTTTACTCCGAGAAATGTGTTCTGGTCCCAAGGAAACCAGGAAGTAATTGTGTTTACGCTAAGACACGGGGTGTTCTCATATCTTAAATTGTGCATTACCATAACCCGTAAACCGATAAAAGTTGCCCATCATTAAGGACATTTAAATTCTCTAAATGCACCACGAGGAGGCAAGAACGGAAGACATAGAAAGCATCCCAAGGACGTTTGAGCGAGGAAGCACTGGAATATCCTATGCGGAAGACTTTTTGGTCGAAGCACCTGACACATGTATAATTTCTCCTCCACTTTTACATCTGGTACAATAGTTTTAATTCAAGATTCACCTTTGCAGTTTATTTAAACCATAATTGTCACATACTTCAACAGTGCATTTTGAATTACTTGTATTTATTAAGAAAATATTAATAAATAAAGTTTCAATAACATAATGGCAAGCATGCTGAGGTATTGCAGTTGTGCATAGATGGCGTGTTGATGGGAAATTAAAAATTTAAATCTTTAGTCCACTCATGGATAGTTTTGGGTAGGGGTTAGAGCTTATAAAATATGAATTTTTGTTGACTGTATAACATGATTTACAACTAAAAATACATTTCACCCAGAAGCTGAAGCTTTTCAACAACACTTCCAGCTTCTGGATTTAGACAAATACAACCCTGCAAAGGCAGCATGCAGTAACTACACATTTGTATCAAAATTTAGTTATGAGTTAAAACAGGTGTTTTAGATTATGATCTGTCCAGTGACAGGCAGGTTTGGTTCAGCTATACTTAGATTCAGAGCAAATGGAGCGTGAAAACTGCAGTAACTACAAAATCATACTTTTTTCTGTTTTAGTCTTGCCGTAGTTACTGTGTTTTGCTTATGTAAGGCAGCATGGGGTCATCCTCGTTAAACAGGTTGAAGTCCAGCCTGTGGAGTATCCTGATCACACCACTCTCTCTCCTTTTTTTCCTGTCTTTTCTTCACTATGCCATCGATTAGAATGTGTAAAAAGTCCGATTTTTGAATAGATATGTTAATGAAGGCAGTTACACATAGAAAAGGGGTATTCAAACAGGCCATATTGTCAGTCGGATTGCTGATTATTATGGAAATTATCTGGTTGATTTACTTGCAGACAACTTGGTAAGTCTACTGGTTACAATTGCCTCCATAATAAAGAGAATTAGCAAAACATAAGAAAGAAGCAGGGTATCTGAAATCTCTCTATTCAGAGCCGAGAGAGAGAAATGGGCCAGCAAGTAATGGGTACAAATAAGGTTGTTTGTTATTATCCTTTGTCTCGTCCCTAAAAGCCTCATCTCTCTTTATCAGTTCCTTTTTTTTCCTGTTTTCTCCTCCTCCCTTCTGATTATCTCCCTTCCTGTGTGTTTTTCTCTACCTAACCTTCAAAAAAATGTCTTTTGAAAGCTCTCTTCTCTCTGCTGGCAATCTGACCAGTCAGTACATGATTGGCTGTCACTCAACCATTACTGCTATTACCATTGTGGGTTTTTAGCATTTGACTGCTGGGCAACACATTTGGCAACACCGAGTTCCAGGTCAAAACCCTGAGAAAGCATTTGTGCAGAAAACCTTCATAATAACAGTGAGCATTGCAGTCACTCATGCTAATGCAAAGAAAATGGTGATGTGCATTCAACTGAACAATGATAACATTTGTAATTGAGTTATTTTCCTGACAGGTGAATCATTAGTAGACAAAACTATTTTAATTTGAATCATGTAAATTTGAATTATAGACTTTTGAATTTGAATTATAAGTGTGATTTTGCCATATGAAATATTACGTTGTATTTTAAATAGGTTTGAATTAGAATTTTTTAAACTCCAATCCTGGACAATTCATATTTAACCAAATTGAATAGTTTTTTTAATGGCACAATTTTATAAATATGTATTTTCAAACAGCAAATTTTTTGTTCTGAATTCTTACACTGCAAATATTCAGTTTTAAAAAATATAGCTTCAAGTTTTCAAGATGAAGAAGAAATTCAGAACACCAAATTCGCAGAAATTCAGATCTACAGAAAGTGGGTAAGAGGTCAAGCTTCCGTGTTCCGCAGGGAAGAGTAGAAGGTCTCGGAAAAGTCGAACGGAGCATTTTGGCTAATTACAGGTCGAGGTGCAATAATTCTCTGGCACCAGCGTGATTCAAAAGGTCCCATTCTGACCATGAAGTGGTTCTTAAACTTTTATTATTTATATTTTTATTGTTAGCACGTTAGCACATTCTCAGCACATGAGACATTTGTCTGAGCAGTCTCTGGTATTTGTTTTAGTATAAAGTATATTTAGTATGAAAGTGATTAATATGCGTAAGAGAAAGCATCACATATAACTCAATAAGGAATGTAATTCTGCTTCATTCTGTGATCGGAATCCACATCAGATCCGGATGTTATTTCAAACACTTTTTGGTGTTTGTAAGTGTGTTTTGAGCTCAAGACATGAACATCATGAATGATCATTCAGATGTGTGTGATTTAGCAGGCGTGATTACATTATACGATTAATTTCATGCAAATTTTAGGCTTATTGTAAGGCGTTTAATGGCTAATTTACACTCTGAACTCCAACAAAGGTTCCAAACACAGTGTGACTGTCATTCTCACACGGAGAGTGCACATTAATAGCCATTAAGCCGCGCGCGTTATTGATGCTCGTACGCGCGATAGTGTAAAGCAGCGCGAGGAAAAAGGAAGAACTTGCGTGCGCGTTTTAAACCCACGCACGCATTATTGTCACTTGCCACATTAGTTCATTGCCGCTCGAGAAAACGGAAAGATTCCGCGCGACTTGGCATATCCTCGCGTGCGAGATCTTGTATTGCGCGCGCAGAAGAATCTTCTTCCCGTTTTCTCGAGAGGCAATGAACTACTGTGGCAAGTGACAATAATGCGCAATGTTCATGTCTTGAGCTCAAAACGCACTAACAAACACCAACAAGTGTTTGAAATAACATCCGACTTGGATCACACTTTTCCAAATTCAAAAGTCTATCATTCAAATTTACACAATTCACATTGTTTTGTCATAATCCTGGCTCCATATGTCTTTTGGTGGATCTCACAAAGCATCTCAAAAACAACTCCAGGTCACGTTTCATTGCAAAATTAAAAAGAAATATATAAGATATGTAAAAATATAAGATATAATGAATCAGTGGTGTAGGATTCAGTTGGACATAGTATTCCCTATTTAATAAAGTGGGTATATTTTAGTCAACCTTGAATGCCAGGTATTTATGAATTCTCCAAGAGCAGGACAATTACAGAATGGTATGCAATATCACTTGCTGCACAATATTCAGTCCAGTGTTTATTTATAGTTTGTGATACAGTGCAGGTATTTGAGTGACTTGCTTGTTGTCATTTATATTCTGTTTGTTAATTTCAGAAACCTTGTTCTTATAGAGGTCTGCTACTAAGTCTACTAGGTTTGTAAATAATGAAAAATTTTATTATTATTAATATTATAACCATTTTGATAATATAATATGTATTTAATGTAGGCAACATTTATTTAATATATAATATACTTTTTATATTTTATCATAATTTGTTTCTCACACTGAAAAAAAAAATATATTTGTTGGCTCAATAACCATAACGTAAGGAAATGAATAGTATTTACGCAGAAACTTGCATATTTATATCATTTTTAGCTTTACTGGATTTGTATTACTGTGTACAATTCAAAATATAAATTATAATGTGAACTTAATAGTGATATTTAAAGTCAACTCAAATATCTATGTTCCTTTAACTTCTGATGAACTGAAGTTGTGTGTAATACCCCTAAGCCATTGCGCTTGAATAATTTAAACATGTTTGTTTATTCAAAGTAAACTTATATGAGCATTTAATAATTTGTTATTAAGAATTCATATACCTGTAGGTTTTAGTGCTTTTTAGTCTTCTAGTTATTTTTTTGTAAAAAGAGGAAGTCACTTTAGGGTGATAAGTTGGTAAAGTTGGACCATGTTCAAGCCATGCAATTTCTTCTTGCACATGTGAATAGCTGAAGTGTAATATTATATGCACTACTTTTGAGAATCACATTTATTTAATGACTGACCTACAATCAGTCATTATTATGTTTTGAGCCAATTAAATTAAGTAGAAATAATATTATAAAATGTTAATTTGCTAATTGTATTAGTTATTAAATCTTATTCAAGGGACATACATTTTTAATTACATGTTAAACTAACAAAGGTTTTCTAGTTGCATTGACATCAAATGACCATAAGTTAAAATTACTTAAAAAGCATGATGCATGATGCTTTTTAGTGCGCGCACACACACACACACACACACACACACACACACGTGAACAGACTAGTTAGGGGCTGTTCACACCAAACATGTTTTTGTGTGTGTCTGTGATGTTTTTCAATAGTTTCTTCTTTGGAAACACGTGCTGGAGTGATGTCTCACAGTTTTTTCGTTCCTCCATGCACACACATATTTGAATAACAAAAACTGGCTTAATTTTCAGGTATATAAAAAACAAACAAACAAAAAATTATTGGGGAGATGATTCACTTTCTTCCAAATATGCCCCCCACCATCCCCATATCTACGCCTCTGACCGCAATGCAAACAGAAAACATAAATCACATTCTCATTACTGTAATACAATAATATACACTAAATAAAATATAATTATGTTTTATTATTAATAAAATAAAATTAATTTTGTTATTTTTATTTACTTGTTGTTACTTTTGTATCCTCATTGAAAAAAAAGTAAATTATATATATTTTGCATATTTATCATATTTGGTTCTTACAGTAATTTTATTTTATTAATAGTAAATAGTAATTATATTTTATTTATTGTATATAAATGTATTACATTAACGAGAATTAGTTTTTTTTTTTTTTTTGACATTCACCCATTTATGTGTGAACTCATGATGGCTACTAGACAAGTTTTGTGTGAAAGAGGGCATGGGTTAGTATTGCATAAAGGTGGCAAAAAGGTTATATTTTTTCATCTGATTACTAATCCCACTAATACTTTTCAAATAATCAAGTGTCATTCATATTTACACTGTGATTTAAATAGGGTCTACTTATCCTCACTAATAATAATTATTGATTATGTGACACATCAGATTAAATCCTTTGAGTCTATTGCATTGCCTATGTTGAGCAGCAGAATATTTTGTTTAAAGGTCAAAAAGTTATCTGCTCTGTGCTTGATTGTGTCTCCAATGTCCCAGTGCAATTACACAAGGGTAAATGACAAAGCAGTGCTTCATCATTACAACTACAATATATTTGACCTTGAGAAGTCAGGCCATGTTATTAAATCATAAAGCATTCATTATTCAAACAGCTGATTGCAATCAAACAAAGTTGTTTTATTACACCCATCCAAATGAAAACTCATTAAAGATCCAAGATTGAGTAATAGCAATAAACAAATCAGTGTGAAAATAAGTATCCCTAGACTGAGACTTGGGAAATCAGATTCTTACATTGCCTTGCAATTATACAGCACGGATGTGTGCAAACCGGCGCAACGACTTGTAGCTATGGAAACACAATACCAGCGCTCATGGGTGCCACCCATTAAGGATGCAAATTGTCCTCATGTTGGTACTGCCCGAGAAGCTTTTAACACTGCAGCAAATTATAAGACAAAAACATAAACAAGCTAGGATAAAGATGAGATATTGTTGTAAAAAGAAATTTCCCTAAAGAACATGATTTTTGCACAAATTGTTCCAAGAATGGCTGTAATCCTCTCTTAACTTCCGATCCTTCTCTGAAAACTAATTTGGTTATTGCATCCCCTTGAGCAAGGACACACCGTGACTGATATGGACAGACCACACACAGCACACTCAGCATCATAGAACATGAACAGACTTTGTGTAGTTCTCCATTTAAACTTGAGTGTGACACATCGTTCAGACCTCAGTATCTGTAAGTTTAGAGCATGTTTTGCACTCTCACGTATTGTAAAAGACCTCTATGGTGGCTTACAGTGCAGTTGAAGCTACAGTCAGACAAATGAAAATTCATCTGTTCTGTAATATCAGCCACCAGAAGTGTCATGTTGCATATCCTGAACTGAACGAAGAGCTATTTTTAATCAAACAGGCAACACACGTTAGATAGAATAAAGCTAGCGTTGAGCAAAAAAACAAGAGATGCTGTAAGAGCCTGTTTAGTAAAATGTGGTGTTTGAAATATTGTATAACGAATAATTGCTCTTCAAATATTATACATATTTATTACACATTTAGTTACATGTTTATTGTTTAGATGCATAATCTACTATTTACAAGTTTTACATTGATATGCATAAAAGAGTAGTCGCATGCTTGGTACAAGCCAGCAGGCTTTCCCCCACCTCCCTAGGGCTGGGGAGGGGGAAAAAAAAAACTAAAAAAAAGAGGAGAGAGAAAGGGCAAAGCGGAGCAACAGCGAGAGAGAGAGTGAGGAGAGAAGAAAAAACTGGTTCGCCAACATCCAGATACGCTGTCGCCTTGCCCTCTGCCACTCCCCAATCTCTAGCAGACGACAGCTCACTCCTCCCCCGATGAACGGTAGTGGGTCCTCCAGCCCTGGGCAGATGGACATGCTCCTCCCCCTCTTTTCTCTCTATTCTTTTTTTCTATGGGGGGAAACGGCAGCGTGCCTCAGATCCTGGCCGCATGGACGAGGCTGCTCCTCAGATGGCTGGTAATGGCGAGGACTCCACGACAGCGCATCCCTCCTCCTTCCCGGGTTTTGGCACCAATATAACAAGGTTGACATGGGAAAGGAGGAGGTGAGAACTGGCTGAACAATCAAAAAACTATTTCATTTAAACAAAAAAGTAGGCCGGGCATGCGTATTCATGTAGTCAATTTAAAATAATGTCTATATTTCCACCTTGTTTATTGTCGTATGCAAGTCAGGTTTCTCTCTTACAATGACTCGTAAATGACAGTAAATTAACGGGGGTCACCCCCAATGCTGTGAAGGATGATTCTTGTGTATATATTTGATCAATGCTGAAAATAATTTAGGGTGCTTTCACACTTGGTTCAATTGCTTGAACTGAATCAGAGTTCATTTCCTCCCCCCTGCTCTTACTCCCACTGGTCTCTGTTCACATCATGTTATTTGAGTCTGAACCATGGTCCAATTGCATCATCAACGTGAGTACAAGAGGCAGCTCTCTTATTACTGTAACTAGGTAACAACTCGAAAAGAATACAGCTTCACAATTTTAAGTGAAGTATTAAAGTTTGTAGATTTACCACCAAAACTTAACTTGCAAAGAGAAAAATTTTGTATTTTTTTTTTGTCTCCAGCAGATGCATTGAATATGCAATGATGTGATAAATGTTAGTGTTTGTCTGCCGTAAGCCCACGGATGTGTTGCAAGAGATGTGAAGAATGTGAGCTGCTCTCTGAAGGGGATATATTTGGAAATAAGCCGGTATGAGAAATGCATTTTATCATAATAATTGCGATCGCAAGCCTAAAATTATACGTTTTCACAAGCGGTTCACTTCCACAATTTGCTACGATTGCATTCATATCAGCAGTGTACCGTCCTGGAGTTCACATAAACCATACCCCAGACCACCTTTTCAAGCAGACTTGGGTGCGGTTCCCGGGTGCACACCCAACTTCGGAAAACAGCATTCACATCACCCAAAGTCCCCAACTCCATACAAGTTGGTATCGCCCAACTAGTGTCACACAATTACCCACTAGTGTAGACGGTGGTGTCATGTGGTACCTGTTACTTTTCTCAGCACTGGCCAGGATGGGCCAATCAAATTTATTATTACTGGATGAGGATTTTTAAAATGCTTTTATAGATAATGCTAAGGCGGATTTCCATTAACAAGTATGAAACCTTGCAATTATCAGTTTTTGTTAAAAATTACAATCCAGTGTAAAATGTCTCTAAAGGGATGTAAAACATTCTGAGATTTAAATGCAGATGCATGGAGGATTGTGTTTTCAGAGCATCAAGCACCCCCTGCAGGAAGAATACTTTTTGTCTCACAAGACAGTCAGTGGCTGACAACGTGTAGAATTTTGGTCTGTAGTACTGCTACAAACAAAACATCTCATATACTGTCATAACCTCTATTACCTGATGGAGGGAACGAGACATTGTGATGATGTAGTGACAATAGGGGTCTCTCTTGAGAGCCTCGGTTACCTCTTATCTTTGAGAAAAGGCCAATGAGAATTGGCGAACAGAATTTGCATACCCCTCCCCTGGACATACAGGTATAAAAGGTGGGAATCGTGCAGCTGTTCAGACAGGTTTTGAGCTGAGAAGCCAAGAGTAAGTTCCCTGCCCTTACAGCTGCTTAGTACAGTGTTGTGACAAGAGGGACACAACGTCTCATTCCCTCCATCAGGGAATGGTGGTTACGACAGTAACCGAGATATTCCCCTTCTTTGAGGGGTCTGAAAGAGACCTCAGACTGGCTGTAAGATGAGCCGGTCTCATCTCGGACCCGGATGGAGGCAGATGAGCGTGCTAGGTAATGGGTGGTCCGCAGGAATTTACCCGGTGAAACTGCGCCCGTTGAACTCCCGAAATCGACCCCAGCTCTAGCCGCACTGGCCCTATACCCGTGGGTAGAAGGTACGACATGGGGGGCAGCTGGAGTGGCTTTCCCCCGGAAGAAGGAAAGCTGTGACCGCAACGTTGCCATGGTCATGTTCTCGCAATGAGAACATGAATCATCCACAAAAGCTGCCTCAGTGTGTTCTCTACCCAGACACGTGAGGCAGCGCCCATGGCCATCTGAAGCGGAGAGGTAACGAATGCATCCAGGAATAACACAATAACACAATCTTGAAAAAGACACGTCTTTAAAAAGACATCCAACGTCCAGGTGCTTGCTCTTTTAGAAAAAATAAACTCTTTTAGAGAATAAAAACTCTTTTAGATGGCTGTTGATGCGTCCAGGGGCGTAGTCTGCACTGGGGTGCAGAGAAGAGAAAAGCCGCTGATTTGCGCCATATCTCCAATCCCATACACACTTGTAGAGGTGAGTGGAACAGCAGTGGATTTATTCAGCTCGCTGAAACACAACCACTCGGCTCCGAAGAAAAAATCTATCTGAACAGACGTACGATTCCCTCCTTTTATTCCCCTATGTCTGGGGGAGGTGCATGCAAATTCAGTTCACCAATTCTCATTGGCCTTTTCTCAGAGATAAGAGGTAACCGAGGCTCTCAACATCGACCGTGTGACAGAAGGGGAACTTTCATTTGAATTTAGAAAATTACGTATATCACATGAGTCATATGTGGAGTCAGTGAAGATGTTAAAGGCATCAATAGATATGATCAGGTTTTTTCTTTTTTTCCCCTCAGGTTGTGGAAAGCAGATTTCCACACAAAGCAGGTAAGAATTGTAATTTTCTGAAAGGTTTCATGTTTTTTCTGAAACATTAACCCTAAAGTTTTTTTCAGAATGTTTGATATGATACGCAGTGTATTTGTAGAAATATTTAAGATTATGCCATGAATATAATTTTCTATTTATCTGTGTAATTTGAACTGTTATCATGCACTGTGCAATGTGTTGTAATGAAACATTACAACCTCCCCATCTACACATGGCTCACAACATTTCCCAATCACTTTTCTGCCAGTCATTTCCTGTCCTCCCTTCACTGTTTTTGAAAAAAAAATAAGTGTATAAAAAGCTAAAAATGAAGAAAAAAATTGAAAGTTGGTAAACATATATCAATCAGCCTCTTTTTTGCACTTTGAAAAGCAGAATTCTGAGACGGTAGGCGTTAGCATTGCAAATATCAGTGGCCTCTTGAGCTACACTGTTTAAAGACTGTCTGAAATGAGACAAGGACTTTCCATGCTACAGGAAGAGCCCCTAAATCATCATGTCATCCTCAGTGCGCACAAGGCTCGACAGATCACCTGGGGCAGATTAGACTGGCCTAAATTTCAAAACAGACAACTTGTCAGATGAAGCCCAAGACAGAGAAAGAGAGGAATGGGCAATGACAGTGGGGACGAGTGAACAAATGGGACAGAACAGCGCAATCTTTTCCATGGCAGGTGGAAAAAGAGCCATTAGTAGTGAGGCAGAAACAAAAATAGGGAGGAAGGGATCAGATATTAGATGAAGAAAGAAGAGATATTTGTGTGAATAATTTGAAGGAGGATGATGCTAAAGGTGATCGAGGACAGAGGTGAAAGAACAACTAGTTAAAACAAAAGAGATTGCGGAGAAGAGCTCATCTGCTATACTAAAAACTACAGAAACCCATCGTTAATGGCTGTTTCACTTAGAATAACATATTTTCCTCATTTATTACATAATAGTGTAATGTCATGAGTGACAGCCCAGGCATCCGGTCAAAGCTGCATACTCATTCTCTGTTATATAATGGTACTAATTTAAGGCCCAGAGGACACATAGATGTTGTTTTTGCCCCAGGACTATTTCTGAACACAACAATGTTCAACGGCATTGTATATTTAGAAAGATGTTTGATGCTGTGCTGTTTTTTTGTTCCTCCATATGATGAGTATAATTACAAGAACAATAATGAATGTGAGAGCATGGTTCAGTTGCTTTAATGTGGTCATTACACCATAGTAAAATGGGGAACAAAGATGGCTCAGCCCAGAAAAATAAACTGCCCATTGACGCACAGCTGTAGACAGCGTATAATGAGTGAATCAAAAGGTTCTTTGATTGTAAGAACAGAACTTAATCAGTCAACATGAAACAGTATTCACAACCATATTTCTGTAATTTGACGTATTTTTGAGTAAAACAGAATATTCCAAAATAGTGTAGCCTTGATATTATCAGCCTAGAAATTCTATACCATAGCAGTTCCATACAAGAATGGAGCCAGACCTAAATAAGGAGATGAACGAAGAACCAGTTCTTATTCGGAACCAGTTCAATTAAAAAAAAAAATACTAGAACCGTATGTTTTTCTTGACTTTCCGTTCCGTTAACAGTTCCGATGCGAACAAAATACTGTACTAAAATATTCAGACAGTGTTTTCTGTCATCATACATTTCACTTCAGCATTCACAACACTATTAAAGTCAGAAAAGTAAGTAATAAGAATGGCTCTAATATAGAATGGCACAAAACTGCGTATGCACATCCTTAACGCAGTATGGTGCAACCAGAGTGCTTCAGGGCGATCCTCGCTGCACATTAAAATGTGCAGAGCTGCAAGATAAAATTGTGGGTAAACATCTAGTTAATGACATCAAGCAGTTTAAACCTTTTTTACTGTAACTATTATTTAATCACTGTCTAGACAGAATCAGTAGAAGTCTTTAGTCTTTTCAAAGCACTTCACATATACGGGAACATTACTCACAGGAGTATTTAACATCCGACAGTGATCGTCTTGAAATGTATTGTTGATGCGGCACTTTGGCTGCTGTAACAGCAGCGGTGCATAGATGAACTAAACCTAAAGCATTAAAGAGACACTTCTTTTTCAAATCTGTTGTTATTGTATGATCTTGCCGTAACCGGCATTAAATTACAGCATTAAATAAATTTTAGAAGTCAGCATTATCACTAGTACAACAAAAGTAGCCTAAAATAGTGACTAAATAGCTATTTGGCTTTAGGTTAACATAAACTAATAGCCTGCACTGCCTAGTCAGCCATAAAGGAAAGTAATTTCAGAGGCGGAGCAAATTATGACATTTTCATTAAAGATTATGAAGACAAACATATTTTTTCAGGACTAACCTGCACTAACGAATCACGCACAATAAGACCAGGAACATGCATAAGGGAAGTAAATTGGGTCAATTTCTAATTTTATCAATGATAAATGTTGCCTTTAAGATAAACTGCTGGATACACAGCTGAGTGCAATGATACAGGCCCATGTTTATACAAGAGGCATAGCCAAGCTGAAGAAGTTGCCAAGCTGAGTTTTGTCTTAACATTGCAAATTCTGTGACAGTGATGTACTTTGGTGCCAAATCCATACAAAGTGTTGTGAACAATGAGTCTGAGATAAATCTGAATAAACATGAGCAGGATCATGGGAGAGATTTACTACAAAGCTTGACAACAGATAATGTTATCTGAAGCCAACCTGACATTAGCACAAGCTGTTGAAACGGCTGTAAGTATGCAAACTGGGGACCAGGGATTGAACTATTTAACATAAAATAAAGCAACTTGACGAAAATAGAGGATAATATTTGCTAACAATAATCTGTACAAATCAGTGTTAACACTACAATAAGGTTGTTTTCGTTAACATAACAGTTGTTCAAAGTCTTTTAGATTGTTTGTCTGATTCACATGAAATTTGGTATGTATTATCTAGATATATTACTGACGATGTTCCTGATTATTTCGAAGATATGTGCCGATACGTTTTTTGGTGTGGGCCATAACGACTAATTGCCCTGTATCTCATGTGTGCAATATCCAAATTTAACAACACTTTGAATACATAGACAACAAGACATTTAGAGGGCACATGCCAACCTCCATCAATTTCTGATGACAGAGGACGCTATAACCTAAGAAAATCCTAATTGTTCAAATTTGATCAAAGTTAAAATGTCACACCAAAACAAATATATCCATGGCATCTTTTCTTTCAAATTTGGATGTTTTGGTCATGTTCTCTTCAAATATGCTTGGATACCGATAATTCTGGCTTTGGTTTAAGTTCATTTAAATGACTGTTGATTGTTAATTAATTTTGGTTTAAACTGCATTAACAACACATTTTTAACATACACAAACATTAATATTAAAAATGTATATGTAAAAATTAACCAAGATAAAAAAAATGCTGCAACTGCATTGTTCAATGTTAAAGGAAAATTTTGGGTTCAGTACAAGTCAAGCTCAATCGATAGCATTTGCACATTTAGAAAAAAAAAAACAAAGAAGAAGAAGAAGCAAAAATCGAAGTTACACTGGGGCATTTATGAATGGAGGGTTTAAAGGCAGAAATTTGAAGCTTATATATTTATAAAATGTATTCTTCTATTAAAACTCATATATTATTATTTATTTATTTTTTGCTAAAAAGTTGTTTAAATTATAATTTTTATTTGTCATTTCATTTTAGTGTTTGTTGACGTTACATTATCATGACAATGAAGTTGTAAAATTGGCTATAACTTTACACAGAAATTGTTAGTAATATTTCCTCACACTAAAATCGTGTTAACACACATATTGTTTACATTTTGTGGCTATGCTTTTGAAACAGGGAGTATTTTTACGTTTACAGATAGGCCCCATTCACTTCCATTGTAAGTGACTCACTGTAACCCAGATTGTTGCTTTTTTAAAGAAAAGAAGGGGAAAGTCAAAATACATTTTTGTGGTAATCAATACTTTGCCACAAATGCTGTCTATAGAACATAACTTATATTGAACCCGGAATATTCCTTGAATGCGTTATTATTGTAAAGTCAACAAATCAACAAATCTTGGCTATAGTAAGCTACATGTTGTAAGCTAGAAGTTGATTCCAGTGATAGTGAGCCGGCTGCAACCAGTTAATATATTAGGGAGCCTATAATACAGCCGGGGCTATAAATATGGCAAAACTAAACCAACCGCAGGCCTATAATAGATGATGCATGGTTCCAGAGAGATGCATGACTATTCATCTTCAGGGCTTTTCATCTATGGCCATCTGATATATGGATTCTGTCCATTATGAATTATGAAGAATGTTTTAAGAATCTCCATGATATAAATCATTGACAAACAAAAAAGAAAATATGTGAATCTTCAAAAATCGCTGAAGCATCTCCAAGAATGCAGGCTCAGTGTAAAAAAATAATAATAAAAAAAAAGTCCTAATGGGATTTTGGTAATAAAGTCAAATTGAAGGAACTACAGTACATGCTGTGCATTAAGCGAAGCGGATGCTGCTGATGCTGTGCAACTTTGAAATATCACAGAAAAGGGCTTTGTATGGAGATCTTCAAATCATGAGAAAGTTCTGTTGCATACAAATGAACTATATCTGTCATTGAAAGATGACCTGGATGAATGGAAATCTCTTCAGACATATTGGTACACAATACACAATTAGGGCCGAACTAGTGTTGGAGTTTGAAAAGATGATGAGCAGAATAGGGACCTACAAGAACCTCCTGACCAGACGCGATACTACTGTATAAGATTTCAGTGAAAAGAAATGTGTCGGTCAAAACTGAACACTATAATGTGGCTCAGTACAATCACAGCTAATCAGAACATATTTGATGTTTAATGTAAAGTTAAGAGGAGTGTGATTTTGGACCAATGAGTGTTTACAGTGGCTGTGACTACCCGGCACAACGCTATAAACCAAATGTTCAAGAAAATGCCCTGTTGCTCGTCGCCTATTGTGGTCACGACTGCTTAGGAAACTCTGATAAAAAAGATACAACTTTGATCACGTACATAACATATTAAACAGTCGAGATCATGATACCTGGTGGAACACTTAACCAAAGGATCTGTCCAGTCACACCATTTTGAGAGGACACCCTTGCAATAAAAGTAATGACCTGGTAAATTGATGGAAGACATAGAACACTCATATATCTGTTATGCTCACAGATGTTTACCAGTCTTAATCCTGGAAGGGGAGAAGGAAGAAAGGTTCTGTCATAAATTTTAACATTATCCTTAGAAAATGACTTCCAGTAAAGCTCATGCAGGATTATTAGGGTCAAGACCAGGAGCATAAATCATACTTGTAGTACGTGGTGAGGTGCACCCCATGCTTGTTGTACCTTGTCAGTGCTAGGTAGATTAAGTGTTCCCCAAATGGGGGTTCATGACCCCTGGGGGTTCATGAGGGAACTGATGGGGGTTTGTGAGATTGTGAAGAGATTGCATAAAAATTAAAATAATAATAAAAGAGAGTGAGAGTCCAGGAGAGAGAGAGCTACAGGCAGCCACCCTATATTTGTCTCTGTTTTTGTCTTTTTGTTTAATTAAACATTACTTTGATGCTTCATCCGGTTCTCACCTCCTTCTTTCCTTTTTACCCCATTACACGCAACTACAACGTGCACACCATTGGAGATCGCTTCCCGCTGCTGCAGCCTGTGTTGGGATTTTCCACATTCCTCAACCCAGTGACTGTTCATTATCACTGTTAATAAATCCTTTGAACTGTTCCTCTGCTCTTGGGTCTGTTTGTCTCACTATTGATCATTATACAAAGTCCCTCAGGACCCAAACATCTGAACCCATTTTTCTAGCTTGGGCATCCCATCCCGAAAGCTCCTATCACCAGTAGATCAGCCATGGCTTTGACTTTTATAGGCATTTATCACCACTGCTGCTACCAGTGAAACTTGTCTGATGTTCAATTGGTTGGCCATTACTGGAAGTCTACAATCTTGTAATAGAGCCATGTAATTTTTCTCAAAAATTCAGTTAAGCCTCCATTTTAAACATTTGTGATATTTTTCGACACAAACCCAATGACTTGGTATCATAGGGGGTTGATGAGAAGCCACAAGAAGAAAGCAGACCACTTACTATGGAACATTTCTTCTCATTTCAAGAAACAGCACAATGGAAATGACTTGTGTGATGGCATAACAGCTGCCAAAAAAGGAACATTTACTCATCCTCTCTTGATGCGTCTGATGAGTCAGACAAGAATGAATATTTCATTTACACCAAACTTGGGATTCCACTCGACACAAAAATGGGTACAACACAACTATTTACAACACAACACTATTTATATATGTATATTTATATTTCCAAATGTGCCCAAAGAGGCCAACACTAAAATGAACTGAAAAAAAAAGTGGTTTAAAAACTAACCAAAAAAATTATATGAACAAAAATAAATGCTCATCATGAAGCATTTATTACATGGAAGAATAACCTGACCTTTGTGTCTGTATGGGAGAAAATATGCAATATGTCTTGAGATTGCCAGTAAGGTTACTGATACTTATAACAAAGATGAACAGAAATGAAGTTGCGATTGCTGGTAGAAAACTGCAGAGCACTCTTTATTCTGCTATGAAGTAACTTTTGCAAAATGATTTCATCCATTTTAGGATTTACATCAGCCTATTTCATATGTTACTATGAGTACACATGCATGCTGAGTCCAAGTACATTTTGTGTATATTAAATTGAGTCCTCTTGCTCTTGTGTATTGAAAAGATCTGACTCTGATGCATCTTTGGTTCTTTATAAATAAACTGCCGCCTCACAAAATGCACAAGTCTTGTGGGCTGTCCAGTACATCACAATCAACAAACAGATACATTAAAGATGATACATTGTGTTTGGTGATTGTGATTCCTGTCTAAATGGGTCAATGACAAAGAAGGTTTTCCAAGAGCATAAAAATTATAAATCTTTTCAAACAAATTTGTCAAGTTTGTACTGTAGATGTGTCCATGTTGGTTTCATAACTTTCAGATTTTTTTTTAAATAGCATTTTCGTAAAAAAAATAAATAAAAATAAATAAATAAATAAAACATCAAGTTAAAGATATTAAAATACTCTCCTTGCACCTTAAATACATGTGATCGTACACAGCTTCATCATTAATTGTAAAAAGTTTTCATATTTTTCATATATTGAATATCAGTATGTTATTAAGGTTATTCCATTTGACCTGAAATGTGTCATTTTTAGTCATGAGGGCCTAAACAGGTCCTATCTGATTTTTTTTTTTTTTTTTTTTTTTCCACATGACAACAGATTGGTTAACCTCATGATTTTGATTTGGTGGACAAATGTTTTTCAAATATTAATATTGTTTCACTGTACAAAATTGTTTCACTGCTTACTTTATTAGAAATAACCTATGAAAAAATAACTTTTAAGTAGTGCTGTCAGTCAATTTAATTTTGTAATCACGATTAATCGCATAAGTATTTGTAGTTAATTGCAATTTATCGCAAATTTAGAAAGTGCTGAAATTTGACACTATATATACTTATTTACTTGTCAAAATGCATTTATTTCCATCTTAGGAAAGAAAATGTCTCGGGTTACATGTGTAACCCTTGTTCCCTGAAAAAAGCAGAACGAGATGCTGCGCTTTGCTAAGCGCTATGGGAACGATCCTAGTTGTGACCGAGCTGTGAATATGTGTGTAACACACCAATGAACATTGGCCGGAATTTATAGCCTTGGCTGATGAAATCATTAGATGCACCTGTGGCCAGGCTATAAATGGATGCGTCACCAGGTGTCGTCAGATACTTCTTTTTGAAGAGCAGTCCTGGGACGTCCCAGTGCGGCAAAGAAGCGCAGCATCTCATTCTGCTTTTTTCAGGGAACAAGGGTTACACATGTAACCCGAGACGGTCCCTTTAAAAAAAGCTTCACTATGATGCTGCGCTTTGCTAAGAACGCAATACCCATGCCACCGCACTGGGGCTGTCCGGACCCCTACGGTTGTGAAATGTGCTCACAAGAACGCGAGAGGTCTCAGACATGAGCTTATGATGTCGACTCAAGGGCATAAGAGCCCGGAGTAACATAAACATCTAAACCATAAAATTGGATGAATGTGTGCGGAGAGGACCAGCCTGACGCATCACAAACTTGTTCAGGTATGAGCTGAGATGTCGACTCAAGAACGTAAGAGTCCGGAGTAGCAAAACATCTAACCCATAAAGTTTGATGAATGTGTGCGAAGAGACCCTATCGCAACACAAACTTGTCATAAAAACTGATGAATGTGCGTGGAGAGGACCAGCCCACCGCATCACAAACTTGTCCAGACATGAGCTCGAGACGTCGACTCATGGGCATAAGAGCCTGGAGTGGCAAGAACATCCAAACTATAAAAGTCTAATGAATGTGTGCAGAGAGGACCAACCTGCCGCATCACAAACTTGCTGCAGAGGGAGACCTCTAGCCAAGGCTTTAGAGGAGGAGAGCCCTCTGGTAGAGTGCACCCTAAAACCTACTGGCGAAGCTTGACCACGAGCCTCGTAGGCCCGGGCAATAATGTCCCTCACCCAAAGTGACATAGTCTGCCAGGAGGTGACCGCCCCCCAGTCACGACTTCCAAGTGAAGAATTGCTGCCCTGACTTTACATCACTAGCAAATGTGGTAGACATAAGTCTGAAGGGTACAGACTGGACAAAGTCTGAGGAGTCTTAGCTGCTCCGGCATTACAAACGGCAGGGAGCAGAAGGCTTCGAAAATAACCAGCCAAGGGTCGCAAAAGGCACCTTGGGCAGGTAGTTAGGGTGAGGGTGCAAAGAATGCTTTTGGTCATAGCTGGGGCAAACTCCAAACAGGCCAGCAAAAGAGACAGAGCCTGTAGGTACCCAAGTCTCCTTAGAGATGTAATTGCCATAAGAAAAACTATCTTGAGAGTCAGAAGTCTACCAAACGCTGACTCTAGAGGTCTAAAAAAGGGGGTATTAACCTATGAAGAGGTCCTAGCAAGGATGCCTCTTAGGGGGCACCCCGCCCACCAAGGTGTGGCAATCCGCAGTGGAGGCCACATAGAATCTGGCAGTGGCGAGGCAAGTGACCGCTGACAGTTCTTTCTACAGAAAATGCAGAACTGAAGCAAACTGGCAGTTAGGATCAGCCAGTCGTCTACATAATTCAGAATGCAGATGCCCTGGAGTTGCAAGGAGCCAGCGCTACATCATGCATTTGTGAATGTGCGGGTAAAAAAAGAAAAGGGCTAGGCCGAATGGAAGAACCTGACACTGCAAGACTTCTCCCCCTGAAGAGCACCTCAGGAACTTTCTATGTTGTGGCAGAACTTCTAAATGAAGTAAGAAGTGCAACGAGTTGTAGGGCTTGAGAAATGATCGTCTTGATAGGCAGCATCTAGGACTTGAACACCCGTGGGCAGTTCAAGCTTTAAGATCTAAGCCAGACGCCACCCCTCACCCTCCATGGGAACCAGGAAGTATTTAGTGTAATAACCTAACTCTCTCTCTGGAAGGGGAATAACATACCATGGCCCCTTTAACAGGAGATTTGAGTTTTTTATTTTTTATTTTTTTTTGCTATTTATAGCAGACATAAAAAAGAAATCCGGTTTACGGTAGTGAGAACACGCTGTTGAAACACGGAAAAGTGGCGAGTGAATTAAATCCCGATGCCCTTTTCTACAGTTCTTAAGACCATCAGGCGCAAGACCATCAGGGTTTCCTCTTTTTAGAAATTATAGTCCTGAGGTCTTGCTTTGGGGGCTGCCGAGGGCAAGGAGACTGTCCCCAATCCTTGGGAGGAGGAGCACGACTCACCACACTTTGTTTTTGAGCCTCCCTTCTAACAGGACCGAGGCGGGTCTGGGAGGCCGAAGGACCCGCCACCTGGGTGCGGCGAGGGAGGAACTGCCTGAAGGCTTCCTCATGGCTTTTCGCCTCCTGGAACCTGGAGATAACCGTGGTCATAGCGTCTCCGAATAGGCCAGTGGGCGAAACTGGGGCATCAAGAAGGAAAAATTTGTCCTTGTCTTTGATGCCCGAAAGGTTGAGCCAAAGGTGCCTCTCCGCGGTGACCAAGGCAGACATAGACCGGCCAATAGCACGGGCTGTTTGCTTGGTCGCGCGGAGAGAAAGATCTGTGGCTCGGCGAAGCTCAGAGAAGGCTTGCTCGTTGAGCACAGTACCCACACTCAGGTCGTCCAGCAGGTCAGCCTGGTATGTCTGAAATACAGTCATAGTGTGCATAGCAGCACCAGCCTGACCTGCTGCTTAATAAGCCCTCCCCACTAATGTGGAGGTTGTCCTACAAGGTTTTGAGGGGAGAGAGGGCTTCTTAAATGACGATGCTGAGCCCGGCGAGAGATAGCCCGCAAGCGTCTCTTCGACCGGCGGCATCACTGAATATCCCCATGCCTCAGCACCCACGATAGTCGAATATAATGACGTCGAGGGTACGTGAACACAGGAAGAATAGGGGTTCCTCCATGAGCAAGAAAGCTCTTCATCAAAGAAGGGAAGGGACTCATGAGGCATCCCCTTCCCTAGATTGGTAGATAAAAATCTATCCCCTAATTTGGAGGGTTTGGGGGTCTCTTTTTGGCGTGGCCAGTTCAACTTGAGTCTGGCAACCGCACGAGTAACCACATCGAGCAATTCCTCCGTTGATTTTTTATCGTGGACGGAAAGCTCGGATGCGGAAAGAAAATCGCGATCCTCCTCATGAACCGAAGAAGCGTCGGAACGCGCTTCGAGATCATGTGAAGGACCAGCTGGGTTTGGGGAGAGAGAGCGAGAGAAAGGGACAAACCCATCTCTTGCTTCTCAGCCAAATCCATGCAAGAGCCCCACAAACTAAGCGTGGGTGCTGACTCCCGGAAGCAAGCGAGGCAAGCGCGAAGCACTTTGCCTGAAAGCAAATCACAGTGCTCACACCCGCCCTGCTGCAACGCAAGAGCAGCGGTCTCTTCCCCCAAACAAACAGAGCAAAACTGATGCGTGTCCTCTTCAGCTATATCGTTTACGGCTTTCAGTCATTCTCTCTTTCTTTTAAAAATATATATATTTTCTAGACAGAAGAGAAAGGAGAAAAGGTTCACTGCACACTGCCTAACAAATTCTAACTCCTAGCAGAGGAAAGAAAGTTTTTAAAACTTTAACTGACAGGGTTTGTAAAACACACACACACACACACACACACACACACACACACACACACACACACACACACACACACACACACACACACACACAGAATTGCTCTGAAAAAAGAGGATCTGATGACACCTGGTGACGCATCCATGTATAGCCTGGCCACAGGTGCATCTAATGATTTCATCAGCCGAGGCTATAAATTCATTCAATGTTCATTGACGTGTTACACTCATATTCACAGCTCAGTCACGACTAGGATTGTTCCCATAGCGCTTAGCAAAGCGCAGCATCATAGTGAAGCTTTTTGTAAAGGGAACATAACAATGTGTCACAATATAATGCTTTATGTACACTTTCCAAACAAAGCCTTCCACAATTTTAAAACCAGATTTTTTGAATTGGGCCAGAAAAAAAATGTTTTTGCTTTTTTTCTGTATGAATAAAATAAACTCAATATAAAGACAGAAATTAACTAAAATATCACCAACTGATATTAACATTAAAAGTTTCCCAAAATCTAAGTGAGAAAAAAATTGTCGGTTCTTGAGCTGGAGTTTCCATTTCTTTTGTTTGTAAGAGGCTCTAGCCCTTTATTGTTGAATGGATTTTGATTGGCTGTTAATGTTTTCATTGCTCATCAGCTTGAAAAAATAACTTTGATAGTGATCCAAATGATAACGTTCCTCAGTGTTGTTATCATTATTGTTGTGCTGTGGACTTCACTATTATATTACAGTTAGAACTATTTTTTTTAAACTTTATTGTTATAGTTTTAGTTATAGTTAATGTTCTTGGTGTGAACGGGCCTTAACCGTCTGGAAACAGCAAAAAATTAATACATAAATAAATAAACAAAAAAACATAAATAAATAAAGTCTCCTTTGAAGCTGAAATTGATGAAAATAATTTTTTTTAGAATACGTTTTTCTTAAAAGTAGGGCTGTCACAATTAACGCGTTAATGCATGCAAGTTTAACATGTACATTTCTTCTGCATTCTTCTTCAGTGTTAACGGAGATGAGATAATGAATAGCGAATGCAAGCTGGTAGCATAAAATTATCTCAGGTATCCAATGGTTTTTTTGTACAACATTGTCTTGTCTCCTTTGAAGTTGTATCCTTCTGTTTTTATTTTGGCTTCTTTGCGAAACGTAGAGCAGTAGCAGGTCATCTACATCCATTTACTTGACTGTGAACATAACTGCAGGGCATGCTTAGAATAAACAGAACATTATCGTCCATTGTTGTGGATGCTAATATAGTTATCGTTATAGTTACAGTTCTTGGTATGAATGGGACTTTACACCACTCAGACATATTTTACTTTATAGTTAAAATAAAAACTAATCTGAAAATGCAAAACGATAATAACCTTGAGAGGCTCCATAAGAGAGGAAAATGATGATAGCATGTTGACCCCATGGACTGGTACACAGATGTCATGGATTTCTTTATCAGTCACAAAGGTAGTGAGATAGCCAAAGTACAACATCATCCAACAGCATTTCTCCAGCTTGAAATCTTCATTCACAACAATGCAGGATCCAAACAACTCACAAAACCAAGTTCAGAAAAAAAAATTCTGCACTATGGGTTTGAGAACTTCACTGTCCAACTGTCTTGAACTACCATCTCTCTCAAACAACTTGTGACACCCTTATAGAGTAGATTGTTTGGAGAAGTTTGGATAAGCCAAAAGTTGCAGGGGCACTCTCACTTAAATGCACAGCTCAAAGAGAACAACTCTTTCTTTATCGCATCAGCAGCCAATTAGATAAAGCTTGCTGTTTTTAGTCTTGTTGGTACTTCCTAGCAACATTGTTGGGTCGTGAACGCAACAGTACAAATATATTGTATATGACATGTCATTATTTTTCTGTATTCACCAATATCTTAGTATGTAGCACTGCTTTACACCAAGTCTCCATCTCTTCAACTTGCATATGGTTAGTACAGAGATTACATCTGTAATTTAGATTATGTGAGGACTTTCCTCTTAGACTCAATGCAACAGATAGGCCTATTATGTATTTGTATACTAATTAGATTTTCTACTCAGCTGTTCCACTTTTTGAAGTGAAGAAGTGGCAATTCATAAATCAAATTTGGAAATGTTCACTTTTTTATAAGTTTATTGGTTGATTATGATCAAGCTAACCATGATAATTATTTTTGTATAATTTGAGTATTGTTTCATGCTGTGTATAATTTGACAGATTGTGATGTTTTCTTCTTACTATTAGAAAATGATGTCTCATGCAAAACACAAAGTGTTGCAGCAAGGCTGTGGTGATTCATCTTGCATACCAGAACCAATTGTGTGTATGATTAAGATGCATTAATTTCTCCATGCAGTCTCGCAACCAATTACCTTTCCTCTTAAATAAGCCCATAAAGGAACACAGCACTCGCATATTCACGGGGACAGAAGGGGAAAAGGAAGAGTATACTATGCTTTCCGTTGTGGCATATTTAAAAAAACTAATATTTCTGAATTCAATTCAACTCAAAAGTCATGAAAACATCTCAATTTTCTCCCATACTGTTATCTGCTACAAATTGCATGAAAAATAATACATTTTAAAATGCAGTAAACCTTAGGGGCAGACATATATTGACACAAGCGAAAATGATGCAAAAAATATGATCATTGAAAAATTCTGCAGATAAACCTCATTTATAAAAACATTTTGAAAAATTGCAGTGACAGAACACATACCATGTCGGTGTCAGATACTGGTCCGAAGCTGGTCACGTAGATGTTTGTCCTCACTTCAGTCACACTCTCTGAATGGACAAAAAAAGAGCAGAATTGAGAGTTAAAAATAACTATATGAAAAAATAGGGTTAATCCATGTCAAATCACCAAATTTCAGAAATTTTCCCAGTTGATATTGTTCATTTTGTAAATACATTTTCTGAAGTCATACAAACAAATGGTAATGAATGTCAATTGTTAAAGGTGCTATATGTTAGATTGACAACAAGGATTTGAAATGGGTACTGCAGTCCAAATTAAAAAAATTGGAGAGTTGTCTGCCCCGCCCCAGACTCGAAGCTCATGCGGGATGCCAGAATTAGCCAACTCATAATCCATTTTAAAGGATTTCTGTGCTTTAAGCTGTCTCCATCTTCCAAAGGCATCTCCAGTATTTATCCTTGTTTACTACGACGGCTTTTTAGGTCGGGAGGAATCTTTTATCTCTGATCCAGTTTGTTTGCTGGTTTCCATGGCTGCAGCACACAGTGTAGTTTGACTGTAAACATGTTCATATCTGGCAACCGAAATACTATTGTTGAGTGGGCAGTGGGCGGGATTACACAGCCCAAAACATAAACAGAAATTCCGGCCCAAAATAGAAATTTCAAAGTAGAATATACTGGCTGTAGCAGTGTAAACCAATATTTCAACTTAGCATGTTTTCTAATTCTTTTAAGGCGGTAGTGTCATTATTTATTTTTACACAGGGATGGGTAGGTCTATAACTAATATTAGTTGACGTCAACATCCCTTGTTTCATTATATGCAAATTTTTGTGAGTCTGAGTGCCTATAACTAAATTCTGTTTCAGAACAAACTTTCTCGCATGCATGGGGCTCTTAGTGTGGCTTTAACCCTTTAAACTCTGATGTTCTTTTTAAAGATTAAAGGCTTATATCTAAAAAAAGAAAAAAGAAAGAATGAAAACGTCTCAGGTTACTTAAGTGTAACCCTTGTTCCCTGAAATATGCGGAACGAGATGCTGCTCTTAGAAAAGCGCTTTGGGAACATCTTATAGTTGTGACCAGCTGTGAATATGTGTGCAACAATTCAATGAACATTGACCGGAATTTATAACCTCTGCGGTGTAATCATTGGATGCACCTAGGGCAGGGTTATAAATAGATGCGTCACCGGAGCATCGTCAGGTATTTTGTCTGAAGAGCAGTCCAGGGGCATCCCAGTGCGGCAGTGAAGTGCAGCATCTCGTTCTGCTTTTTTCAGGGAACAAGGGTTACACTTAAGTAACCCGAGACGTTCCCATTACAAAAAGCTTCACTTATGATGCTGCGGTGAGAAAAGAGCTTTGGGAACGAGAATACCCACGCCGCCGCACTGTGGCTGTCCAGACCCCCTACAGTTGTGTAGAGTGCTCACAAGAGCGTGAGAGGGCTCAGACATGAGCTTGGGATGTCGACTCAAGGACATAAGAGCCCGGAGTGGCATGAACATCCAAACTGTAGAATCTAATGAATGTGTGCGGAGAGGACCAGCCTGCCGCATCACAAATATGCTGCAGAGGGACCCCTCTGGCAAAGGCTTACACAATGATTTCTTATGACATAGAGACATTTTTGAAAAAAAGTGTCATAGAAGCACCAAAAAATGACGTAGTTCCTTTAGCAATTATGTTTTTTCATGTCACTTTGGCTTTTTATGACACTATCGGTTAGGTTTAGTTGTAAGGTTTATAGTAGGAAGGTCAGTTTTGTTGATTTAAAACAAAAAACTTTAATTAACCTTAAGACCTCATCTGTTTGGGAGAACTTTTAACTTGCTTTTAGCGTCACTCAGTGCACATTTCACCTCAGAACTGCTAGAGTGTGCGATATGACCAAAATCTATCACGATTTGAGTCTATTTATACCACGGTAACAACATATATCACAAGTGGTCTTGAAAAATGTATACAAAATTTTTTATATATTAAATACCCATATTGAAATGCCTATATTTGGAAACTTCAAACTTAAATATAGTCAAAGTAAAAAAAACACAAACACTTACCACAAAGCTAAATTTCACAATATGCTAAATTTCAATCTGACATGTTGTTGACCATTATTTGTATTATTATAAACTTCACTCAAGAAACTCAAGATCTTCTCATGCAATGCAACAAAGAAAATATTAAATAAGTAAAACAAATAAAAAAATTGTTTTTTTACTGAAAATGATGATCCCGCTCTTCCGTCTCTTGAGCACAAATATCGGGAAGCCTGCTAACGTCGTCTTCCTGATATGCAAGCTTTTGAATGTCATTGAATTTGCTTGGGAAGCCACAGAAAAAAAAATTTCAGTCTCACGTGAAGCCCTGCCCACTGACTAATAAGCCCGTGCATATGGAAATTTTCATATCAAAATATACACAATATGGCAAAATCTCTATCGATTGACATTTTATATCTGTAATGTCTGAACAGGCTCCCATCCACCAGAGGGAGCCCTCACCTGAATATTGAACTCTGTCTCTTCCTATTTCCTGCCACATCAGTTCCTGCCATGTCACTTCCTGTTTGCTCTGTATATAAGCCTTGCATTCACACTCCCATATGGCGAAGTTTTCTGTAATGAAGAGGTGGGCAGAGTGGATTCCATTTGTGGATATTTCTTGGAAGGCTTCAACAAATAATACAAGCAGTATTCCTTAAACGTAGTCAGGTCACAGGCTTGGGTCAAAACACATCAGGTCCACAGGCAAACAAATCCAAAACAGTAATCCAGAGATGTAAATCCAATAAACGTGAGCAATGGTCATAGCAGTAGTCAGAAACAATGGCAGAGAAATAAATGCTTGGTAAGGCAGATAACTGGCAATACTTCACAATATGGGAGTGTGAATGCAAGGCTTACATACAGAGCAAACAGGAAGTGACATGGCGGGAACTGAGTTCAGTATTCAGATGAGGGCTTCCTCTGGTGGACGGGAGCCTGTTCAGATGTTACAATATTGTTGCCATGATATATATGGTCATATCGCACAGCCTTAGGAACTGCCATGATTTTTGTAATGAACCATGTAATATTACTTCGCAAAAATGCCGCAACAGTGACGGAATTTTCATGAGATCAGGCTCAAATTAACCTGCGTATTTGGTAGAGATGCACTGATACCAATTTTTGAAGACCAAAACATGAAGCAAGTACCTAGTTTAAGTTGTTGGCCGATTCGGAGTACCGATACAAGTCCCAGATAGCACACGTACATCACTGAGATGTCTGTTTTAAACCTTTTAATCTTGAAAGTATCACAATCTAATTAAAATGTGCTAAACATAAAAAAGATCAGGTTGACAAATATTCTACATCATAAACATCTCAAAGGCATCTGCTGAATGTGTTATTGACATCCGAGACATACTTATTGTCGTACATATTATAGACGTATTGCAGATGAGCAAACAACATAAAAAATCTACATCTTCAAGATGTAAACACACACATCAAATAGTTGTGTGGGTGATGTACATGTGCTGTTAGGGGAAGTTTTGTTTTTGTATACATATGCCATTCTATTTGTTTTTGATATATTTAAATAGCCAATATTAGCGTTTTTTTAAGTATTTCAAATTGACCAGGGTGTAGCTTACCTTTAAAAGTAACCTAGCTACATGTATCATACATGTTCATTCACTGGGCATTCACGGAGTGGACAATCTTGTCTTTAGTATTGATTGACTGATCTGGGTTTGTTGCGATGAGGCTGACAGAGTTCGATGTTCGTTTGATTGGAACAGGGATGACTGACAAGCTCTTTGGAAAGTGATCTCTCAATCATACATGAGAGAGAGAGAGAGAGAGAGAGAGTGAGAGTGAGAGTGCATGGACACATAAGAGAAGCCAAATATATATCAGGTACAGATCGATAAAATGAAAACTGAAATTCTAGATTTAAATGGTTTTAACATCATGTGATCCCACGTCCACATGGACATTGTATTTTGCCTTAACTATAACAATGCATAATTAATATGAATCGATGCCGAATGAATACTGTTCACAAGACTCTAGACTGTCATTTAAAGGTAAAATTCTACCGCACTGAGTCACATGACACAATAGCATGCCATTGATTTGCAGAGGCTACAAATCGTACAGACATGGCACCAACAAAAGTGCCTCTGGTAAGAAATATCTTTAAATTTTTTCATTAAAACCTGTTTGTTTGTAAACAGTAGCGTCTCTAGTTTCATTTCATATGCCACTTTAAAAATTTATTTTTCAGTTTTTGCACATCAGTATGATGATAAACATGATGTCTACATATGTGGACACTGGCACCACATTTCCTCAAAAGTAGAAAAACATGTTAGTCATTCTGAATAACGTTAAACACTAACACATCTGTGGGTCATTTAGCTTCATTTAATTATACATTTTGTTTTGTTTAATTTTGTTATCTCTGTGCAATATGATTATATTCACAGCTCAAGATGGTGCCGAGTATGGCTGCTGCGTCGCGGGCTCCGTCAAAACACTGCAGTTTATTGTTTGTTTTGTTTACAGTTTTGTGTTTTTTTGTCTTGGATGTTGTCTGCCTTATTGTGTACGACAGACAAACGCTTTTGGACATTGGTTCGGCAATCACACACCAAAAACCGGACTTCAAATTCCTCAATGCCGACCCGCGGTTTACAAACACGCCAGCGGAGCCCTTTGTCTGGGCTGCCCGGCCGTGGAAACGCAGAAGGAAAAGAGGAAAAAGAGCCGGCGTTCTCATCAGAGTAAGACGTCACGCAAATCGCCCCCCGCTACCCAGTATACTACTGGCAAATGTTCAGTCTCTGGACAACAAGCTCTGCGAGCTGAGAGCGCGGATCTCTTTCCAATGAGAGACGAGAGATTGCTGCATTATCTGTCTTACGGAAACCTGGATGTCCGCGGAGATTCCAGACTCGGCCATCGAACCCACGGGTTTCTCCATGCACCGAGCGGACAGAGTGAAAGACCTCTCAGGTAAAAGCAGAGGTGGTGGTGTATGTTTTATGATCAACAAATCATGGAGTGATCAGAGGAATGTACATTTTATCAGGTCTTTCTGCTCTCCTGATCTGGAATTTCTCATGCTTCTGTGTCGACCATTCTGGCTACCGAGGGAATTCACAGCAGTCATTATCACAGCTGTGTACATCCCCCCCACAAGCCGACACAGACCGGGCACTCAAGGAACTGTATGGGAGTATAAGTCAGCAGGAAACCGCGTACCCTGAGGCCGCGTTCATTGTTGCCGGGGACTTCAACAAAGCCAACTTTAAAACAATAGCACCAAAATACCACCAACATATCAGCTTCAACACACGAGGGGACCGGGTTTGGGATCATTGCTATTCTCCTTTCCGGGATGGCTACAAATCCCTCCCCCCCCCACCATTTGGCAAATCCGACCACTCTTCCGTTCTGCTTCTGCCCGCTTACAGGCAGAAACTGAAACGAGAAGCACCCGCCCTCAGAACGATCCAGTGTTGGTCGGACCAATCAGACTCTATGCTACAGGACTGTTTTGATCACGCGGACTGGGAGATGTTCCGGACCGCCTCCGATGACGACATCGAGGTTTACGCTGATAGCGTAACGTGTTTCATCAGGAAGTGCGTAGAGGACGTTGTTCCGACAAAAACTATACGGATCTACCCCAACCAGAAACCCTGGGTTAACGGCGATGTTCGCGCGGCACTTACTGCGCGGACCACCGCTTTTAATCCCGGGAACGCAGAGGAGCATAAACAAGCCAGTTATGCCCTCCGTAACTCCATCAGTACAGCCAAACGCCAGTACAGGCACAAAATTGAAGGACAGTTCAACACCACTGACTCCAGAAGTATGTGGCAGGGAATTAACACCATCACGGACTATAAACAGAATAAAAACTCCGCCATGAACACCGTTGCCTCTCTCCCGGACGAGCTTAATACATTTTATGCTCGTTTCAAGGACAACAACAACACCGCCCTCGCGGAGAGAGCACTTGCGGCCGATACTACAGATGATGGTTCATTCTCCGTCTCTGTTGCGAATGTAACCCGATCCTTTCGACGGGTGAATATCTGCAAAGCCGCGGGTCCAGACGGCATTCCGGGCCGCGTCATCAGAGCATGCGCGAACCAACTGGCTGGTGTTTTTACGGACATTTTCAACCTGTCCCTCTCCCTGTCTGTATTCCCCACATACTTCAAAACATCAACCATTGTGCCTGTACCGAAGCAATCAAAAATCACTTCCTTAAATGACTGGTGTCCTGTTGCCCTCACCCCCATCATCAGCAAATGCTTTGAGAGGTTGATCAGAGATTACATCTGCTCTGTTCTGCTCACCTCTTTGGACCCATTGCAGTTTGCCTACCGCAACAACCGCTCCACTGATGATGCCATTGCATCTACAATACACACTGCTCTCTTCCATCTGGAAAAAAGGAACACATATGTGAGAATGCTGTTTGTAGACTACAGCTCAGCATTTAACACCATAGTGCCCTCCAAGCTTGATGTGAAACTCCGGGCTCTGGGCTTAAACAGCTCGCTGTGCAGCTGGATCCTGGATTTCCTGTCAGGCAGACGTCAGGTGGTTAGAATGGGCAGCAACATCTCCTCATCACTGACCCTCAACACTGGAGCCCCGCAGGGCTGTGTTCTCAGCCCACTCCTGTATCCCCTGTACACACATGACTGTGTGGCGACACATAGCTCCAATGCCATCATTAAGTTTGCTGACGATACGACGGTGGTAGGTCTGATCACTGACAATGATGAAACGGCCTACAGAGAGGAGGTGCACACCCTGACGCGCTGGTGTTAGGAGCACAACCTCTCCCTCAATGTCAGTAAAACCAAGGAGCTTGTGGTGGACTTCAGGAAGAAAGACAGAGAACACAGCCCCATCACCATTAATGGAGCACCGGTGGAGAGAGTCAGCAGCTTCAAGTTCCTCGGTGTCCACATTACTGAGGAACTCACATGGTCCGTCCACACTGAGGCCGTTGTGAAGAAGGCTCACCAGCACCTCTTCTTCCTGAGACGGCTGAGGAAGTTTGGAATGAACCACCACATCCTCACGCGGTTCTTCACCAGTACTGTAGAGAGCATCCTGACTGGCTGCTTCACCGCCTGGTAAGGCAATAGCACCGCCCACAACTGCAAAGCCCTGCAAAGGGTGGTGCGAACTGCCAGAAACATCATCGGAGGTGAGCTTCCCTCCCTCCAGGATATATATAACAGACGGTGTGTGAATAAAGCTCGGAGGATCATCAGAGACTCCAGCCACCCGAGTCATGGGCTGCTCTCACTGCTTCCATCAGGCAGGCGGTATCGCAGCATCAGGACCCGCACCAGCCGACTACATGACAGCTTCTTCCCACAAGCAATAAGACTTTTGAACACATGATCTCTCACGATCAACAATCAGCACTGCACTTTATTAATCTTCATTCTGTCAAATATATTCTCCCCAATTCAATTAGTGTATATATATTTTATATACCCTTATCTAGTTTCTGTGTATTCTACATTGTGTGTATTGTGTACATTTGATATGTAAATTGTGTTGTGTAAATATGTTGTTTATTGTAAAGTGGTTTATGTCTCGTCACTGTCATTACTGCAGTGTTGCTCGGAACTGCACACAAGACTTTCACCTACTGTTGCACTAGTGTACACAGTAGTGTGACAATAAAGTGATTTGATTTGATTGATTGATATTCATTAACATTAGTAAATGCATTCCTATATATTTTCACATTGAGAATAAATGGGTTCATCCACAAGCTGAAAAACTTTCAGAGGATTTATATGGAGGTTTATATGAAAATATGCATTTTGAACCATTCTGAGACCAGTACAGACAGACAGCACACTGGAGCTGTAGTCATTCACTAAATAGTGAGCAAGGAAGCAAGATAGCATCCTATAGCTCTCTATGCAGCTATAAGTTCCAACCAAAAGTTCAGTTTCAGGATACAGATGATGTTTGGACCACTCAACATGTTTGGCAGACATGGTGCAATGCTACATTTGAATTTAAAATGGTTGACAGTGATTGGATGATGCCGGCCATTATTTGAATCGGAATTACTTATGCTAATTTCTGATGTAATGTCTGTAACATCTCAAAAACATGAATAACCAACACTCCTGGAAACATGATAAACAATTTGATGAAAAAAATCAGACTTTCTATAGTTAAATAAAATTTCACAATGTAGTCTCGCAGTCCACAAATGTGGGCATCTATTTTTAGGAAAATTATTTGCTTTAGAATTATTTATTTATTTTAATGTTTTTGCTTGTTCATAAGGTGCTACAAATCAAAAAGGAAATGGAAAATGCACACAGCAGTCACGCTCAGGTCTTAGGAGGTTAAAATGATTTTAGAAACTGCATATACAGCATGTGCAACCAAATCATTATGGTAGTGTTCTCATACTCGGAAATATGAAATGATGACACAAGAAAGCATCATTTGTGTACACCCCCTAACTCTTTAGCCATGACTTAGTCATCTGAACAAAGTCATCATGTTCCAGCGTTCCACTTAGCAACTCATGGTAAAGTCTGCTTTGATGTGATGAGAGGTGTAATGGACATCAGCATCTTTGTAAAACTAGAAATAGAAGGATTTGACGCAGCTTGAGTGAGGTGACTGGCTAGCAGCCAGCAGGAGAAAAGAAGCCGGGATATGCACAGCCAGTGGATCTGATAGAAGTCCAGCTCCACCTTGGCAAAAGACTACAGCTCCCGGTGCGCCGATGTGACATAGCCCATTCATCATAAATGCAGATCTCGATTTTGACTGCCCACTGCTGGGCTGACAGATTAGGCGCTGTACTTTTAGAGGTCACCAGGGATTCACACTGTGAGACCTCTGTGGAGTAGAAAAACATACACAGAGGGAGATGGCCTAATGGATTTATAAGGGCCATTTCTGCAAATGTCAGTAGGAGACGGAATATTGTCCATAGTTTTCCAGAAATCAGCATTTACAGTAAACTGAGTATTTCTGTTAAAATTATTTCTCATACCACAGCTTAATATGCAGAGTCTACTGTAAGTAGACTGATTTCACCTAAAAGTCTTGTCCAGCCCAACACACAACATTAGCTTCTTTTCCACTATCGAGCCAGTATTAGCCAGGACTATTAACTGGAAAACCAGGTCCAATAGCCTTGGGCCTCAAGCCACGAGACCAAAATTTATCTGCATTCCCACCATCATGTCAACAGCCCCACAGTGTTGCCCCTAAACCTGCCTATAATATGTTGCCCTGGTGCCAACATCACACACCCCGCCCATTTCACAAGCAAGAGGGAAGCTAAAGCTTAGGTATCAGACTCTGGAGACAAGCTAGCCCTAGAAAAGAACACAGATTTGTACCATGCCCACATTTATTTCAATCTTTCCCAAACCTGTTCTGATTTGTGCTGGATACACAAATTGGCACGTTCATCGACAATATACTTAAGTCTTTGTTTTTGGCAGATGCCGTCAATTTGGCATTGCACATTTTCATCAGCCTGAGTACTGATGATTCTCTATTCTCTGTTGATCTTTTGAGGTAAGATGGTAGCTATATATGAAATATTAGCTGAAACCTCTGACCTACACAGCAAAAATCTGCCTTTGACACTGACCCTGCTTCAATCCCTAGTTGGACTTCTTTAGCCCAAGGGTAATTGGAGGGCCAAAGGTCATTAGCAGTTGGTCCTGAGGAAGCCCAGAGGAGGCAGAATGAAACCCCGGAGGTGACAGTGGGAACGCAACTGTCACTGGCATGCACTAGCATGCCCTCATTTGGCCTAATGGTAGAAACACTGCTATTGGCGCGACCAATGGCCTGAGTTTGGTGCGGAAATATCTGTTTGTACAGCCTATTGCAGTTTTTCTGGAATTTGTTCGAAATATTATTTTTGCAATTTTGTTTGGTGAAGCAAGTGGTGCAGAAATTACTAGACTGATCTCATGGTAAAATCGGCAACAGAAGTTCAAAATTTTTTGTCTGCTGAAAGAGAAGAACATTTTCTCCCAAATAGATGAGGATTTTAAGATTAATGCTCTGCCTATACCCTAAACCTTTAACCTACACCTAACATATAGTGTCATGAAAAGCATATGTGACATGAAAAACGCAATTGCTGAAGTGACCACGTCATTTTGTGGTGCTTATATGACACTTTCAGCTCACGTGTCAAGTCACATGCGCGATGTGACTTGTACCCCAGTCTTTTGTATCTCAAATGCAATGCTCCGCTAGATCAGTTGAGCTCACACTTGTAAATGTAGCTGGTTATGTAATGGAAATGTTAAAATGTATCTTTCAAGTCATGCGCTGTAGTAAAAGTGTTTAGATATCACAAGATAGCATTGTGTGAAGAACAGGGCAAAACTTAAGTCATTATGAACTGATAATCTGCTGTTTAACCCATGATTTGAGTGAAAGGGAATGAAAATCGGTGTAGTGCCTCTAGTGTTCATTTCACCCAAAATCTTCTGCAATATGTACGAGGCACGTAAAAACCATTAAGCAAAACAAAAAGTGGTTTAGTTACGTGTTTCTATGATACCAGGTTGCGTACTTCGCTAGTCAGAGATCAAAACTGATGTGATGTCAAAGGCAGAGTTGCTGGCAATTTTCAGGGCATCAACATTGGCCGCATGGTTGCAGTTGTTGGGCAGTGCCACAATAGGCACCACAACTCTGATCCTCAGATAGGAGATAAGTCAAAATGAGGCCTGAATCTAAAGCATTCAGGGAACCCAATCAGCTCCTTCAGGATGATTAGGCAAACACTCAGTTGGTGTAACATCACAGCAGTGGGCAAGACTTCCTCTTTATTTTAATCAGAGATCTGTAACACATGAGCCTCCTGGGGCTCCTTTGGCTTAGGATTTATAAATGATCTCAGGAGACTATTCTGGAACAGATTTTTGCTATTGATAAGCAGTACAGTGCCAAGAGAAGAAGAGTTATTTTACTCTTCCAAAAACATTTTGTTAATGACCTGAGAGGTGCGACACTTTGAGAGCTATGTGTGACAAGAAGTGAGAGAGATACTGATGCCTGAGGAAGGTCATGCCAATCCATCAATGTTAAAAAGTAAGGCCAGGATGTGGACACTGAGGATAATGTGGAAGGGAATGTTTACACATGTTTAGCCTACCTCCTAGTCCGGGACGCAGCCGGTTGTCATAACCATCTAGTAGGCGGTCCAAGATCCGGGTAAAGATGGTGATGTTGTCTTTGCTGTCATCGGGAATAGGTTCTCTGTGCCCAGCTACAGCCCTGTGGAGAAAACAGCAAGGTTCAGAGATTCAGGAGTCATAAGGAAGTTAGGAGAGACATGCCTACAAATGAGGAATTAAAAAAGGGAAAGAAACAAACAGTTAGGGCAAAAGAACACAAAAAGAAAAGACTGACGAACAAGAAGAGTGTGGAAGTCACCAAGAGCGGGGTGGATAGAGAGGGAGAAAGAGAGAGTTTGAACTTGGTCGGCATCTTTGATCTTTCATTCTTTGAAAATGTGTTGCAGTTGCAGCCTCAGGTGGGAAATGCAGTCATTATGAATCACTCTGACCAGTCTTAGGAAGAAATAACAACCTGATGGCAACAATCAATACACTAAAGCCTGACCGTGACCAATCATGTTGAATTGGTCTGACCAATTCAACATGATCACATAGAAAATCGACATGCTGGTGCAAAAGTTGCAGCCTGAAAGAATGTACCCTGAGGTCAACCCCATTCAGTCGATTTACTGACAAGCACCATCCCCCATCAGACATTTATGCTATCATTTCATCATCATTACCTTTACCTCTATCGCTTCTGAAACATGTTTCGGGAGCAGCCTCCGAGATAAGGGTTCTGGTCCAACAGGAACCAGGAAGTAATTATGTTCACATAAACAAATGTGAGCACCAGTGTTGTAGTACTTGAGTCCAGGACTCGGACTCATCTCGGACTTGGACTCGAGCATTTGGGTGCATTCTGAATTGGAGGAGAGGACTCGTTGCAACTGTTAACTTTTGCGTTCTGCCCTTTATGGCTTGAGATCACATGCACATCATGCCATGTACCGGAGTGCTTTCACTCAAAACTGGACATGCACTCTCAAATCTCCTTGCTCTCGTTCAGAAACTCAAAACATGTCAAGTGCAGGTCTGGATTGGTAATCCGGCATATCACGCATTTTCCTGGTGGGCCGACACACTTTGGGGCCGATCAGGTGATGTGTGTTCATGTGTTTATGACAGGTGACGGAGACTGGCTATTTATTACAAATGTAGTCTAAAACAGTTAATTAATCCCATTGTTAAAAGGACAAACATCCATCGTCCATGAAAAATCACGTGAATTGCTCTAATGCCTGAATTATAATGAATTTTGATAATAAAAAATTTATAAATAAAAGGCACAGTGTAAAGGAATTTTGACGGGCAAGGAGGAGGCGAGAACCGGCTTGACAATATAAATATTAGTTTAATGACAAACTTAAACAAAAGACATAAACATACATGACGGACATGTCCGTAAACGATCTCTCTCTCCTGCCAGATAAGGGACCGGGGGTGTATAATCACGACCCGGCCTCGCCCTCCGCCCTCTCACACACTGTTAGATGTGTACAGTGGAAAGGGGTTTTTCTGACATTTAATTTGTTTATATCCTTGATTATTGTATAGGCTTATATACAACATTGTGATGATGGTTGGATGTGTGTGTGTGTGTGCCAATAAACTTAAAATGGCAACAGAATTGTGATTTTTTGCATATTTTATGACATAGACAAGGTATTTCTGTATTGTATAATATACTCTGACTTGTATATAGTTATTTGTGACTCGACTCAGACACAGTATTGGTGACTTGCTCTTGGACTCGGACTTGAGCAGTGAGGACTCGACTCAGACTTGAGATCTAGTGACTTGACTACAACACTAGTGAGCGTTATTCAGCTTTTTAGCCCACAAGCCAAGGTGGCTGGTAGATGAAAATATTTACCAGCCAGATAGATTTATTTCCAGCCATTTCTATTTTTTATTACTTATTATTATTGCATTTTACAAGTGGATTTTACAGACATGAGATATTGTCTGGGCATGGACATAATTCATACATCAAATCAGAATATACAGTTCTGTTCATGGAAAGTGCCTCAAGCAAACTCGAAATATCTTTTCAAAGATGTGATACCAATATCCTTGCAAACTTCCTCCTCGTAGATGCTCATTGTATCAACCCATTTCCTTGCTTTGTGTCTAAGCAGACTGGCACACTCAGACTCAGTAGTTGTGTAAAGCCAGCCAACAGATCTGAAGTGCTTTTTTGTGTGTTATGTACTGTAGATTGTCAGTGAACTTACTGTGGGTAGTCCATGAGCATGCTGTCTGAGTCTGAGCAAAGAAAAAATAAGTAGGAGAAATGAGCGGAAGTGTGAAACAGAAAGGAAGACAGAAAAACAAAGAGAGAGTTGAGGAAAGTCCAAGTAGATTAGTGAAACCTGTCATACAGTAGAATATAGCTTTACAGAAATCCCTGCTCTTGGATTTGACTGAATAATATCCCATGAGTTGTAAATGGGGTCTTGAATATGCAGAATACCCCTGGATCTGTACATGAAATATGCAGAATACTTGTGTCTGGCTGGGACCATGATTACCTGAGGAACAATGCAGTGGCAAGATAGAGGGCGTGATATGAAGCTGACGAGATAAGAAGTGCTGTCCTCAATCAAATCAAGCTGTGTTAGAAGTGACCGTCCACCAAATACATGCTGGCTTTAAAATAGCAGGCAAAACATGAAGTCTGTCAAAAAATATGCTTTCGAAAATGAACATTGCATGTGACTACATCCCTGCTGATACAACCAGTTTAACCAGCATGTATGCAATACCCATGCTGGGCTTGGTGCCGATTCGAAACTGGTCTAGCAAACAAAACTGCTTGATTTAGGGGTGCATATCCCATTCAACGATGTAGCTCACTGCTTAACCAAAGTACGATGCAAATAGCTAGTCATGAATGTTTCCCAAAACCATAGTAACTATGACGCAAATCAGCACATCCGCCGCACAAACCATGTTGGTTCAACAATGTCATTAATGTTGTTATGCATGGGGTGGAGTTATAAATTCTGCAGTGATCAAAGTCTTGACACTGTAATGGAATGAAAGATATAGAATGCACTCCATGGTAGGGTATAATAGGGCTAGTAAAAAGGACTGAACATCAAGTGCTTTTGGTGAATGTAGAAAATCATAAACATCAGCTAAATTATCAAAGTTTAAAAATACTGTCACAAATATTGTTAAGAAAAAAAGTCAGGGCTGATGTCAAAAATGGAAACTTAAACCCTATTCAGAGAGGATTTGTTTTATCTGGGGTCGTGAGGTAATGTAATAATTACCAGAGCTTCTTAAAGATTTAAATCCTGTGCAAATCAGTAATTTTCCCATACTTTTTTTACTGCATAGGTAAAGATTACAGCATCTTTTACTTTATATAAAACACCTGATAAAAATAACCCAAAGTTACTAATCCTATGCAAATTGATGCAATACTGTGAGAAAGGAGTTTCCCTGGTGTTTTCCCACTGTTACAAGTTTAGAGTCACTCCTGGATACTATTTTTAGCTACCTTGTACCCAAAGTTCCTCATGTGGTAGTATCATGTGGAGCCCAAACATGCAATATGAAAACATCAAGAAAATGCAAAATACTTATTAGAGGATTAAGGCAGCAGGAACATTATGCAGCAGGACCTAGCCTTGCCTAGCTACTCCTAATACATGCTGTAAACAACACATAATGTTAATATTAAATAACCTAAATCACTGCGAAAGTAATCAGTTAAGACTTGACAACAAACCGTAAATGATGAAGACACCATCTCTGCAATTTCCTCAGAAATGGCAAATCCCAAGTAACTTGACAACAAACATTACAGATGTCTGCAATAACAAATACTTTATAGACATACACTTGTGGCCAAAAGTTTGGAATCAAGTAGATATTTTGCTCTTATGGAAAGAAATTGGTACTTTTATTCACCAAAGTGGCATTCAACTGATCACAATGTATAGTCAGGACATTAATAACATGAAAAATTACTATTCCAATTTGAATTTTTTTTTCTTAAACTACTTCAAAGAATTCTAATCCAAAAGTTCTCCACGTGCATCAATGACAGCTTTGCAGATCATTGGCATTCTAGCTGTCAGTTTGTGATTTTCTAGTACCAAATGATCAATTTAGCATGATTACTCAAGGATAAGGGTTAAAATGATGGCTGCTGGAAATGGGGCCTCTCTAGATTTGATACAAAAATTACTTTTTATAGTGATGGTGCCATTTTTTTACATCAGTAATGTCCTGACTATACTTTGTGATCAGTTGAATGCCACTTTGCTGAATTAAAGTACTAATTTCCTTCCAAAACAGCAAAATCTGTACATTATTCCAAACTTTTGACCGCCAGTGTATGTCCACAAAAAACAATCCCATCTGAATAATGCTTAACAAGTAACTATGCTTCCAACCACAGTTGGAGAGCTGTAGTTGCAATCATACCACTTTGCAAGGCTGTTTGCGAATGTTCGTTGTAACTTTGGTTTTGGAAAACACCAAATCATTAAACCATGGTGGAAACAATGGACCTTGGGACCATAGTTGGCTTACAATGCTTTTGCAAAACACACTCTAGAAATAGTTTTTTCTGGTAATGCTGCTTTTCTAAAGAAGTCTTGCTAGTTAAGCTAGTCAAAAAACCAGCACACCAGCATCAAGTGGACCAATATCACAAACACATTATATGCTGGTAACCAGCTAATCTTTTTTTTTTTTTTTTTATCAGCAAAGATTTGATAAGATTTTGTATGTTGTGGTGGATATATTTTTTACATTGCAAAGCAGTTTTACTCAACAAATGAATCTTTAAAGAGACTGGAATATATAATAATTTTTTGCACTTTTGAAAAACATCCAGAAGAGCCCATTAAAAGAGATCATCAGAACGAAACCTTTTAAAATTACTGCAAATAACGCCACTACACTGCAGCTTTTCTGGAGTGTATTTAAGAACAGAGTTTGTGTGCTGTATGTCTCCATCAAACTACTTTAGCATATTTTGTACTGAATTATTACAAGAGTCCATCTTTCCATGTGTTGTAGTCTGTGTCCCCCAAGACTACAACGAACACCAACTTCAAGACACACCCACTACATGTAACACCCCGCCTTGGATTATAAAGCGATTCTATTGGCTAGAAGAACTTTTCAAATGCTATGAAATTGCTGTATGATTCATATTCTCCTAACTCTTTAAATATGACAAAGAATAACTTTTAAAATATATTACGTATCATAATATTAAACCGAAGATATAAATGTTTAAATGAACTTATTTGTTTAATGTGAAATTTTGTGGAAGTGCTCTTTACTGTATTCCTGAAAGTTCCTGTACAATTTCTGTTTGTACAGTATTAATAATAAAAAAGATATAAAAGGTAAAATAAACGTGTCACAAGGTAATCGGTTAGCCTATTAGCTTAATATACTGCAAGCTTCTTCTCCTATTCATTTTAATCATATTTCTCCTCACTGTCGCCACCTAGTGAAATGGCAGTATGATTGTATTCAAAATAACTTTTCATTTGCGGTATATTTATTATATTTGCGGTATATATATTTTTGTGGTTATGGTTAGGTTTAGGGTTATGGATAGGTGAAGGTGCAGGGTTGCTGTGGGAATCAAAATAAAGACAACTAACACAGTGTATCAATCATCCAACTGTTCCAAGACTTCAGGATTTCACTGGTTATTTGGAGGGGGCTCAACATGTAGTGGGAATGCCTTGTAGTGGGCTTGTCTTGTAGTCATCATCATCAACTTGGCGGAACATGATGGAATAACTACCGACAGACCATAGCAACAGCAGGCCAGGCTGCATCCAATATTCATAATTTTTGGGGGGGTTTACACATCTACTTTTTCTACATCTATAACTTGCAGGTAAAAAGTTGTCTCACTTGAGTGCGTTGGAGGCTTTGCAGAAAGCACAGCAACTGATTGACCGATAAGGGCCCATTGTATCTTACCCTCTGCTCCAGTAACCGCCGGCCATAACACTGAAGAGCTATGCATATCATTTGGCCAGTGGGGGGATTAACCAGGCCCATCAGTGATGTGACATTTTGAAAGCAGATGATCTTCCAAGTGTCTCATGGTTAAGGGGTTCTGATTATTTATTTATATCAAGAAAGAGACGTAAAAAAAAAAGAAACACAAGCCGCCCTGATTGATACGTCACTTTAAGCAAGTTAACAATTTGCTTTTTTTACTAACACTCTAGAGCACCACATGCATACAAAAATTGCACTTCTGCCTCTCGCCATTTCCTCCCCATACTTAAGCATCACTTTCTGATGCCCCTTTGAATATTAACTCATTGATATTAATAGACAGTGGATGATGCAGCCCATTCCCTTTAACAGAAACATGTCTGCTGTATTCAGCTACACATTACCGTATAGACAGTTTCCATTGTTTACTTCCCTATGAGCATGTTTGCCATTGCCTGTGTCTAGATTAGATAACGTACAGGAAACTGAGAGAAATCAAACAGGTAAAACAATAAAGCTGAAGTTGATTTGATTGACTGGGGTGACAGGTTGAGTACCATTCTCCACATTGCATGTTTCTGTATTGACGTGAAGTAAATGAATGCTTAGTACTTGACGAAGAACCTCATCATGTGAAGAGGGCCGTTCAGTGAAGTCAAACCAGAGGTTTATTAGCAGGATTCATGAGGCTGCGTTACAAGTCCTCCTTCGCATTCATTCTCCAGCCTCTCCGGCAGGTTTATGTAACCTGTGAAGATGAATCTTTAAAGGTATTTTACATCCCATTAAAGCAAGCAGAGGAGGATAAGACTCTGTGAAGTAGGGAGGGTATAAGTGAAGTATGGAGTGATTGCTGGGATAAAAGGGAATGGTGAAAAAAAAAATTACACCGGTTACCAGATCGTTGCCGACACAACTCGCAATTTAGTCCTTCAGATGCTTTTCTTCCGAGATGTATCACACAGTATGTGCCACTTGCTTTCACTGTTGAACTCAAGTGACTTTCAGCTATGGGTCACTGACGTGATTCACATTTATTTTTGGTCCAGACCTATCAAGTTATTTAAAATACATGAAAAATGTAATTCACACAAAACAATTACTTGAATACACCTCTACTATAATGAAAATGTTTTCAATGTCTGAGTTATAAATTATTATTAATATTTGAAAAACCTTTGCCCACCAAATCAAAGTCAGGTGGTGTAACCAACATGGGTGGCTTTTAGCATGGTGCTATCTGGTTGTTAGGGTTTTCTGAAGACCTCCTAATGTGATTCTTATGTTACTAGGTCAATGTTTCATTCCTGTCTGAAAAATGTATTTAGAGGTTGCACTGGTGTGACTTCAAAGTTGGCCAACTCTCTCTTTGATTATGCACTGCCGTTTTCTATTGTATAGAAACATCAAACAGCAAACATTGTAAAAGCAGAGAGAAAAAGCATAAGCCACTACCCAGATTAATTTCCAGTATGGCCCAACTGTCAAAGAACAGGTGTGTTTATTCACGAAACAGTCCAGTCTCACCGTGCAGCGTTTTGCATACCATTATAAACAGCGCTGCGATAACTATAGTAAGAAGGGCAGTGTGGGTCACTAAACCCACACTGAAATGTACATTTTCAGTTTCAAACCCATATGAAAAACCCAAATGTCTCTGTGATTTAACTAGTTTAAAACCATATTGGAATGCCTCAACATTTTATACACAAATTAGAAGGCTTTTTTAATCCATTCTTTCAAAAACATACCATGGATTGACAATAGTAATACTCTATTAACCCTATAAAGCTGTGCATATCACATTTTATAAATGACATTCTAAAGCCTCTACACTATCAGCATGATGAATACTTTGATGACAAACCTGTTATACTACTTGTACTAGATGTCTACTGTGTCTTGGTGGAAGTTTCTTTGCTCCTCTGGAAGTAGACCTTGTTATATAATTTCCAAAATGATCGCCTTCATATTGTGATTAACATGTCTTTTTACTGGGAAATCTTTGCTGATTATGATAAAGTAAAAAGTAACAGTAAAACATTGTTTATATTGTTATATCAATTATATTCTTACTGATACACCAACACGAGCATTTAATGAATTAAAGCAACTTGTGTTTGCTTAAAATTTCATTCACTATTTTATAGAAAAATCACATTGAAATGTGTATCAAATAACTGCCTATACAACAAAAAAGTTGCTTACTGTAATATTTCGTTGGACAAACTTTAGCTTTGATTACTTCGCACATTTGGCATGACATTGTTTTAACAATGTTATGCAATGTCACATTTATTTCCATCCAGAGTTGCACTAATTTTTGGCCGAGATCTTGTTTTGATCACGGGAGAGTCGAACCAGTCCGTAAATTCTTGTCCAGCATGTCCTAAAGACTTTCAGTGGGGTTAAGGTCAGGGCTCTGATGGCCAATTCATGTATGACAATGATTCCTCATGATCCTTGAACCACTCTTTTAACAATTTGAGTCCAATGAATCTTGGCATTGTTGTCTCAGAATATGAACATGCTGTCAGGTAGGAAAAAATCCATTGATGGGATAAACTGGTCATTCAGTACATTCATGTAGTCATGTAGCATGGCCGCACAGCTTTTTAGTCCAATCCTGTAAATTCTTGTCGCATTATGCATGTGGAAATGTTCTTAATTTCACTATTGAACATAGCCGTGAGTTCTACTGTCGATTATTTTTACTATGTGACTTCAAGCGTTTTAGTGATCTCCGATCACGATCATTCAAGATTTCTTCCCGACCACATTTCTTCCATGAAGCTGATGGTTCAACACTATCCTTCCAGGTTTTAATAATGTGTTGGACAGTTCTTAACCCGATTTCAGCAATGTCCTTAGTTGTTTTCTTTGCTTGATGTAGGCCAATAATTTTCCCCTTCTGAAACACAGCAACATCTTTTCCACGATCACAGGATCCGTCATACTACATGATTGTTTAATAAATGACAAGCCACACACTGAATCAGTTAGGGTTAAAATAATTGTTGCCAGCTGAAACATATTACTGCAAGAATGATCCAATCATAGGCTCTTAAGTATCTGCTTATTTAAATCAAACGTTGACTTTTTTTTTGGTCAGGCAATGTATGATACAACAGTCTTTTGAGGTTTATCTCTCAATCATTATAACATTCACATATTATATTATATATGCAGCCAGCTCTGTCATTATAAAGATCTCACTGATTTACATTACAAGTAAGATGTCATCTTACTATCCTCGTGAGACCCAATAAAAGGGCTGTGCGCTTCCTGTGGGGCACTCAATGCTGGGGCTGAGAGTTGGGCCCGGGCTGAGGCGGAGCTGCACAGGCCTTCATCTGCTTCTTCACCGCTGAGAACTGTTGGGCAAAGTCCTCGAAAAGGCCGAACTGGGAGACGGGCACATTGAGAAAGCATGCTTTGTCCGTTTCGTGCATCTCGACCAGGTTCAGCCACAGATGACTTTCCTGGACCACAAGGGTTGCCAACGCCAGCCTGAGTGACCGCACTGTGACCTTCGTGGCCCTGAGGGTGAGGTCGGTCGCTGAGCACAGTTCCTGCAGCACGTCTGGGTCAGGACTACCCAAGTGCAGATCTTTAAGTGACTTGGCCTGGTGGAATTGCAGGAGGGCCATGGCATGCAAGGCGGATGCAGCCTGTCCGGTGGCGCTGTAGGCTTTGGAGGTCAGTGAACACGTCATCCTACAGGCCCTGGAGGGGAACTGTGAGTGGCACGCAGACCCAAGGAACCAATCATCCAGCCGTGAACGCTGCGGGGAGGATGGAGGATTCCAGTCCAGCCCCACGCTGAAGGAGACCCGGGCAAGCATGTTGGCCATCTGGGCGTCAGCCTCTGACTGGGCGTGCCAACTCGAAGGTAGCAGCCCAATCGAGTCTTCCGCGTCAGACGCCGGAATACTCTCCGATGCAGAGGCGAGCTCATCATCCAGCACAGGGGGCTCAAAAGGATAGGCAGCTTCTGTCACCCCGAGTCCGGGCGGAAGTCAACGAGCGCGCCGGGGGGGTGGATGGTTCGTGGGGACGCACCCGGCGAAACCGAGCCCGCTACCATCCCCAAATCCTCTCCATCTCCAGCCGGGTCATCCTCAATCCCGTGGGAAGGAGGAGCGACGCGGGGGATGACTGGAGTGGCGTTCCTTCTTAGGAAGGAAAGCCACGACCGCAACGTTGTCATGGTAAGGTTCTCGCAGTGAGAACACAAACCATCCACAAACGCTGCCTCGGTGTGATCGCGGCCCAAACACACGAGGCAGTGCCTGCGACCGTCAGGAGCGGAGAGATCTCGAACGCATCCAGGAACTACACAGGGGCGGAAAGGCATCTTTATAAAGACGCATCCTGAAAAGGACATTCAACGCCGCTGTGTATTGCTCTTTTAGAGAAAATACTCTTTTAGGGAAAATTTCTCTTTTGACAGCACTGTCGAAGCGCCCAGGGGCAAAGCTGCACTGTCCTGCAGAGAAGGAGAAAGCCGCTGATGTGTGCCATAGTTCCAACAGCATACGCTGATACCAGAGATGAGAGGTAAACAATTGGGACTCGCAGCTCGCTGCTTACACAACCGGTTGGCTCCGAAGAAAATTTCTGAATGAACAGACGTATTTCCCCCCCTATATACCTGTATGTCCGGGGGCAGGACATGCAAATTCTGTCTGCCAATTTCTCATTGGCCTTTTCTCAAAGTTCAAAGATGCATAAGGCTCTCAAGAGAGACCCCTAGTGTCGCTTCTTCGACACAACGTCAAAGTGAGCGACAGACGGGGAACCTGAGTGTACATCGCAAGGCAAGTGCAATCTCAGACCGAAGTGACTGAATCTCGGCACAATGTGAAGACAGTTCGCGCCCCTTGCTCGCAGCACAAAGTGAGAGCAACGTGCATCCGCAAGAGACAAACACAGAACATGGAGCATGACACAGACCAAAACTGAACCAGACAAGGAAGTCAGGATCCAAACACCGTGCTCCGGTCATGAAACACAAGACAGCTCGTGACCCGGGCTCACAGTGCAACGCGATCGCAACATGAGGTGCACCCATGTTCGCGAGAGACAAACATAAACTGCTGATATGAGTGCATACACCAAGATGACATAAGCGCAATGCACCCACGTCCAGACAGGAAGTCAGGATCCAGTCACAATTCTCCGGACAAAGACAGACTGAAGAGCTCATGGCAGGGAATTCAACCGAAACCGTGTGCTCACACAAAGACAGACAATGAAACACAAGACAGAACATTGGATGATGATGCCATGGTCCTGACAGACAAAAACCCAAACTGACAGAGTGACAGGACTTGTGCATTACAATTCTATCATTATTTTTATTAGTTTCTGGGCTTGCATTTTTCCATTTGTAGGCTACCAAATTAGGTGTTGTTTCCACAATCAGTAGAAATTGGCGGCACTGGTGCCTCTGCTTTCATATGTTAGTTTGGAGTCCTGTAGGTGCTTGCTCGCTGAAGTCTTTGTGATATTCTTGTCCCTAGATATGGCTTAGGTCCATCCTTCAATGGAAGTCAATGGGCTTTTTTGACTCGTTTAGAAAAATATACTGTAGCAAACCTCTCTTCAATAAAGCCCATGATTTAAGAGACCATTAATTCAACGGTGCAAGATGAGTTACCAGCTAAGCTACTTAAGAGTTTGTTCAAATCCCTAATACTAATGAGCAAAAGAAACAGTCACGCTTGCCTTAGTAAGCACTAAGAGATCTTCAGTTCTAGTGCAGAAATGCAAATTATTTCCAAAAATATAAATACAAACCACAATCAACAGCAAATGCTGCTTGATTTTAGGTGACATGGTCAAGCAGATATGACAGGAAACATGTAAAGGCTGTGTGCAGTCAGACATAAGGCATATATATCCCCATCTGGTGTCATGTGAGGTGTGTGAGCAAATTTGAGCGGATGTCTCTCAGAGTGCTGGTGGATCACGGGCTCTGGCGGCAGCTGCTTCATCCCTCTTCGTTACGACAAAATCATCCCTGCAAATAAAAAAAATTACTTTTGCCCATATCACCCATCCTCCAATCCAATCCCCCATCCAAAACCTCTCCTATCATACTCTCTCTCTCTCTCTCTCTCTCTCTCTCTCTCTCTCTCTTTATATATATATATATATATATATATATATATATATATATATATATGCTATACTATCTTTTTATATAATCTTCTCTCTTACTCCTTTCTGCTCTTCACTCTCATCCCTCTTTTTTATCCATCTGCCAGCAAGTAGCAAAGAAAAATATTCAGAAAGAATTAAAAGAAGCAAATGATATTCATTACGCTGAGCCACCCCCTATTTCATATGTATACATACACATAATGTTTCAATAGAGCAGAGTGCGTCAAAAAAGACTCCTGAATATTGTATAATGTATTTGCACACACACTCAAGATTACGGGCTCGAGAGCATCGCAGGGGGTGTTTTATAATGCATGAAATTACTTTGTTGACATACACTCACTCTCTGATGCAAAACAGATATTAATACAATTGTTTACAGCATTTTCATCAATATTTCATTACACAGAATCTAATATGACAAGGCAGGATTGCCAGGGAAATTTCAGTGGTTTGTTTTGGATGCTAAAAACCTACTTCTGTCTTTAGTAAGTTGTTTCGATGTTTTAGGGTGTTTGCTTAAAGGGATAATTCATCAAAAAGTGAAAATTATGTCATCATTTACTCATCCTCAATGTTGTTCCATACCCGTATGAGTTTCTTCCTTGAGAACCAATGGTGATTAGTGTCACTGACATCAAGTCTTGATGAGTCTTGATGAGTCATGTGGACCACCTTTATTGATTTTTATATTGCTTCTGTGTCCTTTTTGGAGATTGAATGACCCTGTCATATATGCTTTTATTGTATGGGAAACAGCATTGAGAACACTCTTCAAATATTCTCCTTTTGACTTACATAGAAGAAAGTTATATGAGTAAACTATTGTTTTAAGAATGTTTTAGAGCCACAAGTAGTTGTTAAAGTAGCATACAGTATGTGCTCGCCACACAAGCCATAGCAGAAACATGGGTTTGAGGCTGGTCTACTTCATTTCCCAATCCCAATCTCTTGCTCCCAATAATTTCCTCTTGCTCTGCAGTGTTTTGTCCTATTTAGGCAAAATGCCCACAAAAAATAAATTAATATATCCATGTTATTCATATCTGCACATTGTGGAATGAAACTGTTCCCTCCGCCGTTTACAACACCGGAGCAGGAAAGACTTCACAGACTTTGTCCGGTCTGTGCCCTGTAGACTTATGTCCACCGCACTAGCCAGTGGCATAAGTCTGGGCAACAATTTGTTCGCCATGGGGGCTGCAACAGGGGGCGGCCACCACCAAGCAGACTATGTCACATTGGGTGAGGGACGCTATTGCCCTGGCCTGTGAGGCGTGCGGTCAAGCTTCGCCAGTAGGCATCAGGCTCACTCTACCAGAGGGCTCGCCTCCTCTGAAGCCTTGGCTAGAGGTGTCCCTCTGCAGCATGTTTGTGATGCGGCAGGCTGGTCCTCTCCGCACACATTCATTAGATTCTACAGTTTGGATGTTCATGCCACTCCAGGCTCTTATGTCCTTGAGTCAACAAATCAAGCTCATGTCTGAGACCTCTCATGCTCTTGTGGGCACACTACACAACCGTAGGGGGTCCAGACAGCCACAATGTGGCGACGTGGGTATTCTCGTTCCCAAAGCTCTTTTCTCACCGCAGCATCATAAGTGAAGCTTTTGTAAAGGGAATGTCTCGGGTTACTTAAGTGTAACCCTTGTTCCCTGAAAAAAGCGGAAGGAGATGCTGCGCTTCACTGCCGCACTGGGATGCCCCAGGACTGTTCTTCAGACAAAATACCTGATGATGCTCCCGTGACGCATCTATTTATAGCCCTGCCCCAGGTGCATCCAATAATTACACCGGCAGAGGCTATAAATTCCGGTCAATGTTCATTGACGTGTTGCACACACATTCACAGCTGGTCACAACTATAAGATGTTCCCAAAGTGCTTTCAGCGCAGCATCTCGTTCCGGTTTTTTCAGGGAACCGGGGTTACACTTAAGTAACCCGAGACGATTTAGTGACCTTAATTTTCTATATCATCTTCATATCCATGCAAATAGATTTTAGTAGAGAGCAACAGATTGAAAACTTTTAGAAAACCTTTATGAAAAGCTCACACATGCTGCACTCTAATTTAACCATTAATTGCATACCTGGGACCTCATTCCACCCCCTTTATTTCATATTTTTTTTGGAGACTCTTTTAGTATTCTTCAACCATTCTGTTATGAAGTGGAACATATATATATAAATGTTTTGCAAAACAACCATGCATTTAAAGGGATAGTTCACACAACAATGAAGATTCTTTAATCATTTACCCCCCATCAGATGTCATCAGGGTTGCTCATTGGTTGTTCAGGGGTACAGATTGTTCTACCTAGAAATGTACTGTCTCATTTTTGTTAAGCTGTGATGATGTAATATTTCTGCACTTGCAATTTAACATCTACTGATATACATTCCATCACTCATTTGTTAACCCATTGCACCATATCTACAGATGTAAAATGTTTAATGAAGCAATCACAAGTACATCAGGAAGCCTAATATATTCAGTCCTGTCTATATTTAGACAAATCTCCAGGAGTAGAAATCTCTGAAGTGCTTTGGAAGAAGTTGTTCTAAACTGACACTTAACACTGTGTAACTTGTTTTTAAGGCTACTTTTGCATCTTTGTTCATTAAAAACTTTAATAAAGATCATCTGCATTGGTCAAGAATGAATTACAAATATACCAAATATAGACAAAATGTTGTCTAAATGATGTTTTGTACATCCACTCTTTGGATGTGTCTCCCAGCCTCCATTTATTTCAGTTTATTATTTTTCTTCATTTCACACACGGTTTGTAGCTTTCATTAGATAGCCCAAGGTACTCTGAGAAAACATTGATTTTCCAGCAGCCTCAGACAGGTCACGACTGCACTGTGATATTTTATTAGAGTCTCAAATTCTACTCCATTTCCTATTTTCTTGGTCTAGGGATTGGTCTACTGGATCTGAGTTGTTTTATTACTGCAGTTATAATACATATGTTCCAGCAGTTTGTGTATCAGAGACTAGGGATGCACCGGTCCGATACCTTGATCGGATTCGGCTCCGATACTGACGTTTTTAACCGACAAGCCCAAACCAAATCTGATATTGTGTGTTAGTTGTTACTGTCAAGCTAAAAAAGCCATAAAAAAATTATAATAATTAAAGTAGTCCATATGACTCTTGAAGACATACAATAGCTTTGTGAATCTCAAAAGGTTGCGTTTAATAAATAAATAGTCTGCATGTGGAGCACACTTTAGTAATTGAGCGGTGCTCTGATGTGTTACACACACACACACACACACACACACGCACACGCACACACATATGCTGTGACGCACTGCTCCTTTCAGCTCTCAGAACAGCACTCAATATGTGAGTGCTCCACACAAACTACACCTCAGATGCAGATGCTCGATAGTTTGGTTGGTTACAACATGCATTGAGATTGGAACTGAAGAAGAAATTCACCAGATTTCCAATGAAAAGCATATTAAACTACTGTGAACTAGCCCACACACAGGCACACTATGATCCCCATCTTCCTGGAGTGTTAAAAAAAAGCGATAAAAGTCTTTAATTGCAAATCAGTAAGATTAATTTAGTAATGGCTTCAACTGATGTACAAGTGATATTGATTTAATAAAAGTTTTGTGCTGTAGACTCAATAGAATCGGTTCATAAGTGTAATTCCTTCAGGAATCTAACTACGCTTGTTGCGGTTTATATTTCGCTCTGTAGATTCAAAATAATCTGCTAATTATAGTTATTTGTTCGGGAATCGTTCTTCACTGGTTGTGCTGTATGTTTTGCGCTGTAGATTACAAAAGACTAGCTCAAAAGAGTCATTTGTTTGGGAATCGGTCTACACCAGCTGCGCTGTGTTTCGTGCTGTACATTTAAAAAAATATTCATATGGGTAATTTGTTCGGAAATCGTACTTCACTGGTCACGCTATTTTTTTACGCTGTAGATAAAAAAAAGGCTAATAATAGTAATTCGTTCAGGTATCGGTCTACACTGGTTGTGCTGTGTGCTTTATGCTGTAGATTAAAAACTATACTAATAAGAGTAATTCGTTTGGGATAGGGCTGTCAGTTGGGAAGAGAAAATAAATTAAATTACCCTTAAATATTTTCAAAATTCAACTGATTTTTAAATTGACGTTGTTTCCTTAGTCCACAAGAGGGCATATTGAACACATAAACAATACAGAACCATGTAAAATTATTGCAAAGAACATTCCTGGCTGTTAAAAAAAAAAAAAGCATTTCATTTTCAATTAATTTGAATAAAATGTATAAATAAAAAGTTTTAGTCTGTCCATATTCCCATATGTCAAGCCAATAATAAAATGAGGAGGTAAAACACATCAATAGACAGTTCACATGGTGTTACACTTGTACTGATGACACAGTACACTACCTAGACTCAAGCTTTATGATAAAAGCGAAATACCACATTGTTTTTTGTTCTTTTATTCATTACAGTTGTATGTGGGGTAGTAATATTCACAGATATCAGTGGTATTCGGCTGAACTCAGTGTCGAAGCGGCACAGACTATGAGCCAAGGACAGGGGCTGTTCAAACAGATTGAACACAACAGACTAGAACCGAATGCGAGGATCTGGAGACACAGATTTAAAAGTTGAACTCCTTTCCTGACAAAGCGTTTAAAAAACCTCTGTGCTTAATCTGAGAAATGCTTAAAAGGTAAGAGAGCAAGACGCAAAGGCCAAAGACCTCCACCTACTGTAAGGGGCTGTTCACACAGAATGCTTTTGCAACCATCCATATGTTCCCTTTCAAAAAGCTACACTTATGATGCTGCGCTGAAAGCACTTTGGGAACAACTTTAGGTTTGACCAGCTGTGAATATGTGTGCAACACGTCAATGAACTATATTTGTATAATTTATAGCCTCTGCCAGTGTAATCATTGGATGCACCTGGGGCAGGGCTATAAATAGATGTGTCATAGGAGCATCGTCAGATCTTTTGTCTTCAGATCATTCTGTGTGTGTGTGCTATCACAAGCCTGTAAGATCTTTCTTTCCTCTGTTAGGAGTTAGAATTTGTTAGGCAGTGCTCAGAAGACCTTTCTCTTTTTCTCTTCTTTCTAAAAAAAAAAAAAAAAAGTGACTGAAAGTCAGGGCAAACAATGTGTGTTCCCTTGTCTCCGCTCTATGGCTGAGAGGGACACGCATCAGTTTTGCTTTGTTTGTTTGGGGGAAGAGCATTCTGAATTACATAGACGACTGGCTGATACTAGCACAGTCTCAAGAACTGACAGTTCAGCTCAGGGATATTGTCTTAGCTCATCTTGTTTCTCTGGGTCTGAGACTCAACATCAAAAAGAGCGTTCTCTTTCCCATCCAGGGAATTACCTATCTGGGAGCTATATGGAATTCGATCACGATTCGGGCACAATTGTCTCCCGCTCGAATCATTTCCATTCAGAACACCCTGAGCAAAGTCAGGCTAGGTAAAGGTTGCACTGTTCGTCAGTATCAACAAATACTAGGTCTCATGGCGTCTGCGTCTACGATAATCCCTTTGGGTCTTCTGCACATGAGACCATTTCAGCTGTGGCTAAAAGCCAGGGGATTTCACCCAAGGGCCAGTCCCCTAAGGAAAATAAGGGTTACGCGCCACGCGCTTCGTTCCCTTTATATGTGGTTCAGACCCTGGTTTCTTACCTTGGGTCCCACTCTAGGTGTGTCTTGTCGTCGCAGGCTGCTAATGACAGATGCCTCCCTGAGGGGCTGGGGAGTGGTCTTAAGTGGTCGTCCAGCCCAAGGGGAATGGGAGGGTCATCAGCTCGATTGGCACATCAACTGCATCGAGTTGATGGCTGTATTTCTGGCCCTGAAATACTTCATCCAGAGGCTGCCATGTCTTGGTGCGGGTGGACAATACAGAGGTAGTCTCTAACATAAACCATCAAGGAGGTCCATGTTCACGTCAGCTGAATTTTCTGGCACGTTGGATTCTCCTTTGGGCCCAGGGCAAGCTCCTGTCACTCAGGGCAGTTTATATCCCTGGATGCCTGAATGTGGAAGCAGATTTACTGTCCAGACAGAAAATACAGACGTGGGAGTGGAAACTCAACCCCGAGGTAGTGGAACAAATCTGCGTGAGATTTTACAGGGCAGAAGTGAACCTCTTCGCCTCTTCTCAGACAGCGCAATGTCCCCTCTACTTCTTTCTGAGTCACCCACCCCCCCCCCCCCCCCCCCATATACCTGTCTGTGTTTCCCTCTACTAGATGTTACGCCAATAAATGGGGTGTCTTTGAGAGATGGTGCAGTGCACATAATGCAGATCCAGTTAACTGCCAGATTACTTCAGTTCTGTACTTTCTGCAGGAAAAACTGTCAGCAGGCATATGCCCCGCTACTCTCAGGGTCTATGTGGCCACCATTTCGGCTTGCTTGGGGAGGCATCCTCTACTCACTCGCTTCATTCGTGGAGCCATGTGACTGTGGCCTCCTGCTAGGACCAGGACCCCTTCATGGGACTTAGCAATAGTCCTTGAGGGTCTGGTTGAGACCCCCTTCGAACCTCTAGAGTCAGCGTCTGACAGACTTCTGACTCTCAAGATGTTTTTTTATGTCGATTACCTCTCTAAGAGAGAATTGGGGACCTACAGGCTCTGTCTGTCTTGGCAGCCTGCTTAGAGTTTGCCCCAGGAATGATCAAAACAATTTTGCACCCTCATCCTGACTATATGCCTAAGGCGCCTTTCTCAACCTTATATCCGGTCACTCTCGAAGCCTTCTGCTCCACGCTGTTTACAACGCTGGAGCAGGAAAGACTTCACAGACTTTGTCATCCGTGCCCTTCAGACTTATTTCCACCGCACTAGCCAGTGGCGTAAGTCAAGACAAATATTTGCCATGGGGGCTGCAACAGGGGGCGGCCACCACCAAGCACACTATGTCACATTGGGTGAGGGACGCTATTGCCCTGGCCTACGAGGCGTGCGGTCAAGCTTCGGCAGTAAGTATCAGGGCTCACTCTACCAGAGGGGTCGCCTCCTCTGAAGCCTTGGCTAGAGATGTCCCTCTGCAGCATGTTTGTGATGTGGCAGGCTGGTCCTCTCCGCACACATTCATTAGATTCTACAGTTTGGATGTTCATGCCACTCCGGGCTCTTATGTCCTTGAGTCGACATCCCAAGCTCATGTCTGAGACCTCTCACGCTCTTGTGAGCACTCTACACAACCGTAAGGGGTCCGGACAGCCACAGTGTGGCGGCGTGGGTATTCTCGTTCCCAAAGCGCTTATTCAGCGCAGCATCATAAGTGTAGCTTTTTGAAAGGGAACGTCTCAGGTTCCTTGAGTGTAACCCTTGTTCCCTGATAAAAGCGGAACGAGATGCTGCGCTTCATTGCCGCACTTGGATGCGCCAGGACTGCTCTTCAGACAAAATACCTGATGATGCTCCTGTGACGCATCTATTTATAGCCCTGCTCCAGGTGCATCCAATGATTACACAGGCAGAGGCTATAAATTCCAGTCAATGTTCATTGACGTTTTACACACATATTCACAGCTGGTCACACCTAAAGTTGTTCGCAAAGCGCTTTCAGCGCAGCATCTCATTCCGCTTTTATCAGGGAACAAGGGTTACACTCAAGTAACCCGAGACTGTTTTCAATGTATACGTGCTCTAGACGAACCTCTTTGTTTCGCTTTGTTTTTGTTTATTCAGTGTCTCGTGCAAGGAGCGCTGTTTTTTAGATGTTTTTTTAGCGCAAGAATACGATCGATCTGAAGTCATCATCAGTGCTTGGCATACATCCATAATTTGAATGCACAGTTTTACCATTTGAATGTGTGCGAATGTTCAGATTTGAATTTGACAGCCCTAGTTCGGGAATCGGTCTACACCGGTTGTGCTGTGTGAGAGTATTTGTCAAAGTATTTCAGTGCGGTGATCCATCTACATTGCCAGAATATGGAAATCAAACAGAACCAAAGTATAACAGAACCAAAAGTCATTAAAATCATACTATTCTGTTTTTTTTTTTTTTTTACCTTTCTGAACATGAACTGGTTATTGGTTCCCAACCCTGTTGTGAATGCAGGCCCTGTAAATGCACCTCCTCACTTAAATGCATCTCCTGTGACCACTTGTGATCGGATTTGAAGGGGGGGTTCTGTTAAATGATTACATACATCACTCACTATGACAGTGTGTTACTGCATGATACGTTTTTGACCACAGTCGCCTGTGGTTCTTGTGATCTGATCACAAAATGGTTTAGACCCTCTTTAGGACAATATTTAGTGCTGACCACATGTGATTGAATCGCCTGAAATGCATCTTATTACCAGGTGGAAAAGATGCATTTGATGGGACAGCACAGCAATTCAAACTACAGACTCTATCTGCTACAATCAGGCACACAGTGTGTTACAGCAATTCAAACTACAGACTCTATCTGCTACAATCAGGCACACAGTGTGTTACAATTTCACCTCAAAAGCTCAGTTGTGATAGCTTTTTTTAAACCCATCCAATTGATGGCACTGTGTGCCCACTCTGCTATAGAGAAACATGTAATTACTGTGATTAAGGAGCAGATTGCTGAGCCACATGTAACTTCTCAAACATGTTGGTCCAACTTTGCTGAAAATAGCATGACCATCAGACCGACCAGGGTCAAAGCTTTCTGATAAAGAATCTTTCTAGCTGCGTAGCAAACAGAAACAATGAGCCTTCTCTAGCTTGAGCTTCAGGGACATTTATGTCAGAAACCATGATGAGCAGTGCAGACACGAGCAGGGTAAGAAGAAGGTTGAATAAGCAAAAAGACAGTTAGAAAAGGGTAACTGCTTGATTAAATCCTAGAATGTGTATTTTAGTTAGCAATTTCTTGACATATATGGGAAATTAATTTTCAAGGTAAGTGTCAACTACGTCACTATCTGAAATCACACGACTGAATTTGTAGACATATCTTAACCTGATATCTACAATGACAGCCTTGTCTAAACTATATTCTGGTGCCTACAAAAACACTGAAGCAAAGAAACCAAGTCCATACAGCATAGCTTAGTACTCTGATCCCCAAAATATAAAGGACATTTTTTGGTCAGAGATGACAAGAAGACAGAGGTAACAATAAATGGAAATGTTCTCAAAACTGTGCAGCAGTGTAAAACCTGATTTTCCCTCATTGCAATTAAGAACCAAATCAGCCGGGAGGATTAAAACATCCTTTCAATCCTGACAGGCCTTCCTGAACACTGCTGCACATTTACAATGTCCTGCAGAGCACCCTGAAGAAAACGCAACATCAATCAAACAAATTTCAATAATGCAACAAAAAACAAACCTAGGCACTCGAAAGGTGTCACTTGAACCAAATACACACTAAGCCATTAAGGTTAAGGACAATTAGGTTCATGTAAAAACCTGCATCACTTCTTTCCATTCTTCTCCCTTTTGCATGAATCAAACATGAGATAAGACATGTGAAATCCTCCCACACAGGGTATGTGTTCTTATTCAGAACAGATTCCATTCAAAAAAATGACAGAACCGAATGATGACCATGATGTTTGGTTTTGTTAACAGTTCTCGAACACATATTCTTCTGCCGATGCAGACAGATAAAATATGTTTCTAAAACACTCTTATCTTGTTAGCTTCATTGCTATTCAACTGTGACCTGCTACAAAATCGAATGCGCAAACAGGGTGGCATTAAGGTACTCTGGGTCTTGCTGTTTCGCTGGGACCTGCAGTCGTCATCATATGCTACACAGGTGGGTTTTCGCCAATGCGCTCCGTTTCTGTGTTTAGATTAGTGTTTCCCGCTGAACGTGTTTGCATAAGCGTCCTCCCATGACATTGATGGGGCTAGTGTGCCTTTGTCCCTGAGCCAATCAAAAGCTTTGATCATATGTATGTCAAGATTTTGACATGAGCCTCGGAAGTTACCGGGTGCAGAGTAGACCTGCGTACTAAACTTCATTGGTAAGTTTTAAAAGCTAATTTTAATATAATGTGCAGCTGGTTGGATTATTTAAAGTGCACCATTCATCATTTCATTGAATTGTATGCCATTGCATTTATGTGTTGTGTTGTTGATGCATTGGTTTGTATTAGATTACAATGACTGCTAAATATAGTCAGTCTGTCGTTTTGAGTAATTTTGTTATGCTGTTTATTTGAGTTAGTGAGATAATATGCACACCTTTTGAAGATTTGCTTATTTGCTATTTACTTTCACGATTTACTTGAGCATTTTGACGTGGATGAGCATGTCTTAGTTGTGTTTTGTGCTGATATTAAATCATTAGGGATGTTTGTGTAGCATCATGTTAAGAGGATGCGCTAGAAAAGTCTTTATTCGTCACTCTCTGTAAAATTCATTCAATCAGTCATATTTGTTTTCATTTTATAAGGACTAGGGTACTGAAAGATGAAGAATCCATTATAATGGCATATATATGAGAGTAGATAGGCTTTTCTGGTAGATTTTTTGACCACCTTGTTTGAGTCCGGTGAAACCAATGAGTTCTAGTGTGAAACTTCTACCTGTTAATCAGCCGCTTTGCTAAAATACTTTTTTTTTTTTTACTTTGCCGGTTAATGTGCATACACACATGCACAAGTTCACAAAACTGCATAGACCTTGATGTGAACATAAAGTGTAACATGAGAAGCACAACTGTGAAGCTCATTTAGCACAGTAACTTCACTAAATAATGGACAATTCTACTCTAAACGTGATGTTTGCGCTTAAATGCATGATTGCATAATTGACTGAAATTAATGACATTTTTTGTCTGTGTTTTAAAGATAGGTCAAATAATTGATTGTTAAGTGATTGTTTGTGCCCCACACTAAATATTGACCCTGAGACATCACTGCTCCAGAGACTATATAGCATAGCAGAGATGAGGCACTTCTATTCAAATGAATGGGAGAAATTGGAACGCCCAACCAAGGAGCTGTAGCACCCAATGGTCAACGGATGTAGAAAGGAAGTGCCAACTTACATGTAAAAGTGGAAATCACCTTTTAGATTACTTGTCAATCAACTCGAGAACGCGCATGTGCATTAGCTGTACAAACTGGGAGAATTGTGTTTTTTAGCATAATATCTGATAATGAAGCACAATGTAAGATACCAGTTTTGTCAGATTTTACAGATGAATATGCTCTTTTTCTTTAAAAAACATAAACAAAACAAAACATAAAAAACACATAAAACAGTGGGATCGGTTACTGAATTAAATCTGACAAGTTTACCGAACCTTGGTAAATCAATAATTGGTTTAAAATCTCTGACTCAAAGAAAAGGAAACTGTTATTTTGCAATGTTGTAAATCAGTGTAGTTACTGTTAAGTTTATTTCTGATTTGTTATATGTGCTGTTGTAATCTGAAACTCATAATTTTGCAATAGACTACTGAGGGTGGTAAATGCAATAAGAATTACGTTTCCCTTTGCACAATTTTTTCTTCCACAAAAGTAGCAAAATAATTGTTAATGGAACCGTTAAATTCTTTACAATTCCAATCCCTACTCACTCAACAAAAAGACTCTTGCTGTGGCTGGAATGAGATACTGTCCACCCCATGCAGTGGGATTTTGACATTGATTTCCTCCCTTTGGCCTGCAGTCCTTCAGAAATACCCTCTTCTAGGCCAAAGGGGAGTGTAATCAGATTTCAGCGAAGCCAGCTGAGACCATCGGCCACTTAATGTTTCTAATGTTGACAATGCTATTACTCAGTTTATCAATGAGTGTAGAAAACATTGTGGAAGAATATGCGGGCTAATAAGCATGTGAATTGCAGCATTGGGAACATACTGTATGTCATTAGCATGATGTTGGAAATTAGCGCTACTGTTAGCACACACTAATGGATAGATAATGGATAAAGATAAAATGATTCTGAATTCTGCACTTTCGTTTGTTTATGCAAATGGTTTAGATATTACACACTTCAGCTTTAATATTTACTGACAAAGCAACCTTTGTTATGCACATACTTTTTTACATTACATTTTGTAAACTCCTGACTCAGATTTGTAAGACCGAAATGTTGCTGTGTCAAAAAAAGTTAAAGGCAGAATATAAACAGTATACCACTGTAGCATGTAGTATTTCAGCACAAACACCTGCTTCTTAATCACTACCCAGCCACAATCTAACACGTCTACTTTCTATGGAAATAAGGCTCATTATAGATTTCACTTTATTTTCAAAACTCTGCACTATTTGCGTTGGAAGACTTTTTTTTTTTTTTATCAATTGTGTAGTAGTAATACATCAAATAATGATGGAGAAGACCGTTAACCTGCCATTTATACTGATGCACATTTTTGCATGTTAAAGAGAAGATTATGGTGATGCTGTATGCAGTTGTCTGCTGTATCCTCCGCTATTTACATTTATGCATTTGGCAAATTAGAGTGCACTTATTACAGGGACAATCCCCCCGGAGCAACCTGGAGTTAAGTGCCTTGCTCAAGGACACAATGGTGGTGGCTGTGGGGATCAAACCAGCGACCTTCTGATTACCAGTTACGTGCTTTAGCCCACCATGCCACCACCACTCACGGGTGTCAGTGGTGTTTAGGGGTCAGAACCGACCTGCAAGATCAGAATCACACTGGGCATACAATCACGTTATTTAGGTCTGTTAGTCTGATTTTTTTTTTTTTTTTTATCTGACTGGTACAATTTCAGAAGCATTTACATAATATTTTACTCTTATTTTACAGCTCATGTCCATATGCGTGGACGTTGTATTTAGGTGTCACTACTCCCATAAGCATAATTTTAATTAATTTAACCGACTAAGTACTATTCACAAGACTATAGACTGTCACTTAAGGGTTAAACTTCTTGCTCAACGAGTCACGTGACACAACAACATGGCGTTTATTTCCATGAAGCGTTTCAATGGGTGCAGAGCCAATAAAAGTGGCTCTGGTAAGAAACCTCTTTAAATTTCTTCATTGAAACCTACTTAGGTGTAAACTTTCGTTTTATATTCCACTTTTAAAAAAGCATTAATTTTTCGAGCGTCAGCACAAACATGATGTCCACATATGTGGATTTTGGGACATTATTCCCTCAAAAGTAAAAAAAAAAAAACATGTTATTTTTTAATAATTTTCAACATTAACACATCCATGGGTTATTTCACTTAATTTTGTTATCCCTGTACAATATGGTTCTAGTAAATACATTCCTATATTTACTGTGCATTATCACATTGAGAATCAATAAGTTCATCCAAAAGCTGAAAAATGTTGCTTTCAGAGGCTTTATATGGAGTTAGGGTGAAAATAAGTGCATTTGATCTAAACATCCTATCCAAAGTTCAGTTTCAGGCTGTAGATGATGTTTGGACGAGTCAACGTGTTTGGCAGACATGGGACAATGTTTATCAGTACATAAATTCAATTTATAATGTATAATTTTATTTTAACATGGTTGGCAGTTATTAGATGATGCTGGTCAATACTTTGAGTCAGAATTAATTATGCTAAAGTCTCAAACACATGAATACCCAACACTCCTGGAAACATATAGCTTGGAATAATTTTAAATTTAGTTCCCCTGTCCACATATGTGGACATCAATTAACTATTTACTCTACAATTTGCTCTATACATTTTTTTGTTGATTAGGTGCTTCTAGTAACAAATCAAAAAGGGAAATCAAAAATGCACAAAGCAATCAGGCTCAGGTCTCAGGAGGTTAAAG